>JALBWW010000005.1:24563195-25763195 GCA_023212625.1 Styphnolobium japonicum | reverse complement strand
TTGATCATAAAGATAAAATAATCAACTTAAATAATTAAATTTAAAATCAAATCAAATCCAATCATAACAAATCTCATCATATTGGATAAGATTTCTAAATTTAAATCATAAAAATTCATAAGATTTTAAAAATCAAATTATTTTTTATTTTTTAACATGTCAAATATAAAATTTAATTTATAAATCAAACCAAATCATTTTTTTTAATTTTAAACACACTCTTAAATTGATATCAAATAAGAAAAGAGAATTTTTTTTCTTTTCCATTATTTTGGACAGCAAGCAGAAGATGAAATTAAAACGAGGAGGGGGTTTATAAATGGTGGCTACTATATTTGTACACGTGGCATTCGGTGGGGGATTTTGGATCTTCCGATTTTGATCCCCCAACCGACTTCTGTTTTTTTCTAGGGATATGACATCATTGTCAGTGGGTTTTCTTCAACTTCTTATGTTCTCTCTTTTTTTTTTTTCTTTTTAAATTGTCAATTTAATTTTACTTTGCTGAAGTGTACCAAAAATTACTTTGTGGAGGTAGAAAGGAAAAAAAAAATTAAAACAAAACGATTTCGCTCCGATTCGATTCGATCTGGAAATTAAAAAATTCTTGAAAATTTTGTGTCACTTGAAATAAGGTTATGAATTTGTTTCCTTCTTCTTAGTTGGACCTAACATATGGAATATGGAAGCCTTAATGGACAAGAGTAATTATATTTGTACAAATTTATATCTATACAATCTCTACATACTTCTATGTAATTAATTAATTAAATAACACAAGTCTCACATTAACTTTTTTTTTTAATGACATAAATTGTGCACATACTTTTGCAATTATCCCACACTTACATGCTCAAGTTGGAGATAAGATAAAATCTTAATTTTCAATTAATTCAGTTGTTCTATGTTAGGAAATTGTTAGGGAATCAAATTTTTTGTCTCTTTCTCTATCCTATTAATTAAATGATGATAACTCAGTGAAAAAAATTAATAATTAAAAGAAAAGTTATTTTCAATTAAGAGAGAGAGAGTGATATTTTTTTACTAAATTGTCATTTAATTAGGAAATATAAAAGAAGATAAGAGCAGGAGACAAATAGATTTGAATACAATTGTGTTATATCCTTGCTATCTAGTGCTAATGAGCTGTAGGTATGTATTGCTTTTATTATTTTTATTTTCTTAAGATTATGAGGTTTCTTCACACATTTTGGTGTTAGATTAATTCTTATTCAAGCGTTAGACTTGACTCTAGTCACAAAGTGCTTTGTGTGAGATTTAAATATTTACACTGCACGTAAAGTCCATTCACATAAAATTTAATTTGCTAATTGAGTTACTCACCATGATTTACGTGTGTATTGTTTTATGTTAGCAAATTGTAAGATCCTCGTATGTACTTGTATAGTTCTATTTTTTTGGTTACATAAAAGACCTTATAGACTCGGGAAAGAAAAAAGTGAAAAGGAAACAGTGTAGCGATCGAACCTACGTATATATGAGTTATGAGTACTCGTTGGCTTTTATGCTTCTATTTTAATATTGAGGTTCACCACTTAACTAGTACTTCTTATATAACTGCCAAGGGTGCTTCCATAGAATGGGGGAATAAATTTTGTTTTAGAATAAATTTATCATTTCTATCCTCCATTGTAATTTTAGATATACTGATATACATAAGTTTCTGTCTTCCAATTTCATAAACATAACCAGGAATTTTGTTCCCCAGTTATTGAGGACTATGAAAAATCACACAATTTACTCCATACAAACAATCCCAATTACAATTATAAAGAAGAAATGAGAGCCATCATATGAACTAAGCATCCAAGTCTAATATAGTGCTCGGATTTATTGGGTTCGTGTATCTTCATGTGCTACCATCCAAGGCCAAGATGGTGCTGAGGTTCATTGGGTTCATGTACCTAGTTGAACCTGACAGAATTTGCTCCACAATAAGTCTGTTGGCCTTTTCAGATGGATGGAATGCATCCCAAAATGCATACAAGTTTCTGTTCGGGCACAGGTTGGAGAGTGGTGTGCATAGCCCAAGACCATTATAGGGTCCTTGCCCACAACAAGCAACTTTTGATGTAGTAAATCCTGGCCAATGTAACAACATAAATTGTCAGTTCTTGTTTCTTTATGACTGCACTTGTGAGAGAGTAGCTAGCTGACATGATGAAAGTAAGTAGAGTATGTGTGTAGTACCATATGCTGTGGGGTTACTGACGAAGTTATTGTGCATTTCTGCTGTATTTGCAGCGATAAAAACGTCCCTACCAATTTTCCTGTTGAGTTCTTGTAGCATGCGTTCTAGTTGAGGGTTGTACAATGCTGCAGCTCGTTCTAGTTCAGCAGAACATTGTCCATTTGTGCCGCGTTGGGCCAATTCTGCAGGAACACAACCCAATGGTCCCGTGCCTGTCACAAGAACTCTGCGAGCTCCCAGATCATATAGCTTCTGCAACACATTATTACACACGAGAAACAGAAATTACATGAGTTCTTTGGGCTAGCTGTGCTAAAACTTTTACCTTTACCTTTGTCATAAGTGAGATTCTACCTGCAAAAGCTTTCGGTACTCAGAGATGAGAAACTTGACATATTCCGGTAGTGGATACTGGCGGGACCTTGCAGAATAGGGCACCAAGTAGTAGTTGTTTACAAAATCATTGCCACCCACAGTGATGAGGACCAATGCTTGATTCACGAGACTTTTAGCCCGCGAAGCTCCAATGAGAGTACTCACTCGTCGCTGGTACTCTTGGAAATACTCTAGCTGTCTATACATTCTGATTATATTTATCTGCAAAAGTTGCATTAAGCATAACCAAGTGAAATCCTTAGCCTTCAGTTTAATAATTGCTTTTTTTTTTTTAATTTTAGAATGTTTCTTGCGTTATGCTTATGCTGATGCATAAGGATTTGTGCACGCATTATGTACATGTATTACATAGTAATGGAGGCGGGATTAATCAACTTACAAACTGAATTCCAGTGTCATTAAGGATTCCAATTCCAGCTGAAGCAAAATTGGCACCAACTAGGAGCTTATCTCCTCTTAATTGTGGGCTTAAGTATGGCAACGCAGACTCAGCACCAAGTCGCTGACCTAAAACAATTCAACTAGTTAGATACACTCCTTGTGTCTATGTTTGATTAATAACTAGGTGAAGCTGAAAGAGAAAAAATGGTTCAGTATGTGCATGGCGGAAGTGAAGCTTGAAAAAATTAAACTAAATTCAGAAATTGATGCCAAGACTTGGTGTTCATGAAAAAATTTCTCGCGACATGCCCCAAAGAATTTGCAATGTTAATATAAGATTTGATGTTGTGACAATGCGCTTAATCACATATCACATATTCGCCTCTATCAGTGGACTTGCAAAACAAACTTTAGATATGGAAACTTAACTGATAAGATCAGGAATGTTGAAGCCATTGGAGAAACGGCCAGTTGGTCTTTGAGTTGGATAATCAATTCCGTAAGGAGGGGCATCAGCACGTGCAGTGGTAGCCAAGTAATTGTTATTTCCACTATCAACAAGCGAATCTCCAAATACAAAGAAAGCCCTTGGCCTGGCATCAGTTCCAGGAACAATGACACCCACTGCTAAAACTAAACTAAGAATCACCAAAGGAGAAAAACTTAACGAGGCTGCCATTGAAATGAACCTTTGGATGTGGATAGGGTTGTTGAACTGACGGGTATGTTTGGGATGTGGATGGAGGATTATCTAGGAATATATTTAAGTCTTTATATAAACCCTTTCCCATGATTTTGCGCAGATCCCACTAGTATAGGAGGTCACTTTTAGGTGCTCTTAAATTGTGGTATTGTCCCAAAAGTAAATGCGACAGGTTGGATATGCATAGATATGCAACTAGAAACATGACATAATAAAGTTACTTCCACAACACTAGGTGATTTTGTAAGAGTTTTTAAGTTTAACTTGGATTTAATTTTAATTCACTGTCAGTGTAAAATTTCTTTACATTGTCATCTAATTATGTACTGATACGTCATTAAAAGTGTTAGACTTTTGAGGTAGTTGTTATAATAGTCAATCTCTTTTAATGAGTTGGCAATACATGATTAGGTGATAATGTAAAAAAACTTTAGACTGACAGTGGATCAAAATTAAACACGTTTAACATTCTATATATTATTAAATTTTACTTAAATTAACTCTACTTTATCAAACTTAGATGCAGATAGCTAAATAGTTGTAGTCTTAAATATTATATAATGAATTAGTATTAATCGATAACATTAGACTTCATTAATCAAATGCTAAATATGAGATGAAATTTAACTTGAGGTCATTAGTTGAATATCTTATATAAAAATATATATAATATTACTCAAAACAAATTATTTCAACGGCCATATATATATAAATATATATTGTAGAATTAGAAAAGGTTGAAAAACTGAAAGTGAACAATTGCATGTGTTTTCACTTCTCAGCTGTTGTGGATGCATGCTTTTATGTCAACCAATCTAATTATTTGGGTACCAAAAGATTAAAAACCGATTCTGACAACGAATTTAATTTTGGAGGTGAGAATGCGGTGCAATGAATGGGGTTAGTTTGGTAGAGAGAGAAAGTAGTAAGATCTTTGAGTGAGAATGGGAGGCCATTGATTCCAAGAATTGGGTTGCGGGGGCGCGCTTCCGGCGGCAGTACAGTGGGTAGCTTGAATGTGTGAAGCGTAGGCAAATAATCTATAATGTGGTTGGTAGTTGCTAGAGAGAGAAAGTGATATATGAGACTAAGAGTGAAGGCCATTGATTTCAAGGATTGAAGGAAGAAAAGTAAGCAAGTGAAATTGTAGAACGTGGTGGAAGTAGTTTTTGTAAAAGGGAGAGATTTTTAGGTATAGTGGATCTGAATGGACATCTATTCTATTATTACCTACAATCAAATTGGGGAAAAAAAAGGTAGGTTTAAATTTGATGTATTTTCACTTTTTTAGTGTAACACTATTATTTAATGATGTGTTGACACATCATTAAAGAAATTAAACTTTTTAGGAAGTTGTTGTGACAGTCAAACTTTTTAATGATTTGATAATACATGATTAGATTATAGTATATATAAAGAAACTTTACACTAATAATGAGTAAAAATTAAATCCAAAAAGAAATTCACATAAGCTTACTACATATGTTTGTAAGACCACAGAATGTCCTCATACCCTTTATATGTGGGACAAATTCTGCTCAAGCACCGACTTTGCTATGGTCACAAGATGCTTCTAGTGGAATTCAAACATCTGCGCTACAAGTAAATCTTACTACTAATGCCTACCTAGGAAAGATGTTTATCAGAGCTTTAGTTGAGTTAATCTCAAGCTTACAAATGCATCATTTTAATTTGAGTAAATCACACTTCACTACCTTAAGGTTTGTCAAAATGATAATAAATTTTAAATTTGGTCATAAATTACACTCCACCTCATTTTTTTTATCTTGGGCTAAATGTTGACTTAACAAATTTAAATATTTTAAAAAGAAAAAATAAACTAACTTATCATTAATTATAATAAGCTCTATATTACAACTAAAGTTTTTAAAACTTAAACTTATAATTTATTCTTTACAAAATGGAATTAGATTTTTAATATAAAAATGGATATAATATGACAAATGTTATTAAGAAGAGTAGAACTCATATATGTATTTATTTTACTCTAACAAATAATTAATATACCATGTATATCTATTATGTACAAAAATTGATTGTACTTTCCTTTTCTCGTCATGTTTCTTCTATTAAATTATCTAACTCAACTACTTCTAAGTAAAGATCATACTTCTAATAATAATAATAATAATAATTATTATTATTATTATTATTATTATTATTATTATTGTTGTTGTTGTTGTTGTTATTGTTTTATTTAGAATTTTTTCTTAATTTACATAGGTTAAAATAAAAGATTAGTCCCTATAGTTTACACTCATTTGTAATTTAGTCCTTGTAGTTTTTTTCTTTGGATATGAATCCTTACATTTTGAAATCGTTAGCACGTTAGTCCCTGCCGTCACCTGACCATGTAACAACGTTAATTTTTAACTTAGATGGCAAACGGAGTCTAATGTAATGCTTATGTGGCATTTGGGGATAGGTTACCCGGACCCCCTCTTGCCACTTCACCTCAGACTCTCTTAGGGATGTGATTTCATTGCCAATAAAATCAAAATAAAAACCCCCAAACTCCCTCATCTTCTTCACCATTCATTCTCCAACTCCAAACCTCAACCTGCACTCTCATGGCACCTCAAAACCTCACCGACTATGAACGCAAGAGGCTCCACAACATTCGCCTCAACAATGAAATGATGGCTGCCCCTTAAGCTTAACTCCGCAGCCAACAATCTCTCTTCTCTGTCGCATTTAAGCACTCAATGTTTTTTTCTTCTCTCTGTGTGAGTGCCACTAAGATCGATTCAAGCTTAATTTTGTTTTTATCCAAAAGAAAATTATAAATCATCTTTACTCATCAAGCATTTCATGAACCAAATCGCACAATATGGTATCAAAATCAAAGACCCCAATCATCATACGTCACTCTCTACGTACCCTTGGCATGCCACCTGAATCATCCCAAGTTCTCAATGATGATTCTTTCGGGAAATCTGGGTAAAAAATTTGGGTAAAACCAAGCCTTGGGTAAAAAAATTGGGTCCTCTTGCAATGAGAGATGTTTATTGTGGGACTGATGATGAGTCTTTTACTAACAGCTCATTAGTTAAGGAAATTGTGGACATGACTGGTAATGGAGGAGAAGGGTTTGGTGATGATGTAGAAAAGAGTTTTGTTGAAGTTGGGGTCTTTGTCTTTGCATCTCCAAAATGTGGCATGGGTTGTTCCAGATGTGATAACTGTTGTACGCTTTTTTCCCCTTCGATTAGTTCCAAGATGATTGTCGTGGGTGATATCGGCTTGGGAACGTTGGATTTTGAGATGTTCATTATGCACAGGATGAAGGGAGTAAGATGCCTGAGGTGAGGTGGCAAGAGAGAGTCCATGTAACCTATCTCCAAATGCCAAATAAGCACCACATCAGACTTCGTTTGCCATCTAAGCTAAAAACTAACATCGTCACATGACCAGGTGACGGCATGACCTAACGTGCTATTGATTTCAAAATGTAAGGACTCATATCCAAAGAAAAAAATTACAGAGACTAAATTACAAATGTGTGTAAATTATAGGGACTACTATTTTATTTTAACCATTTACATATAATATTTTCTAAAATCACAAACCACTGCCATGCCTAGCTAGAACACGAAATTTCATAATTACACATTTTTGTCCAAAGTGGAACAACACGAAGTTCTAAAATTAAATAATATTTGTAAGTAAATTCAAATCTTACTATTTAACTAATACCATGTATATTATATATTTTGGAGTTTTTAAATACAAGCATGTAAGATATAACATTAATTGTACATATATAATTTACAATTTCTTTTATATGTGTATATATATATATATTACATATTTTGTATTTTTAAATTAAGGGTATTTTATATAACAAAACTAAGGGTACCCGTAGATACGGGGATTTTGACGACCTCAGTCCTGCCTCTATTAATTAAACAAAATATTTTTGTTACCCTTTTCATATATTATAGTAATCTACGTATTGCATAAACAAAATAATTATAAGCATAATTTTCGCCTTGAAATACTTGAGCTAGAGAACTTAACAAAGGAAATAAAACAATAAAATGATAGTACATACTCTTTTTTTTTTATAACATAATAAACATGCATATAGTATATAAATTATTTTTGTTAGGATAAAATAACGTTTGTCAAATTATATATCTTTCACTTTTATATTACAAATCTAATTTGGTATATATTGTAAAGAAAAAATCATAAAATTAATTTTTAAAAACTTTTGATATAATATAAATTAAAGCTCGCTGATAATTAATGATGAGTGAGTGTATTTTTTTTCTTTTTAAAATACTTAACGGTATTAAGTCAATAATTAATAAAAAAATAAAAAAAGTAGAGTAAAGTATAATTTAACCAAATTTAGGGTTCACTATCATTTTAACAAAACTTAAGGTAGTGGAGTGTAATATACTCTTTTAATTTTGACAACTTTAGTTGAATATGTACTCTTCTCTCTCACAATGAACTTACTTTATTCAATGGGCATTGTATTTTCTAAAATATCACTTAGTCCCAGTTTTTAAGTTTCAGTTAAAAGCACCTGTTTTTTTGTTTTAGTATTTCTGAAAAAAAATGTTCAAAATTTATTTCACGATCAAACTAAAACAACTGTATCATCAGACATTTTAAATCAACTTTTTATCTTAAATTAATGTCACACCACTTAATTTAATTTTTTGTCTAATTCATATATTATACTAATTTTATATTTGAGTTTTGATTTATATAATTCTTCATTCATTACACTGTATTCACACTTCAACTACATTTTGGTTGGATACACGTGAGAAGATTTATTTAGGAAGCAACATTATATTTGATTGGTGCTTCGCACTACAGGAACTTTGGTTAATACAAAAATATAAAAGTAACTTTGAGGAAGATGAACCTATCAAACGAACCATTGTTTAATTATTTTTTTGGTACTTGATGATATCCACCTTATGATAATTGATCGATCGTTCTTTTAATTCTTGTTATAATTTAACCACCAAGTATGGTTCAATTGGTAAATTGCATGAATTTCATGTGGGTAAACTTTACCTACAATGAAAGGGTTCAAATTTTATTAAAACACTTTGTGGTTCATAATCTTATCAAAAATAATAATTCACCCAGTCTCAATTTTCTCTTAATGGAAAGTGTTTTTCATTTAAAACTTTTGATTAAGCCCTAACATATTTTTATTTTGTTTAATTTGAAAGTATCGTACACCTACACGCTCAAGTTCGAGATAAGATAAAATATTTTATTTTAGCTAATTGTTAGATCCTTGTACTTGTATAAGGTTCTATTTTTTTTTTTTTTTGGTTACAAAAAATATTTTATAGACTTGGGAAAGAAGAAAGTGAAATTAAAGGAAACAGTGCAGGGATCAAACCCATGTATATATGTGAGCTATCAACTCATTGACTTGTATGCTTCTATTTATAATATTGAGGTTCATGACTTAATTAGTACTTCTTCGATAGGAAAATAAAACAGTTTAACACCATTTTTTCCTTTCTTTTCTTTTGGGGGGGGGGGTGTGGGGGGCAATAAACTTTTTTAGAATAAATTTATCATTTCTATCCTCCATTGTAATTTTAGATAAATATAAGTTTATGTCTTCCAATTTCAAAAACATAACCAGAAATTCTGTTCCTCAGTTTTATATTGAGGACTATGAAAATCACACAATTAACACCATACAAACAATCTCAATTACAATAATAAAAAGGAAATTAGAGCCGTCATGAACTAGCATCCAAGGCCAATATAGTGCTCGGATTTATTGGGTTCGTGTATCTTCATGTGCTAGCATCCAAGGCCAAGATGGTGCTGAGGTTCATTGGGTTCATGTACCTAGTTGAACCTGACATAATTCGCTCCACAATAAGTCTGTTGGCCTTTTCAGATGGATGGAAAGCATCCCAAAATGCATACAAGTTTCTGTTCGGGCACAGGTTGGAGAGTGGTGTGCATAGCCCAAGACCATTATAGGGTCCTTGCCCACAACAAGCAACTTTTGATGTAGTAAATCCTGGCCAATGTAACAACATAAATTGTCAGTTCTTGTTTCTTTATGACTGCACTAGTGAGAGACTAGCTAGCTGACATGAAAGTAAGTAGAGTATGTGTGTAGTACCATATGCTGTGGGGTTACTGACGAAGTTATTGTGCATTTCTGCTGTATTTGCAGCGATAAAAACGTCCCTGCCAATTTTCCTGTTGAGTTCTTGTAGCATGCGTTCTAGTTGAGGGTTGTACAATGCTGCAGCTCGTTGTAGTTCAACAGAACATTGTCCATTTGTGCCGCGTTGGGCCAATTCTGCAGGAACACAACCCAGTGGTCCCGTGCCTGTCACAAGAACTCTGCGAGCTCCTAGATCATACAGCTTCTGCAATACATTATTACACATGAGAAAGAGGGATCACGAGTTCTTTGGGATAGCTATGCTAAAAGTTTAACCTTTTCCTTCGTGCTTAATGGGGTTTTACCTGCAAAAGCTTTCGGTACTCAGAGATGAGAAACTTGACATATTCTGGTAGTGGGTACTGGCGGGACCTTGCAGAATAGGGCACCAGGTAGTAGTTGTTCACAAAATCATTGCCACCTACAGTGATGAGGACCAGTGCTTGATTCACGAGTGTTTTAGCCTGCGAACCTCCAATTAGAGTACTCACACGTCGCTGGTACTCTTGAAAATACTCTAGCTGTCTATACATTCTGATTATGTTTACCTGCAAAAGTTGCATCATGCATTGCAAAGTGCAAAACTTAGCCTTCAATTTTACAATTGCTTTTCTTATTTTAGAATGTTTCTTGGGTTATGTTTACATATGCTGATGATCATAAGGACATGAGCACGCATATTTACATGTATTACTTGGTAATGGAGGTGGGATTAGCAGGTAATCAAACTTACAAACTGAATTCCAGTGTCGTTAAGGATTCCAATTCCAGCTGAAGCAAAATTGGCACCAACTAGGAGCTTCTCTCCTCTTAATTGTGGGCTCAAGTATGGCAATGCAGACTCAGCACCAAGTTGCTGACCTAAAACAATTCAACTAGTTAGATACACTCTCTGTCTACATTTGATTAATAACTAGGTGAAGCTGAAAGAGAAAAAATGGTTCAGGATGTGCATGATGGAAGTGAAGCTTGAAAAATGAAATTCAGAAATTGATCGATGCCAAGACTTGAGGTTCATGATAAATTGTGACAATGCGCTTAATCACATATTACATATTCGCCTCTATTGGTTAGTGGACTTGCTAAACAAACTTTAGATATGGAAACTTAACTGATAAGATCAGGAATGTTGAAGCCATTGGAGAAACGGCCAGTTGGTCTACGAGTTGGATAATCAATTCCGTAAGGAGGGGCATCAGCACGTGCAGTGGTAGCCAAGTAATTGTTGTTTCCACTATCAACAAGCGAATCTCCAAATACAAAGAAAGCCCTTGGCCTAGGCCTGGCATCAGCTCTAGGAACAATGACGCCAACCACTAAAACTAAACTAAGAATCACCACAGGTACAAAACTTGACAAGGCTGCCATTGAAATGATCCTTGATTTGGATGTGGATGGTGTGTTAATTGGATTGAAGGTTTTGTTTTAGATGTGGATGGAGGATTACTAGGGATTCAAGTCTTTATATAAACCCTTTCCCACGATTTTATGCAGATCCCACTAGTATAGGAGGTCACTTTAAGTGATCTTTAATTGAATTAAGAATTTAAGTTCTGCATCTGAAAATGGTGGCATTGTCACAAACGTAAATGCGATAGGTTGGATTCATTGAGATGCAACTAGAAACAGAAGATAATAATGTTACTTCCACCACACTTTAAGTAATTTGTAAAAGCTTTTAAGTTTAAATTTCTATATATTTTTAAATTTTACTTAAACTTTATGAAACTTAGATGCAGATAGTTAAGCAGTACGCGCGTTGTAGTCTTAAGTATTATATAATTAATTAGTATTAATGGTTAAGACTTCATTCAAATGATAAATATGAGGTGAAAATTAAATTGAGAATATAAGTTGAATATCTTACCAAAAAAATATATTACCCAAACATTAATTATTTCAACGGCTAGATATTTTGTAAAATAAGAAAAAGTTGAAATCAAAAAGTGAGCAGGTGCATGTGTTTTAACTTTCCAGCTGTGGATGCATGCTTTATATCAACCAATCTAATTGTTTGGGTATATACCAAAAGATTAAAAGCTAATTCGAGATATTGCTGAATTTAACCAGTAACTTTTGTAGGTGATGACTAATTCTGGCAAAGATTTTAATTTTGGAGCTGACACTGCGGTGCATTAATGCAGCTTAGACCTTATTGCCACAATCAATTGTCTATCTCCCTCCATTTCCCACTTCTGAGGCGATTAAAATTCTACCAACAAATCGTTTTCTGAGATTGTTTTTAGTTTTTACTTTATAAAAAAATAAGGATGATGAAATAAAAATAGAGTGGCCTTTAACTTGAGTAAAAATATGAGATGATGATAATACAAAATCAAGACTTTTAAACTATTTTCAAATCATATCATTTTCTACCTTTTCTGCCAACTTCAACTGTTATAATAGTAAAATACTTCTACATCTATTCTATTTTACTATTCTTCATTTTCATGTTTTATTTTTCGTCTCAGTTTTCAATTTTATTTTGGTCTCTTGTACTAAGAATATGTTACAAATCGGCCAATTCCAAGTGGAGACTTCTGGGTTTTAAACAAGATATTTTAATAACAAAGAAAGATGTTAATGATTCCAAATTTAAAAAGAAAATTTTGTTGATCGAAAAAGAAAAAGAAAAGTTAATTCCAATTATAAAGAGTTAGAACAGAACTAGAATGCAATCGAAATATATGAGAGAAGTTTTACGCAACAATTTCTTCTTTAATTTGATGATGTTAATTGTGGAAGAACCTAACCAAATTATTATTAGCAAATGTGCTCAATTTATAAGTGGCTCTAATTCAATTCATGTGACTTAATTAATTTAATATTTTTTAAAAATAGATAAATCCATATGTACAATTATTCAAAATTAATATAATACTTTCCTTTTGATAAGAGTATAGTAAGAAAAAAAAAAGAATAAAACCAAGATTATTTACAAATAAAATGGTTGTGCATATGTAGCATTAGCGAAGTGGAGGATGAATGAAAATCTAAAATATTAGGATCCTCGATCAGTATGACCAAGTTATATTATCTTAACACAGCAAAGATATGTCCGGAAATTTAAAATAAGTGCACCATACAAAATGAGTGACAATATCAACCTACGTAATAAGATATGGCCTCTATAGAAGTTGACTCAATTTTGTACATTATAAAACCCCAAGGGCATCCTATACACAACTTAACCCTACCTTAAAGGTTCACAACTCAATTGACATATTCGTCGCCACTCTATTACTATATAAAACACATCATGACATATATGAAAGCCACCAAACCTTGCTCTACTACAATTACCGAAGGAAGAGAAATGTTAAGTTTCACGTAAGATTGTATGGGTGAAGTTTGAAGACTAAGAAACCAAGCATGAAGAAGAAGCCATCAGCATAACAAACTCAGATTCAACAGTTAGGGAATGAATACAATCAGGGGCGGAACTAGAAAATTTTAAGTGCGGCCGGTGTTATATAGAATTTTAAAAGAGGGGTCAGATTTAACCGGAGGTGTCCATTTAAAGAATTACGTATACTACACATAAATAATTTTTTAGCTTTGGGGAGACACTGCCACCATCACTTCCCACCTAGCTAGGTCCACCCTTGAATACAATATCATAACCCTTATAGGTACACATTCTAGTTGATTATATATGAAAATGAAGGTATTGCATGCTTTGTATTCATGATTTCAAAACAGACATGAATTCCATACACCAAAATAACAAGAAATTAAGAAGCATAGCTATTGATGCCATTGAATCAGGGGATAACAAGAAGACTGCTGCAATGGATGCGTACTCGAACACCATGATTAGGATTTTCTCTCCAACTTCCAAGCGGAAAATGTGGCTCTCCAAATAGGGTAAAGTCAAAGAGCATGTGTTTGAGTAGTATAGAAGTGGAAATCATGAGACATAACTCATTTAACTGAACCCTAATAGCCTCTCGCATGCATAAGTTAGGTTAAGGTCCATATATACTAAAATGCCACCTAGCCACAAGGACATTATAAGGAGTGCTTAGCCTATAAATATAAGGGTCAATTAAACACTTCGAGTTCACATGCTTATCTATTAAGTGAATCGCATATATTGTGATGCTCGTTTAGTCGTTTTACAAAACCAAAACATATATACAATTAATGTGAGCCTAGATATAAGAAAACTCTTACATGCTTTCCATATATATATGTCCAGCATGAAATTGCAAATACATGTGTCGCCTATCCCTATCGTAGTAGCTTTGTGATTCCACAAGGGCATTATAGGTATGTCTAACATGTGAAGAGTTGGATGATTCCACCAGAAGAAATACATTTGGGATCAGAAGTTGGATGATGGCAAGTTCACTATTAGTCTACTCCAAACAAGCATCTCTAAACAAGCAAAGAAACAACTTATACCGTCGCAGAATATTGAGCTTCCAAAACCAATGCCAGTTATCCTTACAAAACATACATAGGATTGTGAAGCATTAGCAAAAGCCAATGCATCCCCAAACTTGACGATCCTCCAAAACGGATAGCAAAGGCAAAGGAAATGAAGCCATAGCAAAACATCTGTGGAAGAATAGTATGAAGAGCACTAAAATTACACATTCCCTCCTTAAGAAAAGCAGCCATGCAGAGCGCTTGATCAGGAGGATGCACCACAAGTACTTGCCTAAGAGAAATATCAGTTGCTCAATGATCAATCCAAACATCAATGTTCTTCCCAAGAGCCAACTCTAAAACAAAAACCCAGCAACATCATGTGAGTATCTCTAACATCGCTACTATTACGACTATAGGAAAACCAAAAGTGTAAGGCTTTTGCTATTGTACATATTTTGTATCGATGTAAAACATTTTGTTTTATATCATGTAACTATGTACAGGCCTTTAAAATAAATTAATATTTTCATCTAAGGGTCACAATTTATTCTTAAAACCCAATGACTAAAAGTAATCAATATATATGACCATAACCTTTCCGAAATTGTAATAATAAACTAAAAATAAATATTGTATCAATGCATGTATAACTATGGTATATGAATATTATATTATTTTCACTTTCATATTTTCATTCGCAAGAAATATTAAGACCTAATTTGAAGAACTTCATTGCTAATTCGGGAGACTTCAGTTGAATTAAATTGAAATACTTATTTCTTAAATCTTGTGTCTGAGTTGCAAGGTTTATGCAACATCCTAATACCCTATTACATAATAGTTGAACACTTTGAAGCATGCTTACATAATCTATGTTCTTAAAAACAATAATTATTTACGAGGCGTGCCTCAATTAGCAAATTGAGTTTCATATACACGAACTTTACTTGCAATGTAGAGGTACAAATCTCACTAAAAGCACATTGTGATCGAGTCAAAGCCTATGCTTGAGTGAAGATTAGTTTCACACTTAAAAATTGTGAGGACAACAAGTGATTTTACACAATTTTTTTTAAAAAAAGAACTTGCAAAACACATCGTTTAATGTTTTAAGACGAAAGGCCAAATAGAAAATGGTCTCAGTCATATACTGAAATAACCAAATGAAACAAAAGAAGGAGAGTTGAATTATGTTTCTTAACCTTTTAGAAAACTTTTCGCAGACCAGTTCACAGAACAAAACTTTGCTGGTTTGTAAAAACAGAATGGACGTTAAGAACAATTTAAGTAAATGTTGGACACAAAACATTTTAAGAAAATCTTCGGACGCAAGTAAAGAGCTATGAGTCCAGTTAAAGAGAATTATTAAGAACAACAATGGCAAACCTCAAACGTTAGCTAATATATATATATATATATATATATATAAAAGCAAGGTAAGGGATGAGACAATCACACCTGAGAATTATATTGATTCACTCTTACAAACTAAGAGCTACCTCCAGTCCCTTCTACTTGAAGTATTCTTCACAATGCCTCTTCAAGATAGAAACAAGTATTCTCAATTTCTTTATGTTTAACACCAAGTATTTTTTCTAACAAGCCTCTTCAGGCTTAACACAGGGCTATAAAAAGAGTGTTTGAAAACACTTAAGTTCAACTCACTATATGTGAGGATACAACAAATAAGTTCAGAGTAAATTGTAAAACTTTATACAAGAGTAAATGAAAGTGTAAGTAAATCTCAGACTGTATCTCTAGTTTTTTCTCTTCTTATTGTTCTACTTGTTCCTTTGAAGACTTCGTGTATATATAAGATTTTGAGCTTGAACATGTCTTCATGAACTTCTTCGTCCAACAGTAATAAATGTTACTGTTCTGAGGTGCATTAAATACTTAACACTGATAGCATGTTGATCTTCTTCTGAAAAGTATACTTAGTTATCAACATTGTTGAGAATCGTTGATATCTTGTACTGAATCTTCTGAGTGAACAAAAAGTTCTCATTTTTTGGTCCTCATAGAGGTTAGTTATGTCAGCGCCAATGTACAAAGTTGATTTCGTTTGTTGCATACTTTGTTAGAGGTCTCTTTAGCATTTAATACAATGTACAATTCTTGTATTTGAATTTAAGCTTTGGACGAATAAAATTGTAATAGAATACAGAGATAACTTTTGGACAGTCCAATAAAATATAATATAACAGTTTAAACCATATTAAACACAAGTAACAAAACGTTGAGTTTGTCTTTATAAAAACTTGTATGAGCCCAAAATGTTCATAAAATATTTACACTTGAGATTTAATACTGGACTTCCACTTTTTTTTCAACGAAATATTATAAGTTTGATTAAAACTTATTTGTTCATTCTAATTTAATATCTTTGTTATTTTCAAAATTTTGAGGAGTTCAATTATTTGAACTACTTTTGTTCTAATATCAATTACTTGATTTCGTCTTTGGTTCCAACATATACAACATCGTTTAAAAACGCTACTAAGACTGCATAATAGTTATGGTGATAAGCAAAGAAAAGAAGAAGAAGAAGAAGCAACATGTTCTTTTCTATGTGTGGCTGCATAATAGCTATGGTGACGAGCAAAGAGAAGAAGAAGAAGAAGGAAGGGTGCAACCTTCTGGGCTCACCCACCTTCAAAGAGCACAAAAATGGCCGTTTCAAATGCATAGGGACAGGGCACAAGCTTCTCTCCAAGGACATAAAATCCTACTCTCGGACCAAAAAGTGTTGTTTGGGTCTCATCAATTTTTCCTTGTCCCATAATAAACCCCTTCTCACTATGTTTTGTTATCCAAGGGCGACCATCACACAAGAGCAGGGGTAAATTGGGTGATGCCAAATTTTAAACCAATCTTGAGTAATTATACATTTTGATGCACTTAATCAATACATGCAACAGAATACATATATTTCGTAACATTTCATGTTTGCATATGATTAACAATTCGTATAATGCATAATATCAATCACATATAAGTATGTAGAACAAAGTAAATTATAGTGTGATTAATTGGAAACTAGTGAAAAATAAACCAAGATAGAAAATCACTTAGTTGACACCTTGTAGTAGACTACAAGTAGTGTGTAGTCAACTACAATGAGCCTTTGAAAATGATTTTGCAAGAACAATAATTAAAACACTAATTTTGAGTTTATGGTAGTTTTGTAGTAGACTACAATTTGCTTTTGTGAACAAATTGAGTTTTAAAAGAATACCTTACTTGTATGGAAATTTGTCAATCAATGTAGAGAGCTTGAATATATCTTAAATATATAAATCAAGCAAACAATATAGATATCAAGTTCTAATGATCTAGATATAAAGATCACAAGATATAAAGTAGATTAACAATTATGGCAATTATGAGAATTCAACAGTTAAATGTAAATTGCTAGAATGTAAAAAGATTAAGGGATAAGAAAGTGCAAACGATATTTTACTGGTTCAATCACTTCTTACGATCTATATCCAGCTCCAAGATCATCCACTTGTGGTTTTTACTATTCTCCAAGCTTGTAACTGAGATGCTTGATAAATCTTTACAAAGTATAGCACTCTTCATACCTTTGTGATCCTCCACCCTTGTGCTTAAGCCTCTTCCTTTTCTCTCAAAGGGAGATCTACCCTTAAAATCTCTTGAGGGATTCTCTGAAATAACTAAGTGAAACACAAAAAGGGGATTGAATTGTGTTTCTTAACCTTTTTAAAAAACTTTTTGTTTAACTAAGAGTTCAAGCAAAGATCCTGTTAAAACTTAATAAGAAACGGACGAAAAGAAACGCTTCTCTGTCATTGGACGCAGGGAAGGTTTTTATGAAAGGACCTTTAAATGCAGTTGAAAGGTTTTAAGTTTAACTTAAAAACTTTGTTAAGAAAATAATGGCAATCCCCAGATGTTAGTGAATAATTAAAACACAAGTAGAGGGAAGAGAAGCTTACACCAGATGTTTATACTGTTTCACTCTCACAACCCGAAAGCTATGTCCAATCCCTTCAACAAGAAGGTTTTTCCACTAATCTTCACAAAGATTACAAGTATTCTTTACCTCTTCAAGTATATAAGTATTATCAAACCTCTTAAGGTTCTAACACACAAGTATTCTTTTATACACAACATTTTCAGGCTAAACAACTAAGTTGAATAAAGGATGTTGTAAACACACTTGAGATTAACTCACAATAGGTGAGGATAAAGAATGATTCTCAAGAAAGAAACTCTATATAAGAGTGTAAAGAAATAGAAAGAAAATGAGCTTTGAATCTTTTTCTCTTTTTGTTCATGTAAGGCTTCTTCTTTTTCTTTCTTTGAAGACACTTGTATTTATAGGCAATGCGCACTTGAAGTAGTGTTTATAGGTTTTTTCGTCCAACAGAAACATTTATTACTGTTCTGAGCAGCATTAAATGCATAAGCAGATATCGTGTTGAGCTTCTTTCTGAAAAATGACTTTGATTATTAGATACTACTAAGAATATGATATCTTAGTTCTGATTTATCAGAGCACGCAGAAAGTTCCTTATTTGCTGGTCTTTGTAGTTGTTAGAGTGTCAACTTAGCAGCTCAGTTGACCTCTTTTTGCCTTGTACTTTGTCAGAGGTCTTTTCAGCATTTTTAATGATGAATAGTTCTTGTTATTTGAATTCGAGCTTTAGATGAATATTTGAATTTGAGCTATTCAAGGAAACTTTGGATGATCCAATATAATAAAGTAATTGAAAGTATATTGGATGCATATTAGTTTCGGTCAAAACAGGTGTTATATTGAACACTCGCTAATAAAGATTAGTTAGAACTGTGTTTCCTTATCAAAGTATTATCAACACATTCTTAAGCCAGATAAACATTATTGGATTATCTATTATGTTATATACTAGTTAAATGAAACTTTTACTTGTTCATTCTTATTTAATACCTTTGTTATCCTCAAAACTTTAAGGGGTTCAATTCTATGAACTCTTTTGGGTCCAAAATCAATTTATCAAGTATATATGATTGATAGAAAATGATAAACACTCTCAAAGAGTAGACAAAACAACTTAAAGAACTAATGAATAGAAATATTATAACAATGAAGAGCTCAAATCTTGATTTTGGTAGGAGAAAGATTGATCAAGTGTAATGATATGAAAATATGAGTTTCTCCCTTATAAATGCTTCAATCTTAGCTTGTATTAATAGCCCAAGTGATAAAATAGCCTTTGGTGGTGTTTTGAAATGATTACTTTCAAAATATAGTCGTTTATAGCCGTTATAGGCATTCTGGCACTTTGTAGTCAACTAAAGATACCTTGTAGTTGACTACCAATCCTTTCTTGAATGTTGTTTCGAATTCTAACACTTTGTAGTCGACTACAAGACCCTGTAGTCTACTACAATCCCTTTTCTGGTAGTATTGTAGTCGACTACTAATCTTGTGTAGTCGGTTATAATTCCTCGCAAGAAAGTAGTCTTTTAAAAATGTGCTAATTTCTTCATTTCTTATCCAAATTAAGCAAATAACCATGTGTTGGAAAGTTATTTGAGTCTACTTTCATATGAAATAAGTTTCATATCAAAACTCAAAGTATTTTAAAATTTATGATAAAAAAATTGATCATAAGTCAGCTTTCAAAAATTTAGATTAGTTTTCATTGTTTTGAAGTACCACTAAGACTAACTTTTAAAAACTTGTTTGTTGGACATTTTACCATGTTAAAAACATTTTTCAATATTGAATAAAGATATTTGAGCTCTATTCATGTAAAATCTCTATCCTTACAAAGGAGAATTGCCTATAAGATAATACATACCCCAATGAGTCCTTAGGCTTCTTGATGCAATCCAAGCTTCCAAGAATTCTTCTCTTCAAATCTTCTAAATGCTTGGTTTATTCTTCATTCTCCTTCTTGTTGAGTTGAGCATAAATAGGATCTTTCACTACCTTGTTCCAATGCTTACTCTTGATACTTGGATTATCCTACAAAGCGTAACTCACTTGAAAACTGTAGTTAGTCCAATTCTTAAACCAACAACTCAGTATGCATGATTCATAAGTATATAAACATATATTCTTCATGCATATATGATTCACATATAAACATATCTAATATTAGTTAATTAAACCTTTCCATAAGTACTAAGGTATATAATCTATAACTAATGCTACACATACCTCAATGCATGATTCTTATAAGTAGAATAACAATAGTATATAATCATACATCATCCAATATATTCATTAATCACATGTATGTAGTATATTTGTAATCACTTTTTGTAATGTATTTGTCATCATCAAAACATAATACAATGAACTATTGGGGAAATATATTTCCACAAGTTCTGACAAGACCCTCTCTGTCGATAAAGTTTTTCTCTTTCCTTTTCAATTTGTATTTTTAATGATGTGTTTTTCGTGGAAATTGGTAATATGCTATTGCTCTCAAATGTCTAATCTGTTTTGCTTGCAATTCAAGTCCTTTGTGTTTCTATCTTTGCATTTTAAGATTGAGTCTATGATTGGATGAGCTTGTTTTAAGTTTATTTGGGGTTTTCTACTAGCACTTATGAAGTATTTTATGATTGTTTTTATGAGTTTATTAAATGTTTTGAAATTGTATAAGGTATAAGTTGTTACATTAATAATTATGAAAAAATCCAACAAAGTCTTAGATCAATTGGTACCACCCCAAGTCTTATGTCGGAGGTTTGATTCTCCACCGCCATGCCACGTATCCACCTCCTCTACTTAAGTGCTTACACTTCTAATGTACAAAAAAAATTGAAAATAAAACTTGACCATAGTTGAAAATAGCTTGACATTCATCTTATTTTAAATTGGAATTATAATGGTAGAGCTTATTTAATAAGTTGTACTCGAATAAACACTTATTAAGTTATTTATCCAAACAGGCCCTTCTGTCAGATAATGAAGACTCTAATGGCTTGGCATTGTTTAGAATTTCAAATTCATGTTAGCAATTTGGGGCGTCTATAAATCCCATAAGAAAATACCCCTATACTTCTATATGGGACACATAATACCCTTTTTTGGAGAGCACAAAACTAAGAATCCGAAGGAAGACTGTTATATGTCCAATTTCATTGACCATTTTATCTTCATGAGTATGTGATAACATAGCTATTCGTTCCTCTTTTCAGTTCAAAGTTGATATGTAAGCTAATTGGAGACACTGTAAATAAGCCAGAGGAATATATCTGGAAGCATATGAATAGGAAGCAATTTCTCAATAAATTAGGTTAGTGATGTCTTTCAGTCACTTAGTTTTGGGTTTAGAGTAATGTGGATACTTAAATATTGTAGTGAGGTGCAATGTTCCTGGTAGTATTTGTGGGTTATATGATCTATGAATGCATATGAATTTTGTAAAGCTTCATCAACTAATGCATTTCAACTTCCATAAATAGAGCAAAAGGAAGAAGAGAAGTTGTCATGTCATGGTATGGAAAAAGAAGAGAGCATACCGAAGCGACAAAGTGCAGATGGCATGAAGGAGAAAAAGAAGAAAATGAAGAAGAATAAGGACAAGGAAGTTGAAGAGATTATTTCTAAAGTTTTGAAGTCTTCTATTGAGGACAGTGACTTGAAAGAGGCAGATTTCTGGATACCTCCTATTGGAGATCGCAGGAATAATGATGATGGAGGAGATCGATGGGGTTTGGACATAGAGCCAGAGTAGGAAAGTGAAGAGGGATATGTAATTGGTATGTATTCCTCGCATGCTCACCTCAACTGAGATTTAATATCCAAAGAACTGAGACAGTTAAGAGCTTATCATATTATAGAACCTGATATTTGCAATCAAAAAGGGGAACAAAAGAATCTAACACTGATAATCATAAATATTTAAATAATGACACAAGTACATTCAAAAGAAAGAAGAAAAGAAAGAATCTAAACTTACATCAAATTCTAGGTTAGAACTAAGAAAGTTAAATACAAGAGCATATCCTATTTTCTGGCTTGCAAATCTTATTGTGATAACATAGGTGAAAGATCATCTTGTTTATTGAAAGATGTAGTGATTAAGTCTTATCCAAATAGATAGTGCAGCCATGTTAAGGGTGGGGAAGATGTACTCATCAAGTGTTCATATTATTACTTGTTCCTAATTGGGATAAGGAATGAGAGTATTAATCTCTCATACGTTGCTTTATTTTATTTGTACGAAAGAATAGTTAACCAAGTCCATGGTATTTTTCACATAGTATAGATGTTGTTGATGATGATATTGCAAGGATTCTGAACGGCTTTCAATTCGATATTTTGCATCATTGTGAAATGCACAAATAAACATTTTTTATATTTTTATGAAAAGTATATAGCCATGCCCTGTTTTCCATATTGGCACAAATATACGTTGAATTTCTTTTTTCCCCATACCTAGTAGGACAAAAAGAATGTCCAAAGAAATTGAACCAAGCAACTTTGCCTCAAGGAAGAAGAAAAGTAAGAAGAGCCACCAAACTTAATATATGTTGGTAAGTCAAGTTTAGTTGAAGAGCACCTCATGCAAGACAAAACTTTGGCAGCCAATGTGTAAATTAAATTATTTCAGTCATGGTTATATGCATTATAAGTTGAAAATGGATCTGGATATGTTTCCTACATGAATAATTTTTCATGTCATTAAGCTGCTCTTTTTAGTAAATTGAGTTATTCTTAAACAAGTCTTCAAGATAAGCATGCGGTTAAAGCCTAGCATGGTAGCACCTTTTGTGTATCAATGCACGTGATGTGAGTGTTGGTGATTTATAGCATTGGTGATTGAACCAAGTCGTTTCCATAAGATCTGGATGTAATTTAATCAATTCAAGATGGAAATTCCGGGGGAGTTATTGATGTATTTAGATTGTAAATACAGAAATTCAATTAACAAAAATCAGTTTGGAAAATAACTAATCAAAGAATCCATTTAAAATTTCATTTGATCTTTCATCGACCACTAAGCATGCAATTGAATTTAATTGATTGGCTAAAAGCCCTGCATTAGTTCTAGCATTCACTACTAGAAAATCACCTAGAATTCAACTAATAATTGACACACAAATCTGTATGCGCACAATTCATGTTGGATCTATGTTAGTTTAAGAACAAGAATTCCATTAACCTAGGTGACAAAACTACACACCTAATCTCCTCAATTCAGGTGATGAAACTAAGATTAATCAATCATAATAATATCACAAATTATAATCAAGAACAAACAAATAAAAATCTTCATTCATAGATTTAAGATTAGAATTAAACAAGAGAAAATGTAATTGAACATTAATTTCAAATTTCAATATAAAGTCTCAAGATCAAACTAGAACTTCTTCAAGGATCCTGGATTAATCTCAAAATTATCCTTCGATGGCTTTAGTCCAAAAGAACTTGCGGAGGAAAAGAGAAGATAGAGAGAGAAAAACTAAAGAGAAACTCAAAAGTCTATCAAGTGAGGGAATGAAAAGTGTCTTTTCGTTCACTTTCTTTCCCTCCTAATAAGTGATCCTAAAACTCAATTTAAAAATCTGTCACTAGATGAAGGTTAATCCCTTTCCTTTTATCTTTAATTGGTCATCTCATTTGCCTAATTTAGGCTTATGATGAGGAAGTTATGCCAAAATTAATCTGAAGAGATATCTGAAATGTCAGTTAACTTCATATGGCAAAAAAAAAACATTATCAAAACAATGTATTTTTGAAAAGTGATCTTCATGAAAGTTGAAGTTTTACATTATATCTTTTCATTGGCACCAGTTTTAGATCCAATTAACATTTATATCCTAAGTTATGGCCAATTTACTGCATGTGGGTCAGGTTCCAGTCACAACACCCTTGCTTTGACTCTTATGCCCAATATGGCCCATTAAACTTCTAATTAAGCTTTTGAGCTCTTCAGCAAAGTTGTATAGCTCTTTCTTATCTTTCATAAAAGGTAATATTCATAATTATTAGATGTTTAGAACTCGACATATTCCTGAAATACAAAAAAATAATGTAAAATTTAAATAATACTGGAAAATGCAATTAAGCTAAAATGAGACCCAAACCTATAAACATGTGACCAAGTCCAATTAATTAAGCATAAAAAGGATGTAAGATGCTAAATATGAGGGATTAATAATATATGCGAATAGTATTTATCAGCAGGTCTATAGTTGTTTATGACCCCTGACCCAATCCCTTTCTTTACTTCTCTTGTGAAGGTAGCGAGTTTTATTCTTTTGTTTCCAATCATTTGGCAATGATTTCATGACTTCACCACACCTGATCTAATATTCTTTTATATCAAATATGCAATTAGCAATTTCTGTGGAGGTTGTTCAAACTTATTAACTTCCCATGGTTAACTTAATACGTCATTCAGTGGCTAACTTTGTTCTGTGATTGTTTCATACATTCATCGAAAATGGTATTGCACATTAGCAAGGGCATATGAAAGGGTTGGTAGTTTTTGTAAATAGTGAGAATGTGGTCTTAGATAGTGATTGCTTTGATTTTTCTTTTTGTAAATAATGGCGACCTTGTCTTGCAGTGATGTTATTAGTAGTATCTTTTTTATGGGATTGAATAATATATGGATCATTTTGATTGAATAACAAAGTTAGGTTGACAAACCATAACGAAGTAGTTGCAATTGCCTAAATAATAATGTTTTGCACACAAATGAGAGGATAGTAATATGAAATGCCAAGAGAATTGCTTTATTAGTGACCTTTGGTTAGCTGCCAAGTTTTAGGTTATTCTTTATTAAGATATTTTAGTACAAACTGCAATATGCAAGCCATTTTATAGAACCTAGTTGCCATAACCAAATAACATTCCCGATGAAATTTGGCAGTGATACATAAGTAGTCCATCAATTGGGTTATTATGAGATATTGCATTAATATAGAGCTTCAGTTCATATGTATTGTTTTATCTCAAATGAACTGCTTATATTTTCTCAATTTTATTCACAATTCTAAATGTTCATGTAGATACTATCAACAAATTTGGTAAGTGATAGCTATGTCATGAAACTAAAACTGCTTGTTGGAAACTAGAAACAAGGGTGGCAGAGATTTCATTCAGTTATAGATTTGATTATTGACCTAATCATTTTATCAATATCAAGCATCAGTGGCAAAGTAACGATCGCCAAATTCCCCTAAGCCAGGGATTACATGAGAATTCTCATTTAGTGATGCATCAATCTCTGATGTCACAAGTTTTAACATTGGAAATCTCTTACAGACCGCTTGTATTCCTTGTGGTGCCTGCATCATGTAGTTTAATTAGTAGATAATGCAGAGAATCCAAAATGCACAAGCCCAGGTAAAGATAAGGAAGTAACAAATTAGAGTGACTCACTGCTATTAAATTTAGAAAGATGATGCTGGATTCTGGTACACCCTTATTAAGAAGCAAAGAGATAGCTTTGACTGCTGAATTTCCTGATAATTACAATTATTAGACAATTTAGGAGAATAAATATCTATTCAACATAGTTTGTCATACCTGTGGCCAGAACTGGATCAAGTAGCAAAACATGGCGGCTTGCAATGTCTGATGGTAGCTTCTCATAGATTAACTGCCTCATATTGTGAGATTATGAGATAATAACCCTAAGCTAAGAACATCAAGAAGAGGAAAATGCATGTGAGACAATGTAGTGGCCTCCACCAACCTGTCGGCCGTTTGTGCCCTGTCCATGAATAAGGATTTTACCAATTTTGATTCCCTTACAGCATGCTCTTAATGCATTTTCCATGCTTTCTCCGCTGATGTTAATAATGAAGGGAAGAGCAATTCAAATAACAATTATTAATAAACAAGTATGATATGCTACAAATACCTACAAATTAGGGGGAGTGCAAAACCAAAGGTTTTGACTCATAAGACAACACATGCAATCTGCATCTCTAATATTAAGCACTGTAGCCATAAGGTTCATTTATGACTCAAGAAATTTAAAAGGGTACAATTCAGAGTAGAAAAATTAGGTTAGATTTATGGACATAAATGGTTATTTGCACTTTTTGTGGCTGATATCTCTCAAATTTTCATGTCCTTATGGGCATTATGTTTTAGCTTTTGGCATTTTAGGACAAGAAGTCCTACCTGATAAAATTGAGTTCAGAACTCAAACTTTAGGCATCTTTAATGGAAAATCTATAGAATCTAACGTATCATATCATGCATAATTTATTATTCCCAAATTAATTAAAACACTTAAACTAAATACCTTCTAATGACTGATACTCCGCATAACCTACTACAGAAATCTACCCCAGAGTATACAGATCCTGTAACCAGAGGGCAAAACTTAAGTACACTATACCATTATATTGATAATAATATTAAAAAGTAAATTAAAGTTCACATACTATGTGAAAAGAGGTGCAAAATTTGATTTTACATGAAAAAGTTACATGGGGTCAAAGTGTTATCAAATGGCTTATCTATGTGAGGAACATGCAAATGTGTGTGTGTGTAAGAATCATTACTCTATCGAAAACTCCACATTTGGGGTTAAGAAGGGGGAGGCTACAAATTGAAATATTGGCAATGCCAGGTTCGAAATGGTTGTAAATGCAGGGGGCCATTACCATCTGGTGTAAGAATATTAAGATATATTGATGGAATGGTCTAACTTAGCATAGCTTACGAATATATGACAGGATACCTACATGTTAGTTCAAGTATTAATGACATAGCTACCTGTTGGTGTCATGATATGCTTTTCAGTAAAAGGAAGGTGACCCAGCCCATGCTCAACAACCTTAAAAATCAATACAAATTATCAAGCTTCACATTTATGATCATCTTCACTTGTTCAACACTACTTCTATTTAGTATTTATACAAACTTGTTTACCAGTCGAATAAGGCGGTCTGAGTAAAAGACAAAGTCGTGCTTTGTTGTTCTGACATCACGAATAAGGGTATGCATTCCCTTTATCTGAGTATAAAAAGAAATAGCAATTTAGATTCATCTATCCTCATCATAATATGCTTGATCTAAATTCTACTCCTTTACAAGATAGAATATGACTAAGAGAATGTTACCTGAAATGTTGAAAATATAACAAAAATATTTGGATATATTTTACACAGATCATGTTGGCCAAGCTTCGTATGTATATTTTGTACTATCAAGTCAATGGCAACATCATTATCTCCTCCACTCGGAATGATAATATCGGCAAATTTTTTTGTTGGCAATACAAAATCTTCAAAACTGGGCTTTACAAATCTGGAATACTGAAGATTTGTTTTGTAATTAGCCAGCGAGGATTCTAAATCTTTTTCTAACAACTTTGAATTAATTAGATGTTGAAAAACAAAAAAATAGTTACAAGAACACTAATCTTTAAAGTATTTAATCAATGTAATCCATATTCAAATAATGCAAGGTCATGCCTTCAACATCAGAGATTGATATATTTTCTTATTTTCAATTTAACTTCATTATCCCATGACAAATATGGGATCACATTTCATTCATACAATTAATCTTTAAGTAAATTCCTTCTTCGTAGTTTTGCTTGCTCTCCTAGCATTGTTTGCTTTTGCTATGATTGATGGGTTTATCAATAGATATAAGTGAAGAAGATGGTCACAACATAGTATGCCATTAGGCGTAGTACATTTTAGAGATGCATATAGGGGATTAGTATCTAAAAATGACTTTAGGTAGAAAATTTGTATCATACGTAGTGCTAATGAACTAAATTATAACTAATTGCTTAATTCATAGGGAGCCATATTGACATATTAAGAATGCTTTAATTTTATAATCCAAATGAAGAATGTTGCTATCCTAGATCTTTGATACCTTGATTAGATAGCAGTTGCGGTAACAATGCATGGTGAGTTAGCAATATGACTAGGAAACATGATTACCCTAAATTAACTACTTAGAAATCCCTTGAACATTCAATGAAACAAGCAAAATCTCATCATGAAAAGACAATTTATTTTGTAAGTAGCAAGATATTGTCTTTGCTCCTTTGTTCTCCAACAAACAATTAACATCACTTAATCCAATACCCATGCTGGCTTTCTTTGTTTAAAATATTGCAAAACTTGCCACTAGAATTAAAATGGAAATTTTCAAAGGAAAAGATAAGAAAAAGTAAGCTCACTAACTTGGTCTAGAACATTCTGAATGTTCCTCCCACGTTCAATAGCAAGACGTTGAATCCTCCGTGCAAGGCGCACATCAAAATCTGCATCGCTTAAACCACAACAACGTTGTTATATATATATATATATATATATATATATATATATATTAGTATCATTTAGTATAATGCTCCCAGATTAACTAGGTTAAAAGGTCATGAAATAGAAAATGATGAAAATGAATAAATAAATAACATTGGAAGACATTCTTTGCAATTTCATGCTACAAAAAATTGAACCAACAAATAAATAAAGAAGAAAATAAATTCTGGTACATCCTTTTCAAAATTCATGATGCTACTAGATTTCCAATCCTAAATTTATTCTTTGTGCTAATCAAAAAAACTATCACCATAATTATTAAGGCTCGGCAAGAAAGTTTGTGATGCTGTTACAATGCTTAGGATTAACAAAGCAATCTTTCAAATGATATGCTCAACAATGTATACATTCTTGTGCTAATTTAAGTAATTTTTGTAAAGATAAGAGAAATTCAAAAACAACCAACCTTCATCAACAAAAATCTTCATGTTCAAAAGATCACGAACACGAGAATCGTGAAGAACTAATATTCCTTCTAAAACTATGACATCTGCAGGGTGAACCTAAAAGTGATAAAAAGAAAAGGCATGAAAGACCCTACAGACTGTATCAATAGAATGCATCCAAAAGAGATGAGGCTTTGATAAACACTATAATGCAAAGACATTATGTTCAGTAGAATCACAATCAAATTATTTCAATAACTTGGCGACATCTAACACGCCAATCTCATTATGAGTTAAAATTATACTTTAATAGAAAGTATGACCTCAATCTCAACTAATAGCCATCCAAATGACTTGAACCTCTCCCAACACATCTCGTAATGACTAGTGAGGATATGTCTGATCTGTAAAGTGCAGATTAGTACCTGACGTGCAGGTTCAATTCTTTTATGGCTATTGATATCATAATTTGGTATGGTAACAGCATGTCCACGTTTTAATTTCTCCATACTTGAAAGCATAAGCTCCATATCAAAGGCATCTAAAAATTAAGGAAGAGCCAATTATTGTATTAAATTTCAAACCAATGTTGCATTACATTCTAATATCTTTTATGTGCTAGACAAAAATGGAACAAATGTCCATTATGTACTCACCAGGATGATCAAAGTTGTAGTCATTAACTTTCTGTAGCATCTTGTCACTCAAAGAGTAGTAAAAAGAGTCCTATAAAGTCATGTGTATATGAATGAAAGTAAATGATCAGGAATTAGTTCTTGACATGGAAAAGGATTTTGACATAATAAAACCTTTTACTTGAAGAAAAAATGGCAGATTTTTAGATAAGCATGAAAAGTAAACACAATCCAACTATTTGTTTATCCAAAAACAGTCCCTTTTAAAAAGGAAAAAGAAAAACGATATTAACGTCCAAAATTGACCAACCATGTTTGCTTCCTTCTTATCAACAAAATACAAGAAAAAGAAGAGCATTAATCCCATCATTTCAAAGAGTACATGTTATTGAGAATTACTTGATTAATGAGGACAACACGCTGATCATGAAGCTGAGTATTTATCATGTTGCTCACAGTTGTTTTTCCAGATGCAGTTCCACCAGCAACACCTGCAAATTTCTCATTTTTTCAAAACAAAAATTGAATAGGAAATTAAAAAGGTTATTTAAAAAACATTAGTTACCAATGAAAAAAGGTTGCTTGGGGGCAAATGGAGCTTTGGAGGCATTAGATTGGAGCAAAAGTTGATCCTTAATGTTATGATTCAATGGCATTGCAGCCTCTTTCTCAGAATTGATCATCTCTATTACTATCTATGATCCTTCCAACATACACATAACACATTCACATGAATGTGAGATCAAAACGGCCCAAAACTTACGGTAAAGGAGCATTACCCACCATTTGTTTCTCCTAGTGTTTTGGGAAATTCGTTATTGAAAGATTATTTAATTTAATTTAATTAATACATCATTTTCTTAAATAGAATTTACTTAGGGTTGTTGGTTATTAGTTTCTAGTTATAAAAATTATATAATGCATTGAGTACATTACATAATTTCTCGTGTTAACTAGAGACATAAATAGATATGGGTTTGATCAATAATAATATTGGTACACATTATTATGAATATAGGATGTGTACACATTACATGCAATATGGATAATTAATTTTATGTCAATTAATTATCTATAATTTATTAGATTTGTTTTGATAATTAATTGGTTGAATTAGTTAAGTGAGGCTCTCTAAGTGAGAAATCTTGTGAGACAAATCTCACTCTCTCGTTCTATATATATATTAGATTACCTTCTAGAGACATGTGGTAACACACAAGTACACAAAGGTCTCTCCTAGTAAAAATTCTCTTTAGTTTTGGATCTCCCTTACGCACTATCTCACCCTTGAGAATTTCAAACGTGAAATCTAGTGGAGGACTCTAATAACCGCTCCACAACTGCAAGATTAGTTGAATGTGTTCAAGTCAATTTTTTAAAATGCTGGTTGAATTCATAATACAATTCGACAACAATTTGGGATTTGAAAATTCGACAAAAATATGTCTTTCACCTTCCAACAAACATGTACTTATATATTTTTCATTTGTTTACTCAAAAGTATAAATTTATACAATATATTAAAGTTAGCTTATGTGATAAGGGTCTTCCATGCAAGCATTTCGAGCAATTCTTCAACTTGTGATCAACTGACTCTTTGAATATTTGCTTATTAATAAATGCATAAATTTACATTAAATCATGTGCATAAACTTAAACAAAATACGTACCTTTTAGTCTCCACTCAATATATAATAGATACAATATTTGTACATGAACTTAGACATGATTTTTATACTTCACAATCATAATAAAATAGTTCACACTTCTAATGCAATCTTCACGATCATGATAAAAAAAAATATATACAAAAACTTTTAGAAAAATATTTCCTCTAAAATTAAATGTTCTAATATATTGTCAAATTGCTTTACTTCATTACTTAAATCCATAACATTAAAATTTCTACATTTAATTTACCGAATATTAATTAAAAACATAAAATTGCACACGTCAAGCGGGCTAAACTATTAGTTTGTATAAATGCAAAATGTAGTAGGGAATCCAAATATGTTGTGTTGATAATTTTCCACTCTTATTTTCATGACACATCAATCCAAATCTGTTGTAGTCCTCTACTCTTCGGGTGACGACGCCCTCTCTGGTTCTGGTCTTATCCTCGTTAGACAAAGAACACAATAGCCAATAGATCCTACGCTCAATTACAGTACAAGTGATGGTCATTAACTTTTTTCAAAAATTCAAAGCATCAATATACAGGGTTTGATTTTGGTAAGGGAGAAAGGGGTAACCCAAGTTGACGTCAATACTAACCTTATGCCTTAATTACAATATAATCGTGCAATAGTATTGCTCATTGAACAAAAGAAGTTAGAGGATAAAATGTATCCTCAAATTGTGTAATTTTTTTGGTTCTGGTCATTTCTTTGCTGGTGTTCCTATACGACCATCTCACAAGAATTGCATCTGTATATGTGATTGCTAGGGAGTGCTCACGCAAATGATCATCTGAAATGGTATCCACAATAACAGGTTCCAGGATCCTCGTTCCTATACTTCTTTTCCAAGAGAACTTAAAATACTCTATGTTTTAAGCAACAAATCATGGGAAATTATCGTTTATAAAGTTTGAACTCCACCTGCATAGACATCAAGATACATAATTCATATAGTTATAGAAAAATTTGAGAATGAAATCAACAAATAATATTGATATATACACTTATGTCATATTAAACATATACCCCTGACATGAGTAGTTGAGCTCACATTGACTCTTTTTCTTATTCATTAATTTGATCCTAGCTATAACTTTCATATTTTAAGAAATGACGTTTCCTATACATTATAACTTCATATTTCTTTTAAATTTGATAAGCTTAAGGTGAATATATATCACCAAGCAAACTGATCAACTTGAGGTACTATATATCAAACTTACAAGGGAAAATTACTTAAAGGAACTTCAGATATTCTCATTCCACACTTCGTCCATGATTGCTGGCCATCTTAGGGGAATCTGAAACTCTAACAAAGTATAGTTTGAATCAAAAGTAGTTGTATCCAAGCTAAAACATATTTTTTTTGGGGAATAAAAAGATAGAAAGAAAAAAAAATCATGTTTTTTTATGAGAAAGATAAAGCCTCAACCCTGTAATCAATTAGTGGTGGAATTAGGCAATTATAGCGACGAGCTGAAGGTAGGTAGTGTTGCTGGTAAAGTTCCATTATTGTCAAATTGAGTTTCAATTTCAATTGGTAGATAAGTTTTTAGTCTGAGTATAACTCATAATATCTTATATCTTGTACCTAGGAAAAAAATATACCCATAATTTAGACAACTTAAAGAAAAAAGAAACATAAGAAAGGAAAAGATACTCTAAACTTTCAAAACAACAATGTACTCAACAAAAATGCAAAGCTTATCATTTAAGCAATATAAGAAACAAAGGTTCTCACATATTCCATTTATATAAGCCAAGTTAATTTGAGAATCTAAAACAAAATTCAGATAAAAACTAGAACTCATGACTATTTCATTTTGTTCTTTACATGAACTCTTACCCATTTTAGAACACCAAATGCTAAGGCATATTTCATGAATATATATATATATATATATATATATATAGAATATTCTAAGATTATGTTTGCTTGAATTTGAGTTTGAGACTTGATTTGAAGGAATGAACAATTGATGAGTGTTAACTTTAGCAGTGGATTTTGTTTTCTTACTTTGATGCGGGGACTAAACAGAAATGGAGTGGGGTATGATTATCTATCTATAATAATGTTATATCCTTTTAACTCATTTTCTTATTATCCTCTTAATTATTTAAAATAGAAAGTATTAAATAAAATAATTATCCTCTTATCATATGTGGTTCCCTAAATAAATAAGAGAATTATTTAAACTAATTCATTAAAAAGTTATATAATTATTCATGTATCTATCTATGCATGCTCAAAATATCATGTTTGCCCTTTGACTTGTTTCTAAAAGAGTAAGCACCTATTTTAGTCCTTCAAATATTTAAGGGACATCAGTTTAGTCCTTTAATAATTTTTGACATCAAATTTGTTCTTTTTGAGGATCAATTTGATAAAATGACATTGAATGACCAATTTGATGTTAAAAATTGACATTGAATGACCATTTTAATGTATTTATCATTAGATGACCTAATTGATGATACTTGTATATTTGAAAGACCAAAATAAGTGTTTACTTCTTCCAAAATAGACAAACTCATGGCCGGATGTGGTGGATTTAGCTAAATCTTTATTTTTCTCTAACAAAATTGTTACATAACTCAAATTGACAAAAAGAGATATAAGAATCATGATGTGTGACTCAATTGACAAATTAAACTTAATGTAAATAGACTTTACTTGTAATATAGATGATCGAATTTAACTAGAAGCACTTGTTGTCAGAGCAAAATCAACATCTAAGTGAAAATTAATCTCACATTTAAAAAATATAGAAACACATTATGGTCTTTATAAAATAATAATAATAATAATGGATCTCATTTAGGTATATCCCACGAGTGAAAATGACAAAGTTTAAAAAGGTAAACACTTTTTTTATTTTTTATTTTTTAAAAAGAGAATGGATTGTGTTGTTTTCATTTATAAGGGTTACAATCACAAGTCATCATCTTTTGAGTTAAGTGACTTTACGCCTAATGCAAGTTAGTCCTCACCCAATTCACCATTTATGAATTAAACATCATTTAGATAAGCAAAGTCCCTTTTATGTTATCTTTAGTATTCATAAAGTAGGTGGAATGGAAAAGAAATGATACCTCTTGCTTTGTTTGGTATCCATAAACTGGTGGAAAGGAAGCAATTCATCTTCTTTTCCTTTTCATGGGTCCCACATTATTCATTCCCTTCCTTTTTGGATGAATTTGGAGGGAAAGAAAACTAAATTCATACTTTATTCACTTTATCAACTTTATTGGATAAAAGATAATAAAGTAATTTGACATTTATTTACATACATTTCCATTCTTTTCCTTTATGAAACCAAATAAAGGAAATGAAGTATGTTTTCTTTTCCATGGATGATGTCAAACAAGGTGAGTGAAAACCCCTCTACTTCTCTATTTCTATTGTATCATCTTCTTTTCCTTTCCCTTCAGATACTAAACAAAGTCTTAGTAATATAAAGAGGAACACAATATAGTGGAAAAGAAAAGAAAAGAATGAAAAACTAAAGTCATATTATTTGGTATCATCCAATAGAAAATGATGGATGCTTTCCTTCTTTTGTTTAGTTTCATCAATATTACCCTTCATTTAATAAAGTGGGTAAAGTTTGTAAAATGAGAATTTGGTTTCCTTTCCCTCTCAATTCCTCCGAAAAGAAAAAGGAGGAATAATGTTGGGTTTATGGAAAGGACAGGAAAAGAAGATGAATCTCTTCCTTTCTACCCTTAAGTTGATACTAAACAAGGAAAGAAAATAAGTTGCCATACTAAAATCCCAAAGTAAAAGTAAGATAATGGTGAACTAGAATCGAGAGCAAATGTGCTCTTTTTTAAAGTAAAATAATGATATTTGTATAACTTTATACCCCCACATTTCTTTCATACTTTTATGTAGTATTTTTCAACCATGAACTAGTTTATTGGCTAGTTCGATCAAGCCTCTAAAACCGGTTTCAGAATCGATAAACAGCTACAAACCAATCATGATTTTATAGGTTGAATCAATTCAGAGATTATTTAGCGTAAAGTACATCATTATAAGTGTTGGGGTTCAAACTTAGGTATATAACTTGAAAATGCAACAACCAATCACTAGGGCATTCATGCCCTTTATTAATAGAGTAAGATTATATATTATCTTTTATTGTACTTAAGATTGATGTATCATTGATTGTCCCAAAATAGTCATTTTATTAATGTTTTATTATCTCTTATCAAAATTCGTTTTAATATTTTTACCTAGTTATTTAAAATGATTTAATTTTAATATTTTTTCATATTTAATATTAATAAAATAATATTTTAATTTTAAATAAATATAAAATTTACTTAAAATATTAATTTTTCATAATTTATGTCTATCAAAATTAATGATAAAAATAATGAAAAATATCATAATAAATTTTAATATATGTAATTAACAATTATATTTTAATTTGACCATTAAACCATAAATAAATTTTTTACCAATTTTAATAACCGCTCCAATTTTCAGAAGCTTACTTTTATGTTAGTCATCATATAATATTCTAATATGATTGGACATACTCTTTTGTGTAATTATTTTTTCTCATGGACCTAAAGAAGATTTTTTAAGATAATTGTTCTGATATCTTTATAAAAATGATATTTAATATAAAATATGAAATATTTATTGAGTGTTAATTGTATAATAAATATTTTAAAATTTATTAAATATAAATTTTAATTTACTGTCCAAAATTATTAGAAAAAACTTAATCATAACAATAATTATTTAAAAAAATTTAACTTTTTTAATAATAAATCAACATATTTTTATATTATATATAATAAATCAAGATTAAACTTTAAATATAATCGACGTGCAACTAATAGGTACTTACAAATTTTCTAAAATAGAAAGACAAATAATAATAAATTTGATAGTGGCAGACAAAGGCATTGAGCGGTATCGACAGCCCGTAGCCATCATCATCAACACGTAGCTGTTGCTTTTCCACTTTGTTGTTGTGCATATCCATCCAACTGTTCAAATCCAATCGCATTTTAAATTTGAATTTCAGTTGCATCTAGTCCCATTCCATTACTATTATTATTTTACGCTCTTCAATTTATTTAATAATACAAACACGCAACTCCAACTCCATTTTCATCTGCAAACTCTTCTTCCCCGTTCATCATCACTCCAAAACAGAAATTAAAAATAAAAATAAAAATTTCAAAAAAGTTATTCGAATCTTCAGAATTGTTGCCGGATCCACCGTTCAAGATTCTCATCACACTTTTAACTCCAACCACGATTCCAGAATATTCCAACACTATGTTTCATCTTCATCCAGGTATCTTCAACATTCAGTATTTCCCTTGTTCTTCGCAAAACGACAATCTCTTTTACTCAGAGACTAGGGTTTTTCAGTGCGCGAACTGCGAACAATGTTCAGATCTCGTACAATACGATGCCGTTTCGTTTTCTTTGCTTTTTTCTTTTTTCCTGAATTGCAGCTAAATTTGTTTGCTATTCGTAAATTAGGGCAAGAAGATAGAAGAAATCGTACGGAACTGAATTAGTAGTATTCTATTTCTAGGTAATTTATTTTCCCCCTTTACCCATTGAACTAAGCTTTGTCCAGTTTTGACATTTCGACAAACAAACTTGCCGTGTGTTGATTGAATTTGACGACATTTGGCGGCTATGATTATTGTAATGCGGTGGGTTACTTAAAGAGGATGTGTTTCTTAAGTCGGTGGGATTCATTTATAGGAATTAGTCGTGTGCAGTAATTGAGAATTTGCTTCGAAATTGCAAAGTTCAAAACTTTATTTATCTCCTTTTATAGGTTTTTGAGTTCATATTAATTGTTGGGTCTTTGATTCGGATTGGTTTTTATAATTGGGGTTAGGAAAATATCTTTTCTTTATTTTGGGTTTTTCAGAGAATTGAGTTGATGGGAGGCAAAAGTTCTAAGGGGGAGAATTGGAGGCAGAATTCTTCATCTGTACGTGCAAGTTCATCTGCTTCTTCTTGGAGTGCATATCCTGATCCCCAGTTGGATTATGGCCAGGGGAGTCATAACTATGAGCCACAACCGTCTTATTCTACCCAGCAGTATTATGTCCCTCCTCCTCAAAACTATGGCTATGAACCTAATGCTAGTGGTGTTAGAGTGGCCCGCCATGACGATAGGAGCAAGTTAGAGAGGAGGTACTCGAGAATCGCTGATAATTACAATTCCATAGATGAGGTAAATAGATGCTTTTATTTCTGTGCGTTATACTGTTGTATTTGTCTTTTTAGCTGATCATGAGATTACTCCATATATATATTTATCTGCCCTGAAATTGAAGTGATTTTCTTCACTAGTTTCTATTTATATTTTTTTTAAATAAATTATTTGCCACTTAAAGGATCAAAGAATGTTTATTTTTAATTTTTTTTTAAAAAGATTTTATTTTGGCATTTAGGAGTTCAAAAGAAAAACAAAATTGTTGACAACCGTGCAATTGATTGTTACCTTGAATTTGGAGAAGGTCGTTGTTCTTTCTCTGAGTTAGATTCATTGACTTGGTAGATCTTAAAGTAGCCTGCCTTGTGCTAGCCTATAAAAATACCTGTGAATGGCTGCGTGTTGTTCATCTTGCTTCCTCTTGCGGCCATTGAATTATGCTAATTTGAATTCACTGAAGAGAAAGAGAAAGATTTTGCATGTTTAGTTTTTTCTGATGAATTTAGAGCTTATACATTTTACTACTTTTGAGTGCATTTTCATGTGATTAGGAACTACTTAGCTGATGTTAATATTGTCTTGCAATTTGCAAATTTGTTTCTCACTGATGGTGCTTCTTGTTCATCTTTATATTGCTGGAAAACTCTTGATGCTTTGTAATTATTTTAATCCTTAACATTTTTAACATTTTCCATACTTATGTTTCATTGCAGGTGACTGAGGCTCTTGCACGTGCAGGCCTTGAGTCTTCCAATCTTATTGTTGGTATTGATTTCACTAAGAGCAATGAGTGGACAGGTTAGACCTTATGTATATATTCATATATATTTTTAAGTAAAGTTGGGATTTATGTCGTGTGTTATAGCTATATATTCTAAACTTGGTGTTGCTTTTAGGAAAGAATTCATTTAACAGACAAAGCTTGCATCACATTGGGAATGGTCTAAATCCCTATGAACAAGCAATATCCATAATTGGGAAAACGTTGGCTGCATTTGATGAGGATAACTTGATTCCTTGTTTTGGATTTGGAGATGGTATCTCTCTCAAAGCTCATACTATGTAAACGTTATAGAATTTCTTTTAAAATTTAAAGATGGTAATAGGCATTACTATGATGTCATGGCAGCATCAACACATGATCAAGATGTCTTCAGTTTCTATCCAGATGAAAGATTTTGCAATGGATTTGAAGAAGTGTTGAGTCAGTATAGAGAAATCGTTCCTCATCTTCGACTTGCAGGTTATACTTCTACTACTTGCCTTGTTCTTCTTATGGATATTCTACTTATTCCTGTTATCGATATTCTAATACTCTTATGGTTTTATGTCAGGTCCTACTTCATTTGCACCAATCGTTGAAATGGCCATGACAATTGTTGAGCAGAGTGGAGGTCAGTACCATGTTTTGGTGATAATTGCAGATGGCCAGGTATTCTATTCAATATCTAATATATATGGAGTTGTCTTTGAATAAGCAATTAGAGAATGATTTGCAGATCTGTGTGACTGATTTTCCATTTTTTTCTTTCATTCATCAAATATTGATGTTATTATTTTCAATTTTCTTGATTTAGTTCGGTTAATAACTTGGTTTGCAAGACTGACTTACTTCATGCTTTCTCCTTCATACGTACTTCTATTATTTCAGAGGCAAAAGTAATTGGACTAAGAATCCATCTTTCTCCCAATTTGCTTCACTTCTTCGCACTTAATGCATGAATGTTCTTAAATTGCATAAAGCGTGTGAAACTAGCATTGCTTCTGGAGTACTAAAATACATCAATTTGCCCCAAAAGATGGACTGTGTGTGTGAAATATTTTTATCATATTGAATATGCACAGTTCATCCAGTGGCTTCTTGATGGAGCCATTTCACTTGCTAATGTTAATATAAACTTATTTGTATTCCTATCAAGCATTTTGATTGGTGAGCTCAAAGTTATCATTTTACTCAAGTGGATATAGAAATTTGGTAATTGGAGCCTTATATAGTTTTGAAGAAGTGCTGGATTGAGAATTCAAAGACTTATTGGAGTCAAGTTTCATAGTTCTATTATGCTGCTTTGACTCTACGACAATGTGATTGTTTCCTTATCAGATGCTGATCAGATGCTGATTGCCATTCATTTAAGTAATGTGCATTTGAGAAGGAAATGAGTTGTAGTGAAGCGTAAATGGGGATCAGATATGAGCACTGTATTGTTTTTGCCTGAAAAGTATGTATTTGAGATCAGAGGATGCTATAGGTTGATAGGGAAATGTGATCAGAGGATGCTATAGGTTGATAGGGAAATGTGATCACCGATGATGAGCTTATCTTTTCTCAATTGCTATACATCTTGCAATTTTTTGTCTTCCTCATTTCGATTTGATACAAACATAAGTCTGGTAGGCTCTTCAGCTTGGGTCTTTTGATGGCTTTTGAGGTACATCGATGTTGATGTAAATAGCACGATATAGTGAATAGTAAGGAAGGACAAAAACAAATGTATGTGGTGTCTATGAAGAAAGACACTGTGATTTTAAGCAGTATGACTTGAAAATTCGTAATGACTGTCGGTAGAGCTGAATGTCAATTGGTCTTACATTGCTATAAAATTACTTTGATACCATGAATTGAATACTGTACTGCAATCAATACTCGCTTTTTAAGATATAAATTTTGCTTGCTTTTGCAAATTTATCTAAGATTTTTTTTGTGAGCCTAATGCTTTTCTCACATTTGATATTCAGTACATGATGTATCTTAACAAGATCAAATAGTTGTTAAAACAAAATATAACTCCGATAGTTGTTTTAAAAACATAAAGAAAAACAACTTTTAAGATGTTTTTAAAATACTGAGTTTCTGAAACAAGTGTTTTCATGGTGAAATTTTGGTATTTGAAGTTTATTAATGGCAGTAGCATGTCTTCATCTTTTGAAATCCCCTAGCCATCTTACACCCACATTCACATGCCTCTGAGATCACCTTTCAGCCACCAGTTTCCTCTTCGTTTTAGGGTTGTAGCACGCCATTCCCATTCTGAGGGATGAGTGCTAGATAAACAGCATTTCCGAGATATGTGAGATGGGTTTCTGATCTTGATAGAAGGTGTAGAAGATGGTGGAATTAGATCTAGGAGGTAAGCCGACTTGGCTGGAAGGGCTTCCAGGGGTAACATCAAAGTTGTTGATGAGGAAGGTTAGCATTTGGAGATGATGTGAATAAAGGAAGGAAAGTAGGAACTTTGGAGAGTAGAAACTAACTAATGCCATTTTCTGGTGCTTGAACTTTAATTGTACTAACTAAGCTTGGAAAGTGGATGGGATGAGCAGAGACTCATCTTGCAGCATCGTCCATCTTTCAAACAAATTTTTGTTTTCTTCTTGAAATTGTTTTGAAAGTAATCTCTTCAAAGTTCTAACAACTATCACTTGTGGAGATAACTGTGCTTCATTTGCCTCCTGTTAATTTGTGTGTTTATTTGTTGGGACTGTTCTTTTCTTGACTAGGTTTGCTTTCTGTTCATATGATCTTACATGGACCGGAAATATATATATCTGTTATTGTTAAATAAATAGGAAACTCTGCTCATTCTGCTATTTTATATATGGTCATGGTTGCTATGTAAAGGAGTGGGTCTGACTTTCAATTGCTATAATGATACTTTGCTATGAAGTGTAAGCCCACCCTCAACGACGTTTGCTGCAGGTAACAAGAAGTGTTGACACTGAACATGGGAAGCTAGGTCCACAGGAGCAGAAAACTATGGATGCCATTGTTGAGGCTAGGTGATTATGCTGTAGGTTTTGCTCCAGAATGTTTTCTTTGTTCAAATATCTTGTCTTATTTTCCTGTTTTGTTACAGTAAATTTCCTCTATCAATCATATTGGTTGGTGTTGGAGATGGACCTTGGGACATGATGAAGGAGTTTGATGACAATATCCCAGCTCGGGCCTTCGATAATTTTCAGGTACGTAATAAGGAGCACACAGAATTTTGGTTAATATTTGTTAAAATGTTCTAACTAGTGGAAATTGATCCATTGAATTATTTTGTGTTTCTATTTGTGCTTCTTTAGTTTGTGAATTTCACAGAGATTATGTCAAAGAACATTCCTTCTTCACGAAAAGAGGCAGCATTTGCTCTTGCAGCATTAATGGAAATTCCTTCTCAGTATAAGGCAGCAATAGAGCTTAATCTACTGGGGTAGGTTTTTGGTTCCTCACTGTTCCTATTGGTTTTAAATTTCTTGGGTTCATTTTCTGACAATCTTTGTTGTCATTTATGCTTATTAATTTTAATTAGTAGTCGGAAGGCCAATGCTCCTCAGAGAGTTGCCCTCCCAACACCCACATATGGTTCAGCATCTTTTGGCACTTCAAAACCCACATATGGTTCAGCATCTTTGGGCTATTCAAAACCTTCCCGTACTGCTAGTTTTGAGCCGAGTGTCCCTACTTATGATAGCAACAGCAGCCTAGTTGGCACAGCTCCTCCTGCCCCAAGTTCCACGTATGACAATCAGGTACGAAGTTCTTATAATAGAAATATGTGTGTTATGTTCATGGTCGGGTCTTTTGGGAGAAAATATGAATGTATCAGGGAGTTGTTTGAAATTATGTGAATATATATATTTTTGTTTCTTTTTTCATATCTTGTTCCGATGTAGCTTTTATTTGGCATTATCTTCACATGCCTCAGTTGAGAAATTAGATTACTCATTCTTGTGTAACTAAGCATCTACTTGGGACATGCTCTAATGGAGAGAGATTCAAGGCATCAATTACCTGATTATTAATTTTTGTTTGCATTGTTTTGTTGTCTCTTCTTATTCCATTTTATATGTCTAACGTAATGACTGAATCTTAAACGGCAGTTGTCATGAATCCAGATTGTAGTTTAGTTGAATCTTAATCGGTAGTTGTCATGAATCCAGATTGTAGTTTAGTTGCATCATTTTTTTTTCTGGTATACTTAGTTGCATCATTTTATTTTCTTGTTGCCTTTTTTCGTATGTGCATTTTGTATGTCTAATGTAGGGACTGAATTTGAAATGGTTCATGTTATGAATTTATTATTCAAGGTTGTCGTAATATATAATTAACAAATTATATTGGTCTTATGTAGCTTTGCCCCATATGTCTCACCAATTCAAAAGACATGGCCTTCGGATGTGGGCATCAGGTAATACAAAATTTTCAATTTCTTCCCATATTTTTTTAAGGAAAGTCAGATAAGGAGAGTGCATTTGACATCTTTGTTTTATCTTACGTGGCAGACATGTTGTGAATGCGGACAAGATCTTGAGTTGTGCCCCATCTGTAGGAGCTCCATTAACACCAGAATTAAGCTTTACTAAGCAAGCATCTTTTTCTTGGGAATTTTTTTATTGTGTTGTGTCAGATAAAATTCTTTGAAATATTTTTTTTTATTTAAATGATCAAATTTTAGTGTTAGATCTGGCCGTGTACAACATTAGATCAGATGTCTGTTTCCACAAATGAAAAGTGGAATTTACCATCCATTGTAGATGTAACCATTCCATGAATTTTTATTTTTAAAATTTTTCCAGTCCTTCTCTTCTCCGAATATAGTGATTTGACCATCTTGCTGGCCCAGGATGGTAGTATGTACAGTTTTAAATAGATGTAGGGCGTTTGGTTTAGATTTTAGTTGAATCGATTTTAAAAGAATTTATGTTGAAATAATTGATGTTAGAAGAATTGATTTGCATTTTGGAATGATGTTTCAAAATTTAGTTTAGAAGAATTGATGTTGTTTAGATGGTAAAGTATAATTACTTTTAAAATGCAGTTATAGGTTTATTTTTCAAAATTTTATGGGTGTCATTCCTAAAATTGAAAGTAAGAAAAATTTACTTCTCTCAATTGTTTCTACAAATTAAAAAAGTGAGAATTGATTTTGTGAAGTTATTCAAACATGTTGAAAGACACAGTTAGAATTGATTCTGGGCAACCAGGCAGACTGTGTAGTTAAGATTTCTCTCTATATAAATGTGGAAAGATTTATCTCGTAGTGCCTTTGTTTTCGCGTGTAATTGCTTGTAGTTGCTTGAAATTTAACGAAGAATATTATTGAGCCTTACACCCTTGCTATTCCTAATGACTTTCCTTTTTATAACTTAATTACGTGAAGCTCAATGTTCCAATTTACTGGTTGGATGTGAATTTGACTTATGGCCGACCATATTTGTTAGATTAGGATAGTGCATGATGGATTTTACTGAGCAATATATGAATTTGTAAAACTTTTCTATAATTTTTTTTATTAGTAGTCATTTATTATGTACCCTTCATTCTTTTAAACATTATACATTTTTCACCCAAGGCGGTTGAATTATTAGTTAATGGGGTATGAGGTTAATGGGGTATGAGGTATGCTCCTTGTCAAGAATTTTGAGTTAGTACATAAAGAAATTAATTAATCCTTTTAAATATATTAGAGAATAATTTTACGGTACAATAAAAAAAACATTACGCATTAAAATCTAAAATTTTACGAAGTGACGGTTGATTACTTGGATGCAGCTTGATTCGTGTCGCTGGACAAATACGTTGCATTCTATATATACTCCTTTTAAAAACAACATATACGATCAATTCATAAAGTAAACATTCATTCATAATGCACATGCAAGTGATTATGAAATTTTTTTTGTACTCAAAATTAGTTGTCAAGAATTTATTAATTGTTATTTATATTTAATAAATTTTTAAATATTTATTATGAAACTAATAATCAATAAATAATTAACAACTCTTAATAAATATTACAATACATTGGTATATTAACATGCCTACACAATCAATTCACAAAACATATATATCACTCAGAACAACTGTATTAGTAATTGTTTTGAATAATTGTCCAAGCATACCCTTATAGTAAAAAGGTGCATAAATAAAATATATTTTACTGTGTCAAAAGATAAAATTGTCATGGTAAATGTTATTAATATCGGATTGAACAATGAATCAATAAATTTATTGATTTAAGTTTAACCGATTAAATCGTTTCATTTAGTTAGTCAAATTAAATGATGTTATAAAAATAAGAGTTTAATTTTGATTCACTGTTAGTGTAAAAAAATTTTACACTGTCACCTAATCATGTATTGTAAACTCATTAAAAGAGTTTGACTATTATAACAACTATCTTAAAAGTCTAATACTTTTAATGATGTGTCAGTACATAATTGAATGATAATGTAAAATTTTTTTACACTGACAGTGGATTAAAATTAAATCTTAAAAATAATTCATATATAATAACGTAAAAAATATAAAAATATTTGTGAAATATTGAGTTTATTTTAAAATTTTAATGGTCCACCGGATGCTAATTCATGGTCACACCAATGAGATCTTCCGGTCTGATCTTCCTCTGAGAACATTGGCCATACCCATCTCAATCTGTCCTTTAATTTGAGATTTAGGTATATTTGGGAATTGGGATGGTCATTTTCTTGCATCAACCAGTAAATAATTTCAAAAAAGAAAAAAGTGAGTTGCCCCTTTTCATAGCATAATCAAGGCTCGGAGGCTTGTACACGTATTGTATCACTAAATGCAAAGCTTACAGGTTACAATAAAGATAATGCCGTTACCACACCACCACCACCACCGATATGGCCAGCTTCCTTCCTTGCATGCAATATATCAACAGCTGCTACATATCAGCCTCATCTCATACATGCAAATCCTCTAAAAAAGGATAAACAGTAGTTCCCCATCTTTCACACAACTTTATTAGAATTTGTCTTTTATTGCTTTCATTCTCAAAAACCCACATGCATGTTTGCCATCGAAATGGCTTCTATTAGCAAGTTTCGTTACCGAAGGCTCAGACATGAAACTGGGTCTGATGATGAAAGAGACAGAGTCATCCTGAGGCCAAAGAACTGGTGCAGGTTCAGAAGGATGCCTACAGGAAAAGGTTCAGACTTCAGACTGAAAGTCCCAAGCTTGAGAAGACTCTGGAGGAAAAAAGTAAGGCTGGTCTCTGCCATGAGAATTTCACGTGCTAAGGTGGTGAAAAGATTCAGGGACGGAACACGTTCATTTTGGTGATCTCTTAACTGGGAACTACTTGTTCATGCAAATCAATCCTACATCATTGAAGTACCTTGAAAACGAGTTCTCTCTTTCAAAAGTTGCTTAATGTTTCTCTTGCATTCTTAATTGGGTATGAAGTCTTCCTTTAATAGGTTCTGGTTCTGCAATGCAGCTAAGTCTTGTTTTCTCTTTCTTATATATATATATATATATGTATGTATGTATATATTTCCTTGTTTACTTGTAACTTTATATCGAAATGCAAGATGCTACCAATCTACTATACTTAGAAGCTTTCGTCTCTCATCTGTTGCCCTGATTGCGAAATTTTTTGGGTGTGGTGCAACATAACAACGTTGCGAAGCGAACCAATTTTCACATACCAATTCGTGGTATTTGGCAGTATAAAGAAGATCTTGAAATTATGACTTACCACCTACCCATACCCGTACCGCATACCACAGTGCAGCACACCGAAAAATTAATGTATTAGGCTAGATTGAGAATTGAGATTGTTTTCTTAAAGCTGTTTTATATTCCCTTTTGCAGTTAAAATAATTTTGCACTCGTGTTACAGGGATCTGATAATTTGCTTTGGAGACAAAAAATGAAAGGCGAGTTCTGTCATATGAAAAAAAAAATTTTCTCTCTCTTATTTATCATGCAGGATTTACGAGTTTTTAGTAAAAATTTAAATGTTTTTATTAAATTATAATTTTTAAAATTTTATGAATAAATGTGTAAACAAGCAGTACTAAAATTATGTGTCTTTTTTTTTTTGGGATTAAGATTTGACACCATTTGCCTAGACTAATGAATTAATGATAATTGCGTGGAAGCATACTGATTTAACTGATCTATCAGCACTGTAAGTTGCTAATGTCATGTTGAGATAAATGAAATATTTTCTCTTCCTTTATATTGCTGGCTTTTAGCAGCAGGTGAATAAAAGGAAGATACGTTTCAGCTTCTATACATAATACAAAGAGTAGGCATGGTATTTTTGCATAGGCAACAAGTAATTAACAACTGATGATATCACTGCTTACCTAACCTTCCATTACGTAAGCCTAGTAGTTCACTTGATTTCAATGGTTACAAAATATCAACATTTAAATATTACAAAAAGATAACTTAAATGAACATGAACATATTATAAAATTCATTTTACGTAAATGTTTTTACATATGGCGTTCACCATAAACATAAACCCGAGTCTATTGTAACAAAACTCTTATTTTTTCTCTCAAAAGAAGCAACAAAGAAAATCCTCTTTGAAAAAAAAAAAATGAAGTTGCAATGTGGGCCATACTTACAGTAAATTTGTATGGGCTCCAAAACTAGGCTTAAATCATATATGCCCAGAACAATGAGCCCAGGCCCAAACTGCATTTTCTGTCCGGCCACAAAAGAACAATCAAAATCCGAGGGTTTTACGAGGAAACACACTCCGAGAAAGAGTGTTCTTCTCTGGTTGGTTCCACAACTATGAAGTTCCTTCAATCTCTCATTGGTACTCTTCTTTTTCTTCATTTCTTGACATTCTGGATACGAAGATTTTGTTCTCTGAATCTCATATTCTGTTTTTGCAGTCCAGCGCGGGTCACTGGTTCGGGTCGTGGGGCTCCGATTCTTCTCTTCTGCTCCCACAGAACAATACTCCAAGAGGAACTACGCCAACAATGTCTCCGAGTACAACACCGTAATGGGTTCTCTCACGGCTCAACGAAGGTCCTCTCTTTTGCTCTTTCTTTCGGTTAACCCAATAGTTTTTCAATTTTTTTTGTTTGTGGGTCAAATCATGAATGCGTGTTCTTCGATTCTTTCGTAGGAGTTTCTTGCTGAGGGACGCGTACGATGATATGATGCTTGATGGGGTGAAGCCTAATCGAGACACTTTCCATTCGCTTGTTGTTGGAACCATGAAAGGCTCTCGAATTCAAGACGCTTTCTTCTTTGTTGACCAAATGAAAATCATGGGTTTGCTTCCTGATGTATGTATTATTTTTTCATTAGTTATTGGCTTGAATTGAAATGATGCTATTGATAAGACTTATTGGGTCTAAATCTAATGACTTGAAGTTATGTAATGTCAATTGGTTACTTAGTAAATTTTGTTGGTAACTGGTAGAAACCAATTTGGTTGCTTGAACTTTCAATTAGTTAATCAAATGTGTCATTTAAAGTGGAGGTTTTCTGACTAGTTCTGCTGCTTTTGCCTTGTTTCTTTTCAATGAGAATGGGTAAAATAATATGCCAGAATGTATTTTAGTTCAATATCTTGAGTGTGCTAAGTTAAACCCTTTTTTTTTTGTCTTTTTGTCCCTATTGAAATAGCTTGTTGAAAATGGATTATCTTGAGTAATAACTAAAGTTGTAGAGGTCCTGGTGAATTGGAAGATATTTTGGTTGGTTTTATTTTTTTTGGGTGGCTTTGGCTAAGAAAAAATGTGACTTGAGTTGGCTGAAACTAGAGGCAGGCCAGTTTGTAATTTACAATGTAGCAGCCTTGTTTCATGTACATGTGTGCATGAAAAGGTGATTGGGTGTATGCATCACAGTGGCTATTGGTTTTTTACTCCCTTATGAAGTCATCCTATCTAACAAGTAGAGCGTAATCATTGTTCAAATGTTGACATGTAATTTGTATAGACTTCCACTTTCCACTTTTTATGTTTTCAGATCAATGACATGTCTCATATTGATGTCATAGGTTACTTTATACAACTTTTTGATTTCAACTTGTGGGAAATGCAAGAACTCTGATCAGGCTATTCAGGTGCCTTTCACCATCTACTTGTGGACACACTTGCAAAATTCTACAGCATTAGAAGTGCTTATTGCTTCCTTCTCTTCAGACATGTAATGCTTTTATTTTTTTTCCCTTTGAAATGAAGATTTTGGAGGAGATGAAGTGCATGCAAGTAAAGCCAAATGTACAAACCTACATATGCTTGCTAAATGCTTGTGCAGCCCATGGACGCTTAGACCGGGTGTATGCTATAGTGCTACTTCTTTTATTATCTAATACTTCCTTCTCTGAAAATTGCTTTTAGTATTCTTTCCTCCCCTTTTTAAGGACTTCGTTGTTTGTTTTTTCCAATGCTTAGTTTGGTGTCATTCAATACCCTAGGATTGGTGTTTTATATTTCACAATGTGTTATTTGATGCTACTCTTAATGGCCTAACAAATAAAGCCTGCTAGCCTACAATATATGTCCTGCTTTTTTATGGGTAAGGTAGGGGGAATTCCTACTTCTAGTTGTCTTTTTTTGTGTACGCAAGTGCATATCAGCATCATCAAGTCTCCTTTTAATTTGTTTGTTTTTCGAAATATTTAACTAGTTAAATTTTATTGATCCAGGTATGCAATTGTCCGTGATATGACTGCAGCTGGTCTGGGATTAAACAAGTTCTGCTATGCTGGGCTTATAATTGCACACAAGAATAAAACACCTGTGACAGATGATTTTGCTGCAAAAGTAGTTATCATATCTATTTCTTGATTTCACATTCATTTATGCTGTAGTTTTCCGGTGATTTTTAGACCTTATTTATGTGGATAAAGGTTATTGAGTTTGTGGAGCGGTCAAAGATGTGGTCTTCAATTGAAACTGACAGCGCCAATGCTGAGAATGTGATGATGGGTGTTTCAGATGAGGAGTTATACAACTTACCCACAGCGGAATATGTTCATCGGCGTGGAGGATTTTTGAATAGGCCATTTACAGCATATCATACTGCATTTTATGCTGCTGCGGACCTCAAGAATGTTGAGGTATGAGCCATCATGTCTGTAGGCATTTTGTTGATATTGTTAGATGGTTCTTGCTCTGCTCCTTATCTCTTCTTCCAATGCTGTCTGTTTGTGTGAGACTAGAAATCATTCAACCATATGACTTGAGATGTTGTATCAAGTTATCAGCATAAATCTTGCAGAAATTGGTTTTGCATGATATTTGAATCTGGATGTCTTTGTGGAGTTTAAGCCAAGTCAATGATATCTACTTTCCTGGTTAATATTGTATATTTCTTTTAAATATTTTTTACTCCCCTCATTTTGGCTTACTGACTCACAGCAAGGAAAATTGGGGTAATGTTATTTTCTGTTAAACCAGAATGCACATGTTGATCTGGCTTTTGATGGAAGCCTTTCTGACAGTTCTCCTATGATAGGCCCATAAAATATGTATACCGAAGGAGAAGCAAAGAAAGGAATAAGGTTGTTGGTCAAGAGGGAAATGGGCCCAATTCAGATTATGAGATAGGAAGAGAGCAGCTGGTAAATGAGGGGGAAGAGAGAGAGAGTTAATGGAGAAGGAAATAACAGATTTGACAGATGGCAATCAGGGAGAGGAGGGGGGAAATGAGAATCATGCTTGAGGAGTGAGAAGGGTATTTGAGAAGGAGAACGGATGGAAGGGAGGAGGAAGTTGGTTATGTGGTGGTTTGGGCTGAGCAGAGTAGGCTTTTCTCTCTCAGTATAGGAATATTTCCTTGTTTTTCTGTTTCAGCATACTTCAAAAGGAGCCTAGCTCCAATCCATTGTTATTTTCTAATTCTTCTTAGTTACCAGAAGCTTCCTTGTAAACAGGATCATTCCTCTGAATTGAGAAAATCACCAATACAAATATTTTTCCTGTTCTTTTTTTCCTTTTCTGAATTCTTGGTTCTGTTCTAACATCCTATTATGATTACACTCTCTACTGACCAGAGCATGGAGATTAAATGAACAATAGAAATATAACTTAGGGTACCAAGACCAACAGATTATATGCTTAGTGTTATGGAATATAAACTCAATTAGCACATGGCCACCGTAATCCTATGAGCTAGGTCAAAGGCATAGTTACTACTAGGAGTTAAAAAAAACCAGTTAATTATATAATAAATTTGAAATATACCCATCACGGATAAGCTAGTGTCTATTCTGCCAAGTAAATGAATTGCCATAGTTTAAGTTGCTTATAATGAACTAACCCCAGAACTGTGCCATCTTAAAAAAAAAAAGAGTGAAGATGAGAATTGCGTATGGTGTATTTTTTATAGTTTTATATTTTGAATATTAATAATGAATACGTTTATGAAGGCTTGATGGCACTGTATGTACACTACTACACTTTGCTTGGTGTTTCTTTAGCCGTTATTGCATGCATGATGGTTATGGCTTGTGAAAGAGAAAGCTGCAATTTGCAGAACTTTCTATTCATTTAGAATAAAAAAAATTTCAGCATCAACATTTAAATTTGATAATTATACTTTTGTATGCTCTTCAGATATTTATACTTCCAGATGGGGGAAAAAAATTAAAAAAGAGCAATTTCTGTTTTTCTGTTAAAATATATTTTTCTGCCAGTTTAGTTATGATGAAGGACACTTTAGTTTTTTAATTGAATTACAGCCAAATATCCGATTAGAAATTTGTTTTTCTCGTAACAGCAACCTGTTGCCTGCTTCTATGAAATTTAGATCAGATTTAGGCCCATTATTTGCAGGTTTGTTTATATGCCAAAATTTGCCATTTGTATATGGTGGTTAAACTTAAGTAGAGGCAGACTTGAAAATAAAGGCTTAGAAAACCTTTGATAATCGAACTTGATCACCTCCTCTCATTCACTTAGACATCTTCCATTATTATTTCTACATTTCTGGTTTGTCATCAAACATCAACTGTTTGTTTCTGTCTATCCACTTGAACTCCTTGATATTATTGGTTTTCTTTTCCTATTCAAAATTGATTTTTTTTTCACATTTTTTCATGTCTACCATTTTTTTGTTTTAAACTGTCTTTTAAAATTTGCATGCTTATATCTGATTGCGGCAGTTGATGGAAACACTTTTGGAAATGCTGAACAAGGATGGAAAAACTCCTGATGTCTATATTATGATGCAAGTAATTAGGTAATTAATTCTTGGTTATTAATTTTTATAGTTTGTACTATTCAGAGAGCTTGAAAACATTCATACTACCAAACTATAACTTTGTATTGGTATGTAAATTAACCAAGGCCATATGGTGTTGTTTATGCTTGCTTCCATTTGGACGCTAATTATATGAATCACTTGTGCATTGATTAATTGCTTCTCTTTTGCTATCCTTTGGTGTATGTCATCATCTAGGTTATTATGTGTCTTAATGTTGTCAATGGTGTATGCACAAGCCAAACATCTGCCATAGTTTTATGGCGGATGGTGTGGTGGCGCCATGTTGAAGCAAGCAGGTCATGTTAGAATTTTTTTTTTTTAATAGACACACTTACAGAAAGTAAATAAAAAAGACTTCATAGTTTACATCAAGAACAATGATCATAATAATAAGTTTTTCAAGCAAATTAATCATAAAAGACAAGTTAAAGCGTCACAAGCTCAAATATAAAAGTACTATAAAGGAAAGAACACACAAAGTCAAGAAACAATCAAATGAAAATGACAATGTCATTAGAGAGAACTAGCAGCAGTCCCTAAAATGTGAAGACAATTGGCCTCCCTCCTCAGTCCTTCTTCTCCTCCTCCTCATAATATCAGATAGGGACCTAAGTATATCCATAGGGCTTTCGGTGTTTTTGGCATTTTCCTTTTTCGTATTGGTACCAACTGATGGACATTCCTAAGTCTCCAATAGCTCATGTTCTTCTTCATCACTACCAAAGCTTAAATCTTCAAGATCAGCGCTAGAAAAAGCAGTTCCTTTGTCTTTGCCTTACTTCTTTTTATTAGTATATGCCCACAACTCTTCTCTAAATTCTCTTGGGCACTTCTGGCATGCTGCAACATCGCCGAACTTTCCCATTTGACGTCTTTTGGCTCCAGCGATGCCTCCTGATGTAAATGTAACTGTTCTACAGAAGTTGCATACAACAGTAATTTTATTATTTTCATTTAAACAATAGTTTATACTTCTGTCCTGAATTAGTCCTATTTGGTTTTGCTGAAGCTGAGGATTCCCCGGTTGCCATAGTCCCTAATTGAGGGGAAAGGAATCAAATTAAAAAACAATTGAGAAGAATTCAGATGCAGAGAAAATTGTTGGGTGGGTGTTTTCCTCTTGGGTAGTTCGTTTGTTTACCCTTGTTGGAAAGTAGCTAGTTGTATGAATAATGGATGGTATTTAGCCATTTAGATTGAATGGAATTTAAAACTCTTAAGGTAAAGAAGTAGCTTTTGATATTTGGTTAACTCATCAATAATTTCTTTAAATCTACTGTAGCTTTCTGAAGGATGCCTTCAGTAACAGGTCAAGGGTTGCTTTTGAAATATTCTTTAGTTCTTTAAAACCAAAAAATCCTTTATGCCTATATAATATTGCTATAATTATAAAATCCATTAACCAATGAACATTTAAGTTCTATGTTTTAATCATTTTCCAATATTCAAAGCACTTTTGGCAAATTGTTATAAAAACACCTAATTTCTTCTAATTGTATTTCTTAAGATGGATATAGCAAACACCTTTCTCACAACATCTTTTGAATGTAGATTTCAGAGGAAAATTCTTGCAGTAGTATCCAAAAAGCAACAGCGATACTAAACACATAATTATACATACACTAAACAGTGTGACGCTTTCTAGTCTATGACATGTAATTTAAGAGTAAGCTTTCAAGAACAAGCATCTAGGCTTTGGTATTATCTTTTTTCTGTTTTTTTAGTCAACATTGTTCTAAAAGAGATTAATTTAATGAGAAATTTTGTACATCTAGAATATAAAGGTGAGTTTCATGAAGAACTGAAATAATCTGTTTAAGAAATAAAAATTCAAAAAATGAGGAAGAAATGTACAATTAAAAAATCATTCATTTATATAATATTGAATGCAAAATAAGGGTTTCCAAATGAAAAGCATGTTTTGATGTGTCTGCTATTTTAACATGACTAGTGTTGTAGCCCATACAGCTATATTTTGTAATCACCCCTTCTAGAAGCATTTATGCCAACAACTAAATAAGGAACCATTACTCCCTAGCCTCAGCGAAAATACTCCACCATAAACAAGGCACAAGGCACCAAGCACATATGATACATTACATTCTTATTGCTATATCTACAAGACTACAACTAAGGACCACAAGGTCGATAAAATTTCCTAAGACTAGATACGGAAACTGTTAGAATATTAGGATTCATATTGTTTTAGGAGTCGTATTATGTTAGTAATCTTATTGGGCTGGGCTTGTATTAGTTGTAATATACTAGTACTTGACCTAGATTATTAGTATAAATAGGAGCATTAAGCTAATGTTTTATAACACATCTCACACATTCAGAATATTATTCAGAGCCTCTGCTCTCTTTTCCGGCTTTTCCCTATAATTTCAACAGAAACAAAGCCATTGAATCTTACCAATTAGATGCTGCTGCTGATAATAGATTATTAACTGCTGGGGCATACTTGTAACCATTAAATTTGGTCAACTTGGTTGTGGTATGGTTGATGGAGTATGGTTACAATTTTATTTTTTTGGCTCTAGACTAGATCCTTCTATCTTGCTGCTGTTTTATTCAACTGGCATTTGTTTTCCAATTCTATTATAAAAAATCAGTTTATCTCTGATTACCATTTTTATGCAGGTGCTATTGTCATGCAGGAGATATTGATCGTGGTCTTCAAAAATTTGAGGGCTACATAAATTCAGGAAATCCTATTGCTGCAGAACTTTTTGTGGTGAGTTTGGTGCATGTACAGTGTCTATGACTTTCAAATACCAAATCTTGTAGTACTTGAATGCTTATATTTGCTTAAACAATCTTGAGGACATCAGTAATGTGGATAAGACCTTTTGGCAGTGTTGTGGGTGTGACTGAATTTTAAAAAAGCTTATTGTTTTCCTTATTTCCTCATTAGAAAAACAAGCTGATTTTAGTTTTAGGTAATTGCAATTTAGTGTTTACAGTTTACTGACCATGTTGCATTGTTGGTATTAATTAAAAAATATTTTATCAAACAAAAAGATGAAAAAGAAACCTAGTCCAAATTTTTTTGGAGGTGTGTTTGTATTCTTGGGTATAAACTTTTTAGATAGATAGAATAGACCGCATTAGCCATGGAAAAGAAAGAATGAAGTGAATCCTGTCCATTACCATATCTTATATTGTCTTAGGTGATTAGGTCCTATCCTAATCATAGTGTTGTTGCCCTCAAAACAACGTAGTTGATGTTGATTAATTTTAAAATAAACATGTGGTGGATGTTGATGCTTCATGCTGCTGCTACTATTTACATATCCGGTCACTCTGTCCCTGCAGCAGCTGCTTACCCCTGTTATTCCATGTCTTCTGTGCAAATCAGAGGGTAAATGTTTTTTTTTTTTGGTTTAGACGACTTGATGTGGACCACATTAATCCACCTTTGATACTGTATAACTTTGTTAAGTATGCAGATTTTATTCTGCAGGTATAGAAACTTGACATCCTTTATAGCTTTTTTCCCTTCCAATATATATTTATATGTCTGTGTGTGGTAGCTGCAGTGGCCAATGGTAATATATGAGGGTGGCAACCAATCTCTACTTGTCTTCCCCTCTAGCATGTAATGTTCAACCTCCATTCATAGTATTTGTGGCTGACAGTTTATTTTGTATTTCCCCATGGTAACTTCTACTTTGCTGCTGTAGTCCAGGATTTTTAGCCTTGTTGAACCCTGCTGATGTTTACTTAATGCTAATTTTTTATATAATTTGTAAAAAAAATGCATATTGAATTATACAAACCAACATGGCTGCAGACACTTGCAGAAGGGGCAATGGTTGGGTACACTGAAAAAGGAATGCAGATTGCTCAAGATATAATGGTAGGTTATCATGGCTTCTTTTTGTTACATTGTGATTTATTTGGTCTGTTTAAAGATTGCGTCTGTCTAAAGACTTCAAATCTATAATCTGTAGGTAACGATGAACCAAAGGAACTTTTTCTTGAATTCCAAATTGGGAAGTGAGCTCCTGCTTAAAGCTGCTGGTGAAAAGGTATGCAAACTCTTTCAATTATATCCTCGTTATGTGCTCGATACGAGATAGGTTGTATTTGCTGCCCTGGGTTTAAATGTGTGTATTCTGGTGTTGTTTCTTAAATGGTAGACTGGGGGATATACTACTGCTAACTACATATGGGACTTGATGCGAGCTCGTAATGTTGCCCCTTCATCCTCTGCAGTAGAAGCATATTACCAGGGCTTAAAAGTGAGTTATTCACCTCAGTATTGCATCAAACTTTTTTGTGCTTTGAAATATTATTTATTGACAGTTTGTACTCTGTATATTCCTATTTCTTGTAAAAAGTTATAAAAAATTGTACAATGCAGGGAGTTTGCATATTCTCTAATCTCAATTGGGGATAATAATAATAAGTATATGAGTTTAATTTTGATCCACTGAGTATTGAACTCATTTGTTGCTACATCATAAAAGAGTTTAACCTCATGTAATTATTATTATTGTCAAACTCTTTTAGTAATGTGGCAACACATGATTGGATGGTAGTGTAAAAAAATTTCACTAATAATGGATCAAAATTAAACTCTTGATATATAGGAAGGAGAAAAAAAATAGTTCCCAGTTCTAAGTTCTCAGAACGACTCCTTCTACAGATATGCTTCAAAATGCTTGTTTTTGTGTTTGAATAAATGAAAGAATACAGTTGAAGGAAATGAAAAATGCTGGGATGTGAAGCTTCCTTATTCTTTGCTCTTTCGGAAGTTTATATGGATTTTATTCCAGTCATTTATTATCCTTTAAGGAGTAGGTCCAGCATGAAGTTCACTGAATAGACCAGTCCCCTAATTGCTGCCCTCTTAGTTGATTGATTCACTTGTTAAAAAAAGGTTTTATAATAGTCACGTCATCTAGTCAAGCTATCTTCCCATTGACTGAACTCTTGATGTTCACGGCTATCTATTTGGTATTGCAGGCTCGTGAGATACCTGAAGATGATCCGAGACTTGTATTGGTTTCTCGAACTTACGACAACCTTCGCCTGAGATTTGGAACCAGGATGAACTCGAACGTATGAAGATTTAGGCCCTTCCCTTATTGTTATGAATTCTGTTAGCAGTTGATCGATTTGCTATTTTGAAGAGAGAATCCAGAAGTGGCCAGAATTATTTATTTGATTCATGTATGAGTTGGTACAGGATCCTATGGATTCACACAGGGTTTTGATGTTAGCTATCAAAAAGGATTGCAAGCACTCCTATTTAGAGTTCATCAAGAGAAAGTTGAGCTAAGCTCTTCTAGATAGTATTTTTGTATGTAATACCTTTTCCCATCATTTGATAGTTCACTTATTTGTGAAATGGTTTCTTAGCTCTAGAGTATGAATGCATTAGGTAGCATTGCATGGTAAGTTACCTTGAATTTATATATTACAAAAATTACACTCTTCTACTTCTATCAAATGACGTCAAACTCCAAACTTTGCCATAAATATACTCTACCTTAATCTTTTTCTTTGACAAACTCTTGACTTAGCACCATTAAGTAGCTTAGAAGAAGGAAAAAAATCCTCAATAATTATTAGTTATTTTGGAGCTTTATACAAAGCAAAAGTTTTTAAAGTTTAATCTAATGATTTTTAAAAAACTGCAGGCATGGTGGGGGTCGTGATCTTCATCTCCTCAAGAACCTACTAAAAGCGAAAAAATACACCTAGTTAAAAACATAATATATATATATATATATAAGTTTTGGGTATATAAGCAATTATAAAATAAAAATGTTATATCTTGTTTATGCTTAAATGCAACCAAAAAAATGTAATATATATTATATTAGTTTAATATTTAAAAAAAAAGATAAATAAATTTTTTATAACATCACAAACTATGAATTTTGTCTAACAATATGAAAATTTTAAATTACACAACTTTTTTAAACAAAAGACATAAAATTTTAAAGTTAAATAATATTGTTTAGTAAATTCAAGTCCAAATACTTGCGATGATAGTAAAAAATAGGGAGGGTTTTCTATTATTAAAATTTGTGATAAATTTGTTAAAAAAGTTTAATATTTGTTAACAATAAAATTTTCTATTTTCGATCTGTATACATGATATTTTTTAAAAATATGAATACTAAGTTATAATATATAAATCTTAGTTATTCACTTAAAAATAATGAATAATTTTGATCAAAAACCAAAAAAAAATGTCATGAAAACTCATGTGATTTTTTTTTCTTACTTGTAGGATTGGAAAAAGAGAAAATTGGTGACACCTAGAGGCGCTGATGTTAAAGTGGCCTCGTCAGCCTAACGTATTCCTACAATGTGCTAAATGGCTTTCAAAATCATGGCCTAGCCTATTCCTACAATGGCTAGTACTAGCTCACTTAATATTTAAAATAATTTTTGAAAAAAATCAATGTGATGTAAAATACAATGATTATTAATAATAATGTGATAGTATGAGTCAAAAAGGAAACATTCACCAAGCAATTCAAAATTCTCCAAGCAGTTTAAAAGAAACAAAATAGCTAATGACGGTCGCCAAACAAAATGTTTAAAAAAAAGACACACAAGTTGATTCAAAACGAGGTCGTTTTGAGTTTCTTTTTTTTTTTATACTGAAAACGACGTTTATCTGGAACTGGAAATCAGAACCATGTTTATCTACTTATCTGATTTTTATGTTTTTTATTCGTTGTTGTTGTTATTTTGTGAATGTGAAGATGTGAACATCTTTCATCGTGTTTTATTATTTTTGATAATTTTTATTTATTTAATTAGTATATATATATATATTTAAATTATTTACTTTGGATTCGATCACCATTAAATCTTAAATCCTAAACCTGAGAGAAACCCTAGCTCTGCTTTGTGAAAATGATGAAAAGCCGAAAATGGAAGGAAAATTCGAGTTCTGAAGCTGAGCAAGAACAACTGCACGAAGGCGAAGAAGGTGCTCCATCTCCATCTCCATCTCCACAAATAAAGAAGAAGAAGTTGAAGATGGAGGCTGAGACGGAGGCAAGAAGAAGGAGCTCCTCGAAAAGCAAAAGGAAGAAAGAGAAAGAGTTGTTGAAGGAGGCGGAGAAGGCTGAGAAGCGTGGCGTCTGCTATATGAGTCGTATTCCCCCTCACATGGACCACATCAAGCTTCGTCACATTCTCTCTCAATTTGGTGATATTCAAAGGATTTTTCTTTCTCCTCAAGGTCCATCAATCCATCCATCCACTCCTATTTTTCTATTTCATATTTATTTCATGATCCTGAATGTGGTTGGTTGATGAATTTGAATGAATATTCATATATTATATTATATTTATATCAGATTCTGCTCCTCAACTAGTTCCTAAGCGATCGCGTGGATCCCGAGACCAAATGTTTTCAGAAGGGTATTTTCTTTCTCACCTGAATTCCACTTGTTCAAATGCTTACTGGTTTTTTTACATTTGGATTTTCTCTGACATTGTGTAGATGGGTTGAATTCACCAATAAAAGTGTTGCTAAGAGGGTTGCAAATATGTTAAATGGTGAACAGATAGGTATGTTTAAGTATTTGAAATTCAATCACTCTAGAATAATTTAGATAGATTGCTGCTGGCAAACCAAATTTGCCTATAATTTACTTGTTTCAAATTCTGTGAAAAATATGATATGGTGTTTACTTTTAGTATTGATTCAGTTTCGAGTTTCTGTTTTCACTGTTTCAGGGGGAAAGAAGAGGTCATCATTCTACTATGACCTTTGGAATATTAAATACTTAAGTAAATTCAAGTGGGATGATCTGACTGAAGAACTAGGTGAGGGCTTTATGATCATTATCTTTGCTTTTATTTAGTGGAGCTTAAGCGGCTTACACTAAAGCTATATTTTTTCGTTACAGCCTACAAGAAAGCCATTCGAGAGCAAAAACTAGCTTTAGAGCTTTCTGCTGCCAAGAGAGAGAGAGATTCCTATCTGTCCAAAGTTGATCAGTCACGTGCTTTGACTGCTATAGAGGAGCGGCTAAAGAAGGTACGCTATGTCCACACTTGTCAAAGACTTAAAAGTAAATTAAGTTACCATGCCATTATTCCATTGAATTTAAATATATTTTGGAGGTATGCACTTCATGCATTTAATATGTTAGAGAAGAAACCATTTGTTGGTTAAGAATTCATTTGGATTGATGGAAGCCAACCCCATTAAAAAAAGAAATGGGTAGTTCTCTCTAATCTTCATCTATTGATCAACTTTTCCCACCTTTTCCTTGGTTGGTACAAGTTTTTGTAACTTACTGTTTCCTGGTATTGGGTGATATCAAATAAGCGGAGTATTAAGAGAAGATTTCCAATAAGGAAATAACTAATATTTATTTCTTTTTTTCCTCTGAGATTGTCATCTTTCAAATACTCTATTCTGGTTAATTGGCTATTGTTGCTGAGAAAACGGATATCATTTTTCATCAAAAATGTTGAAAAAGTTCTCCACTAATTGGAGCTTGAAATTGAGCCAGTAATAAAGCTTACAATTGGAATTGGGTTTTCTAATTTCAAATATCATGTTTGTTTTATGCTTTTGGCTTAGAAATAAAATTTCATACTACAATTTTAAAGAATTGTAAAATAACTAGCATAAATCTTATCCAATTCTCATTTTGAACCAGAAGAATTAGAGTTTTAAACAACAAATCTAGCAATAGCCTAGCCTTCCCTGTTGCCTCGAGTCTTGACATCATGTCTCATTTCATATAGCAATTCCTGCGAGACCACGATACAGCATTTTCCCCTCTTTCTTTGGCTCTCTTTTCACCCACTCACCTCGTCTGATCTTTATCTAAAATAAATTACTCATAAATTATCTCTCACTTGTTATGGATTTTTATGGAAAACCTATTTTCTTTTTATTTCCAGATATTAACCCATGAAAACTTTCTCTCTGAATTGGTAGTGAGGTGTATCTATTCTATCTCTGTTCTAGAACAACAATGCAACAGATATTATCAATGTTATTTTTGGCAACTAATTGAGACTGTCGGACTACATTTTCTGTTTGTGAGGCTTTGAATGCAACCCTCTCGTGTCCCAAACCTAGTAATGAGAATTGTGGTTAAAAGCCAATTTTGAGAGCAAGGATAAATTCAATCAATGATATTGTATTTGGAATTTGCTTCAAATTTTAGATGTTGGTTTGCAACTTGCAAGACAAATAGAACACTTCTGGGTTTTTAGGAGCTCAGAACTGGTATTGGCTTTTAATAATTTGAGTTTTACTCCTTATTTTGCAGACTAAAACTTTTATTCTTACTCCTTGATGATGTTTTATGCTAATATGATCAAAGAGCCTTTGTACACATTTTGTACAATCTCTCAACAAAAAAAATATATATGCTCAAGCAATTGAATTATTTAATGTACATCCAGATGATTGGATTGACTGCATTAGAAGTCACAATACTAGGGCATGATTACTTGTCCAGCCTAACATTAACTATAATTCTAAATTAATTCAAATTTTAATGGATTAGAATTTGTATTACGATTCTAAACTTCAATTCTGATTCTAGAATCCAAGCAGAGAGTGATATTGCTGTGTAGAGCACAGAATAAAAATTCTGGTCTCCACAGTGATGTACAAAACCAAGTGATCTTGCATTCATGAACTAATGTTTTACTGTTTTTTAACAACTCATGGAGAATTGTCCTGTTTTTTGACACTTGTTGAAAAGGACATGAACTTCAGTAGTTGATACTTGATAGATCTATCACTTCTTCATAATCCACATAAAATTTGTGTATCCTGATCCACTTTTATTATGTGGTCAACTGCATGTGCTGAGTCATTTTTACTTGTATAACTTATCCTTACTTGAACTATTTTGACTCCTTAAAGCTAGGGTAGACTGGCAAGCTATGTAGCTATGATTTGTCTTCTGTAATGGAAGAACTTGTGTTAGATTAATAATGGAGCTATTTTTTCCTTCAAGCCACAAAGAATTCGTGAATTAATGCACTTTGATACGAATCTTAGGAGAACCACACTTCAAAAGCTAGCTATCAAGGTGGGAGAACCCAAGGCTATATAAACCCCACATCTGAATCCCATACTTCCGATGTGGGACTCAAGTGTCATATCTTGCAATTGGATTCTAACATTCCACCACGCTCCACAGCCCCAGCACCCACGCTGGCTAGCTGTGCACTAATCCTTTGAATAGTCTTGAGCGAACACTGCAATGTCGGCGTCACCATCCGCGCTGCTCGTTTGCAACTGAGAGACATGGTGGATAGCTCTGATATCAATTGATACAAACCTTGGGAGAACCGCACCCTAAAAGCTAGCTATCAAGGTAGGAGAACCCAAGGCCATATAAACCCCCACATCTAAATCCCATACTTCGGATGTGGGACTCAAGTCTCATACTTTGCAATTAGATCCTAACACTTGTTAACGGTTATGTGGTGTTTTGCATATGCTTTTATCATACTGACTTATGTTACTTGCTTCACAAATATGGTAATCAGAAAGTTAGTTTAATAATACATATAGCTATTTCTTTTCATCTGTAGTTTTCAATGCGTATTGTGTATATTGAGGATTCATTGTTCATAACTGATACCATTTCATTTGGTTTTCACAGAAGCAGAAGGTTCAACAAGACTCCGGACAAGTAGCAAAAGTGATTCGCCATTTCCATCAGACAAAACCAATAGCTGCTAATGCTAAAGAAAATAAACCTGGACTCTCTGATGATTTACTGGATGCAGTAAGTATCAATTTGGCAATTGGTTAGAGCTAATAATTCTTTTAGTGTCTCATTTTGTTTTGTGCTTTTTGTTGTCTTCTCTTTTTTGTGATTAGATCATAACTTCATGTATAAAATCAAGAGCTTTTAATTGAAGGTTTTCCACTATGTCCCTTGCAGGTATTTGGCGGTTCATAATGTATGTATTGATACCTTCAATATCAGAGCCAAAATATAGCAACGCCAAGGGTAGCATGTTTTTCTTGATTTGTAATGATTTATATAGAAAATGTTGTTCTTGTTGATCTAGGTTTTAAAAATGATAATTAAAGTAATCTGGATACGTAACAGGCAATGAGGTTAATGGGAGTTGAAATGTCTAAATTGAGCAAGATTTTGTTTGCAGTGAATTTTCTTGCCACTACTGTAAACAATCCAATTATGAATTTTTTGGTTTCTCGGGTATCTTCATGCTACTAGTATTGTAAGATTAATCTCCCTCAGCACTATTGCGACTAAGAGGGTCTCTCCAACAAGCGGCTACTCTAATTATGAATTGTACTCTATATTGTCCTTAATGTGAGTACTTTATTTCAAACATAGGTTATTTGAATTTTATTTTTGTATTCAACTTTTATTATATCATGATTCATTAATTACAAATTGATAAAATACATTATACATAATTCAAGTTGAGGAGATATGGCACTCTTTATATTAGCGAAAAATAGTCATAATATCACTTAGAATTATTAGATATTATGTAAATATATGTAAAAAAGAAAAAGAAAAAGAAAAAAACTGACAGATCCTTGCACAAATTGATAAATAAATTTAATTTTGAATATTAAGATGTAATTTTGTATATTATATATCTAAGACTATCCTTTTTTAAAATATTTTATATTATTTTAAATATCACAATATTTTGAATTCGATAATTTTATATAGTTTTGAAAAATCACTAATAGATTGTTTAGAATATCTTCAAAAGATATAAATACTTCTAAAATCTTTTAATTAATTATTAAATTGACTCTTTAGATGATTGCAAGGCACCTTCGTCCTGAATCATTACACACCATATTTTTCAAATACCATTCCAATGAATTGATGGTACATGTGAGAATATTATTGCATGTTGGTATACGAAATGATTTTGTGTTGTGACTTATTTTTTAGATTGAAGATTTTTATCAATAATCATTCTATTCTAACTGATTCAATTCTATTCTGACTTTATTTTGATTTCATGAAATAATGATGAATCGACAGAGAAGCACTGCAAGAATGTTAAAAGAAGGACGGTTATTCCAATAGAAAGCGTAACTTACGCAGTTATGCCATCAAAGACTCTATTGTAATTGAAGATCTTACTCGAGCATCATGTTCTATCTTAATATATTCACAAAACCCCTAATATACTTACACATTTTTTAATTCTTATTAACCCTTAATATACTCTCATGCAAGTTGTTGCATAGCATATTGATTTCACTATAACTTTTTTTTAATGGTCTAAATAAATAAATCTTTGGAGTCTGAAGATTTTGTGAAGATAAAGTCTCCGCAAATATCATTACTCATATATCTTCAACAAGCTTAAGTGTTTACAACGAGAAAAGCTAATGAAACGAAATGAAAAAGTTGCCCATCATTCTTCTTTGTTATTGAATAAAAGTTGTTTTTATCACTTCAGACACTTAAATTCAGAGGCATGCTAACGATGGGCTTTAATGAAGAAAATATGAAGAATAATTTTACATTCTGCTAATGTAAATATTTTAATTTAATAAATTATATATACTATGTAATTATACAATATAAAGGCACTTGACCCATACCACCTTATAAAAGAATTATTTATCTATTACAAAAAATACAAAAGTTTAATCAAACTACAGTATCCCATTTTTCAGATTGTGTATCATAGCAAAATGAGTTTAATAAAATGACTGATGTAGATACGTAAATAATTGTAAAACATTTTTATGTTAACAATAAATCAAAATTATATTCATAAAAGTTAGATATCACCTTTTTAAGAAAAATTTAATTTTAATCCACTGTATAAAATTATTTTACACTACCATTCAATTATGTATTATTAAAAAAATTTGACTATCACAACAAAATTTAAACTCTTTTAAGAAATACAAAATTACTAATATAATATTTTTTGCACCTTTTACTGAAATAAAAAGTTCATTAGAAGTAGCATATGCCACTTAAAAAATTGTATAGCATACTGTAATGTCATAGTATATTGTAAGTAAAAAGTTATGTTAGCATGCTGTTAAATACTATTAATTTGGCACATATTCCAAATTGTAAATTAGGCACTATAGAAAAACCTTGTAACTAGGGCGTACTGCTTGAGAACACTCGACATGTATATATTCTTGCAAGTAACACTGGAACGATAAAAGCAAATAAAAACCTGGCATTGAACAATTTCATGATGGTATGCCAATCATTTTAAACATTTAGCAGACACGAGATCTTAGCAACTATGTAGTCAAATCTGTCCCAAGAACGCCTGAGATTAGATCTATACATGAAATTGTAGTGTTACCCAAAAGTTCCATGACAAGTCTAAGAGTATATACTCAGTTGAGAAAGGGAATGCCAGAAATAGATGCACAAGAGGATTAGCAATCAGCTGCAACACCCACCTCTCGCAGTAACAGTTCCATCTCTTGCACCTGGTTGACCTGGGGGGCGTCCATAGCCAACCTTTATACCAAATGACTGCAATAATAGATTCATTGCTAATTTTAGCCAAAGGGGCACATAATGCTGCAGGAAGATTTCCTTTTTTTCTTAAAAAAAAAAAGAAAAGAAAAGAAAAGCATCCATGCTTCTGTTTCAAGAAACTCATTTTGGGTGAAACCATCAGTGACACAGTAAAATATCAGATGATAATTCTTACTGTGACTAAAGAAAACGTCAAATTTCTTACGGGCAGGTCATCCAGTATGACAATAAAACAAGATGAAAACATCCATTCCCTCGACACAACTGAAAGAATTAATGTTCATCACATGCATTCTATTTTGATATTTTGATTTATAAGCCTGGTGCCATATTGGCGTGGGACAAATAATGACTGAAGTCCAAGATATTGTCCCAACAAACTTCCCACAACTTTTTACATGAAACTGACAGTAGATATTACCTCATTGGACACATCAAAGACACCTTCTTGAATATTCTGAAGAATCTTTGCAGCAGTCTTTATAAAAGCCTGCAGAATATGCATTAAGTTACTTTTGATAGCAATGAAAAATTACATTATCCTTGAGGCTTCAAAGTACATGATGTATTATGAATTTAGAGTCTTGCTTGCTATTGATTGAGATACATCACCTCTTCCACATTTTGAGCTGTCCTTGCAGAAGCCTCCAAGAATAAAAGTCCATTTTCCTTTGCAAATTGCTCCCCCTCCTCTTTGCTCACTGCCCTTCGGTGAGACAGGTCACACTTGTTCCCTATGAGCATGATTGTCATGTTAGGATTGGCATGCTGCCGGGCATCTTCCAGCCAACTTGCTAAATGATTAAATGTCTCTCTCCTGGTCAACAAAACAACCTTCCAGTATTCAGTTGAAGGCAGGATTAGAAAAATGAACAAACCTCAGATTTAAACCCACCCCCACCCCCTGCCACCACACACAGACACATACAAAAGAAAAGGGAGAGGGGATTGGACATAATATTGATTCTTTTGTATGGAACAAAACTGTACACTGTTTGGGGATCCACAGTACAAGGGAGAGGGGATACCACATGCATGCATACACTTATGACACAGAAAAAATAAAAATAAAAATAAAAATAGAAGACCATGAAAACATGTTGCAACCAGCATTACTAGAGCTACTCATATGAGGTAATGGAAAATCATAGAAGATGGTTTTAAAGTTCGCAAATAAAATAATACACAAATAGACTCCTAGTGCAAAACAGTGTAGTTAAAGGCGTCATGAGGCGCGCCTTAGGCGCTAAGGCAAGGCGAGGAAGGGGTCTACCGCCTCTTGCTGGTCCAGGCGGTGCTCCTTCAATGAGGCGCTCGCCTCTCTCGCCTTGACAGCGCTTCTTCTGTATGAAGAGGCGCTCGCCTCTCTCGCCTGACTGATGGGCAGTGAGTTTGACAAAGCCCAGCCAATGAAAACATCAGGTTTCATATAAAACAAGAGAGACGGTGAGGATTCAATTAAAATATTGGAGTTCTGTAAAAAATAGAGTAGACAAAAGCTACCGCTCAAGCCAATTCAGCCACCGCTAAGAGAAAACATGTACCTTTCTATTTTTCTTTTGTGATCTACTATTCCTTATATGTTTCGGTTGTGTCTGTGACAGAAACATTCTTTTTATGGCTTTTTTTTTCTGCTTCACTACCAACAAGCCATGTGCTCTGTTTTTAGTCTTACTTTATTTTCAATCTGTTTTCTTCATCTTTTTCATACTTTCTATCACTAAACTTGTTTTTTATTACTGATTTATTGTTCTTACCTATTTAGGTAGTTTCCATGCCACTTTAACTGATTTTTTAGTGACTTTATTTTGGTTCTTAATGCTCTGTTTTTCGTCTGTAATATACCTGCTGCATGCTCTGTTTCAATTTCTTGTTACAGAGCTCTGAATGACTGATTTCTAGTTTTCTGTTATGAACTTTAGGGACTTGGAGTTGTTTAATTTAGGGTCTTTATCTCTCTGTTATGAATTTGGATTTTTGAGCTTTATTATTTAGAGCTTGTTATCAACTTATTATCATGCTATATTATATGAAGTAGTTAATTTATATGAGAATTTATTGCAAGCTAGTTATATATTTTACTGCTTTTTTAGTGTTAGCGCCCTTCTTAAGTGAGGTGTGCGCTTTTTGGCGCCTCTCGCCTCAAGGCGATAAAAGCCCCTAGCGCCTTAAGGGCGCCTTTCGCCTTTGACTACCTTGGAGCAAAAGAGTGAAAACTTTTAAATAGGACAATCAACAATAACAAAAGGGAATGCAATAATAAAGCTTCAGTCAGCTGGCAAAGTTTGAAAACACAAACCGCACAATTACATAGAATTTCACTTCTATTGCATGCATTGTGAAACTCAGATCAGTTAGCATTCACAAAAGTAGAAAAAACCATGCAACAAAGGAGCATGTAGAAGGGTGATATAAAGTTTCACACTATTCTCGTGCATATGCACCATGCCCTCTATGTCAAAGTGACAATTGCACCACCCACCTTGTAATGTCATAAACTAGAAGTGCTCCCGCTGCTCCTCTGTAGTAAGATCTAGTGATGGATCTAAAAGACTCTTGCCCAGCCTGCAGTTAAATAATGTATTCTGAATCAGTATTTATGTATTATTGAAAACTATAACTCAGACACTTGGACAAAATGTATGACTAAAAGAATTCTATATTCAGCACTATAAAGACTGTTTCATTTTTATTGTGTATTCAGATTCTACAAATACACCTTCATGTTGTGATCAAGAGGAGCAATGATTTCATTACTGTATCAATTTAAGCTCATCATGCAAGGCCAAGCACTGTAATCCCAGGTTCAGCCTTACAAAACTGGAAAGCAGAGATGTGTGGGTCAATATCATACTAAATAGGTGTCAGATATAATTTGAGAAGCCAGTTTTGCTAGGCACCTAGGCCGAATGACAAAAATTTGAGGACTACCTTACTGAAATGCTTGATGCCTTGATGCTTCTATCATGTTTAGAATTCACAAAAAAAAATTATATAAACTCAAAAATATATAAAAATAAATAAATAAAGCAGTATCACAACTAGAGAAGTGTTTTAGTTAACCTGGGGCACAAATAATAGGTTGTGTGATATCTGCTTGAACAAGTTCAACTAGAAATTTGTAATCCTACGACAGGTTTCAAGCATTTTAAATTTTAACAATTTTTTTCTATGATTTCTTTTTCCTTCTAGCCTAAAGCATCAATTGAGATTAAATAAGATTCATAACTTTTCGTACAATCACAAATTTTATACCTTCTTATATATATATATATATATATATATACACCTTGTTCCTAATTATGTCCCCACTCCTTTTTTTCAGCTAAAGAAGGCTTAGACTCTTTTTAATGGAAGTTTCTCCAGTAGGGTATCGGTATTCCTTAATAATCAGTGATTAATATTTATTCAAGTATTAACCACTTACTTAAAATAAATACATGAAGTTATTTTTATATTTATATTTTAATCAAATGAGACGGTTAAATATACTAATTACTAAAGGTACCATTACTCTCATAAAAACAAAAACAAAAACAAAGGGAATCCAATAAATCTCTTCTTTTTTCTATGATACAATCAAAACAATGAAAAAATTACACTTATTCAAAAAAAATTAAGACGAGATTATGAAAAACATTTAAACCAATTGAGGTTAAAAACGATTAAATTGCGAAACAAATAGATCATTTTAGTGTTCTAGTACATACTTTTTAATCAATTCTCACCTAATTTGAAATACCCAACGAAAAAAAAAACATAATTAAGTCATAGAAAAATCAAAAGAAAAAAGAAGAAGAAGAAGTAGAGAGAGAGAGAGAGAGGATGGACTAACGGTATCCCATATCTGAAGCTTGATGGGTCGAGAATCGATGGTGACCATGCGAGCTCCGAATTCGACACCAATGGTGAGATCATGGACCGGTTGGAACCTCTTGTCGGTGAACTGCAGGAGCAGGCACGATTTCCCTACACCTGCGCCACACCAAAGAAAAACCCAAAATTTGAGTGAAAATCGGAAACCCAATTGGGAGAATAGAATAGAAGAGAAGAGAAGAGAAGAGGACCTGTGTCGCCGATGATGATGTACTTGAACAGGTAGTCGTAAGACATGGCAAAACAGTAAACGACGCCGTATAGAGACAGAGGAGGAGTGAGAGACAAAGAAAGAAGCAAGTTAGCTTCTGTTTGTTTCGCTGTGAGAAGAAAAAGAAGAAGAAGAAAGAAGGGAATGTAGAGAAGAGTGTGCGATTATAATGAAAATGGGTTTGAATTGAATCCCACAGAAAAGAAGATACAGCGTGGCGTGTCGTATGAGTAAGTATAAGAAACATCTACATTATTTATTTATTTTTTTTATTTTTTTAATGTCTTTTGGATTGGTGGATTTGGTGGCATGTAGATAGCCTAGCATGAATTGAAATTGAAAAGGAAAGGAACCAATGATACAAGCTTTGACGTGTGTTTCATTAATTTATTTAGGTTTTTTTTATTATTAGTTATTCATTAATTTTTAATTTCATAATAAATATTTAAAATTTATTAAATATAATTAATAATCAATAAATATGTAATAATTAATGAAGATATTAATACTTATAAAAAATATAAATACGGAAATAATCAATTATTCATCTGTATTAAAAAATAAATAAACTTATAAACTATTCACTTTTACTAAAGATTAGATTTTTTTTCTGTCAGCCCAAACCAATACAGATGTCCAATGCAAGCTTTTAATTCTGAGTTCAAAATCAATGTTTTTTTGACTGATTTATATGTATGAGATAAGGAATTACTGTATAATTCTTTGCTGAATAACTGTAGATGACTGCATAATGCTTATTTGTACAATCTAGTCCGTGCTTCTTCTGTACGGTGTTTTTTTTGGGGGGGCTGCAACCATTCTCGCATGCTTTGTATAAGGCATTTGATGTAAGTCGTATTCTGATTCAAAAGATTAAACATGAGCATAAAAATTAATCAATGGACACATGCATATCAAAATTATTATTGTTATTAGATATCAAAGCACATTAAAGATTGAGGTATTTTGAAAAAAAAAATTTACAATCACGGGACGATAATTTAAACCTATAACTTCTTACAAATTACCCAAACCCTTTACCCCTTACCACTAACTCACTCATAGTGAACTGAGATTTTGAAATTAGTTGTTGGTTTTGTACATTTCCTCCTTAAATCATATCAAGATGAACCTTGGGCAAGATCCTTCTGCCATATAACAATTGAGTGCATTATGTTATTAAATAATTTCTATTATGTCACTAACACTAAATTATTGCATAATAATAATGTCTTTGCCAATGAAAACTTGTGTGATCAAAATAGTTAATCTTAGCACTTACCGTCGCCTCCCCACCCCCACCCTAAAACACACATTTTTCCTAAGACATGTCACTACTGAACAGTGGCCTCTTCAGTCAAACTCTGCCGTGGTTCTATACTTGCATTGGGAAGTAACTGTTAACGGTAAGTTGACATGGTTAAGGGTTATAATGCTACAGACCGGATGGTCTGCATAAATGTGGCGTCCAAGTTCAGCAAAACAATCCAGCACAGCACATGCTTGTGATACCTGGATCCTGCTCTGTGCTTCCACCATTCAAACAAGTGGTAGCTCAGCTATTTGTCTTGTTAGCTGTTTCCTTTCTTTTGTTCTGTTATGTTAAGCATTTTGTAGCCAAAATTGGAAAAGAGATGAAGACACCTTTCAAATGGTAAAATTTGAGGCAATTAACTTGAAACGATCAAATAAAATCGAGATCATTTGAGGTAAATACAAGTCAAAGTAATGAAAAGTACAGTCATAAAATATCAAATCCATTCCACCAGTCAAAGTTTCAGCCCCATCACCAGTTACTTTTTTAAGTAAATGCTACTACTCTTCCATAGCATCTCCTCCTTCAATCACTTCCACCTTCTCCTTCAGGGGGGTAATCTTTGTTAAGAGAACCTCTGCACCAGAGACGAATAACACATTAGAAACCATTTATCACTAATTCCACATGGGATAAACTTCATACTACTTAATCAGCGAGAAAGACAAGATGTGGGTAAAAGAAACACATAACACACAGAAGAGGCAGACTGATCAATCTCTGAATATCTGCTCAAACCCCCAGTAGGAACTCTACTTCATTTAAATAATGTCAAGGATGTATATTGATCTAAGTTGCTTATGGCATGCAGCAAATGTACAAGTGATACACCAAATCATGTCCCAAAGATCACCAAGTTTCTCAAATTGTAATATACTAAGTCATGCTAATTTAGAAAGACCATTCTCAGTAGTCTGATTGCAAGATATAGTGGCACAAGGCTAAACAAAAAGTTATGTAGTGGTTTCTAGTGTAATAAATTAGCAAAGTTTTCTACTAACCAGTCTTTTTGGGGAAAGTAAAGCCCTTTGGATTGACAAAGGTACGAGGATTCGGCAGGAGGTGGTTCCTGAGATAGTCCTTATGTCCCTGTGCAGTATTAAATAAGAATTTGCATAAAAATTAAAATTAGATTCTTCCCCCAAAGAATAACTCATAGGATCGGTTATCAGTACACTAACCTTAGTTATCACACAAATATCAACGTTACTTCCACTTCCCAAGTCATTAAATATACCAGCACATATCGCCTCGCATACTATCTTTATTCCTTCATCCCTCTGTACCACATCAAAATGCTTATACCAAATTAAAATCTCTCACAAAGTGCAACATCAAATTTGATGACATGTTATCTGAGTTACAACCACCACTAGTATCAATTATAATGTACATCTTACATATAAACTCCTCATTGACATATTGGTTCCATTGAAGAGAATATAAATATAATATCATTTTGTCAGAATATTATCAAATGTAAGTGTGTAACAAGTTTTAACGTTGTCTTTTTTCATAATTCTTTCTACAAAGAGCTCTATTGAACAGGACAAGATTTCTGAACCATAACATGTTCACTTACAGTCAAGCCTTCCTTGAATTTAGACTCGAATACAGACATTGCAGCAAGTGAACCTGATCCCATTGTTGCAAAGGGGAGCGAGTCGGTTGAACCATGTGGATAAATCTGCAAAACGTATCATTAACAGTCACAAGAAATCAAAGTATATGCATTTAAAACAAGGAAACTTGAGTATAAAAGATTAAAAGTTTTAAGCAACGAACTCACTGTATGCAAATGTGGTCCAGTGACATCAACCCCACCAAGCACTAATGCAGCTTGCACATGACCTTGGTAACTGGACAATAATTTAAAAAGTCAGGATGAGAGGTTAATACAGAGAGCAAGTTCACTTCAGATGAATATTTGAAACTCAACTTGAAAAGGTGTTTTTTCAGAAGGGTCAGTGCTGTAACAACTCTTGATTCTCGACCAGTATGGTAGCGATGCAGTTGCAGCTGTGAACTGACCATGTCTAGCATAAAGAACAAACTTCTCATTTTCAATGGTTCTACTATATTAACAAGGGCAAAACCTAAATACCAGCCATATGACCATGGTTTTAAATTGCAGTGACAGGAGAATTTGTGACCATTGTGGACCACAATAGCATCAGGTGATGTGGTCCGCAATTCAAAACCAAGCTATGAAAGTAGCCATAAGGCATGAAATAAAAAGGAGAACAAAGAAACACCTTAATCATTTAAAAAAAATACCTGTTACTGCCTCTGTATCAGCAGCAGTGCCTGCTCCACAGCAATATATGTTGGGTGCCATATAATGAATTTTCTCACAGTTTTTATCAGCAACTATGGGTCCTTCAGTGGCCCTTGTATCTGCGCCAAGAATGACACCATCCTGAGACAAAAATTTATGTATGTGGGAAACTTTTAACATTAGAATATACTATACAAATCAGACAGTAAAAATCAACATATGCAGTTCTATAAAACTTTAATTGGAACATGTGATAAAGTCATGAGACAAGGTTATCAAACTCGAGAGTTTAGGTAAACTCGTGAAGCCCTAGTAAACTCGAATCGTAAACTTGTAAGAGTTTACATATTTCAAAAATATTATTTAAAAACATATCCTAGTACCCCAAACATAATTTAATAGCATATCCATAAGTAATATTCAACATTCCAACTTCATAACAAAGCAAACAAAAATTATAAATTAAAAACATAACTCAAAACTTGACTGTCATATTATACTTAGTCCAGCACTTACGTTATTTTGTAGTTTAACAAAACAGAAAAAAAAATAATAATAACAACATAAAATTAGCTTCATAAACCAAATATATATGGCAGAACAGAGGCAATTCAATCAAGTACCAAACAAAATCAACCAAAACTATGTTTTGAGTCCAAAACCATGTGTAAATCCAGGCTCGTAAACTCACTAGTAAAATCGAGTGTTTACTGATTTTGTCAGCGTTTACTTGAACTCATAAGAGCTTGACAAAAAGAGTTTAAATGCGATTTAACTCATTTTATTTCCTAGGATCGTAAACTCATAAGAGTTTAAGAGTTAACTCGAGAGTTAGACAACCATGGTGGAAATACACATGCAAATCTATTAAGTAAACAATAAATTTCAATCTGCATACAGAAGGTGCACATTGCACCTCAGCTTTAACATAACAATCAGCTTCTTAATTTGCAAATGCACAGCCTCATGAGTGTTCCCCAGCTAGATGAAGCAAGCAGGAGAGAAAAAGCTCAACCAGCCAAGACTGGAGATCTGCTACTGAGTTCAATATGATAATCAGTTCTACAAGTAGTTGATTATTTATTCATTTCTATAAATCATTCCATGAGTTGTATAAATTTATTTATTACCAATTGTTTCTAAATGCTGTCTAGAAGAAAAAATAAATCTTCATATATATTAGAATACAATTTAACATTTTACTATCAGAGAACCCAATATGCCAACATGGTTTTATGCCAAGGAGGTCAACCATGGAGGATTTGATGGAAAGTTACAGAAGGAAACAAAATGACATACACACGGGCTTCATTGATCTATAAAAAATTAAAAAGCCAAGTATAGGGTGACACAAGAAGTCTTGTAAAAGGCTCTAGATAGAAAAGGACTTTATATCGCATATATTCAAACAATAAAGGATAAGAATGATCGGGCAATGAGTATGCAAACTCATGGGAGGTGTAACAGAGAAATTTCCTATAACAATAGGTTTGTACCAATGATCAACTTTGAGTCCATACCTCTTTACCTTGGTATTGGACAAACTCACTAAACACATCCAAGAGCCAACGCTTCAAAGCATGCTTTTTGCGGATGATACAGTCCTAGTTGATGAGTCAAGAAAAGGAGTAAACTCTAATCTTGAGTTGTGGAGAGATACTTTGGAATCAAAGGGTTTTTGGTTAAGTAGGAGTAAATCAAAAGTATATGGAATGCAAGTTCAGTAAAACGCAAGTTAGCAATGTTTTGGAAGTGAAAAGTGGGGATCACATCATACCAAAATTTGCATTGTTTACGTATCTTGGATCCATCTTACAAAGTGATGGGGAGATTTTTGGAGATTACAGACATTGGATTCAAGTTGGATGTATGAAATGGAAAAATGTTTTAGGCATAATTTATGATTGCAAAGTGCCTACCAAAAAGGAAAATTCTACCAAACAACTATAAAACCAACGATGGTCTATGTTAGAGAATGTTGAGCAGTGAAGTGTCAATAAGAGCCAAAAAAAATAAGGATAGCAGAGATGACAATGCTAAAGTGTATGAGTGGACATACAAGAAAAGATAAGATTAAGATTAAACATATCCAAGAGAAAGTTGGAGTAGCATCTATTGAGGAAAATATGACAGAAACTCGCCTAAGGTGATTTTGTCATGTGAGAAGAAGACCAATAGAGACTCCTGTGAGAATAGTGGATATCGAAGATAGTCGGATTAAAAAAGGGGTATAAAATGACCTAAAAAAATATTAGGAGATACCATTAAAAAAAGACCTTGCTACAAATGGTTTTACTAAAAATTTGGTTTTTAATAGAACCCAATGGCATTGATTATTCCATGTAGCCAACCCCACTTAGCAGGACAAGGTTTGATTGTTGTTGTTGTAACAAGAAAGTTACAACATCTATAAACTTATAACATTAAAGTGCTTAATTACTTAGAGGTAAGATGCTCAAGTAGAGAGAGAGAGAGAGTAGGTCTACTTTATAGTAATTGAGTCCAAAAGTTGTATAAGATGTTCACAACATAAGGATCAAGATACCCAGTGTCATTCTCAGCTTTCCATGTTCTCTCCCTCTCTCCCCTTTTGCATTCTACTTCTTCATAATAGAATGCAAAATGTTATTATAACCAATTATTGTTCCATCATCAGTAAATTTGAACATATGAATTTAAGCAATCTAGCTACTTGAGAGATGGACATACCCACAAGAAAAATACACCCAATTATACCAATAAACATGACAAGGCTAGGCACCTAAGTATCACAGCATATTCAGTCCTTCTAGATTCCACGACGAAACATGATTTTTACATCCTCTTTAGATCATAACAAAGTGTCTAGATCATTCTTCCACCAAAAGGGGTCAGCGCCTCTTGTAGGTTGAGGCCCTACCTTTTAGCTTCTCTCCTTTAGCACCTTATTGAAATTTATGGTGTAGTCAATTTTAGGTGTTGATAGATGTATAAAAACCCAAAGGCCAGCCATCTAACTTGCTAATGGTGATGCCCAGCTAAAGGGGTAAAATAGTCAGAATGTTTACAAAATAATTAGTTTTGGGTCTTTGACTTAGTAGTTTAGGATTTTGTAAACAAACTAAATTTGATTATTTGAGAAAAGTGGGAGATAGTGGAGGACCACAGAGGACACTAAGGATGGATGTAGAACCATATGTTGAAGATGAAGCTGTCTTTTACGTGACATGGGGGTAGTAGCAAGGGCCGCTGGTGTGTTGGAGAAGCAAGTAAAAATACTATTAGCCAATCTAAAAAGCGTAACATGAGCAAAGTCAGCAGCAAAAGGCTCGAAGTCACTTTCTACTATTGAAGAGATAGAGGTTGATTTGAACAAGACAGAAAATGATGTTGAAGAAGGATCTAAATCTAATGAAGAGCGAGAAGAAAGTGATGACAGCTATATGGAACTAAATTTTATGATGGATTGATGGATGCACTCTTGGACTGATTTCTACTTTAGTAATGAGCTTAGGGACGTAGTGCTGATTTCTTCTTCGTTATGAATTTAAATTTTTAGGGCTAGCACATCTATTTTGGTTATGAACTTTAATCTTTAGAGCTTGTTATCAATTTTTATCATGCTATATCACTTGATAATAGAGTATAAGATTCATCTAACTATACAATCTGTTGCATCTTGACCGAATGATAACTATATGTGCTGAGTCAGCACCATTCGGTTATGATTGTTGTTAGAAAGTAGTTAGAATAGTTGGGAGCTGTTAAAGATCTCAAAGCTATATATATATAGCTCTCTGTAAACAGTTAAAAAAAAATAATAATGAAAATACAAAAGATTCAGACTCATCTTCTATCTCTCTCACTCTCTGTATTTTCTTTCTAGTCCTCTGTTTCTATTCGTTTATGGTATCAAGAGCTTTTTCTCTGGGCCTCGTCTTCCATGGCTACATCACCGCCACCTACCTCCGGCACTCCTCCTCCTTTGAAGCAGACGTCGCAACTCCAGCTGCGGCGTCATCTACAACAAACTTCAATCCTTCCCTCTCGGTAAAGCTTGATGATCAGAATTTCCTTCTTTGGAAACAACAAGTGGAAGCGGTGATTATTGCTCACAATCTTCATCGGTTCGTTGTCAATCCCACAATTCCACCGCAATTCACATCTGAAGCTAATCGTGAGCTTGGAATCGAATCTGAAGCATATCGCTATGGATTGTGAGGATCAAATCTTATTCACCTGGCTTCTTGGTTCCCTTTCACCTTCGATCCCTGCCTCGATTCTTAGGTTGCAAACAATCGTGGCAAGTTTGGGACAAAATCCACAAACTCTTCTATTCACATCTTGAGCTAAAGTGCGACGTGGTTTAGGTCGACCTAAAGAATACAAAGAAAGGAACAAGAACCATCTCCAGGAATACTTACTAAGAATTCGTGCATTAGTAGACTCGCTTCAAGCCATGGGAGATCCGATTCTACGAGCAAGATCACATTGACATCTTTGGAAGGACTTCTAGAAAGAATACAACACTTTCGTAATGCTAATCTATGGTCGCAGTGATTCTCCCTCCATTGATGATATCGAAGCTCTTCTTTTGCTTCAAGACTCTCAATTTGAGAAGTTTCGTCAAGAATTGCCCTCCGGCGGTTCAATCTCAGCTAATGTTGCACAAGCCCCACATACTTTAGATAAAAACCCTAACGTTGCTGCCAATGGACAATTTTCTACACAGCATACTAGTTTTCAAGGTGTGTATCGTGGTAGAGAGGAGGCGGGAGGCCATGCAGTGGTGGCGGTCGCGGCGTGGTGAAACCAACTTGCCAACTCGGTGGGAAAGTATGGCCATGACTCATTCAAGCTGATGCAGTTTGATGACACTTTCGTTCAACCACCCATGCCTCCTCCCAATCCACTATCCCACCAATCAAGGGCAATACATGATGCAAGGACATTACGCTAATCCAGGGCAAGAGTATCTTGGCTCTGCCACCTACTGCACCCAAGTCCTCAACCCACTGCATATGTTGCCACACAGACTCCACAACACCCAACTGGACCTACTAGTCTTTCTGGCTCGAACCACCTTGAAGGTCAAACTTGGTACCCTGACTCTGGTGCAACACATCACATCACTGCAGATTCCCAAAATGTGACTCATAGCACTCCTTTTGGTGGCCAAGACCAAGTTCTCATGGGTAATGGCCAAGGTCTTCCTATCAACTCCATAGGTTCTTCTAAACTCTACTCTTCTTTTAATCCCCATACCTCTTTCTCTCTCAATAATCTTTTACTTGTCCCAAAAATTACCAAGAATTTAGTATCTGTCTCTAAATTTGCTAAAGACAACAATGTCTATTTTGAGTTCCATCCACTCTCATGTTTTGTTAAATCACAGGACTCTAGTCAAGTTTTACTTGAAGGCTATCTTGGGAGGGATGGCCTCTACTGCTTCAACAATCTCAAAGTTCTTCCCAACCCTTTCTCATCAACTACGTCTCAGCCTCCATGTGTAGCAACTACAACAACTTCATCCTTAGCTAGGTGTCCTGAATTTCCTGTTTCAGTCAACTCAAATGTAGTGTCTACTAGTCCTACTTCATATCATACTTGGCATTGTCGCCTAGGACATGCCCATTTTAATGCTGTAAAAACTGTCCTCCAATTGTGTCATATTCCCATGTTAAATAATAAAGAAAGTGATTTCTGCAATGCATGTTGCATGGGCAAGGCTCATAGATTACATGCACCTCTCTCTAACACTGTCTATCATGCACCTTTTGAGTTAATTCATACGATCTACGGGGTCCGCGCCCTTCGCGGTCTTCATGTGGCTACACCTATTATATTACCTTTGTTGATGCCTACACACGCTTCACTTGGATTTATTTTCTTAAACAAAAATCTGATGCATTGAATGCATTCAAGCAATTTTCAGTGCTTGTTTCCACTCAGTTCTCGGCTAAAATCAAAGCCATTGATCGATTGGGAGGAGAATTTCGCCCTTCACCCCGAATACCTAAGCTGAATTGGGCATCATCCACAGCTAACATGTCCTCACACTTCCCATCAAAATGGGAAAGTTGAAAGAAACATCGCCAAATAGTAGAAATGGGACTCACTCTTCTTTCTCATCTTGCCATCCCTCTCTCATATTGGGATCACGACTTTACTCGAGTATTCTACCTTATAAATCGATCGCCCAGAAGGCTCTCAAATCCTTTTCCTCACCTTATCATGCTCTTTTATGGTACCCTTCACGAGTACAAATCTCCGAAAACATTTGGTTGTGCATGTTTTCCTTTTCTAAGACCCTACAATCGCACAAACTTCAATTTCGTTCCTCACGAGTGTGTATATCTTGGTCTATCACTCTCAACACTGAGGGACACAAGTGCCTTGCACCCTCTCAGACGAATCTACATCTCCAGGATGTCCTCTTTAATGAGTTTAAATTTCCTTACCCAACACTCCTTAATACTACTCCTCCTACGCACTGCTCACGCCACTAGCTACCCTGCCTCAATTCCCACCCCACATTATCCCTTACTCTCTCCCATTCCCATCACTCATTATCCACCTAGTCCTACTCCTACCCCTCTTACTGAGTCCTTCATCCCTACTCATCCTCCTGACTCCCCACACACCTCCTCCACCTCTCAATCTCCAGCACCATCCTCTTTATCTACTGATCTGTCTACTGCTGCTCCGTCCAGCTCCTCTTCCCCCAATCTCAGACCTTCATCTTCAATCAACAACCACCCTATGCTGACACGGTCTAAAGCGGTTGTTTACCTTCCCGTGCTCTTCTAGCCCACTTAGAACCCACCTCACAAAGATGCCTTGTCCATCCCTCATTGGCTTACTTGCCATGCAAGATGAGCACCTTTGCTCTCCTCAAAAACAGCACTTGGACCCTTGTTCCCTTGCCCCCAAATAGAATTTGCTATTGGTTGTAAATGGGTATTCCGTGTTAAAGAAAATCCTGATGGCACTATAAACAAATACAAAGCCCGGCTTGTTGCCAAGGGCTTTCATCAACAGCTCGGGTTCGATTTTCATGAGACATTCTCTCCAGTTGTCAAACCTGTAACCGTTCGGATCATTCTCACCTTGGCTCTCACAAACAATTGGGCAATCCAGCAAATAGATATCAATAATGCTTTCCTTAATGGCTTATTGCAGGAGGACGTATACATGGTTCAACCTCCAGGGTTTGAAGCTGCTGATATATTCTCTCTGTATTTTCTTTCTAGTCCTCTGTTTCTATTCGTTTACTTGAACATCTTAATGTTTTATTTTTACTATGAATGTTATGCTTGAGTAGTTCATTTATATGGCAAAATAATAAAATATTTTACTCTTTTTTTTTGGCACTTCTTGCCTCAAGGTGTTAAAATCAATCTCCTAGTCCCTTTCGCCTTTAAAGATGCAATGATGGAAGGAAGACCAAATGAGGGAACCCAAATACATATGAAAACCATGGAAAACAAAGCTAGCTTCATTACATATAAAATATGGGGATAGATATATATATATATATATATATATATATAACAATACTAAAAGGCCAGACAAAATAATGATTCAGAAGCACCAGAAAGCACCCACACCTGGAAAATTAAACCAACAATAGTAGTTCCTGTCTTGAGAAAAGATTGCGGCTTAAGACCCTTTTTCTCAAGCATATCATTTCTTCTGCAGAGATCAAAACTGAATCCACCCTTGGGAGGAAGATCTACCACCGACTTAGACATCCTTAAAACAAGAATTCACCCTGAAAACCAAGTCATCAAAGATACCCATCATGGCCTATTCTGCCAAAAACCATAACATAACTTCACAAAGTTCGGTGAATGTTTCAGCAAAAAATAAAACACACAACAGTGCAAGAAAAAATTCTGCTTTGGAATTAAAAACCCATTCTTTTTCCACCTTAGCTTCATAAACTTGATCTGGGCAAGGAGGTTCGTGAGAAGAACAAGAAAAAAAAGGGGTTATTAAGAAAAGAAACTGCACCTTTGATGATCTGCGTAGCTAGTTCACAACTTAGAGGGAGAAGTGCTTACTGCGGTGCGAAGAAGGAGATTTTCAATACAGCAAGTCGTGGGAAGGAAGAAAAGAGGAAGAGTAGTTTGGGTTGTTATGGGCCAGCATCATCTACAACCCAACTCTTCTAACATCAAATTGGCCCAACTCAACCGGCCCAAACCCTTCATTTATTTTTAGAGGCAATGCAACCTAACCACCCTATCAAAGAGCGTGCCTACAATAATTATTAAAAGAGTTTTACTTTATAATAATAATTTAAAAAGTTTAATTTTTTTAATAATGTGTTAATATATAAATAAATAATAATATAAAAAAAATTTACATTGATAATAGATTAAAATTAAATTTTATTAAAAAATAAAATAATATTTAATTTTAATCAACTGTTAGTATAAAAAAATTTACAATATCAATTAATGATGTGTTGACATATCATTAAAAGATTTAAACTTTTTAAATAATATTTATACATAAATAAATAACAATAAAAAAAAATTTACATCGATAATAGATCAAAATTAAACTAAAAAAAAAAAAACATGCTAAGGAATGTGAGAACTTGGAAAAAAAGGATAAACCCTAAATCTAACACATGGCTATGTTTGGAAAGACAACCAGCACATGAATTTTCTTCACGGTAGATGTGCTGCCATTTAACAGCCCAATCTTGGCAAATGAGTTCCTTGATTGCCTGGGAGCACAGGGATGCTTCGCATCACAGCCTCTGTTCATGACGTGGATGGCACAAAGAGAATCTATTTCAACAATAAGTCGAGGAATGTTTGAAAACCTGGCAAGACTTAGGACATGGAAGATGCCCCAAAAGTTCAGCTTGATATCTTACAAGGGAATACAGGGTGTATATTTTTTCGACCAGTGTAAAGGGTGTAGATATATCCTACACTTGTTATTGCTTTGAAGTAATTACAATTACTGTCATTTTTTATTTCTATAAATATTTTTTGAATATTTTTTTTTAAACAATGCCTACATTCTAATATTATCGACTCTGTTTGGATTAGAAAAGAAATAAAAAAAAAGAAAAATAAAGTGAAAGGAAATAAAGAGAATAAAAATAAAGTAGAAAGTAAATAAATTTTGAAGTTATTTGAATTAAGAAAGTTAAGAAAAAAATAAAAAATAAAAATAAAAATTAAATTTTATTATAAATACTTATTTGTTTCTATTTATTTATAAAATAATAAAAAAAGAGGTATAATAAACAAGTATTCTATATTTATTTATTTATTTTCTCTTTTTCTTTTCACTTTAAGAAAAAAAATGAAAAAGTTATAGAGCCCACCAATTTTCTTCTCTTCTTTATTTCTCTTCTAACAAAACAAGATAGATGTATCATTTTTTTTCTCTTACTCTCTTTTCTAATTCTCTCTTACATATTTCTCTCAAAACAAACATAAACTTAAAGTTAACATGCATTTAAGAGTTTAATTTTGATCAACTGTCAGTGTAAAGTTTCTTTACATTGTCACCTAATCATGTATTGTCAACTCATCAAAAAGAGTTTGACAATTATAACAACTACCTCAAAAATTTAACACTTTTAATGATGTGTTAATACATAATTGGATGACAGTATAAAAAAACTTTACACTGAAAGTAGATTAAAATTAATTACTTATAGATTTAATTTCTATCCACTGTCAGTGTAAAAAAATTATACACTGTCATCCAATCATGTATTGTCAAATCATTAAAATAATTAGACTTTCTAAATAGTAGTTGTGATAGTCAAACTTTTTTAATAATTTGGCAACACATAATTAGATGACAGTAGATAGAAATTAAACTCATTACTTATTAATAAAATTTTATACTTTTACTTTATGAGTAATGTTAAAGGGCCATGCTACAGTACACTCAAGCGTCTTAACGCTGGGCTGCCACTCACCTAATTATTATTTTTTATCATACCACCTAATTAATTAACAAGAAGAACAAAGAAAGGAGAGAAACAACAGCTTTACAAATACTTGTCGTTTACACTAGATACTAGATATAGCTGGATAACTTAGTATAGCAGGTATTAATAAGACCAAAAAAGGATATTTTATTATACGAAAATTATTATTGTATCTTAAAATAGATGATGGAAAGGGAGGGAAATGTTGAACTGTTGACGGAAAACTGGCAACTTTGTTATTATTCCACAATTGAAATTATTATGTTCTAGAAAAATTTATTCCAAAAACAAAAGTCACAAACTTACTATGTTGTTTTAATTTTTTTACATTCTTGAATAAATAACAGTTATTTTCTAACTTTTATTGATAAAATAAAAATTACTAAATATATTTAAAAATAAATTTGTTTATAACATACCAATTAACCTATTTTGAACATTATTTTTTATTAAAATAAAAGCTTAAGCTTTAATTTTTGAATTATTTTAAGTATAAACTTTTTCTACAAGTATTTCTCTTAAAATTAACAGAATAGTAATGAATAAATAATATGACCAAATATATTAATTACAAAGTTAAAATAGTTTGCATAAATTAATCTTTACCATAAAAATTTACGGAACAAGAGTTTATTAAAGGAGTTTAATTTTGATTCATTCTCACTCAATCATGTATTGTCAACTCATTAAAAGAATTTGACTATTATAACAACTACCTCAAAAGTCTAACATTTTTAATTATGTGTCAGTACATAATTGAATAAAAATATAAAAAAAATTTATAAAAAAACTTTAAACTAACAGTGAATTAAAATTAAATCTTCATTAAAGTCTATCCGTATGTCACAAAAGTTAACACTCACGTTGAATTTTTCACCTTAAGCATTTATTACAAAAAAAAAAAATAAGGAAGCCATATAGCTCTCAAAAGGGGGTCCTCAAAAGGTTATTGGAATACAAAGTGCGGAAAAAGTGGGAATGCAAACTCAGGCTGCGATGTAACACTTGAAATTTTGTCTACTGGTCGTTGGATAACTTTGCACATGAAAAAGCCAAAAAGAACGAGATAGTTGCTACAAATCTTTCAAGTGAACCCCTATTTCAGCCGTAATCATATTTGGTGTGGGTTTAGTTTAGTTTTTAAAATTTTAAAATCATAATTTAGAAAAGAAAATATTATAAGATAAATTTTTATTCAAATTATAATTTAAAAATTTTTGAAAAGTTAAACTAAACATGTTATAAGTTATTTTACTTTGCAATAATATTTGATAAATTAAGAAAAATTACAAAGCATATAATAAAGATATGTTATTTAAAAAAAATTGTCGCAATATCCATAAAATGACCAAATAGAACTATACAACTTGCTTGTTTGTCTTTCATCAGCACAAGAAAATTAAGTGGATAAATTTTCAGATTGTGCTACTATTAGGTGACGATAAAGTAGGCCACTATCTCAACTCTTTTTTAAACATGAAATTTAATATTTAATATAATAATTTTGGGAACTGTTAAAAAAGAGTTAATATGTAAGTTTGAAAAGAAATTAAATATATAATAAAAAAAGACTCATTTATAATTGACATATATACAAGAGGTTAAAAATTTTGAAAGGAAGAAACTTACTATATAAGTGACACGTGAGATTGAAAAAACTTAAATGAACTTCATTTTATAATAATATTATTATATAGATACAGATATAGATAGATTTCTTAATTTCTTAATTTTTTATTAATACTTATTATTTACTTTTTTCTAAAGTACACCAACGCTCTACAATATTCAAATTTAAAAAAGTATCATTCTTAATATTAGGAAATTATTAAATATCATTATTTTACATGTATGTATTTTTTCCCCCATGTCATACATTTTAGAACATAGGCATAGCCATCGGCTAATGACCCATTCATTCCTGTGGCTGAGGTCTCCTACACTTGCCATTATCATTATATATAGGCAGCTAAAAGGCTGCCCTATGCTACACCATTAAATCACAGTTTATTTTGTTTGAACATTTTGGTTCTGCGATTTTCAGAACATAATGCCTGTGGGTTCAAGTTCCAATAGCAGCCCTCCGCTAAACTCCACATAAGGCAAAGCAAGTGGGTGGTCATCTCCCTTGATCTTCCACCTGGTGGTGCAAGGTAATGTCAATCATATGGATTCCCAAGTGGGATGCAGTGAGTTAATCAATTAATTGATCTGCCCATCTTGTTACCCATAATCTGTGCTGTAGTGTGCTAATTACCTATAATTAAGGACAAGATGATGAAGGAAGAATGCTATCTCCACTTTAGCTAGATCACCCCCTGGACAGAGTCGTGGACCACCACCAAATGGTGTCATTTTCTTGCTTGTCAATTTGTCCTGCCAATAAAGACAATCATTAGATGTGTAGTATTTTTGGGTAACAAATTAACCAGGTGCTACTTGTGCCAGCATGGATGTGTATGTAGGAAAAATGCTAGAAAACTTTTACACAATGTGCACTAGTTTATCTAATGTATGTGAGAAGCATTAATGACTTTTGGATTTTTTTAATTGGGCAACTGCTACTGCAACATACATTCCACCGGAAGGGATTGAACTCCAAAGGACTTTCATACAAGGTGGGATCCAAATGTCCAGCAGACAACATAGGAAGAACCTTCCACTCTGCGGGTATCACAAACTCTGCAACAATTTTAACCATTTCCAAGCGTGAGAAAGATTTCAGTTTAACGATGCATATTTTATAAAGGTGGTTTCTATGGTACTTTTATGATACTTCTGTATTATTGACTATTAGATTTTATATCGAGATTTGTCCAACAATCATCTAACAGTCGATAATATTAATTACTAACTGGACATGGATACCATAGAATTTTCCTTCTGTAACACAGATACACAAAGTTATAAAATTTCTGTATTAATACCTCTGAATTTGACATCTTGAATAGCTTTCCTGTGCAGAAATTTGACTACATTCCCACATCTCATAGCTTCATTTATCACCTAATGTCAAGAATTTGTTGATTTCATGTGAGAAATTAGGACGCAAAATTATATTGGAATGGGTTACTTAACTAATTGGTTCTTAGTTTCTTACATTTAGTGTGAACTCCATTTGCTTATAGTCTTCCCAATTCAGTGGTTCCCCCTCCTTTTTGCTTTTCCGTATCCCTTGGTGTTCTTCCTGTTATGCTTTTAATTAGTTAATTAAGCAAATGTATCATAATAATTTTTAACATATAGTCTTGTTTCAAAAAGATGGAATGCTTGTGCCTTTAACCTTTCTAAAGAGTTAGGGGCTTGCTCAAGGAAATAGACAATCAAGGACAGAAGTTTTGCAGTTGTGTCATAACCCCCAAACAAGAGGTCCAATACAATGCTCACCATCTCTTCATCACACAGGTTCTGCTTTGACAAAATCACATTTAAGTGGCCCCCTCCTTCACCAGACCCCTCATAACCTTTTCGCCTTTCAATTAAAATTTCTTTTATAATGGACGAGAGTCTTACTCTAGCCTGTTAGAAGCCAAAAACAGAAAAGTAATAAATCAGCATCATTCATCAACATCATATTTTGGCGCTTGGATTAACTGCTTAATCTATATATGATATTATTAGTACCTGTACAGCATTGGAATATGTACTCCCTGGAATATTTAGTGGCATTGAAACGAAGCCCTTCAAGTAGTTCTCAAAGTTTTCTAAAATCACGGAGGCTAGTGGTTCATCAGGATTAAGGTTCAGTAGGTGCTTCAGCATACCATTGATTGAAAACTGTTCCTCTCATTATAGAAGAAAAATACATACTTTAGTCTTTAAAATACCATTTTTTTCAGTTCTTTTACATCATCTGATGTAAAAGATATCAAGAGTAGAGGGCACCCATTAAAAGAAGCAGACAGAACAAAACTAGAAAAGCAGTTGATGGTACCATACCCTTTTAGCTTCTTCATAGAAAGCAACTTGTTTACAGCTTTCCCATGAGTTAATGCTTGAGAGTGCAAGCATTTCTACACAGTGAAGGAAGTTATATTCGGACTTTGAAGCAGAGAGAAAACTGACAGCAATGCTTCTTAGCTTCTTGTGAAGGTCCCCTGTGACACGAAGCATAGTGAAGTTTCCGAGGATGTTATGCATTACCTTTGGGTAATCAACCGTGAATAGTTTCCCGTCATTCTGAAGAATAAACAAGTTGAGTTCATAGTCGCAGGAAACTATGGTTGGAGAACCAAACAGATGCGTCTTGAAAACTTTGCCGTACCTGCATAACAACGATGGCTTAGTCATTTAGGCCTATATTATATATATATATATATATATATATATATATATATATATATATATATATATATTCCCCACAACCGATGCTTTAGAATTATAGATAGAGATCAGACACAACTCAGATATGTAGTTTTGAGGATAAATAAGATAATAACGTGACAATGATGGGCAACTGGGCAAACAACACCAGAAGAGAATTGAAGATGAAAAGAGAAAATGGTATGAACTTGACAAATTACCTAGAACAATGTTCTTGTAAGAAGCTTCCCAAGGAGTATGATCTATGGGGCTTGAGGAAGCCAAGAGTCTCCCCACACAAGGGCCACCCCATGCTTCCATGGGGCAAGTTGTGTTGGGAATCTTGTTTTCTAAGATATTTGAGAAGATAGGCAAAGGCCAGGAAGAAAGCTAATATGATGGCCAGAAGATCAACCATTGTGGCTAATATCTCTTGCTGAAAGAGAAGGCTTCAAATTTGGCTTGGGTGTGTGTTGAAACTTTGCATCACCTTTAACTGGTTTTATTTGTTTGCAGTACCCAGCACAATATATAGATGTGAAAATAAGTATACTCCCATTGCTGTCCTAGATTCTCATTTATTGTAGATGTGAAAACAAATATAATCCTATTGCTGTGTTGCAGATTCTCATTTACTGATTTTATGCCTAAAGCGACTTTTTGGGATATTACATAAAAATTAGCAAACCTTTTTATTTTATTTTTCTCCCAATTAACTCCATGTATCTTCGAACATGTGTCGTTCCAAAGTCTCACATGCATAAACATCGAGGGTATCTTTTGGAAACAAATTTTTATCGTATTTAACAGGGTATTACTCTACTCATATTTTTTCTTGGATACCATGAATTATGAAGTTATATTTAATAAACTTTTAATTAAATATTTATTATAAAATTGATAATTAATAAATATTTGATAACTCACTTTCAGTGTCATACACAAGGGTCTCATAGCAATTCTCCCTTTACTATATTCAAGAGAAAAGAAGCAATTTTTTTATCTGCATTTTTTGTTATAAAAAGTTTCATAGAATATTTTTGGATGGGGTTAATAAAAAAGGAAATCAAATTTTCTCTTCTTTTTTCTTGTCTTCCATCATGTCTCCTCAATTAAATACGGATAACTTATAGAAAAAAATAACTACTACAAGAGAAGTTATTTCAAATTAAAAGGTAAGCATTTTTTTTCCAGCATTAAATTAGAGGGAATAGGATTGGAGACACAGAAGATTTAAATCCATTAAGAAGATGAAAAGAGAAAAGAGAATAAGAGAATACTTTTCCTTATTTAAAAGTTTATGAAATTTATGAAAGGGAAGGTATAATGTCACCTCAAATTCTTTTTAAGTTTGAGGTAATTAATGAATCGGAATAATCTTTTTTTATTTTAAAATTTTATCTTTTACTATTTTACTCAATAGCTTGAGTTACTTTAAAGGAATATATTAAAATTTTATTCTTATAACCTTTTTATGAATCCGTTATTACACATCAATTTTTTATGCATACATCAAAATAATTTGATTTTGCAATTCAAACTTACGATAAAAATAATGGTTAAGTTTATAATGCATAAAATAGTACAGAACGTGTAGGAAACAAAGTTGGCTGCTAGCAGTGACAGATTCAGAAGTTTTAGTCTATGGAAAAAAAATTTATATACTAAAAAAATTAATTTTATAAATATTTATATAATATACTACTATTGAAAATGTATATACAAATTATAATTATTTTAGTAACTCAAGGACATGAGGGCAAATCAACAAAATTAATGAGATAATAATACAAACTATATGTATTATTACTATAAATTCTTGAGCTACCCCAACTCTCATATATATAGATTCGTCACTGACTGCTAGTTACTTCATAACAAACAATTTTGTAAAAACATTTTAATTAGAATAATTTTAATTAAAACAAAAAATTAAATCATTTATATAGGATAAAGTTTATATTTACACTATAAGATCTATAAGTGGATCATGGATGACATTACTCAAATAAGCATTAACTAACCTTCCTCGCACATTAATAAATTGACACACGTAATTCTTGGTTGGATGGATGCAAAAATAGCCCAAAAAATGTATCATTACCATTTTTTGTTCTAGAAGAAATTATGATGGTAAGGCAAAAAGATGCTCACCTAACTCTCTCATGACAAAAGCTAGGCACAAAGAATCATTTGCTTATGCTTTCAAACAATTTTTTAGCTAGCTTTATTGTCCCTATTATAGCCCCTCTAGTTAAACCTTGTGTGGCCCCTCTATGTCTGCTAAACCAAATTATTTGGCTATTTTGCACTTGGTGAGTATCTAAAAGCACTGGCCGAGTGGTAGTGAAAGGATCTAACACGTACTCATAAACATAAGAAGCTAGAGCAAGAAAACCCATGTTGATCCCTTAATTAAGAACATACCTAAGCAGACAAATGAGAATTTCTGTTTGGGCTCATACTAATGGAGGTTAGTATCGAGTATAAACTTCTTGATTTCATTAACCTTTACAGATTGGTGGCTCATTATATTTCTTTTATAAGGGGGAAAAAGTTTATATTCTCAAAAGTAACATCTTTCTGTGAGGCAGTTTTACAAAACTTGTTGCATGATGGGTATTAGTACTGACACTACAAGAAATGTGACATATAGTTACAACAACAAATTACATTACTTTCAACAGTCGTATTCGTTAATAATACTAACAACAACTGTCACAAATAATTTTTCCCATGGTCAAACACTCATCACTGACGGACGTTAGATGTGGTGTCATAAAAATCATTTTCTATAGCCACTAGCTACCCGATTATAAGTTAATATCAATATCTACAGCTCTAGCCGTCAAAACAAGTATGGGAAGGAAATGGAAAACTAATCATTTTTTCTATTACCTTGACTGTCATAAAAACTTTACATATTTAATCACAAACGGTGGCTGCCACAAATAAGTTACCCAAAACAAAACAAAAAAAATTATTGTCACAAGTACAAAAAGATTTTGGATAATTTTGAGTAGCTTTTTTCTCACACAACACAACACCCCCCTTACAAGATAATAAAAAGAGAATGAAAGGAAACTCATGGATATTTGATACACTTATAAAAGTGCTATTTCTTATTCAAATTGCTTAACATTAAAATCCTATCATAGCTATTAAAGAACTCCACTAGTAAGTTTGTAGATACTGCTTGTCCTGTTTTGTATAAATAGTTTTCTATTGACAATATGTTAGTTTTCAAAATGATACAAAATACATTCTCAAAAACAACTAGATGTACTTGTGGCAATAAATTTGAATTCCACTGCTTTTTTTTTCTAACAAGCAATGTGACAATTTCAATAATGTTGCATTAAAAAGGAAAAAACAAAATATGAATATTAAAGATAGATGCATGACAAAATGCATGTATTGGGATTACAACACTAGTGAACAAAGTCTAGATCTCTTAAGAAGAAAAAGTATACCATGTCTTCAATTTCAACACTAGTGGAGTGGCATGTTTCCATATTAGATTAAGTCATTTTTGCACCCAACAATTGTGCCAACAGTTCCTCAACCTGACTCATTTTATCCTCAAGAGTTTTCACCTTAGCATCAAATTCTTCACGCCTCATTTTTTATTCTTGAAGTTTTGTTTGGAGATTACAAATGATAGTTGATAATGATTTAGATTCCCACAAATCAGTTGGAGTTGCACCAACCCCAAATCCACACACTTTACCATGTCTTTCTGGCCCAAAAACTTTTACAAATATTCCATCTTCATTCATTTGTGAAGATCCTTCATTCTCTTCACCTTCTAGATTTTTTTAATTCTTACTACATTTGACAAGATCATAGGCACTTATAAGGAACTAAAAATTGATAAAGAGCATACCATATATAAAACAATTTTTACAGTACAGCGAATCAAATTTGGACAATATATGGTCACTCCAAGTCAAAAAATGCTGCTATAAATCTGACCCTCTAGGCTTCAGCTAGCAATGCGGAACCAAACATACAACATGCATCAGAAACCATGTTTTGATATTTGAGATTTGCCAATATTTATTGATGTGGGGCTTATTGTTGTTCTATTCATTCTTAGTTTTATATATTGGAGAGGATCAAACCAAGGCACTTTATGTCTCAAAATTGGCTGGGAAGTGCATGGTTTTCTATCTTGCTTAGAATTTAATATATAAAATGTTTGAATCCCTTATATTAATCTTTGCTTCAATAGCAGTAAATCTCATCTACTATAAAAGGATTTTTTTTGTCTTAGGATAATTTTAGTTAAGGGCGGAATAAGTTGCCTAGTAGCTATGAAGCATAGAAGCTTCAAAGAAGTAGCTATGCCTATGTCAAACGTGTGCTAGACACTAGTGTTATACATTATGTGACACTTTAAAAAGTAGTTGTACACTTTAAACTTTAAAAAACTAGTGTTCTAATGATGGATGCACAGTTTACCATTTTGTTGCATATGCTATTTATACTCGTACCTTAACTTACCAACAACCAATGTGGTAACCATCTCGGTATGACTATTGCTTTGCCTATTCAAAAAATATATATAATGATTACTTTTCTTTTAATTAATCCAACGATTTAAAATATAAATTTGACTAGTGTCTTCTACTTTTATTTTTATTTTTTTAATTGGATGTTCCCATTAGGTTGGTTAAGCTAATAAATAGACTTGATAAGTCTAATATAGATATTTGTTTGTTGTAAAAGACAAACAATGTGTGATAATAATAATAACAATAATAATATAATGGGATGTCACACCCGATTGCAAAAAGAAGACATCAAAATGTACAAATTAAAACATTACTCAATCAAAGTTTCATTCCAAAAATGAACTTATTCAAGATTATTAACATATTAAGTACTGAGCACGTCAAATTCCAAACCAAAACTTATCCATTAAATCTATTATCCAATCATGTAAAGTTAGAAAATTTCATTGCAGTAAATCAAAACCTGAAACTCATGAACTAATTATCCCACACATGTTTCATCCAATTAAGATGAAGAATAATTTAGAATAGCCAAGAACACATATATTTAAAATAGAACACATAGATTTAAAATGATATTACGAGCTTTTCTTGTGTACTTTCCTTAACAGCTTACCCATTTAATTTTGTATGAATGACTTCCCATAAGCGAATTCAACCAATTTCTTGCCAAGTCTTCTCCTTCTACCTTGAAGAATAACAAAGCATACATCCAAAATTATCAAAATAATGAAGACTTTAAACTTCATCAAATGAGCTATGTAGGCATTAATACCTCTTCTTCTACTACACTTTGCATAAAGCTTCTTGAACCAGAAGTGTGACAAATGAAATTTGCTGCTCGCTTTGCCTTGTTTCTTTTGGTTACTTTCTTCACTCCATATTACAAACAAAAACAAAGATGAAGTCATTATAATAATAAAAAAAAGTATTAAGGCAAAACCATTATTATAATAATATTAAATAGAGATATACAAACTGTCCAATTAGAAGAAGTCCAAAAATTTACAAGGTAAATCCAATCTTCTTTTTCAGTGTCTGATAGAACATTTGCATATGCCTCATTTGGGTCCTCATATGGGTCAAAATATTTTTTCTTCAAACAAGATATGTAATTCTTGTAAGACCAACAACATATGATGTTCAACTTTGAATTGAGCCTAAATTAAAAAGTGAAAATAATACATAAGTATAGCATAGTTTAACCCTATGAACTCTTATTAGTAAGGACATTATACACTTGCAAGATATAACAAACTATAACCAACTCAAAGTGCAACATATGGATTCATTTTCATGTTTCCACTCTCACTTGCTTTTGTTCATTATTTCTTTTACAAACCAATTATGCAATATTAGATCTAAAAGAATAATTCAACATATTGAGTCAACACAACTCAATATAATAAATAAATAAATAAATAACTAGAGATCACGTCATATACTAGTAGCACTTCTTCTTTTCTTAAGTGCATTAGATCCGCTATGACAAGTCTTTAAGCCACAATTATGTCACAAAATATAAATCATTTAGGAACCTTGAGCATGTCAAATTGAATGCCATAGGTATTTGCTATGAAGAAGAATATCTATCATCAAGTACAAAATCTACCTCCATCCATCAACACGACAAAGAACTATATATAAAATAGTCTCTTAAGGAGTTATTCGATGTTACTTGAGTAACAATTATTGGGCATTTGAATATATATTTAGTATGCTAAATACTTTCTACAATCCTTACCAAAATTTTTACTCCCCTCAATTTTTTTGTGAAATCATGAGGTGTTCCACCACTACAAGAAAAATGAATTTTAGCGATAGAATTTAGCTACGGATATGGTATCTGTAGCTAATATACTATTTTAGCTATGGAAATTGCGAGAAACAACTCATCCCACGCAAAAATGAAAATTCTGTGAATTTAGCGACAAATTTGCGTTGGATTATCCCTAGCCAAATTTTGCATGGGATTTCCCGATGCTAATCACATGCTAACTGTAAATACTAAATTATATTTTTTATTTTTATTTTTCACTTTCTTCAACTCATGTTTGTGACTCAACCTCCTCAACTCCAATTGATAGGGCCCCGCTCACCGCTTCTCATCGATTGCAAGCAGTAATTCTCTAACTTGCTCCTCATTTTTTTTTATTTCACTTGCCCAAATGTTGCTAATATATTGCATTTTGCTTAGATGGAAGCTCCTCATTCTTCAACCATCTAAGATTTTATTGCTATTCTCTGCGAAGCACCACCTCACCGATGGAAGCTCCTCATGTTAATTTCACTATTATCTGTCATTCCCCATGCTAGGTATTTTTCTCTATTCCCTATTCTCTATTCTCCATTCTCCATTCTCCATTCTCCATCGTGGTTGAAGGAAGCGTTAGTGACAATGGTGGTGGTTCCTCCACCGTTAATGCTTCAAAGTGGCTATCACTCTATCTGAATGGAGCCATTTCTTGTCCAGTTTAAGATCTGAGCTCTTGTGAGTCTTAGTCTCAGTGTAAGAGAAGAGTAAGAGCTCTTTCGTTCTCTCTATCTTTGATTTTGTGCTCTGAGTCGAGGAGTTGGTGAGTGTTTTGATGTAATGCTTACTTCTGATTTGATTATATTTGGTTATTTGTTGGTTCTTGTACAATTCTAAAACTGTTTGTTTGGATCAGTGTTGAATTATGGCATACATGGTGCTTGTGTTTTGATTTGATTAGGAGATTGTTTAATTGCTCATAAACTATTTGATTTAAAGTTTGAACTACAAAGATGACTTAAAACTTGTTTGGAATTCAAATGTGGATTGGATTGGGATGATTTGTGAGTAAGGAAACTCAAATTAAATCCCTCTATTTCCTCTATGTAGAATAGTTATGAACAATTTCAGTTGCTTCTGTTTTCTCATTTTTTTGTTTTTTTTTAATTTCTCTTCATATTGCAACTTGACTTTGAGTGTTGTCATAGTACATTTCATTTGCATTAAGATTCAATGCCATTGCGTTGGATCTCTTCTTTTCTTTTTCTTTTTAATTTTTTATTCCTTATTGTCCCCTTGAAAAACTAAGCACAAATACATGCCCCATTTTATTGGCTCAGAACCGTTTCAATTAATTGCATGCATGTACTGATGTCTAAAGCAGTTGTGGAGGTGTTTTGGATGAAACCTGCATTTACTTATTTGTGTTTGTTGGAGGCTTTTTGGAGGCTCAACGTCAACCTCTTGTTGTTGTTGTTGTTCTTGTTGTTGTGTTATTGTTGTTCTTGTTGTTGTGTTGTTGTTGTTCTTGTTGAGTTAGGAGTTATTCAAAGTAGGAGAGAAAAAGGGCTACGAATGAGAATTTAGAATCTGTGTTTTCAAATATGCTCAACGTCAACCTCTTGTTGAGTTATTCTTTAGTCCTAATTCTAATAGTCAATTAATCATACATGTAATAGGCCATAGTTATTACAATAGCTAAAGGGAGAATATTGCAGCGGAGGGAGTGTCCGAGGAGACTTTTTTTCTTTTTCTTTTTCATGTCATGATCAAGAAATACTATGTTTGGGACAAGAAACTTGAAGCACAGATTAAAGATAGATTTGAACAGATTGGTGCTAAGAGATTTGGTGACCACTTAAGCAAGGCTAAAAAGAAATATAAAGCTACTAAGATTGCTCCAAAATGGATTGCTGAAAATCATTGGAATAAGCTACTGCAATATTGGAAAAGGAAGATGTTAAGAAGATTTCAGAAATCAACTCCAAAAATAGACTATCAAATTCAAACAACAATGGGCCATCCTTGCATACGGGGAGGATCAAGACCATTGGAAGAATATTTTGATAAATATGTTTGTTCTGAATTGCTTTTAAATTTTTGAATTGGTTTAGTCACATGATATGATGCTAAGTTTGCTATTTTTTAATATAGGTGGAGGAGATAGGGGTTGAACCCACTGCATCTGAGTTATTTATAGTGACCCATCACTCAAAGAAGAAAAATGATTGGTGTGACTTGAAATCAAAATCTGCAATGGTATTTACCTATATGCACATGTTTACTTCAATTTGTTTGCATGCCATTATGTCTTGTTGCCAAGATTGTTGGTTATTGGTGAACTTGAATTACATCTCATTTTGTAAGATAATGTTAACCTTAGGTGGTTAGTATTCTGCTTTCATTAAGTGTCATCACCAATTAGTTGATATTGAGAAATTTAGAATCTATTCTATTGTTACCTAGAAGATAAGTTTGGAGTAAATTGGTAAACACATTACCAATTCCCTCAAATGCCTTTAAAAGTCATTAAGTTTAAAAGGCATGTTCCCCTGGTGAAATGAATCACCATTCCATCACCGACATACATTCTTGGTATCTAACACGAAAGTAGTTGGCAAAACAAAGATGACAATTTCAGTATCATCCATAAGACAATTTAAATCATAGGTTCTCAGCCCAATTCAAAATAAAAGTCTCAAAAAAGGAAAAGTATTAAAGCATGCAAAAAATCATAGGTCACTCAATCTTACTGTGCATAAATCTAGACAAAATGCTTACTAATTCTAGAATTCTTGTCAATGGCATCTTACTTGTTCTGAAGTTCTCTCTATACACAGAGCCTAAGTTTTGCCTTACTCACTCCTGTCGGCCTATGATTTAATAATAAATGGCCTTGCAAAGCATTCATCCTTGGTATTATGTTCCTCATTTTTTTTAATCAATGGCCTAGTATCAACAGGCTCCACAATCCATGCGGCTTCTTAGCTGGCAATGGTAGTTTCCACATAAATCAAATGTCAAATACAACATTGGCTTACATTAATTAATAGTTAAACAACGTTTAACTTATACTAAGATATATTTGTCGAGACATAGAAGTTTTAAAAGTTATTGCATCCAATAGTTCCAATTCATACTTTTATTATATTTATGGAACAACAAGATAATTCATGTCAGAAATGAGACAATAAAAGCACAAAAACTGGAATCGTTGTCCATAACTTATCATAACAACAAATAAGTCCTAGTTGGTTCACCTAAATACATCCAAGAATTGTGATATTGATGATAAAGAACCTTAAAAGTTTTATGTATCTTGAACTCATATCCTAAACATAAGAAACTTCAACAAAATACAACCCCACCCACCTAAATTTTATTTGAAATCTTCTGACATAATAACAGAAGTAACTTCAATCTGAATGTGTAACTAAAACTGTATACGTCACGATGTTGCAAAATTACATAAGGATGAAAAAAAATCCTATATTTACGATGAAAATAGAATGAAACAGTTCTTAACACCACATGTGGACTAAAAAATATGTATTGGGTCCCAAATTGAAGACATAAAAATATGATCCAAACCTGAATATGAATGACTTTTCCAAAAAATTGCTTGATATAATGTTGACTGTGAGCTAACACATATCAATCACCAAAGTCTAAGCATATTATTTGTGTTTTGCTTGTCAGAATTCCAATATAGAAATATTATCTATGCATGTAAACTAACTCTTACATCATATTTTTAGCAAGATTTTCAGGTACTCAAAAAGAAAAAACTACAAGAGCATGTTGGTGACACATCTAGCAGAACTGTTGGTGGGTTTGAAGATGATTTAGTAAGAAAATGACACATTTGAGAGTGTTGAAGATGATATAATAGCAGGACATGTTTTAGATCATCAAGAAGATTTATCACTATAGGTTGAAGCTGTTGGTGGGCCAAAAAAGGCAGAATTTATGACCTTGGTTCTCAATCATCTGTAGTTTGCTCAATAAATTCAAAAAGTAGTACTTCAAAAGCTTTTACCCAAGATTATGCTACTACACCTAACTTTGAAGAAGCTGTCCAACATGAGATTGATAAGAGGCTAAAGGATCTCAAAGCTATGGTTCAAGAGGTGGTACAGCAAGAGATGTAGACAGCTATTAGGCTACTTGCAAGAAGTTTTCAGGCCCAGCATTTTGCTACATCAACAAATGGCCATAGTTCCTCCACACAATGAAGACTAAATTCTACTTATTCTTCAAAATCATGTAGATAGTTTCAAACTTTTTGTTTAGGATGACACATTAACACTTGAGAACTTGGATTATGCTAACAATGTGTTTGATGTTATAAATATAGATAGTTAGTTAAGAATGAGAACTTGTTTAACTCTTTGTATCGCATTTTATGTTTAGCTAATAATGAGTTTGATGTTATATATTTGGTTATGATATTTTTATTTTTAGTTGTATTTTTATATTGAATTTATAATAAGTTCAATAGTATTTTCAAAGTTTTAATAGGTGACAAATAAAAGGAAATGAATAGTAACAGACTTTCCTATGTAATCAAAATTAGCAACGGAACATTTAGCGACAGATTTTTCGTTGCTAAATTAAAATAGCGACGGCTTAAACCCTTGCTAAAGTGGTAGCTATCAGTTGGTTATGGATGACGTGGCACTTGTTTTAGTGACGGATTAGCAACGGAAAATCCATAGCTAAAATTTTGCAACAAATTCCTCTATATTGCTAAAAATTAGCGTAGAGCGATTTAGCTTGAGTTTTAGCAACGGACAATTCCGTAGCGAAATATTGTTTAGCGACGAAATTTCATTAACTAGCGAGGGATTTTTCCTAGCTAAATTTTGATTTTCTTGTAGTGCACCTCTTTGGGCGTGAGATAATCCATGCTCAAGCATCTCAATCTTTTAGGAGAAATGCTAATTGTCACAATTTTTTTATAATAGATGTTACGAATTAGTTTAACTTTGTTACATTGAAATTTTTGTTTTTAAATTATGTTACATTTTAAAAAGAAGTTGAAGTGCGCAGGTTGCCACATTATTTGTAAGGATGATTCATGAAAAAGATTAGTGACATACAATACTCCTCATCTTTTAAACTAAGGTCAAGTGACTTAAATTTTTAATAAAAAATAAATATAAATGTGTATAGTCAATACACATGCAGACTTTTTGTCAGGCACATAGATTATAGCATTACATGTTAGTTAGATAATAAAGATCAAACATTGTAAGTATCTATGGCAGTTCCATAATAACCCCACCAATAAACAAAAAGAAAACAAGACTCAAATATGCTATGGTCATTTCCTACCACTTTCAAGTGGACAAAACAATGTGGGTGGGTTTGTGGCTTGGACCTTTCTCCAGGAGCATGTGGAGTTTGTTAGGGAACAGAAAGAGAAAAAATTAAGAAAGTGGATTTTGTAGCAAAAGAAAAGGAAATTGAAAAAAGAAAAAAGTCTACAAGTTCTAAAGCGCTTGTTCAACCATTCCAATACATATCCCACTTGAATATCCCAAGTGCTTGTTCTAAAGCAAAAGAACCTTGTATTGTTTAACAGGTAGAATTTAATACTTGAATATTGCATTTTAGAAGATAGTTCTTTTTCTTCTTCGCACCTAATATTTCCTAGCTTTTACCACATGTGAGTTTCACCATGTATAATTTAAGATGACCAACAATTAAAATGTTTATTTAACATATACCATATTAGATTAGAAATTTTATGGCTTAAGTAAATGCTTTAGTATTCTTTAGAATCATAATGAATCACACAACCCATGTATAATTAAATCTAAACAGTTAATTTGCACAAATTAAAGACAAAAATTTATGATGAATCAATTCATTAGAAAACTCGATAAGAAGCACCTTATTTCAACGGGGTTAGGCTCTTTGCGCCACCTATAAGACTAATCCATGATCAATAACTTAGAGAACAAGGGTTTTCGCTACCTCCCAATTAAAGCGACTCCCGCTAGAATTCGAATTTGTATCATATCCTGTGGGGGGAGAGTTTGCTTACTAACTTGAGCAACCCTCAATAGGTGGGACTTGATCACCTTAAGTATTTTGTTTCTGTTGGTGTATGCCCTAGAGGCTAGTCATATTTTGACTTTATGGTTTACATTGTATCATAACATTTATTTAATATATAAGACATTTCATTTATTGTGTTATTTATTTATACTAAATGAACATAATAGAGTCCTTAGAATAACAAGTTATATACTGTGGAATATCTAGTGCTTGACTTAATAGTGAGATGTTACTGGCTTAATTGGAACATTATTCTTAAATGTCCCTAGTCAAGTATTACTGTTAATTAGGACGACAGTGATGCGTTGAGACTAGTATGTGTGTAGGCTGATGACCGTGTCTCACAGGTCATGGATATGAGATATCAAGTCTACACATGGGTACATATTAAAGTAATAATGTAATGGACTGATCCACCATGAAAACACTACATGAATCATTACGTGAGTGTCGTAAGCAGTTCTCATAGTGACAATGGTGTATGTGGTCCTTTGACTTGAGGTCATTATGATTCCTTTCATGAGGAGTTATATGTTTTAATATCGTCAAGTGTCACCTGTAATAGGGTGATCATTAAGTCAGTTATTGAGTATGTTACAAGTCATGCGAAGGAATGTGAGTGACGTAGATAAGATTTGTCCCTCATACTAACTGAGCAATATCTTCAGGCCCCTTGATGAGTGAGACTTGAAAATGCATGGTCATGCTTAAATGAGCCGATATAAAATGTTGATCTCATTTATCTTTATAAGTCTACTCGGCAATCAAGAAACCAATGATTGAACTATACAATGGTGACACATTCCATGCCTTATGTTCAATCAAGATATCAGGACAAAGGCACTAGACTACATGTAACATTAGTTACGATTAGGTTATGTTGAATCACTGACATTCATATTACTTGAGTAGCAATGATGTATTGCTAGATACCGCTCACTGTTTATAATATTAAATAGGATTTAATGTTACAGTCAACGTAATAAAATCCTACATGGTCACACAATAGAATGGATTAGAATGGAGTTAAATGGGGCTAGTTGTACCATTAGTAAGACTAGATAGGCCAACCCAATTGAATAGGCCTACACATGAGTCTGACCTATGTCAAATATGTGTAGGGGCCTATATATACATCTATTTGTCTCTTCTGTCGCACTACTTCACATGCACAACTGAGAGTCGAAAATAGTTTCTAAGTAAGAGAAAGACAGAGAGAAATTTGCTCCCTCTTCGTGGCTAACACTGTGCTAAAGAGGGAGACCTTCACATCTGTTCGTGTGGATACACTAGAGACGCTACAATAACGTTCCTTGCAGCATTCATGATTTACTGTCCATCACGAAATTAGTTTCGTCCATAAGGTAATTATCTTAACATGGGTTATGACCATCGCATGGATCCTTAGAGGGTTTTGTATTTTTTTTATTTATTCGTTGCCTTTTCTGATTGTGAAACCCAACAGTTTCAAGTTCGATTCTTGAGACAATGTGCATGAAGAAAATGTAGTTGTGAAGGGTCTTCACTTCACTCGTCTAATCGTATCACATGAGATTAGTCTCTTCTCTTTTGGACAAGTGAATACCCTAGTTTATACGAAAAAAGTATACCCAAATATTACACAAAAAAATAAAATCAAGTGGTATAATTATTAAAAAAATTTGAATGCTAATCTCTCTACTACATTTTATAATAAGTATGGTTGAATTAATTTATTTTACACTTAAAAATTTAAATTAAAAGTTCTTTTTAAAAAAATGTTGATTCTAAGTTTTTCTAAAACCAAACAAGCTAATTCACTATTCACTATGTGTGTACGAAGTAGGAGTAAGATAACTCATGTATTTTAATATAAAATTTGAGAATTAATTACTATATGCAATTTGGGCCATACCTCAAACGATGTCGTCATATATTGTAACCTTCCTGAAACGGTGTCGTCATCTTCCTGTGCCAGAATTGCTTTCCCAGCTGTAATCTCTGTCGAACCCACTAAAACCAGAAACCCACGCGCATTTTTAGCGCGTGGTCAAAGAAAAACGTCAAGACAACGCGAAAGCCGAAGAGCGTTAACCCACGCTTCTTCGCATGCGAGTGGGACCCTAAAATCACGATCAAATAAGCGAAGAAGGGTATATCGGGAAACCCAAAAGAAAACTGAGGGCATTTTCGGAAACAAAAAGTTGCTTCCTCGGTATAAAATTCTCCGAACCCTAGTTCTCGCATTTGCACTTTGCTTGTTCTCTCTATCGCTCAGTCTCTCTCTTGCGGCTGAGGATTCCGAACGAGCAATCTTCGTTTCTCTTAAGGTGCGGTTTTCTCTTCGATTCAATCTATGTCTCTTGTTTTCGTATGTTGTCTGATGCTGTTTCTTCGGTTCTTGTTTGCTTGTTTTGTCTGGTTGAATTTGTTGTTGATGTCTGTGGTTCGATTTGTGTTTGCAAGAAAGAGGTTCTTGAGTTCTTGGGTATTTCGGGTTCGAATCTTCTTGCTGCATTCGCAGATCTGATGTTTTTGTGTTGAGGATGTTAGACACTTCGTTTAAGAAGTTACGAGTTTATGGTGTTTTGATTGTGTGATTATGGATCTGTGAAGTTATAATGTATTTTGTGCGGTCGATTTGATGGTTTTGGGTTTTTGATTGAGTTGTAGTTCAGTTGGGCCATTTCTGTTTGCGTTTGGTTGAGGTTGTTTTAAGACATGCGTAGGATTTTTGTTGTGCTCGTTGATTTGATTAAGTGATTATTCTTTTGTCTCGTAGCAGTTTTGATGATGTGTTGTTCATTGTAATGAATAATAGCATGTTTTTCTTGTTATTGATGTTATGCTATTGATATGCTATGTATTATATATGGAGTCTGCTTAATCTTTCATGATATATGTGAACATTATTGGATCCAATAGATGTGTTTTAATTAAATCTTTAGGGTAGTTTTGAAATTTGTTTCTTTAGTATTTATTTATATTTCTGTTTAATTGAAAACATTGTGGGTAGTACTCCGTTTGTTGTTATGGGATTGCTTTAGATGTTACAGATTTGATTTATCTGATTGTTATATAATATATTTTTTTGGCTTCACTGTTTTGGAATTTTATGTTATTCACGATAAATGTGGTAACTTGGATTCTCGTTATTATTTGTGTTCAATTATATTTTATTTAATGTGAGTTCTGACTTGTAAAACCTTTGTATTAATTCCAGGTTAAGGCATCATGGGTAAAGAGAAGTTTCACATTAACATTGTGGTCATTGGACATGTCGACTCTGGGAAGTCAACTACCACTGGCCACTTGATCTACAAGCTTGGAGGTATTGACAAGCGTGTTATTGAGAGGTTCGAGAAAGAAGCTGCTGAGATGAACAAGAGGTCATTCAAGTATGCCTGGGTACTTGACAAACTCAAGGCTGAGCGTGAGAGAGGGATTACCATTGATATTGCACTGTGGAAGTTTGAAACCACTAAGTACTACTGCACTGTCATTGATGCACCTGGGCATCGTGATTTTATCAAGAACATGATCACGGGAACATCCCAGGCTGACTGTGCTGTTCTTATCATTGATTCCACCACTGGTGGTTTTGAAGCTGGTATTTCCAAGGATGGACAGACTCGTGAGCATGCTCTGCTTGCTTTCACTCTTGGAGTCAAGCAAATGATCTGTTGCTGTAATAAGGTATAATTCTAGGCTTTCTTTGTTGTAATTGCTTTGCAGTCAAGTGTCATCTTTAATCTTTCTTAAGGCGAGTCAATTTTATTATTTCTCAAGGCAAGTTGCAGATTTTTTTGACCTCAGTTCCTATCTTTATAACAGATGGATGCCACTACCCCCAAGTACTCTAAGGGAAGGTATGATGAAATTGTGAAGGAAGTCTCTTCCTACTTGAAGAAGGTTGGATACAACCCAGACAAGATTCCCTTTGTTCCCATCTCTGGTTTTGAGGGTGACAACATGATTGAGAGGTCCACCAACCTTGACTGGTACAAGGGTCCAACTCTTCTTGAGGCTCTTGATCAGATCAATGAGCCCAAGAGACCCTCAGACAAGCCTCTCAGGCTTCCCTTGCAGGATGTCTACAAGATTGGTGGTATTGGTACTGTGCCAGTTGGACGTGTTGAGACTGGTGTCTTGAAGCCTGGTATGTTGGTGACTTTTGCTCCCACTGGACTGACAACTGAAGTTAAGTCTGTGGAGATGCACCACGAGGCTCTCCAGGAGGCTCTTCCAGGCGACAATGTGGGATTTAATGTGAAGAATGTTGCAGTCAAGGATCTTAAGCGTGGATTTGTTGCCTCAAACTCTAAGGATGACCCTGCCAAGGAAGCTGCTAACTTCACGTCTCAAGTCATTATCATGAACCATCCTGGCCAGATTGGAAATGGATATGCACCTGTGCTTGACTGCCACACTTCTCACATTGCTGTCAAGTTTGCTGAACTTGTGACCAAGATTGACAGGCGATCTGGTAAGGAGATTGAGAAGGAGCCCAAATTTTTGAAGAATGGAGATGCAGGTTATGTTAAGATGATTCCTACCAAGCCCATGGTGGTTGAAACTTTCGCTGAGTATCCTCCTCTTGGTCGTTTTGCTGTGAGGGACATGCGTCAAACTGTGGCTGTGGGGGTCATCAAGAGTGTGGAGAAGAAGGATCCCACCGGAGCCAAGGTCACCAAGGCTGCACAGAAGAAGAAGTGATTGCATTTTGGTATTTCTGCTAGTACATGTGATCATAAATATGGTTACAGAAAACAGTGGTTCCTTATTAGTAGTTTATCCTTGGAGAGTCCTAGGTGTTTGTTCTACCTGTTATATTTTCAAGTTTCTGCCGTTTTCATGCAGCCATAGCTTTCAAAACTGGGTTCTTGATCGGCGATGGTCAATTTTTCATTCCAGTATGTTTTTGAGAGTCCTATTTATCTTTTATGTCAGAGTCTGTCTGAGAATTCCATTTTCACAAGCAGCTATAGGGTTTTAGTCTGTTCCGTTGCTGCTGAGGGATGTTTGAATCGCATTGACATTTTTATAAGGAAGTTTTGTCAACTGTTTCCCTTTAATGTCTTTCTGAATCCAGTTCAAGTACTGTGGGTAAGGGCACCTGAACTGGACATATGATTTCTAATCAGTATTAGGGTTTTGCCTTTATTTGCTGTCCTCTGCTGAATAATATTCTGTTTTGCGAGTGGTAACATCTTAAAATTAATTAGCAAGCATGTGTTTAAACTTAAAACTCGTTAAACTTTAATGAAGCTATTAGGCGCATGGTTCTTGAGTGCGAAATGGGCCTGTTAGTGAAGCATTCAACATGTGTAATTAAAAAAATATCGTTTATATTTTAAATTAAAAAATAGCATTTGGTTATTCTAGAAGATTGAAACGCTAACACATGGCCAATCATATAATATGCTACCTCTAAAATCTATATACTGCATATGTTTTGATAGTAGAGTTCTATAATTTGGCAAGCTGTTCTCACGACGTAGGTTTTTAATTTCGCAAGCTATGCTTATGCTTTTGTAACATTGCTTCGAGAGTTTGAGGCTGCGTTAATTCATTAAAGTGAATAGAAAATGAGAGATTGCTTTAATTATTTATGACTAGAAAATGACGTGTGGATTTAACAAATAAAGTAGTGAAAACATAATAGATGGGGAAGAGAGAAAATCGATCAGGTGTCATTTAAAAGTCACAATTTCTTTTTAATTTCTTTATATCTAATTGTTGTTAGTAGTTTTAAAAATATTTGAGATAAGAAGTAAAGATTAATTTTTATATATTTATTAATAATAGAGATTTTTCATAAGTGAGAGCATAAAAGAATAAAATTAGGAAATTGATTGATGAAGACAAGTGAAAAATAATTGAGGTGAGTGAGAATCCATAAAGAAACCAAGAGGAAGTAAATGGTTATCATATAGCGTGAGTAGATCAATTACATAAAACAAAACGAAACCATTATCGAGAGGAGAGATTGTGTAAGCTGTAGTATAAACACTAATGGTAAGTTTGGGTTGGTGGTAAGAATTGAAACGGGATAGAATGAAATAGTAAAAGGTATTATTGTTTAGATGTTTAAAAATGAAATGGATAGAAATGGAATTAAGGGATTCCATTCCCTCCATACCACTTCACTTTATCATTTTTCTTCCCTTCCAAATTTCAATGTAATGAGTTATGAAATTTTATTTTTGTTTTTAATCCTTATATTTTTGTGTTTGAGATAAGGGTAACATATGAATAATAAACTTATAATTTTTATTATTTCATTAATTTTTATTAAAACTTCTAAACAAGGGAATAAAAACATTTTTTCACTTATCTATTAAACATCCAAACAATAGTATGAAACTTTATTCCATACCATCCATTTTTATTTCATTTTATACCATTCCATTTCACCCATCATAAAAGATTCAAACATAACCTATACATTATAACAGATGAAGCTATTGCACCCTTCAGGAAAGAAAAAAACACTCATAAATTACCAGGAGATGTCATGAAGGTTAAGACTAGGCCCAGATGCCCTAGACCACCAAGAGGCAGCAACCTGGGAGAGAGTGTTTTACTACTTGATGGTGGATGAGCTTGGGCCATAAAAAACAAGTTTCCTTGTCATCTTCCACAGGTTGTGCCCCTCCGCAAGGTCCAATGCTGACTTCTTATCTTCCTCTATTGTAGCGGCTTGAGATGCCCATTGTTTTTAGCACCAACAAGTTGGGAGGAAGGTATGGAGACAAATATATACAATAAAAGGGATAATTAATTATATGGTTTATAATAAAACATACCCATTCAGAATAGCCATTCCAACCACACACCAAGATTGGCTTGAACAAATTCGTAAGTTAGCACCAAAACTTTTCAGAACATATGATAGAAGATGAAGGAGGTATATTTTCAGGCGAGAGCATTATGTCTGGGGATCTATGAATCCAAGATATATAATGCAATAAATAAATATATAAATATGAAAGAAGCAATTGAAACGCGTCTTTCTTTTTTTAATATTATAAAATAAAATTTTTGAAAAAAATGGGAAATGTAACTTGCGGCAAAATTCATGCATATTAAGCATATCTGAGAAAAAAAAATTGGTATGAAAGGAGAAAGGATAGTAATCCCTAAGACTTGGTGGGTATAAGGTTATATACGTTTCACAAGGTACTCATTATTTTTCTCCCCACATTTCTTTATCAGATGAAATAAAAAGTGTAAATGTACAGGAGTCTATCATTGATATAAATCATGGTGAATTAACTTAATTATTATTTAAAACAAGTATACTGTTCTATAACACTTGACTGCACAAAGTAGTGGAATGCATAAGAAACATTATTATGGCAAGATCATGACAAACTGCACAAAGTTTTAGATGAATATGTTGAACTACAAGCCCATAGTAGAGGAGATGCAATGCTAATTTGATGTAGCTTAACTACTACGGATGCACACTGAGCCATGTAAGAAATAATGTACAAGAAACTCTAATCTGAAAATAACTACCCATCTCTTTCCTTCTGTTACAGCATAAGCTTGTATTACGTTATGTCATAGATTTTTGTTTTAAAAAGAGTAAATAAATAAAGAAGCATAGTAAGTCCCGGAACTAAAATATGAACTGCTGAGTCTGTTTCCAAGTGACCACATAAAAGGATTCACTCCTTTTGGCTGCCTACAGAGGATGGATAATTTTAGTCAATTAGTGTCATCCACCATGTTAAAAAAGAGAAATTAAAAGATACTCCAGGGATTTTAGAATATTCCTTTTTGTTAGCAACAGAAGGGATATGCAGCAAGACAACACAAATCCAAAAGAAAAGGTGATGACACTTGAAACCTTGAGTCTCTTTCCACCTGCCATAATGCAAGCTGAAACACAAGCATAAATCCTATCACATAAGAGATTCAATACTCAGGGCCTAAGTATTGCACCAACCTAAAATATCTACTGGTTAATCAATACTGAAATTAGTTCTAAAACATCTTTTCAGCATCCAATACCAGAGTTTATGTATATTCTTGGGAGTTCGATTACTCCACAAGTAAAAAAGCAGCAAGTATCCTGTTCTAGTTACAAAAGATTGGTCTTGTCACTAAATCGATATTGAGAAAATACTTCTCTCATTTGTTTTAACCTTCTTGCCAGATGATCAACGACAAGGGTATATGAAAAGCATAATGTATTACTTCGATCAAAGGGAGTATGCACCTGCAGAACTTTTCCTTACCTGCAGAACCGGGCCAAGTGTAGACAACTTAATTGTGAACAGAAGAATAGAAAAAGGCATGATTTTGAGATGCATTGGTTAAAAAGGTAAGGGAAAAAAAGGGACTCTCGCTTGTATTGGTTACACTTGCATACTCTCATCCAATTAGAATGCACAAGAAATCCACTTTCTTCAGATAATAGGTATGCAATGGTTTCTATTTGAAATAAGGCTCCTAACAATTTCATCTACAGAAAGCATCTATTTCAGAATTTGATATTGTTGGAGATGCTACTGCTACATATATAATTGCAATAAGTGAAATTGGTTTAATCCGATCAGAGAGTAAATTAGATATATAACCTCTGATAGAAAGGAAAGTGATATCATTGAGCAAATCAGAGAGTAAATTAGATAACATTTAGCAAGTGACATTTTGGTATGATTTCCAGCATTTGGTTCAAGATATTAAACAGGACTTTACATGAAATATGGGTATATATAAACGTATCTGCAACAACTGTGTTTTATTATAAATCTATAATAACTGTCAGTCTGTCACACTATAACTCCTCTGTCACTCACTAATAACCTGCTGGAGCTATCTAATACTACTGCTACCACCTCCACCATTGTTTGTGCACTTGTTCAACAAAGCAAAAAAGCCAAGCTCAAGTCAACCTTTCTAGTTCCCACATCCCGGGGGACAAAAGTCACATAACCCTTCCCTCCGCAGACCATGTCAAAAAATAAATAACACGGAATGGACACCAGCAAATGCCTCCTACTCATTAATAATATGTGTAGAAATGAAAATGAATCCATCCATAGCAAAGTCAAAAACTTTTTGTCACCAAAAAAATAAAAAATAAAAAATAAACTTTTTGTAGTTGAAAGTTCAAACAAATCACGGACTTGAAACTTGAAAGTCTTAAGAAGTTACCATCAAACTAGATGGAAGAAATTAAAGGCAAGGAATGGCAGAGCGTAGAACTAGAAGGGCCGCTCTTGCTTTCTAGAATACCTGAGCTTTTGTTACTTTAAGGAAATATCTGAGAAACAAACGCGGCATCCCACATGACCCGTCAATTTTCCTCTCTCTCTCTCTCTATATATATATATATATATTTATTTATTTATTTATATCTACATTCTAGAAAGAAACCTCGTAGTCGTATCTACAACGTCATATTATATGACATTATGACCTTATGACCTTATGCTATGTTTTTTGTTATTCCTTCAACTATATATGTTTCTCATCAGTGTTTCACTTTGTTTCAACATTCACAACTCTCACTCTCGTCTCTTCCAATATTTCATTCTCATTCTCCAATAAAATAGCTAGCAGTAGCACACTACAATCACAATGGAACCCAACCCGTATTTCATTGACCCGTGTCCACCTTCCAGACCCGAATGCGGACCCGTTTCTCAGGCGGGCACGGGCCACTTCGAGTTCGAGTTCCCCGCAGCCATTTCTTCTTCCGGTGCCGCCGCCGTTTCAAACGGCATCGTTTTCTGCGGCAAAGTCATAACAACTCGTGAAACCGAAAACCCATTTCTGGCAAAGTCTTCGGGCAATGTGAAGCCCAACGGTTTCACCGCGTGGCTCCGGTCGCCGTCGGCGAGGGAGACACGGTGGCGGAGTAGTGGCAGTAGCCGGAGGCATTACAATTACAATGGTTTGTTTGGAACGGTGAAGTTCCCGTTACAAATGGAGCTGAGTGACATCAAGATGAGACAGCAAAGAATGGAGGCGCCGCCCAAGTTGACGGCGGAGGACAACGGCGGAGAGAGTTGCTGGGAACTGGTCCGGCCGTTGAGGCGTCGGGGCCCGCTAATGAGTGCCTTGGCTAAGGCCACGTTTGGGTGCATTCCGCTCGTATAGTTGAGGATTTGTAGTTTTATTTATAAATTGTGCTCTACATTAATAAACATAAGCTCCTATCATCTCAACCTATTTAATTTGAGTTGATCTAAGATATAACTTATTGAAATAATTATGTTTATGTGTTTATAACGTATGTAATATAAAATAAATAAAAATAAGAAAAATATTCTTTTTACGGTTTGAATTAGAAAGTTGCTGTTTTGATGCAGTGTTACTGTTAATGTTATGCATCCCTGACAGCCAGAGAAGGTCATATTCTATGACCTTACATTTCCGAAACCAACAACTAGCCAATCTCAATTTTTTTTTTCTCAATTCAATAAATTTGGACATTAGATCATAAACCAATAAACCAATAAACCGACACTAATGATTTGTTGGGACAACGAAAACTTATGAGAAGTTTCACACTGCATGTAAATTAATCGATGATTAATGTTACACAATTAAAAATATATATCAGAATTCAATTAGAATTTATCAAGATTTAAGAATAGTTGTCAAATAAATTAAAGTAGTGAGAATTACTAATTTATCAAAAAGTCTATAACAATACCAATTCATTTTGTCAAAAATTCTAGCAAATTTTTTTTGGTTATCTAGTATTTTCGTTAACGGATTCAATAACTTATACAAGAAATTTATATTCGATTATTGGGGTGCCTTCAGATCAACATGTGTGCTTGTCAATTTCAATCATACTTCGTACCTAACCCTCTTGGCTTTATTCAGTTCCATGAGGCTTGAGATGGCTTAGAGTTGTTAATCCCGAGTTAAGTGTGAGTTTATGGTCAATACATCTTGTCTCGTCCTGTACCATATGTATAAAATATCTCTAAGGTAATTTTGTCATTTGTTAATTATATTATTACTTTTTAATATGTATTTATCTACTTAGTTAATTTTAAATGAAGGTGGTGGAAGTATTCTAATATATTTCAATTACATGAGATGATACTTAGCTTTTAATATTGTAATTGATTATATTATTATTATAAACTTATGTTTTAAATTTTCATAAGAGTGGGCTACAATAAGGATAAGTTTTAAATTTTCATAAGAGTGGGCTACAATAGGGAGGGTGCAAGTTATATACAAATAATTTTATAGGAGCGAGTTCAAATTTTCGTCTCTAAAACGCACAGGATGAGTAGGGGTATATAGATTGCTAATTTGAAATGTTCATGTTGAGCAACAGCCCACCTTAACCTGCCCCTTGCCAGCCCATCAACATGCTAACTTTTTCTTTCTTTTAGAGAGTAATTATACTTACACAAATTTACACGCACACTTCATACATGTTCTCATGCAAGTCATTGGGTAACATCATAATCCTACCACAACTTTTTTGAATGGTTCAAATTGTGCACATATATACCTCACAAAAACACGTGCAATTATTTTCACTAGCTAATTTGATGCATAAATTGAGCTGAATAATATTACTTGAACATCACTAGTAGTGATATAGAAATTTACAGGTATTGCAGAAGTGTTCCAAGTGCTAAAGCCAGTAGGGTTGTCCATTGTGAGTTTTAATTTGCAACAGAATCTTTTATGATAAAGCCATAAGTGCATGGAGGAAATGGACTGAATACAGGATATAACTTGTGGTGAAGTACTTCCAATACGTGGAAGGCTTCCAAAAGCCATAGGTTATTTGCAAGTTACCAGCCACTAATGATGCTCAAGAGAGCAAGTCACCAATTGGTAGGATTTTGAGGTGTTTTGGATTGTTGTTAGGGTTAGATCCCTTTTATGCAGTGGTGACTTACAGGAATTTTAAATCCATACATGATGACTGAATTCCAGACTTGGTGTGTGCAAGTGGAAGCGTGCTAATAAAGGCTTTAAATTATATGATGATGGATGAAATATACAGCTAAATAGTATATTATTATCTATGTTTTATTAATTATTATTATTATTATTATTATAAATAATTTTAATATTACGAAGGATGTTTGAACTTTGAAGACCTATTAAGTGAGGAAAGGGTAGACTAAATTACATGCAAAGCATTAAAGATAAAAATTTATTTATATAATATATAAATTCAGCCTCAGATTGATATCGCCATGTCAGCTATTCTGATTTCTCTTAGATTGTCATGTCAGATTCTCATTTCTCTTAGATTGCCATGTCATATTCTCACATTTCTATTTTACTGTCACGTTTCTGTGTTTTCAGCTTTTGTTGCACTATTCATTCTTCCTTTGAGCCATATCACTGTATTCCGTTCATGCCTTTTGAATTTTCAGCATATCAATTGAATGAGCATCATTAATTGTTCCATTCTCCGGTGTCTTTTTAGTATATCAATTAAATGATCGTTCATATTCATCTTTTCGCCTCTCCCTCTCTCTTTTCCTTTATCAATTTCCATCTATCTAGCTGACTCCATTTAGCTCAAACGCTTCCCTCTGCATTGAATCGAAGAAATTCAAATCCTCACCTGGAAACCCATTAACAGCAAAACCCATGATGAACGAGTTCCATGATACCAAGGTTTGCTGGGCCATTTTCTCAGAGATTTGATGAGCAAATTCTATACATCCACATTAAGAATACATGTCTATCAACGAGTTGCAAATTCTAACATTGTCCCTGAAATATTGTGTCATCACAAGTCGATTTACCCATAAGCCTAGATCAAGTGTGCCCAAGTTGGCACACGAGAGCAGTTCAAGTAATAACTTTCTTAGTGGGCAATTTACCAAACAGATGGATGGCATCTTCAAACTCCCCATTCCTCAGATACCCATCAATCGTTGTGCTCCAAGACACCAAATTTTTTACACCCATTTGATCAAATATTAATCTAGCTAAGTCCACATGACCGCATTTAGCGTACATGCCAATAAGCACAGTGCCCACCATGACATTGTTTATATCCAAGCCCAATTTATAGGCGCGTGTGTGTAGGGAAGCTCCAAAGGATATCCTGTGTGAGGGCAGGCAGAAAGAAGCGTGATAAAAGTGATGTGATTGGGTTCAACCCCGGCTTCTCTCATGTGCACGAACTCAAAAGCAGCTTCAACCAAGTGGCCACTACGGCAATGGTGAGCTATGGAGGATGTCCATGCAATGATACGGTCCGAGAATTTGGTGGTGTGTCTTATGGTGAGACTATGCTTTGTTTGGGGTTAGTGGGAGAAAAATGTGAGTGAAATAGTCCATTTCATGACAAATTTATTTGCATTCATTGATATCTTGGCCGGCTGTAATATTTATTTTATGAGCTATTTTGAGAACATACGTGGTTATGCTAACTTCATGCTTTGTAGTTGTACAATATAAAGTGAAGTCTTCCATGGAAATTCAAATCTTGTGACTATTGAATTTTTACCTTTATGGAAAAGGTTTATATTCTCTGTTTAATTATTACCCTTATATATATAGTCTTCATTGGGGTGACTGATGAAATATCAAACTTTTGCAACAGGGACCACCAATTCGATTTTTTTGAAAGAACACGATGACCTCTAATTTGAGAAAGAATCATCAAGTTGAGGGAAAACACTAGGATTTGGATAGGAAATAGCATGCTTAAGGAACAAACCTTGCAAGAAAGCATATAACGATTTGCTTCCCTACCATAACTTGTATGATATAATTTCTGTAATCTTAATTTACATTACTAGAAAATTGATCTTGCAATGCAACTGAGCGAAATACTAGTTGTATTTAATTTTTCTGAACTTTATAGTTTTTTCAACAACTAAGCGAAATACTTATAGAATATTTAACATGCTTAAAATGATTTCTCCATTTGGTAAAATGTGGTATACTGAATTTGATGTTAATTTGCAGCCAAATTGTATAATTTTGGCTATTTCACCAGCTAATCAAGATCTTGCAACATCTGATGCAATTAAAATCTCCTGTGAAGTGGAACTTACTGGTAATTCCATTATTTTTTTTGTAGGCTTCGATTACTCATCTTCCTCCCATTTAATGAAGTATTGTTTCCCAAGAATCAAGGTGTTATAAAATGTAAATTTCATTAAGATTCTGTTGTGATCATACCACTTAGTAAACACCAAACAATCACAGCAAACACACATATGTGGAATAGAAAGGTTATGTAAAAACCAATCTCAAGAAATGCAAAATAACAAATTAAGCAAGATTAAAGAGGAGTAAAGAGAAACAACACATAAGATTTATCCTGGTTTAACCAATATAGCCTACATCCAGCATTAGAGATCATCCACTAAGATTAGAACAAGATTACAAGTGATTTGAATCAAATTTACTAATAGGAACAAACTCCCATAAAGCTATACAATCTCTCCACTCTCTTGAACTCTTCCTACCTTAGGAATCTCATCCTCTCAATGGTTTTCCCTCTCAAGATAACCCTATTTTATAGCCTCTCACAAGTCTATCTCGTCCTCTGCCTCTTTTTGAAGTTTTAACTTACTGTTTTATTGAATCAGAAAACAGAATTTATATAGCAGATGTCCGCGTCGTGGCACCTAACCTTCGGGATCCTGAGAGCAAACTTGGCCGAATCTTCCACGCTGCGGCGTGGACTATTCCATGCCGAGGCGTGGCTCCATGCCGCGGCGTGCACTAATCCATGTCGCAGCGTGGCCCTGCTGTAATTTCCAAACTAATTTTTAAGATTTGTCAAACACCTCAAATCACTTATGAGACATCCTCACAAATTCTAACAATTTGCATCTTTGACAACAATTTGATTGTGTTCTAATTATTGGCTTATTGATTTCAACTTTTTAGGAAAAAGGACATTTGGAATCTTGACAAAGATTGATCTTATAGATATTGATTACTGCCTCTAATTCCATGTGTTAGGAATTATCTAAGCTTACAATGTTTATAGCTAGATGCCAAATATTTTCGGTTATTAAGGGTAATAGCAGACCCTTATGTGGTAAATATATGATAAATTTGCAACCTTTATTTGGTTCTCCTTTGACATTCTGGTAAGCAATAACATTTTTTTACCACTCTTCTTTGACTGACTAGCATACTGAAATCTTTCTATTCATGTGAGTTCTTTTTATTTTTCGATAACCTTTATATAATGGAAAAGCAGGTGTTTTATCACTCTATTAATAAGACAACCAATTTTTTTTTAAAATATACAACCAAAGTCACTTTCATATTTTCTTTTATCCATTTAATATATAAAAATAATTTTACTTTATATTATCCAAACAAAATTAATTCTTATAAAACCACTTTTACATAACACTCCCAAACTTAAACCAATTTTTTCACCATCAATCATTTAACATCAATTCTTTTAATCTCTATTTCAAACAAACACACAATAAATTGTGTTATTATATTTTATTCCTAACTATTTTTTTTTCGGATGATAGTTTGGAAGCAAGGATAGTACTAAACCAGGTTTTTTTTTTTGGGGGGGGAGGGGGAATGGAACAGGGAAATAAAACGAGGTAAGAATAATCGAATACCAATAACCAAACATATTACAAACACTTGTCACCGTTTGTGTTTGGTCTCATTGGTGACAAAAGAAGAAGAAGAAGAAGCAAATCCCAAAAGCGCAACCCTGCTTCGTTTCAATGGCTTCGGCGCTTCAGAAACTGCTGAGAAAATCACTGTCCACGAGAATCATCACTTCACTTCACACCTCCCAAGCGCCGAATCCCTTGGTTCCCCTTGCTCTTCATCGTTCCCCTTCCGTCGAGGTTCATCGAGAATGTCACCCACCCACAGAGGATTTCATCACCAGTTCCAGTTCCACCGTGATTTTTCCCAGCTTCCCTTTTGGGTTTGCTTCAAAACCCATTTTTGCAAGTGGGTTTTTGTCCCCTGAGGCTGAGGACGCGGGGTTGGAAGATTCGCGGACCGTGTGGGCGGATAGTGTGAAGAAGAAGCGGAAGAAGAAGATGAACAAGCACAAGTACCAGAAGCTGAGGAAGCGCATGAGGAGACAGTCTTAGGTGAGGGTTTTTGTTTTTTTGGAATCCAATTGTTTTGGAGTTTGTTATTGTTATGGTAAAGGATGGTTCCAATATGGGATTCATTGTTGGCTTTTGGTGGTCACAATAATTCAATCACATTGTTGTTGCTGCTGCACTTTATTTGGTGTTTCTTAGTTTTGGAGATGAATAAAGATTTAGTGTTTTTAAATGTGGCCTTTTTGGGAATGAAACTATGTTGAAACAGATGTTATGCAATTGGCCCATGGGTCTCTCTGTTGGTCAATCAAGAAACATTCTTGTCTTTGATGGATGAAATTTGTTCCTTTGTTTTGTTTTAACTTTGCAATGGAATGGATGTGGTTTTATGATTACATCCTGATCCAGTAAAGAGGGGGGAAAAATATTTACTTGGATATCAATGACAGGATGGGAGCTTGTTTTTGTTGTATGATTATACCTCAACTTCGCATATATATGCAAACACATTACAGGAACCTTCTGTTTGTGCTTTATGATTACACGCCTTAAGTTTCAATTTGCATTTGTGACTTGGAAGTTGAGAAACTAATATCAGTGAGGGGAAAATATTTATTTTATGACAGTGCTACTTTACCTATGAATTGTGGCAGGAGTTATAGCTAGATTTGAGCATATGAGCATGTATCCAATGGCATGAAACAATCTCATTAAAGAGGATGACGATCTGTTCCATAGGATGAAGCTTTTAGGATAGTGTGCCTGGGTCTTTAGTGTGCAGATTGTTTCATGCATTATTAAGTTTTATTTTCTAGTTCTGTTCTTAAGTTTATCTTTTTTTTTTTGTTTGTTTTGGATAAAAGTCCTGTTCTTAAGTTATAGCCACAGGAAGTTCTCAAGTATGGGCAACAATGAGTTATTTTCTTTTTGTTGTTTTTCCTTTGGCTTTGCAACGAGCTGTTTTTCAGAAATTAAATAACCTTATCCAATTTTCTATTACTATAAAATTTTCAAATAAAAGATCCAAGGCACTGCAAAAGAAAGAATAAAATATAACTATGTTTGACAGCCTTTTATGTGATATACTGACAGTAGCTTTACTACTTCAAAGTAGCAGCCCTTTTCTTATCTTTAGAAGTTTTAAGGGTTTTATGCTTTAAGTTTTTACTTTACTCTTGCTTCACCTTGTCACTCCACTTAGTACATGTTAGACCCGAATTGAAGCTTAAAACATTAATGAAAATCCCAATAGGAATCATAGCCTGTTTCTTCATGGCAAATTCCCTTCAGGAAAATGTTTCCTTTCAAATTTTAGTGCAATTTTCTATGGATAGTTCCACTCATATAATGTCTTCATGTATAGGTAGGTTGAAGGTTTTTCTTTGAAATCATAAGAAGGAAAAAGTAGATCCAAAATGAGGCTGCTTTGGGCTTTGAAGTTTGAACAGTACTTATGAACTCTAATTTATGGGTTTGGGTTGTTTGAGACAGATTCAAGCATGAGATAGGGTTTTCAGATTAAACATTATCAGTTTACTATTGGTTAAAATAGTTCTGTCAGATTTGAAGAATTTTGGAGAATGACAGATGAAATTTTTTGTTCAGAAGGAGCAGGAGTAGTCAGTAGATAACCTAGGCATTGTCCCAAAGGGTTCCATGTACATAACACCTAGAATGGATCAATGGAATTTCATAATGCAACGGAAACGAGCTCTAGGGTATGGACATTCTCTAAAATATATATTTTTTCATTGATTTGAAAGAATTACATTGATGTTTTGACCACTTGTAACCTTAATTCTATGAAAACTTGGACTCCAAGGCCCAAGCACGAGCACAGAAGAATCTATAAAACAAATCTACTGAAGTCTGCTAATTGAAGCCAAATAAATATAAATTTTGTTATGAAACCCATGGGCCTAACTAAATTCCATTTTGAAGAAACCCAGAGGATACAATAATATCCCTGTATCTAAAATCTGAAGAAACTAAAATAAAATATACTGGCAGCTTAATAAACATTAATGCATTAATGATTCTAATCTAATTAAACTTATGAAATACCATCCACGGGCTCAATAAAAAAAGAAACAATTTTTTTAATTGTTTCTATGGTCTTCAATCCTAGTTTTGTCATGGTGGAAAATGAAAAGCTTAGCCTTTGTTTATCCCTAAGTCCTTTTTGTCATAAGATCAAGCTTTCTTGGATCACACCTATCATCTGTTTCAATAGCTAACTAGTTAGTAATCTAATAGAAACTGGACCAGAATTATAGAAAAGAAAATGAACTTTGTTTCTCTATTATTTCTCTTTGGGTCTGAATTGAGGTGATTACAGAAACATAGAGATGAATGATACAAAGAATGACAATAATGGATTACAAGAATACTTCCAGGACATTCGAGAGTCCTGTGGCTCTCCCTCCCTACTTCTATTCGCACTCAATCCTGCCCTGTCTAATTGATCCCCTTCGATTTATATTCTATTACAGATTGCATTTTCTCTAGTGTTGACCATCCCTTGGGCTGTTATTCCTGATAGGCTTAGTTTCTGTAGGTTCTGATCCCCTGTGTGCACCTCTCTTTTTCCTAATGGACACCTTTTTAATTGGGGGTTTGCTAGCATAATCATGTCTCAGTTGAACAATCAGCAACTGGCTATAATGCTTGCTGGCCAAGGTTGTTAAACTCAAGAATTTAGGTAAACTCATAGAGCCCTAGTCAACTCAAATCGTAAACTCGAACCGTAAACTTGTAAGAGTTTACATACTTCACAAATATTATTTAAAAAAATATCCTAGTACCCAAACATAATTTAATAACATAGTCCAGCACTTACATGATTTTGTAGTTTAACAAGACATAACAAAAATAATAATAACATAAAATTAGCTTGATAAACCCAATATAATAGCAGAACAGAGGCAATTTTAACTAAATACCCAACAAAATCAACTAAAACTGTGCGTTTTGGGGCCATAACCATGTGTAAATCTAGTAGAATCGAGAGTTTACCAATTCTATCAGAGTTTAGTTGAACTTGTACGGGTTTGACAAAAAGAGAGTTACATGTGATTTAACTCGTTTTGTGTCCTAGGATTGTAAACTCGTAAGAGTTTAAGAGTTAACTCAAGAGTTTGGCAACCATGTTGCTGGCCACTCTTGTTTGTTAATTCCATCTTTCAGAATCCGTACTTTTTTACATCCTAAACTAGGTTTTCAAAAGGTTTCCCAGCAACCATTTGTTAATGCTGGTTGTCTGTGTTGCAGTATTATCAATGGCAGATGGCGGCAAGCCAAAAATCCGCCATGGAAATATGGCGGATGGCGTTGCGGCAAATGGCGGCAGCATGGCGGCCTTGTTAAAAAACTATAAAATATACTACAAGACCTGCATACCCTATATAATAATAATATAACACCTTATATCAAGAATAATAAACATAATTAAAACATTTTCTAGAAGGAAAAGAAATTTAAAAACAGAAAACAGAGGCACAAACAAAAGCATTCTCACAAAACAGAGGGTGGGTACAGTGGGTTATAGGGTTAAGGTGTAAAATCTGGTTGGGTGGATTAATGGCTTATTTGGGTAGGTGGGTGGATGGGTTTATCTGGATGGGTGGGTGGGTTAGAAAAAAAAAGAGAAACAGAGCCTTCGCACAAAAAAGAAAAAAGAGAAACAGAGCCTCTTCGCACAAAGGTCTGCATCTACCTGTGAAGAGAGAGTTGCCAGAGAGTGTCGCCGGAGACAGCAGCAGCATCGCCGGAGATGTGCAGCAGCGGTGGGCTTTCTCTCACTCTCATTTTCGCAGTTCGGGACTGATTTGTGGGTATTGATGATGACTGTGTCTAATACTGGATTCTGAAATCCCAAAATACCCTCCCAAAAAGCCAAAAACCCATTTTTTTCCGCCATTTCAAGCCATGCACCGCCATACCGCCACACCGCCATGACCATGGCTCCCGCCATGGCGCCGCAATGAACAAGACGCCACGCCATGGCTTTCAAATGGTGTTTGGGTGGATTTCCGCCACCACTTTCCGCCATGGCGCTGCCATGGCCGCCATCTAATAACACTGTGATAGGGACTTGGTAGCATGGGATGCCAAAAAAGTCCCACATTGGGTAGTATGGGCTGCCTAGTGGTGTATTTAAGTGGCTTGGTTCTTCCCCCTTAATAGCTAGCTTTTAAGGGAGGGTTCCCCAAGTTGCTTAGATGCCTATCAATTGGTATCAGAGTTGATTGTCGGCGGCACGGAAAGGGCTACCTGTGGAGGGGCTGACCGGCGGAGGGGCTGACCGAAAAAGTCGAGTGAAGCAACGCCGAGTGAAGCGTCACAGAGTGCAGCCACTGGGACGTCGGCTGTCCAGGGGCGGTGCTGTTGATAGGGACTTGGTAGCATGGGATGCCAAAAAAGTCCCACATTGGGTAGTATGGGCTGCCTAGTGGTGTATTTAAGTGGCTTGGTTCTTCCCCCTTAATAGCTAGCTTTTAAGGGAGGGTTCCCCAAGTTGCTTAGATGCCTATCACACTGCTGTGTTGTTCAGTTATTGTTGTGAACCTGTGATGGTTAAGAATTGTTTTTAAACTATAAGCCAAATTCTGGAAAGTCATTAATAGAACATGTCATAAATTTCCTTTTGATGAAGAAGTTATTTTCTGCAAAGAAAATGGAGCCTAAGATATTGGTATACCATCTGTCTACTAGCTGTGTTTCAGATGCTTTGTGACTGCATTGGGTGTAACCTATCAACTGTTTTTGAATAAATGCTTGTTTCCAAGACTCCAAGTTATCATGTGTGTAGATTGATGTATTTGTAACTAAAATCGCATTTTGCTATACTTGGGCTGCCCATCTGGCAGGGTAAAATTGGCAGTGTTAGTTATATAATTGGTTGCAATTTCTATTCCTATTATGAAATAGTTGTAGAGGAAAGTAAATTCTGATATCTATACGATGTTTGTTTATGGTAAATACAACTGATCCCTTAAGGTAGTTGTCAGATGGACAAAATAATAAATTAAAATTTAATTTTCTTCTTATTTACTCCCAACTTTGATGTTGAGTTTCAAGCTGTTTTGCAGTTCAATATAAATTTCAGCTTTCTTTATTCCACAAAAGTAGAAAATTTGTCTTCAAGCTGAGCCTGGAGCAAAAAGCAAGTGACTGACTTTGCATTTTGCATTGACGGGGTTTCTAGTGCTTAAAATTTGGTCAACAACATAACTATTTTTCCTTCTACATTCATAACTGCTGACTGGTGTATATATTTGACGGGGTTTCTAGTGCTTAAAATTTGGTCAACAACATAACTATTTTTCCTTCTACATTCATAACTGCTGACTGGTGTATATATTTATCAAGATTTGAATTTAACAAAATTAGGAAATATAGATGTAAATTCTTTTTTTTTGGCAACCAAATATAAATTGTTGAAGTGTTTGTGTAAGTTTGTGCATGCATGCAGCTCAATACACCCTCAAGGAGGACTAAAATTGGGAATGAAATGTTTTTTGGTTTAATGTATATTTTTATATTGCTAAGCAATAGACTGGCTGTGTGAAAATGTTAAAAGTTTATAACCATATTCGTTTGTGTTTTTTTCTTTCCTGCTAGAAATTTAATGCCATATTAAATAGGCAAAAGCTCAATTCCTACAGGTAGCCAAAATTTGATTCCTGCTGATTAGTTTTAAGATTTTGTGACCTGTTAGCATAGAAGCAAACCTCATTATTTGTGTCCGCAGGTCTTTGGTATAGATCAAATAGAATATATTGGTTGATCTTTCTGAATGAACCTAGTAGGCAGTAATTCTATTTGAACCCGAGTTTATTAGTTGCTATTCTTTGTATTATTTTCTCTCGTATTTAAGAGTCCCTAGTAATATTTAAAAAATCAGGTTTTGTTATTCTGACCAATCCAATCGTTGAATCATATGCTATTATCTTAATGATCATACATACCAAATTTTAAATAAATCAGACATATATAGTTATCTAATCTAATAGTAGATAATTTACTTATTCCCTCAAGTAAACAGGTGTAATTGCTTATTCCCTCTAGGCTCTTTAGAAAGGAGTTAGAGGTTCTAGTTATTTTGTTGGGAGCAGTTCGATGATTTGGGTTTTGGGTTATTTTGGCTAATCTTCAAATAGGTGAGTGGATATTTTGTGTAGTGGCATTTTTTTTTTCAAATTTTATTTGGGAAACAAGACCATTAGACAATATTTGAATTCTCTTGATGATAATTGAAAATTTTCTTCTGGCATTTAAATATTTATTTCTATGATGAGTTTGTTTAAATATATTGGCATATTTTTTATTTTTGTGAACTTGTTAAGTTTGATGAGAAATTTGAGATTTGTTCTGAAACATTGAGATGAAATTATTTTTTTGAACATTTATGAGAATTTCATATTGGGGAAACACTTGTTAGAACTCTCTAGCCGATAGCGGGAACAACGGTTTGGGTGCACCTTGTTATATTATTGGGGGGGGGGGGGAAGGGCTGCCCATTAGGTATAGCCGCCTATGTGGCCTAGAGATAGAGGAAAGGGCTACCTGTTAGATGGAGCTGCCCCTAGGTAGACAGCCACTCCTAGGAGGAAAGGGCTATCAGCGAGGGGGAGCCGCCTCAGGTTTTAGTTCTCTCAATGTGTAGCCTCAAAGAAAGGTTTGATATTTAATTTATTGTTTAAAGAAAATATTTATTTATTTATCTTTTTTTATTTTCTTATAAATCTGTTTGAGATATGATATTACTCTCTTATGATGTGTAAACTTTTGAGAAGGAAAAATTGGTGCATATTTCTTGTTTTCCCTTCCCATTTATTATGTATTATATGCCTTCATCAAGTCTGTGTGACTCACCTCATTATATTTTTCCAGGCTTGCAGGTAGCTGATTGAGACCTATGGTATGCTTCCAACTTCTTTGGTGGCTATCCTCATATTCAAATTCCAGTCTGCAGCTATAGGGTAGTTGGTTGTGATGTTATTTATGAAGTTTGATAATTTATTAGTAGACTATAACAACTTTTTGGATTTGTTTATTTTGAGAAATTGGCTATATATTTTAGAAATTATTTTTTGATATAATTATTTGAATTTATATATTTAAATTAACAAAGATTTTATGAAAATAAGATTTTCTTTATATTAGGCTTGCTAGGCTAATGGAGTCTTTGGATGTTTAGCCTATGTGCCGGTCACGAGGTCTGGGGCTGGTCGAGACAAGATGTGTAGTTACTTTACATGAAGAACATTTCCTCATGTATATGTCGGTTGGTTTTAGGGTGCTGCTATTCTTTCTGCTTCTGTTGTATTTTGTAGTCCAGTTTGTTTTACTGGTTTTTTCTGATGCAAACCCAGCATAGTGGCTGAGATTGCAACTAGGACCCTGGTCAAAGCCAATTAAGATTGTATGTTCCTTATTTCTTTTACTGTATTAATAATTCTTAATACATTTGGAAGATTTCTTCTTCCGGACGTGTCATTAATGTAGGTGAGGATAACCCAAATGCTTCATTTAAGAATGTGACCCATCCAGGATTTGTCTGAATGTGTGCAGGTGCCCATTACAGCAGGTGGGGCACCCCCGGTTCTTGATAAAGGGGACAAATTCTCGTGATTGACCAAACCAATCTGTGTCTGCACCATACTACCTACTATTTCCCTAAAACTATTTGGGTGCTCCACCAATTAAAATTTTGGTTGAGGCATTGAAATCTATACTCGTCAACTATTTTGCCATATGTTAGTGAATTAAATATTTGTATTTTTTAATAAAAAAAATCTAATTAAAAGAGGGCATGATCATAGCCTCTTTTTCTTTGTTCTTTTTTTACTTGCTTGCTGATAAGGGTCACTTTCATGATGCATCATAAAAAATTATTGTGAAGATTCACTGCAGGTCTAATATTAATAACCCTTCGTTTAGGGATGGCAATTACACCCCTACCCGATACAACCCGCCCCTACCCGCCCCGTATGGGGCGGGTTTAAAACCCACCCCGATACGGGGCGGGTAGGGGCGGTTTGTAATAGTGTCGCGGGGCGGGGCGGGTGCGGGTTGAAAGCCTACCCGCCCCTACCCGCCCTGCACCCCTCTTCTTATATTAAATTATACATTTTATACTATACTTTTAAATCTTAGAATCTTTGATGTGTGCTTAAAATTTATTGTGAGCTTTAGAAAATAAAGGTAATCTTCTATGTTTCATTCAATTTTTATGGTTCATTTATATATAATTTTGTAATAATATTAATTAGTGTGTTTTGTTTAATTTCTAGATAGAAAACCTCTCTTTATGGATGATTATACTATAATTAATGATGATGAGGAGATGAATGATGAAAATTTAATTGTATGATGAAGAGCTATGAATTGTGGATTTTGAACTTGTTTTTCAATTTCAATTAAATGATGTTTTATTTTAAGCATTATGATTGATAATTGTATAAGATAATTTAGCTCAAAGTGCGGGTAGGGTGCGGGTAGGGTTATTCTTCTGCGGGTAGGGTGCGGGTTTTTGTCTACAAAACCCGCGGGGCGGGTAGGGGCGGGTTAAAAATTTTTGTGAGGGGTGCGGGTCGGGGTCGGGTTGGCCAAAAACCCGCCCCAACCCGCCCCATTGCCATCCCTACCTTCGTTGGATAACTAAAGTTAAGAGATGGGCTGTTTTCTTTCTGCAGTGATTAAATTAAATGTACTGTCACTCAAAAAGCCATAGCCTTCCCTGTTATAGAAACCAAGCCAAACTGTAAAAATAAGTCATGGCAGGCATTATAGAACAGGAAATGCTGTGGACACGAGACATGTCTCATCATCCCATCACAACAACCACAAGATAGGGCTAAGGCGAGTAAAACCGAGCCCAACTTTCTCTTTCATTTGCTTAATTTACAGGACCCACAACAAAGCAAAAATCCCTTGATTCTGTCGTCGGCTTCAATCCTATTTATTCTCTTATTAAAATTAGTTGTTGTATGGTCCTTTTCTACCAATAAGATTAGTGCTTGTTTTGTGAGCTTGATTCCAAGCTTAGTCCCGGAATTTTGGGTCCACAGAGTGACTGATATATGATGATTCACCACATTTTTACAGTGGGAGTTCAACATTTAATATTTGTCCATTTGGATACCAATATGGGTAATTTTGACCAAATGATCCAATGTGTGCTTTGTATGCATCTAAATTATTACCAAGCTTTTCTCAAGGCTGTCTGGGGATCCCAGAAATGATGCATTGGGATGATCTCATTGGGATTTCCCTTTTTATTTCCTGGCAAATTTTGGTTTTCCATGTTGATGTTCAGTTGTTTGTATGTTACTTACTAGTGCGATTTGCAGTTAAATATTTTTATCATGATTGATTGGGAGTGGCAACTCCACGTGAAATTGACATTGAGATGTCACAAAATTGATTTGTAGCATTCCTTTTTTCAAATTATGCTTATAAGTACCTTTTTTTTAAGTAAAGAAGCATTTTGCATTTGCAATTACCTCTGTAGTTTGCCTGAAGAAAAGGACACACAGCACATGACTCTTTCTCAAATTTAACTATAAACCTATTATGGTATTTGGCTAATATCATAATGTGGCTTCTTTCTCTACCCTTCTATTTGTGTGTTGGAAACCCATGCCGAGATAGTAATGGTATGAATTCTAAAACAACCTTTTCCCAATAATTGCTTACATAATTGGTCACCTTGCGATTTGAATGACCTTCACCAATCACCATCTTGGGTATGTAATGCTCAATTCGATCTAAATTGAATAAATAGAATTGAAAAATAAAAAATTAAATAAAATTGATTAATTTTGATTTTTTTTAATGAAAACCAATTAGTTTGTTTTGATTTTCGGTTTTCATTTTTAAAGCTAAATCAAATTAAACTCATACAATTATACATGTATTTGTTTGTTTGTTTATATATATATATATTTACATATTTATAAATGATTAAATTTTAATTTGTTGTTATTTTTATGAAAACTTTTAAGTCAACTTATTTTTTTATATATATTTAATGATGTTTTATTAGGAATTTTAAGCTAATTTATTGTTAATTAAGATTATGGATGCGAAATCGTGTATAAATTTTCTTATAAAATTTTTTTTGGCCAAAAATCTATTAGACCAAATTGAAGATTGGTTTGGTTTGATTCTTAAATTAAAATCATATTTTAATTATAAAAAAATTAATTAGTTTGATTCAAATGATTTATTTTTTTTAAAACTGAATCAATTCAAATGAGAACACCCTATTAGAGTGCTTCTTCACCTGTGTATGTGATACACGCACTTGCACAAGATCAGCCTGACCATCGCATGCATGGCCAAGATAAGGGCTATTAGAGTGCTTCACCTGTGTATGTGATGCACGCACTTGCATGAGATCAGCCTGACCATCGCATGCATGGCCAAGATAAAGGGGACTACGAGAGGGAGAGAGAGAGAGAGAGAAAGAAAAGGGGTTCTTAATCTCAGAGGCAGATGATGATGATGATGGTTTGAATGTGGGATACAAAAGTTGTCCTCGGTTCTATAATTCCAGCTGTCTATCGTGATCTGGGTTAAAATTTTCTTATTACTATTAAGCTTTTGCTAAATCACCAAGTTGCCGCCCCAAAAAGAAAAGATTAATGGACATGAATCTACGCTTGTGGCCTTTAGTTAATTCAGAAGAATCTTTCCTCTAAATTCCATTTAACATGGACAAACAAACAGGGATATCTCATTGATATTTCACCATTTGTGATCTAGAATTCTTGTCCATTGCTATTGCTACAGCATTTCATTAGATTAATTGATGTATTTGTGGCCCTCGTTATCTTTGAGTCTCATGCATTAACGACAACTCAATAAAGGTTTTTAGTATAAATACATGCATATATATTAAATTTTGATTTATTGATAATATTAAAAAATTTATATTATTATAAATTATATAATGTCAGTTATTTAAGAAAAAGTTAAAGAGTTTTGTTGAAAGTGAAAAAGCTTAATTAATATGTGTCTTTAACATTGTTATTTCATACATTTTGGTTTGAAAATGGAATTTTATATTATAATATTTTTTTCCTTACTTGAGTGTCTTCAGTCCTCACATCTATTAGATGTGAAAATAATTATGTTTGAAGTACTGAAGTTGTTTCTTTTCACGAAAAATTTTAAAGTAAACACGGTTTACCATAGACACTCAATTTAATATTAAACATGTGTAAAGTTTTGTAAATTATGTTATAAATATACTTATTTTTAAAAAGTGACTTTACACATGTCAATTGTTGAATAGAATATCTATGATAGATTGTGCCAACTTAAAAATTATTCCTCTATTCACACGTGTTTTTTTGCGGGTTCAAATTCTTAGCATTAGAAAGACTTTTTAATCGCTAAATTCAAACTTGTTTCCCACTTACCCATACATTATGACCGTACATTATGAGTATTTTATATTATAATCTTACCAAGTGGGGAAATACCCGATTGTGGTTTCTCCAATACTTTAGGAGTTCGATTAAACTGGCGTTTTATGGAACAAACTTTATATAATAACAGGCGGTATGTAGCAGATATGGATAATTAAAAACTCAAATTAAGTTTCTATAATATGCAATGTGAATTAAATGCATACTATTTGCATAATGACTTTCATGGTTGGGCGAACCTCATTGAGGAAGAGAAGGACATTATTTAGCAAATGTAGGCAATCAAAAGGTTAAGCTATTTCAATTAGTAGCTTTCTAAAATGAGTAAGAATTAATATAGACATATCTAATGCATTAACAACGGTACACATGGCTATATTTAACCTTTTAAGTGATCATATTTAAACTTTTTTTTTCCTGTCACTACGTTGTTGTGTAAGCTGCATTATCCTACTAAACTTATAATCAACTTGGTTATGCACAGATTAGGGTAACAAGAAATTTGGATTAAGAATTTTCTACCTCTTTGGCACTTTCTATGTTGGCCTCCACATGTTGTGCATTGGATCATAACAGGAAAATAACAAAGACTACGCATCTACAAGGTGGTAGTTACGCAAATGGTGAGATAACATGAGAAAATATAAAACTTACCAACGACAAAACAACGTGAAAAAGTTCATGAAAAAATAATTTTTGAACAATTTGAAAAACGTCAGAGTGATTTAAAAATTCAATCAAAACTAGTATAAAATTAGTTTTGAAATGACTTGTAAGTGAGATCTATTTACTTACTCATGCGCAGTGGTCCAAGTGAGAAAAAGCACACACTTTCATTGAGACATTTTAATTATTCACATTATATTTAAAAATTTTTGTTGTTGTTGATAAGAGCACAAGGTTGACAAACATGTCTCAGCTTTGTCATGATGATAAGATGTTTATAGCAAGATTCAAACCTTATTAAATGAATCACAGTTTCTTAAACTGAGTCACACATTATTCAAACTCCGCCCACATAAAAGTGTAATTTGCAAACTGAACCACTATTAGAATTATGGGACATTACATTACGTTTGAAGCATCTAACACTAACAGCCATCATTCACAGAAAGAAGCTCTGTCTCTTTCACTATCCTCCTCTTCTTCTTTCTCTTTCCATTCCCTTTGCCAAAAAAAAAGAAGAGGGAGAGAGAGAGAGAAAGAGAAGGAATGTGTCGATCTGAATTCTGAATGAACAAACGAATTCACTCTGACACAGAGTTCAGAAAACAAGAGAGAGAAAGAAGAGAGAGAGAGAGTGATGGGTGGAGTAACTTCGTCAATGGCGGCCAAGTTCGCCTTCTTCCCTCCGAACCCAGCATCGTACAAGGTGGTGAGAGACGAGCTCACGGGTCTAGTGGTTCTGAGCCCTTTCCCTCATCGCGAGAACGTGGAAATTCTGAAGCTACCCACTCGTCGTGGCACAGAGATAGTAGCTTTGTACATTAGGCACCCCATGGCTACCTCTACTCTTCTCTACTCTCACGGTAACGCTGCCGATCTAGGCCAGATGTACGAGCTCTTCATCGAGCTCAGCATCCACTTGCGCGTTAATCTCATGGGGTACACTGCTTTTGCCTCTCTCTCTCTCTCTCTGTATGTTTATGCAATTTCCAAAATTTGATTCTTTGCTCTCGTTTTTATGTCAGTTTTGGTTTCTGGGTCTTCCAAATTTAGCTTCTTTTTAATGTAAATCGTGGATAATTTGGAATCTTAGGAAATGGGTACTCTGTATTTGTAAGTTGGGATTTGAAGTTAAACTCAAAATGGGGATGCTTTGGTTTCGTTTGTCATGATATATATATTTAATTTTTTTTAAAATAAAATAAAAAATCAAGGAGTGAAATTTGTGATCAATGGGAGTTCTTTGTGAAGGAATTGTTTGATTTTGTGGACGTAGGATTGATTGATATTGCTTTCAGGGTTTGTAATACTGGTTGATCTTTTTCTTAATCTCTCAAGGGCATGACTGCTTTGCATATATTGACATCTGCCCTAGTGTGGTATGTTTGTAATTACTGTCATCTTTACTACTGTAGTTCTGTTGATGTATGCCTCTATAATTCTGTTCGTACTTCAAGTTCATGAACTTGGAACAACTCATTTGGTAACTTATTATCACTTGGTGAAATTGGTCTAATTGTTTGACCACTCTGGAGAAAAATTCTGCAAGTATATGTACTTTACTTCATCTGTAGAGCATTATGAGGAATATTATCAATTTTGCTCAACACGAAAGATGAAGTCTAAAACCGCAGTTTTACTCATGCTTATCTGTAATTTTGTGCAGGTATGACTATTCTGGGTATGGCCAGTCATCGGGGAAGGTTTGTAAGAATATGAAATGCTTGTTCATGTCGTGTCATGCATTAATGTGGATGGATAGTGTTAGAGCTAAAAACATCCGCTGATGAACATTATTTTGCCTGAACTGCAGCCAAGTGAGCAGAATACATATGCAGATATTGAGGCTGCATATAAATGTCTAGAAGAAAGCTACGGTACCAAGCAGGAAGATATAATCCTTTATGGACAATCTGTTGGCAGTGGCCCCACTTTGGATCTTGCAGCTAGGCTGCCTCAATTGAGAGCTGTTGTTCTGCACAGTCCCATACTTTCTGGCTTAAGGGTCATGTATCCAGTGAAGCGTAGTTACTGGTTTGACATATATAAGGTAGCATACTGTTTTTCTTTCTAATCATATATTGACATTTCTAATCAAATATTGCTGATTTACAGGCACATGAATTCCTTAATCTAATCAGGTGCTGCTTTGTGTTGATATGCAGAATATCGACAAAATTCCACTAGTTAATTGTCCAGTTCTCATAATTCATGTAAGTATTCTTTAAAAATACTTCTTATACTACATAACTGCATCATCTGTAATTGAGTTGTATAGCCTTAGCTTGAGAATTAGTTGCATTCTTCCAACATTTAATTTTTTTTTTGTTTACATGGTATCCTTTTTCTAGAATAACATACGGCTGGCATATTTTTTTCTCTGTTCTTTTCCTTTTTAAATTTTTTTTAGTAGACCCGTAGTGTAGTTTCCCTCCTATTGAAATGTTCTTATAGTTCTACTCTTGGAATATTTGAAAAATTATTTCCATTCTCATTTTTTCCCTTTTGTTGAGCTTATAATGATTAAAAGAAAATTCTTACCCAAAATATCATGTTTGTGGAAAACTGAAACCTATAATTACCATTACTAATCCATATTCGGTATTCCTTTCTTATGCTACAATCAAAATTACCCTTTGTTAGTTTCATGTATGGAATTGGTAATAAATTAATTCGTTTTAACCAAATATGATTAATTCAAATTGTAATGTTCATTTGACTCATGAAGGTTCCAAATTGGAAAGAAAAATATCTCTCTATATAATCAATGCTATTTTCTCAGTTTGGATGTTTGGCACAAAAAATTCATTACAGAAATCGGTATGTCCAGCACCTTTTTTAGGTTGTTCAGAAATGTGAAAGAAGGATAGAATGCCCTTATAAGAGGAGGTACAATTTACTTCTATATGGATAATCCACTTAATTATTTAATGATTGATATTTTGTATGTCTCATGCATATGAGAGACTCTTCAGGCCTTGAACTTTATTTTTAACATGCAAAAAATAATGAAATTTTCTTCACCTGAATTGCTCTCTATAGATAAGTTTATTCAGGGAAAAGAGTATAACTGTAACTTTGAAATCAAGATTGCAGTTAAAATGCTGCTGGTCTTCTACTTATGGAGCCTGTTTGGCATATCATGCTTATTGTTTGTGGTCTAAAAGGGTGCTCTATGCTGATATTAGTGAGATTTTGTGTCTATGCTTGCCATGCAGGCGGTGACATGTGCCTTTTAGAGAATTTCTTGTGGGTACTAGTTTTGCAGCCATTTCATTATTATTATTGTGAATGAAATACCTGGAATCTTTCAGACTCTTCCTTCACCTTTTCTTAATCACAACACTTGTCTACTACGCCGTTTAGCCAAATTAGATTATCTCAGATCAATACATAAATTCCAGCATTAAATTTTGAAGTTTTCTGTCAAAACACGGGTGGTAAGAGAATTTGAAGTTCAAACTACAATGGATAATTAGTTAACACAAACAAGGAAGCTATTAGTTTAGTTTATCCACAAATGTTTACAAAATGATGAATCCGGTAAAAATCTTATGATTGCAATTACTGAACAATATCCTCTATGTTATTGTGTAGGGGACTTCAGATGAAGTTGTAGATTGCTCCCATGGTAAACAACTTTGGGAACTGTGTAAAGAGAAGTATGAACCACTGTGGCTCAAAGGAGGTAACCACTGTGATTTGGAGCTTTTTCCCGAGTATATCAGGCATCTGAAGAAGTTTATAGCCACCGTTGAGAAGTCTCCATCCCAAAGATACAGTTTCCGAAGGAGCACAGACCAGTTTGAGCAGCCTCGAAAGAGTACAGATATTTTTGAAGTAAGTAGGAAGAGCACTGATCGCAGAGAAAAACCAAGGCAGAGCACAGACAGGCCTGAAAAACTGAAAAATTTGTCTAATAATGCTGATAAGCTAGAGAAATTGAGAATATCTTTTGATCATATGGAAAGGTCTAGGAGAAGTGTGGATTGCCATGAGAAGTCTCGAAAAAGCATTGACCATCAATTGGAAAAGGCAAGGAAGAGTGTTGACCGGCTGGACAGAATAAGGACTGGATAATTCTTGTTTTAATCAAATTATATTCATGCACGGCTTGGTTTTCTGAGAATTTTTTTTCATTTTTAAATTGGTCTACTGGTTGTGTAGTATGGCTTATGTCAGATATGATAAATATTGGCATTAAAGGAAGAGTTTGGTGTTACAGTGCGATTCACTTTTCATTCTGATGGTATGGCCTCTTTTACTCTTTTACTCTTTTACTCTCTCCCTGTGTGTGTGTGTTTGGTTAGATTCCCTATCTGGGAAATGCTACTAAAAGCTTTCTGGAAAATCCATTGACATGTTTTCAAATACACAGTATGATGCAAGAGACACATTTTCTTTCTTTGTTTTTTCTTTGGGCCATGGACATTCTGTGTGTTGACAGAGAGCATAGGTTTTGTTTGGCTTAGCTTTTCAACCGTAAGAAACGGGTGTTTGAACAAGGTGAAAAGTTTTGCTTCGTATTTCAGTGCATTGGAGAACGTGTTTCCAACTGCGTCGAAGAAAATGTAAAACAAACACCCGCTTAAGTGTTTAACCAGTATGGATTATGATTTATGGCTTAACCGTTACAGTCATAGAACCTTTTCGCATGGAGCATTAAATAGAGGGAGTTTGTTTAATAAGTTTACTGTTATAAATGTTCTCTAAAATAAGTGAAATAATTTTTGAATAAATACTTTAAAAAGTAATAAACATTTTGTAATATATATTGAACATTTGAAGGAGATGTTATGAATTGTGTTAATTTTTTAAAGTTAATTTTATAAAAAATTATTATAAAAATAAATAGTTCTTAAAAGTATTTTTAAGTTTTACAAAAATTTATTTTTATAAGTTTAAATTTTTAACTTATAAAAATAAATTTAAAATAATTTATAAAAATTATAAAAATTATTTTAATAAACTTATCTAAATAAAATAAAAATATTTTATAAACACTTAATAAGTTCAAATAAACTGCATTTATATCTACCCAAACGGAAGCTAAACTACTAATCACAAAGCCGTTAACAGGTTTTATCAGGACTTTCGATTCGGAAGTATCATTTTAAATGTATACATCAACTTCATATATATATATATATATATATATATATTCTGATAACTACCAACAAGTCAAAACTGCAGACAGCATTATCTCTCATCACTTCTTGTTTTCACTCGCTTTTCACTTTTCAATCCGCATACGGCTTTTTTATATAAAAATACTTAAAAAAAAATTATATATCATTTTATCATACTTCAAAAATTATATACTAAAATATATATATTTTTTATATTAGAAAGTTGATTTGGCTCAAACCAACTTCTTAACGTGTTTTTTTTTTAAACAAAAACTTCTTGAGAAGTCGGTTTGGGGGAAACTGACTTTTTAACATTAAAATTCAAAATTTTTTTAACATCCTGTTTAACAGGTTTTAAATTAAAAAAAAGTATGTTAAAAAGTCGATTTGAGTCAAACTGACTACTCAATATAAAAAAAATAAAATATTTTAATACATAATTTTTAAAATATAATAAAATGATAAATAAATTTTTTTTTTAAATATATTGATATAAAAAAGCCTCCGCATACACCATTCAGTATTACCGGTTATGATAAGGAAATGCAGAGTGTTGTCCGTTAAATATATGGCAAATTTTGTCAACTTCAGGAGATTTTGTTGTCGGCTATGATAAGATAAGAAAATGTTTTCTGAAGTCTGTTGCTCTAAACAGCTAGAAAAGAAGACACTCAAGCTAGAAAAAGATAATCATTTTATTTTGCTAATTACCACACGTTTCCCACCTTCGAAATTCCTGATTGGATTGGATGTAATTTTTTTTTTGTTCAACAGATACAGTAGGATTTATAATATCCTCATTTCAACATGTATACATTGTTTTCTTTCTTTATAAGAAACAGAAATTTACTCTTTGGTAATCTAAAAATTTGTTTGCTTCATGTTATACCCTTCATTATTAAAAGTCATATAACATTTAATTCTTACACATCAAAATCTGTAAGAAAAGTAGAACAGAGAAGATAATTTTTGTAAAAAAGAAAAATAGAGGTTCTGCCGCAGTTGGGAGCAAAATGGAAGGAGTAATTGGTACATTGATTCACGTACAAAAGTTTTAAACATATATAACAGAAAAAAGTTAAAAACAAAAGGCTAAGATAGCTAGCCTATATGAAGTACAAAAAGGCTAAACTAAATCTCCCTAAAACAAGGGTTACCACTCATTTTTACCCAACCAAAAAGTTGTAATAAAAACATTTAATTTAACTTAAAGTATATAGAAAAATCTCAATTTCTAACACTCCTCCTTGAGATTTTTCTTGGATACTCCAAGCTTTGATCTCAATACTTCAAACTTGCCCTTGGAAAGGGCTTTTGTCATTATGTCTGCAATCTGACTTTCTGAGTTGCAATGCTCCAAGCTGACTTCCTTTGATTTTTCTGCTTCTCTAATAGCAATAGCTGACTTGTTGTCCACATAAATGACAGTAGCTTCACCTTGAAACTGCCCCACATTTGATAAAATCTTCCTTAGCCAAATAGCTTGATTTGTTGTTGCTGCTGCTGAAATATATTTAGCTTTAGCTGAGGATTGGGCCACCACATCTTGTTTCTTTGAATTCCATGAGAAAACAACACTGCCAAATGAGAAAACATAACTAGATGTACTCTTGGCATCATCTACACTTCCTGCCCAGTCACTATCTGCATAACCTTGGAGGTCTCCACTTTCATTTTTCAGAAATCACAAGCCATAATCAGCTGTACCCTTTATGTATCTTAATACTCGCTTTGTTGCACCAAGGTGAACTTCACTTGGAGAATGCTTGAACCTGGACAACAAACTTACAGCAAACATTAAATCTGGTATAATTGCTGAAAGATACAACAAACTACCAATTAAACTTCTGTAAACAGAAGCATCTACTCTTCTATCACCATCATCCTTTGAAAATTTCTCATTTACCACTAGTGGTGTGGCAACAGGCTTGCATTTCTCCATGTGAAACTTCCTTAATATTTTCAAAGCATACTTCTTTTGCGAAATGAAAATTCCAGCATTTGATTGGTGAATCTCCATCCCAAGAAAGTACTTTATTTCTCCCAAATCTGTCATCTCAAATTCATTCTCTATATCTTGCGTAAATTGCTTTAGGGAATTGGATTCATTCCCTATGACTAGTAAATCATCAACATATAAGGAGACTATGAGCTGCACTTCGTTCTTTGACATTTTCACATACAAAGTAGCTTCATTTTCACTTCTTTTAAAGCCTTTTTAAAGAAGAAGATTGTCAATTCTGCTGTACCAGGTTCTTGGTGCTTGTTTAAGACCATAGAGAGCCTTATGAAGCTTGTAGACCTTGTTTTCACTTCCAGGAACCTGAAAACCTTCAGGTTGTTCAACACAGATGTCTTCCTTAAGCAATCCATTTAAGAATGCTGATTTTACATCAAAATGATAAATTTTCCAGCCCAATTTTGCTGCCAAGGCAGCCAACAATCTGATTGTATCATGTCTTGCTACAGGAGCAAATGTGTCAGAAAAATCAACACCATGTTGCTGAAAATAACCTTTTACAACCAATCTAGCTTTGAGTTTATTCACAGAACCATCAGGATTGAGTTTAGTTCTGTAAACCCACTTAACACCAATTACCTTTTGATCATTTGGTCTATCTACAAGCTGCCAAGTGTTGTTTTTTTCTATCATATTGATCTCCTCCTGCATGGCAGCTCTCCATTCTTCTACTTTAGCAGCTTCAACACAGATGTCTTCCTCAAGCAATCCATTTAAGAATGCTGATTTTACAACAAAATGATAAATTTTCCAGCCCAATTTTTCTGCCAAGGCAGCCAACAATCTAATTGTATCATGTCTTGCTACAGGAGCAGATGTGTTAGAAAAATCAACACCATGCTGCTGAAAATAACCTTTTACAACTAATCTAGCTTTGAGTTTATTCACAGAACCATCAGGATTGAGTTTAGTTCTGTAAACCCACTTAACACCAATTACCTTTTGATCATTTGGTCTATCTACAAGCTGCCAAGTGTTGTTTTTTTTTCTATCATATTGATCTCCTCCTGCATGGCAACTCTCCATCCTTCTACTTTAGCAGCTTCAACATACCCTGCAGGTTCAAGTGTAGCTAAATTGCATCTAGCATAAATGTCTTCCAAGGTTCTGGTACCTCTAATTGGAAAATCAGCATCAATGTCATAATTTTCTCCTTCGTCTTCAGAATTTTGTTCTTCACAATTGTCTACTCCAGGCTGTTTTTTACTTGAGGCTTCAGCTTGACATTTCTCCCAATTCCATTTTGAAAGCTCATCAAACTTTACATTTATGCTAACAAGAATCTTTTTGGTATTTAAATTGTATATTCTATATCCTTTGGAATGGCTACTATATCCCACAAAAATGCCAACTTCTGCCTTCTTATCCAGTTTATCTCTTTTCACTTCCGGAACAAGAGCATAACATACGCAACCAAATATTTTGAGATGCTCTACTGAAGGCTTCCTTTCGTACCATGCTTCAAAGGGTGTTTTGCCCTTCAAGGCTTTGGTAAGCAACAAATTCAGCAAGTATACTGAGGTGTTTACAGCCTCAGCCCAAAAAGTTTTAGGAAGACCTTTTTCAAAGAGCAAACATCGAGCCATCTCCATAATTGTCCTGTTTTTCCTTTCTCTTACTCCATTTTTTTGAGGAGTGTAAGGAACGGTCAATTGGTGTTGGATTCCAGCTTTTTCACAAAACTTTTTAAATTCCCGTGCTGTATACTCAGTTCCATTATCAGATCTGAGCTTTTTAATTTGACTTTCAGCTTCATTTTCAACCATAAGTTTGAACCTCTGAAATGCAGCAAAAACTTTTGACTTTTTCTTTAGAAAAAACACCCAACTCATCCTTGTAAAATCATCTATAAACAACAGAAAATATTTGCTGCCATTTAAAGATGTTGTGCTCATTGGACCACATATATCAGTGTGTATAAGCTGTAATTTTTCAGCAGCTCTCTAGGTTGCTACAGCAGGAAAAGGCAACTTGCTTTGCTTTCCATATTGACATACATCACACACATCAACATCATCTTGAATGATTGGTAAATTTTCAACTAAATCATTTGAACTCATTTGCTTCAAAGTGGAGTAACTAAAATGACCAAGTCTTTTATGCCACAAAGATGAACCATCTACAACACTTGGAAAAGCATGCATAGCAGTTTGTTTCCATTCTATTGGAAAGCTTTTGCCTCTCATTTCAATAGACATTAGCTCACACACGGAAGGGTCAAATATGGTGCATCTCATATCTTCAAAATGCAAAGAATAATTTCTTTCTAGCATTTGTCCCACACTCAAAAGACTTTGATTTATCTCAGGCACAAATAAAACATCAGAAATATATTTGATACCTGAGGGAGTTTCAACAGTAACAACTCCTTTGCCTTCGACATCAACACACTCTCCATTGCCAATGGTGACTTTGGAGTAGTAGGACTGGTCAAGCTCCTTAAAAATGCTAGCATTATGTGTCATATGATTAGTGCACCCACTATCTATTAGCCATGCTTCTTTGCTACTGCTTGCTGAATAACAAGTAGCAACAAACAGCTGCTCCTCATCTTGTTGATGCTCAACAACTTGAGCTTGCTGTCCCTATTGGTTTGCTTTATTTTTGCAAACCTTCTCTACATGACCAAGTTGATTGCAAGCCCTACATTTAACTCTAGGCTTGTACCAACAATATTTTTCTATATGGTTGTCCTTCTTACAGTGGGGGCAAGGTGGAAACTTTGTTTTCCAACCTCCTCCTTTCCTGCCTTCTCCTTCTTTTTTTCCTTTTCCTTTCTTCCCTCCAAATGGCTTTTTCCCATAACTACTAGAGCCTTGGGCTTGACCTTTGGTGCTTGCCATAAGAGCACCTTCTACATTTTCTTCCATTCTCAAAGATCTTCTATGTTCAGTAGCTTGCAAAGCATTCACAAGCTCTGCAAGTGATATTTGAGAAAAATCTTTATTTTCTTCAAGAGAGGAGATTTTTTACTCAAACCTCTCTGGAAGACAAACCAAGACTTTCTCCACCACACGTTGATCACTAAGCTCCTCACGTAACAATCTGATTTGTGTGACCACTTTTGAAAGTCTGTTTGAAAACTCTTTAATAGTTTCAGTTTCTTTCATCTTCAATGCTTCAAATTCTCTCCTCAAGTTCAGCACCTGCATCCTCTTTGTTCTTTCACTCCCTTGGAACTCCTCCTTCAGCTTGTCCCAAGCTTCTTTTACAGTTTCAAGATTCAAGATCTTGATAAATACATCATCATGTAGTGTTGCATGTATTATGGCAAGTGCTCTGCCTTCCTTGGTCACTTCCTCATTGTGATTCCTAATCTGAGATACTGTTGGGTTGGTGGGTAAAGGAGGTGGATTGCTTCCATTTTCCACCACATCCCATAAACTCTGAGCTCTAAGATAGGTTCTCATTTTTGCAGCCCACAAATGATAGTTTTCTCCTGCAAATATAGGAGGTGGAGGTAAAGAGCTACTGCTAGAAGCCATTCTGGTGTTTGAAGGTTTTTTGTGGAGGTTTTCTTACTGGTTTTCTCTCTCACATAGACTTGCCCACTGATTTTGTTTCACTCACAGACCCTTTAAGATCAATGAGGCTGTGATACCATGTAAGAAAAACAGAATAGAGAAGAGAATTTTTGTAAAAAAGAAAAACAAAGGTTCTGCCGCAGTTGGGAGCAAAATGAAAGAAGGAGTAGTTGGTACCTTGATTCACGTACAAAAGTTCTAAACATATACAACAGAAAAAAGTTAAAAACAAAATGCTAAGATAGCTAGCCTATATGAAGTACAAAAAGGCTAAACTAAATCTCCCTAAAACAAGGGTTACCACTCCTTTTTACCCAATCAAAAAACTATATTAAAAACATCTAATTTAACTTAAAGTATATAGAAAAATCTCAATTTATAACAAAATCTTATGAAACATCTGTTGGCTTCGATTCTATCGTGAACTCATCGTAAACTCATCGTAAACATTCTCATTATGCGAAGTACAATTTTCTTATGTCCTTTGTTACTGTCTTTGTACGCAAATTCATATTTTCTAATAATTAAAATGACCGGACAACACGTTATTATTTAAAGCATAAAACATATACATTTTTTTTTTCATTTTTTAAAAAATAAATATAAAAGTGGGAATAACGTCTAAAAAAAGTAATAAACTTCAACTGAAAAATAATTTTGGAAATTAGAATTTATTCTAATTCCCACCCATCTACAAGTTATTGTCTTTACAAAAGGGATAAAATGGAATCACTTTATATAGCAGTGTTCTTTCCGCATTTTAGGTAACTTCGTGATCAACATGATATTGCAGTCGTGTGCATTAGGTGATATCATTTCCCTCACCCTTCACCCAAACTTCCCCAATCAAATGTAGCTTTAAGGTTATTAATTAAATACTTTAAATTCTTCAATCAACAGTGCACTTGATAATTCTTCAATGTGTTTCAATAGCTAACAGCTACATTTGATTGGATTTGCATACTAAGACAACATGCAAATGTCCCTGAGAGGATTAGATGAGATCTATTATAAAAGTGTGTGTATCAGTGTATGTGTGTAACTATGGGAAATATTAATTGCACATCACTTTGTGATATATCACTTTTTGGATTGGACTTTGTGCAGGGCACATATACTTGTGCAAAACCCACTTCATTTGTGATCGATCCTATGCAAATATTGAAAGAAGTAAACAAGTGATGTAGAAAAATAATGTGATCATTACCTTATGCATATTAACATCATGAGCACTGTTAATTGGATATCCAGCTTAAACATCCCAATTGAAATAGATGAGGTGAAATTTATAGAAGGCTGATAGGGTTACCCTGCTGTGTAGTCCAGTCACAAAAAGTGGGATAAAACAGAAGGGGAAGAAAAAGAGCAATGAGCAATGAGCAAATTAATCCTAGCCAAGGCAGTCCTACAACATATACAACTTGGAGTGTTAAATCCTAAAGGACATGCATTTTCCTTATCCAGGGCGTGTGAGGAAGATGCCCCAAAATTCGGTATTAAAACAAATAGTTCAGTTAATAGCTTCTGAAAAATGGAAAATCCAACCAATAGAGAAATCCAAATTACTTCTTTATTGTATGTATGTCTATTGCATGTATTACTTGCAGTGGAAAAATATAACTTGATAAGAACTTCATATAAGAGTTAAATTCCTTCGCCTTCAAAGAGAACAGCTACCAGCTTCCTAATATATGCTGACCTTCAACAATGGAAACAAACTCCTTGTTTGGCGTGAGATTTTGGAAAGAAAAAGCAGCAGAGTCACCAAGGCTTTCCAAGGTCGATGCACAGCTAAAGCATGCTATTTGTATATTCTTGGAACTGTAACTGTAATTTATATTTCTTAAACAGGAAATACTGTCTCCCAGAGCCTTGAATTAGGAGGACCTGGATTTCTTCTCACTGTATTCAACTATGGCTGATGGTGGAAGGAGGCCAGTGCTTATCTCATGCACTGTTGAGAAGAGAGGAAACAACTCTAGCCATCCACGATGGCTTAGAACCTCATAAACCTCTCTCGCAGTTGAGACACCCTTAGTGCAAGAAAGTTAGATAAATAAGGACATCGGAATCAATAACACAAAAACTACTACTGGTTCTTGAAGTGTCTGATTTAACAAAGAATCTCTTTGTGGTAGAAAGAACTTTCCATGAATATGAAAATTTAAACTGGGTTTGATTGTTTATTAATCTGAGTTACGGATAAAGACAATGAAGCTCATAATCAATGCACAAATGAGCATACTGATATCTAATTTTTACTTTGCTGCTCTTGTATTTAATAAATTATCACTAGATATATACATCCAAAGATGTCTGTATCTAAGATTATCTAGTAGTTCCTTTCCAGAGAAAACACCATATTGTTTGCTATAGTAAGTTTCATGTATGTACCTGCAATTTCTGGCCTTGCAGCATCTCTGTTTCAAGCTCATCAAAAGACCTGCAGAAAAGAACGAAAATCAGATATGACTAAATCAACCATTTTCCTTTTCTCACCCAAGAAATATGGACTAGAGAAAGAAATACAAAACAACCTCTTCCCCCCATTCTTTGCATAAGCCTCAGCAACTTTCCTGTTTCTTCCACCCACTGCCAGGAATGATATGGTTTTAATGAAACCAAGATAAGCATTGAAAAGTAGGGTGAAGTCAATCAGTTTCCTTACAGCATGTTGTGATAAGGTCAGCTACACCACAGCTCTCAAAAAAGGTGCTGTCCTTAACAGATGAAAACAACAACTTTGAAAATGCCTTCATCTCTCTCAGACCAAGTCGCATGATTGCAGCCTACACTTATGTAGTCATGTAGAGAACCAAAAATAAGATACAAAATAAAGATTTCTTTTTTTTTTTGTTGAAAACCTTCTGAACATAAAATCTTTTAAACTTACTTTTGTATTATTTCCCATCTCCAGGCCATCAACAAAACCTGACCCATTTGTGTGTCATTCCTTGATCATTCACAAAAATTGAAAAAGGGAGAGAACAAGGTGCAGATACTGTACAACAAACCTGCAGCTAAGGCCACAACATTTTTCAGAGTTCCACACAGTTCGACCCCTTCAACATCCTGGACCTATTTAGTATATATAATACAAAAATCATAAGCACAAAGAATATCTCAATGTTTTACAAATTTAAAAGTACTCATGATCATATGATTCTGTCATGACAATATTACTTTGAATTACTGATTACTTTAAGCAAATTCCTCAATTTCATTCAAAATTACTTGTAATAAGTTATTCACCAGTTTGGTGCTCATCAATTAAAGGATGTGCTGCACTCACAGCTGTCACAATGAAATAGGGAGTATAAAACAACTGAACCCATCTCTCTGCAACTTCTCTGTTCTGCCTGTATCCAACGGTTGCTTCACTAAACTTCTCTACAGCTATCTGTTCAAACAGTATTCATTAGAACAGCCAAAGATACAATGGATTGGCCCAGAGGAAAATTACATAAAACAACTCTAATTTCTTCTATCTACCTCATTTGCTATGTTGGCCCCCATTAAAACAGAACAATTGATTCCCAATTCCTGGGAGATGAGACTAGAGATCATGCATGGGCCTTCCATCTTGACCTCCATCCCTTTGACTAGGGAAATAGCCTCCGCATCTGTCTTTATTTTCCCAGCAAGCCTTTTGCATATTCCTTCCATAAATTGATGTGGAGTCACAAAGACTAACATGTTTGCATCCTTCACTGCATAATTACCAAATCAGAACAGCAGACAAGTTGACCCCAAAACCCTCCTAAAAGTAAAAAGTGAACAATTTTAAATGCTTATGGAGCTTTGTATCCTTTTTTCTATTTAAAATTTTGGTTCTTTTGGTATAAATTGGTGATTTTTACAATCCCAAAAAAAATAATAATAATAAATTAATACCTGCATTTTCAAGGTCTGGATCTGCAACGACATTTTTGCCAAGCTTGATTCCCGGGAGATATTTGACATTTTCCTGCCAAAAGGAATAGTGATATTCATTGAAAAATATTGGATACACAATAGGAATGAAATGCATGGCTAGTCCTTACATTGGTTCGATTGATAACATCTGTAAGCTTCTCGCCACTTGGTAATGTCTCCTCAAATACCCACATCCTCACTTCATCTGAATTTATCAGACGACTCATCAAAGTGGGAAAATTTAAGATTCTAAAGGAAAGTCTGTTTGTTTACTGAGAAAAGTTATGTTTCAGCATAAAGCAGAAAATTTCATAATCGAAAGTCACTGTGGCAGTTTATCAGTTTATATGTCTCCCTCTCACATCCTAATGTGGGAATATCATGTTACACAAATTCACTTATCCAAAAACACTTGATGAATAAAAGAATAAAATTCAGAGTGTTGCTGGGTATATGCTGTCATGCCCATAACTCAAAGGAAAGAGAAGAATGAGCAAAAAAAAAAAACGTACCATGGAAGGAGCTCAGCCTGAGGGTGTTGGAGGCAATAAGCTTGGCCGCAACACTACCCCAATTACCGCTACCAATAACAGTGACTTTGGATCTGTGTGAAACATCATTGACACTGTTCAAGAAGTTGTTCTGGGCCACAGTTTCTCCCCCTTGTGGAACTTGGGCTTCCAGAGCTGGAGCCATGAAGAACAAGAGAGAGAGTCAGAGAAAGAAGTGAGCAATGCAAAGGGTGACAGTGGCAAAGAGAAGTAGAGTAGTAGAGCTGCACGGGGATGATGAAGAGAGTGAATATAAGGGAAGAAGAGGGGTCATTGGGGCGGAGATGCCATACAATTGGTTTCGTGACAAACTATGTTTATCCAAGTTTAAGTTAAATCTAGCGATCCCCTCTATGCTTGCAGTGTGAACAAAACAGCACAATTACGTTGCCTGAATAGTCTGCTGCTTAAATAGGGCCCACTTTGTGAATTAATCCAGTGAATTAATCCATGTACACTGCCATTGCAAATTTTGTTTCACTTCATTATGTATGTGTAAAAATACTTGTACAAACTTTTACGAGATATGTGTATAATTTAAACTATTTAAAAGAATTTACAGGATTAATGTGTTATTCAATAGTTTGTATGAGAATATATAAAGTGTCTTAGTATAAATTTGAGCAACTATTATTCCTCTTTTATATTTGGTGGAGTCTTGGGTGCCCTCAATAATGAGGGGGTTTTGAAACTCTTGTGAGGTGTATCAATTAGAAGGAGCCAAATGGAGACGCTAACTGGGAAAAAGGAGAGGAAATTATTAATTGATCTACAATTTCTTCAAATTTACATTTTAAGATTAAAATCTACTTCCTCAATTTGGGACACAGCTTGGAGAAGCACGACAAGGATGCCAACTTTGTCGTGTACCAGGACAAGAACTTCACCACATGGTTGAGTTGTTTATGCATATTATTTTTACTTCTTTTGTTTTTCCTTTGAGAGAGAGAAAGGGTATGAAGGTTGAGAATGTTGATAGATTTGTTGAGTTGTATGCAAAAATGAGCAACCTCTTTCTTTTTATCCTTTTCTCATCTCTCAGTGTAAGCAAACACAAGAAGGCCGTAGCAAGCTCGTCGATGTTCCTCCGCGTTGGAGAGGTGGCCAGAAGTAGCTTAGGAATTGAACATTGTATATAGAATGAAATTAATAAATGAGGAAAGGGAATTGGAAGGTTTTCTACAACAAGAGAAACTGAGGAAAGCTTGCTGCCAAGCATGAACTAGATCTTGGATCTTTGTGGGGACATAATGTTGCAGATGGTTAAGAGGTCATCTTGAAATTTTAACATCATTTGGGGCAAGTATTAATTTTACACATCAGTTACCTTTTGACTACATGTGCTCTTTTTATTTGGCCATCTCACCAAGGCTTCAAAACCCTTTTAACTTTGAAGGCACCGGAGAATACACCTTTATGTTTTCATCTAAAGTTCTACCCAACTAAGGATTTTATTAGGAATAATATGTTGGATAATGTTATATATAGCAAACTATTTTAGACACGTATGTTGTTATATCATATCATTGTTATGTTTGAAAATTTTTGAAGAGATAAAAAGGGAATGAAAAGAAAAAGGGGAGAAATAAAGGGGTAATTAGTTTATATTGTTTGGATGTTTAAGTACGAAAATAAAGAAATTTTCTTTTCTTTTTTTGAGAGCTAAACTACAGGAAATTAGAATTCTTTCCCTTATTGAATTTTAGCAGAAAAAATAATTTTAGGGTGTTAAAGGGAAAACCATTTTTTTTCATTCCTCCTCCATTTGTTCATTAAAAATGTTTTAAAAAATAGTTTGGTCACTTTTCTCTTTTCTTTCACCTTCAAATATATAAGAGAGTTTGATTATGATAACAATTATCAAAAGTCAATTTTTTTAATGATATTATAACATATGATTGAATGAATAAAAAAATAATTTACATGAATTTAGATCATAATTAAACTGCTCTTTTAATACAACTAGTGCAGTTATTAAAATTCAGATAGAGCCATATGTACACAAGGTGTGTACAATTTTGATTATGTAAGTAGCATTTCTTTCAACTTGTTGCTAGAATCAATTGCACTGTCCTATACAGGTTCCAATTGCAATGTCCTTTTTAATGCATTTTATATGGTTTTAATTCAAATTTTAATTCGTGGTGTTCTTTTGTCAAATTTTCATCCATTATAATGGTAAATTATTATATTATTTAATTATGTATTGATATATTATTAAAAAAGTTTAGTTATAATAATAATTATGAGAGATTTTTAAATACACCAAGTGTAAGATAATTCTCTTATAATGTACCATTAAGTGTGTGATACATCAATTACTTTTATTGTTAATCATTGTTAGTGTATGGATATTTAAAGATAATAATGATCTACATAGCACGACGTTACGGCTTTAGACACACTTCAAAACAACCGCACCGGCATTTGACACTTTCTCAACCTATTGAGTAAATACCGAGTTAGCCTTACTCACACCAAGTAGGAATTAGTGATTGGAGAAACAAGATTGTGCAAGACGTATTTTAAAGAGAACTTGTATTAATAAGGAATGCTTTGTACAAAAATTCCTTATAATCTCTCACTCTGTGTTTCTATGTATCTCTGTCATTCTCACTCTATGTGGATATGTCACTCCATCTATGTCTACTACTAGGAGTGCTTCACCTATTTATACTAATTCTACCTCCTCAATGGATGATGGAGATTATGCGAAATGTATAGTGAGAACAAGGTTTTAGAACCTTTTCATCTCCTTATTCTAAGATATTTACATAGAATCTTCAAGAGGTTCATGGGGGTGTTTAGGAGTCTGTCCAAGGGTCTAGAGACTTCTTGCCCCTTTGTGGTGCCTAGAGTAATCTAGATCCTTCCAAAAAGTTCCAGAATGTTCTAGAATATTCTCAAGGCCTCTAAATTCTTCTCCAATGATCTAGCATCCTCTTGGCATTGAGCTCTTTTGCAAAAAATTAACTTACATGAAAGTCCAATGAAGTGAGGTCGTGACAATGAGCTTAATAATATAGTATAAGATGATTGTCTTACACTCAATGTACTTAAGAATCTCTCAACAAATTCTTTTACACTAATAATGTATCAAAATTAAACTTTTTATTAAATAGAATTGTTTATACATCAACTTTGTCAATGTTTAAAAAAAAAAATTGTTTTTGTTCGATATCTCCATACTCTTCAGGTGTGAAACTAATTTTGTTCAGAGTACTAAGACTACCTCTCCCCACAAATGTTTTTTGACAGACTCAAACTTTTATCATTGCAGAGGTCCATTAACTATTAAACTCAAACTTACTTATTACTTACCACTTAAGCATCTCGCTGTGAATTCAATGATAAATTTAGAAACAAGTAAAGTGAAATACATGTGACATCTATACTTAATACTAGATTTGTTAAATAGGCTAACCCAACAAAAGAATCGATATTTATTATTTTGGGCTCAACTTGAAGAAAATATCTGGCCTAATTGATCGCATGACGGACCGGATTCAAATTAACAGCTCTAGTAAATATGTAATTGTAAGTAATATGACATGGATTGCAACAATTAATGCAACTTAATTTAATTTAAGGGATAATGAGTTCAAATTGATTCATATAATTAGAAAGATTAAAATTGGATGAATATCTACAAGAGACAAAGAACCACTTAGATGGAAAATAAAGTAACCATAAAAAAATAAATTATCATTTGACGCTGGCTATTGATATACTTTTTAGGATCTTTCGTAAGACATTCCATCAGGATTTATTAATCATTGTAATTTTAAAAATAGCTTCATAATCGAAAGGATATAAAAAACGTTTTTTTTTTCACTTGTCAAAGTATACTTAAAAATTATAATTACATTGTTAGCAGTGTTATTAAAATAGGCTCGGATTGATGAATCGATTGATCCAAGTTAGTCATTGGATCAATTATGCATGTTAATTGATACAATTTGACTAATTTGGCCGTGACTCAATCAGTTTGACTAATTTTCATTGAACTAGTCAGGTCATGGAATTTATATATGTATACATATAAAAAACCTAAAAGGGGATAAAAAATGACATTGTTTTAGATGAGAAATTATAAAAATTATAAAAATTTCTAAAATCTATAACTTTTGATTTAATTTGAACGTATTATATATCGATTTCATATAACTTTTTGAGATCTATGCATTATAAATAGCTGTAGGCAGTTTGGGCGAACCGATTTTTCAAAGAACTTCTTATTTTGTGAGTTATGAGAATTTTTATGAAAAAAATTAAAAATTTTATAAAATAAGGGTTAAACTCCTATTTTTTTAAGGTCTTAATTTTTCTCAAAATAAAAGTACTTTAATTGTTTACAATGATAAATATATATTTTTATTAAATTTTTATATACTTGTTTAATTTTATGCTATTCAATTAATGACCCAATTCAAGTCTGATAACTATGATTGTTAGCCTCTAATTTATTTGAAGATAATTAAAATGTTAACTAAAGAAAATTTGTTATAATAATTTTGTCGTGGTGGGTTTGTTAATTTAATATTTAATATATGTTTTTTTTATGTAGAAACAATTACAAAAAAGACAGCATTGCGCTCTTTTAATGGAGCTTTCTATGATACCTCTAATTGGTGATATATTTTTTAAATTACATCATTAGTTTTTTTTCATTTAAAGTTAAAAGAAATTTTTTATAGACTAAACGACATAATTTGTGTACACTAATCAATTTATAATTTTCATGTCAAGCGAATTGAATTTAAATTTTTTTAAAAAATGTTTAAGTGATACGAATTATATTTAAATACTTATACAATTTATTTGGATTTTAGTCCTCTCTGTTTATATGAAATATAAAATATGTCTCATATATATATGTGTGTGTGTGTGTTGTGTGTGTGTCTCTCTCTCTCTATATATATATATATATATATATTATATCATATCCAAATTTAAATCGTTAGATGTAGCAGTTTATGATTAATTAATTATATAGATACTTTTTTATTCAATATGCATGATATTGTCCACTAAAAATTCCCGTTAAATTATACAATTATAAAATTCTTGAGATCAAATGAGGAAAAATTCGTTAAATTCTTAGTGGGCATGCTAGCGCACAACACTAAAATATAAAACCACTATTTACTCATATAAATGACACCATAATTCATATTTACACATAATGTTGTTGCATTAGCTCCATTGATGTTAATGAATCTTTAACTCAACCTCCTATAGCATGGAAGTGACTTTTATCACTAGCTACAACCTTTTGCAATTTGTCTTGAGCATTGACTTGATCCATATATAGTCGAGAAACATGAACACTAACACAAATACAAAGAGAAGTCATATTAATTAAATTTTAAAATAATGTTGTATCTAACACGATATCAATACAGAGAAGTCATATGCACCAAAAAAGGATACAGAGAAGTCATATTAATGAATTTGGATGGACTAAAGTGTAAAGTGCACCTCTCACATTCAAATCCCATATTAATTAGTTTAGAGATGCACGTGACAAAATCTATCCTATATATTTTTCTCATAAAAGAACAAAGATGACTCTGACATGTGGGAAAATAGTATAACATGTAACTGGGAGAACTTCTGCAATAGGGCAATAATAAACATACTACAGAGGGTCCAAGCCAGCAGCTACAATAATTCAGCTTGAGAATTTAATAAGAGGAAAGTGACACAAACTGAACATGCCTGGTGCCTTTTGCAACATGATGGATACTGCTAACCTAAACACTCTGAATTGCATCATTGCATGCGCATTCTCAGCGGTCAGCACTGTGCCTTGTGGTACCAGAAAGCAGCGAGAGGGAAGACATTCTACCTTTAATTAATAATTTATTGTTGCTTTTTTTTTTTGTTCTCTCTTTTGATTTGTATGATTTATATGTTATTGTAGAACTCTCTCATAATGTTGTTAAAATCAGATTAGACAGTGAATTATCAAAATTTCTGGTTTAGGTTTAATCAGTTTAATCGTTTTAATCGGCTAATATTGGATGACGTCATAAAAATAATTCACGTATAATAATATAAAATGTATAAAAATATTTATAAAATGTGAAAAATATTGAGTTTTATTTTTATATAAAAAATTAATGGTTGATCGGTTTAACTAGATAAAACCAAATTGTTCAACCAAATTTTAATTAGTTTTGAATATTTTGATTGGTCTAAAGTGATCTGATCGTGAATTCGATATTGAATTATAACCATCTAAATATCTCATTTACGGTCAGACCAGTCAAAGAATTTCAAATTATGTAAAGGCAACAGAGTAGGGAAAATCCTTTTCAGTACTTGTTATCAGTCAAATTAGAATTTTATTATCTTAAAACACTTAAAAAGTTCAAAGTTTAATTTCGATTAAGCACACAGGCAGCTATGCTAATTTAGCAGCATTTACATCAATGTATACATTACTACTAAAATGTACCAAAGCCAATGGTCGAGCAATAAATTGATCATTTGGTTTGAAGGAAGCCTTGCCAACTTGATAGAGATGGCTCCCATCTTTTTAAATGCAATAGAGGGTGTTAGATTACATCTCTTAAATCTTTAATAAAATAAAATAAAAATGTGGTAATAGCTTGTAAGATACATGCACATGGCTGTGAGCCGAATCTACATATAATATAGCAAACAGTCGCGGGGGAAATAATAATACTCACTAATTACAGTTAGTCAAAGTTGCAGTTGTAGGAGCTTCATGTGGTAAAGATAGTAGGACAACCAAGTGAGATTCAATGGCATGTGGTTTTTCTTCCAAACTGTGAGACTCAAGCTATTCGTTGTGGCACACAACCACAACAACAACAATAATAAAAACATTTTCTTACTAGATAAGGTCGGCTACATAAATTAAATAACGTTATTGTGCTCCATCAAAAATTATATTTTTAAAAAGATTATTTAGGTCAAGGTCTTTTTTAATGTTTTTTTTAGAGTTTTTCTTAGTCTTCCTCTATTACTATTTATCAGGCTATCCTCCAAATTATTAACTCTTCTTATTAAGGCTTCTATGATCTTCTCTTCACACGACTAAACATCTTCGGCAAGATTTTTGTCATCTTTTATCAATAAGTGCTATTCTAATTTTCTTTCGAAAACATCTATTCATGATTTTATCTTTTTATGTATGTCTACTCATTCGCCGCAATATTTTCATCTTCTCAAACCCTTAATTATGCTCTTTTTGGCAATTTAATGCTCAACATTTAGTACCATAAAAGCATCACTAGTCTTGTAACTATTCGGTAAAAAATTTCTTTGACCTTGATAAATACCTTGTGATCATATACAACGCCTGAAACATTTTTCTATTTCTTCCACCAAGCTCAAATCATATGTGTTACATCTTTCACAATCTCTCTATCACTTTATATGATAAATCCAAGATATCTCAAACAAAAGCACAAAATGTGAATGGCAACAAAGCTACATGAATAAATGAAGTGAAAAGGCATCTGAACTGTTCATAATTTCCTTGCTATGGAACATTACATCTCCATATTTTAAAGAGACGAGCCACCACTTCCTACAAAGCTCTAGGTTTGGAGAAACACTAGTTAAAATGCTGAAAGAAACATCGCATCATTGGGGGTCTAACTTATTATGCAAAGGTTCATCTACGACGTAATAATCTCCACACCAGTAGCCAGGAATCTGCTTTCGCCCTTTCATTTGTCGCTGGTCATGTTCACGTAGTCCCTCTATGACCTCCAAACCAACTAATTTAGTGCAATGGCAGAAACTCACCTTAGATGATTTAGTTATGTGAGAAAAATATCAATAAAGGCTTAAATAAGAAAAGTGGATCAAATAAGAAATTAACCAATTAAAAGGAATAATTGAAGAAAACTTTTAACAGAAATCACTAAGAAAGCCTTACTTTAAAAAGGATTTATTAAACATTTGATTTAGAGAGTCTAATGGCATCATTGGATCAAGGTATCAAATTTCACCTAGTGAAATAAGACTTAGTTATTGTTATTTGGTCATATACATTTTAATCATATTCAAACTCTTCTATATGCTTCTAACTAATGTTTTAAAAATCAAACTGGTCCCTCAACTGATAAGAAGAGGTGTTTATGGTTTTAAGGTTCAACCAGAATCGAACTGGGGTTTCATATTTACATGTAGTAAAATATATTTATATTGATATTGATATAGTCTTATTTGTTTATAATATAATTTAGAATTTTTTTAACAAAACAAAGGAGAGATATTACTTCTATACTGACCCACCCACCACATCATTCATTGACCAGTTCATTACCTTATCCTCTGAAAATCTTATCCTTATGTATTCTTTGTCTCTCTGTTTCGGATAGTCCTCATTGTAGTCGGCAATCAGAATGAGAAATGCCAAACCACCCCAACCCTTTGTCTTCCGGCTCCATCTGTTTTTTGGGGTTTGCCAAGCTTCGTACGACGGATCAAGCAGTTAAGGACTTCCCTAAAGTTTGAAATGAAATGCTTCTTTCATTATTTTTTTCTCTCTTTCTTTGTTTTGGCAATTGATTTTTATAAAATGAAACCATTGAGTTTATCTTTAACGGATGAATGGCTACTTCTAAACTTTGGTGACCGATTCAACTGTGAAAATGGTAACCATTTCAAGCAGGTCAGCCAGTTTAACGAAGGTTTACCGGTTTTGGCAGGAGTGGCCAGGAGTGACCGCTAAAGGACCGGTTCCGGTTTTCTCAGTCCAGTTTGAAAACATTGCTTCTAACACACAAGCTTGACCATATCATGCTGGCATTTTTAAATGGAACGGAGATATAACTTGAGTTTAATTTTACTCTACTGTTAGTGTAAAATTTCTTTACACTGTCACCCAATTATATATTATTAACTCATTAAAAGAATTTGACTATTATAACAAATATTTTAAAAGTTTAACACTTTTAATAATGTTTCAGTACATAATTAAATGATAGTGTAAAAAAATTTTAATTTGACAATGAATTAAAATTAAATCCTAACTTAAAAAGTGTAGCCTAAGCGTCATAGGGGAATGTAGCTTACGATGATATGTAAAAAGAAGACAGCATGTTTATGTGCGTGACATTATAGGTCCTTTTTTATTTGTTTATTTCTTTTGAGAAGTATCAACTTTTCAGAAAGCATAAATCAATGTGGATCTGACCACATGTTCCACAGCCTTAAACAAGTTAGCCACAAGGCTAACACATACACATGCTGCTTTTAGTTATTAATCATCAAACGCAATTTGGGAGAGGAAGGTAACCAAATACACTGTTATTTTTTTTCCTTGGAAAGAACATCCATGCATGAACTCACCTTTCTAGCGAACTTGCCCTTTGGTTTGATGTAATTTTTGGAATCTGACGAAACCTTTCTCAATATCTGAATTGAGCTTTGTCTCATTCTCAACAGCAACTTCAGTGGAACTCACTTATAAATTTCATACATCATCAAAGCATACAAACTAGATAAACCTGAATTCAGCTAACATACTCAGGAGATTCCTGAAAGTGAAGGTTTCTAAAACCATAATTCATCAGAGAAGCACTTACCCAGAAGGACCAGAACTCGGATGTCAAATTGTGTACCATTCTATCACTTTAAAATAGTGCCACCCAATTGACGCACGCCTTTCAAATTGAAATGTGGCAAAATCGACAAAGAATAACTTGACTGAAGAATTTAGGGTACAAATAAGAGTACATGTCAAAACAGTATGATCTTCCATGTAGAGTTGCAACAGACAAAATTTGTGAGATTTGCACTAAAAATAATAAGCCTTCAATTTGAATCACATTTGTAGTACTAAAAAATGGGGCATTATGATTCTAAGCCTGTGGCCACCAAAAATGTTCCTCATAGAAAGAATGGCACCGATGGCTGCTATACTACATGCTATTAGCAACCATGCAGTTTTTTAAGGAGCTCTGTCAAAGGGCTGTGTATCATTGTAACAAACATCCCACACAGCTTCCATAGAATCCTTGGCAGCTGAACCAGAGCAATAGGGATTTGAAGACAATGATGCCATAACTCTTCTTCTGATACATTCCTTCAAGTTCCATTACATTAATTCAGTATTGAACAAGTTACAGTAAACATAATGTCTAAAATCTAAAATATACTAGAACAAAGAGAGAATTGTATGACTGTGGCAACTGAATAGCAAGAGATGTAATTTGAGGAAAATTGTACCTGACCTCAGGTTAAATACAGTTTATAAACTTTTCATTTTTTCCTTAGATGTCAATAAAGTAAAGATTAAAAAAAATGTACATTATTTAGCTTAATTTTCATGTTTATGAACAGGAGAGAGAAAGAGAGAGCCTAGTGCTTTTTTTTATTTCTTTCTTGTTTCTTGGAAGAACAGGGTAAGAATATTAGGGAAAAAGTACTAGTGGTCATCTAGCACTGTAAGTTATCTTTCCATACAGATTTTTTTAGTACATATTTTTCCTGTTTTCTAATCCATTTCTAATTTGCATTGCAAAAACTAATCTAATTTACAGACCAATGGCCACTATTGTCTTTAACAAATGTATGTAATAGCCAGCTTGTTATATAGTATATAGCAAAATAGAAAAATATTACCAGGAAAAAAAAAAGCAATATAGGAAAAAGTGATTTGGTGTAATGTCCACATAATATTCGTAGAGGCCAAAAGGAGGAAGAGAAAAAATTAGACCAATCTTCCATTCATCTTTTTTACATAAATGAAGATCATGAACAAAAAAGAAGCCTTGCTTCTCGTTATACTAACAAATAAAATAAAAGAACAGTTCCATTTCCATTTTCATATATAAGTGTATAATATTTGATTTTATACTTCTGCCATCAGCTGAGCTAGATGAATGGCCATTCAGGAGGATGGGAATTAGAGATTCAGAAACACATGCTGACATCAGATAAAATTGAGAAAACCACCAAATCATTTTGTGGTTACGGCAAGATGCATACATTTCCATAAGTTGTCTTCTCTTGTTTTCCTTCACTGATGTTTAATGAACATCATTTGACAATAAGGGGCCTATAAGAATAATATAATAGATAGTAAAACACACTTACAAGACAAACCACCTCATAATCTCAAGATTCTGAACCTTTAAACTTACCTTTGATCCAAATTGAAGGAAAACCCACTTTCCAAGTAGCTAGGGCTACTAGGAGCTATATGCCCTTTCAGGTTTAAACCAGTCCCTAAAATCTTGATGATCAACCCCCTCTACCTTACAATTTTCTATCCCCTCGTCTCATTCAACAACCTAGGTACCAACACAAGATATGAATCATTTTAGGAAAAGGCCAGCAAAGTCTGTCTCCTAAGCATAAACTGCAAAGTATTAGGTATTGGGATTTGGGACAACTACCATGCATGACAAAGTTTGATCCAATCTAAAATTTTAAGATAACTCAAAATTATTTCTTTTCTGATGGCAATGGCATTCACTAACCATTACAAAACAATACTAAGGATAAAAGGGAGAGAAAATGTAAAAAGAGTTGTTTTTTTACTACCTATTCATATTCTATATTCCAGCAACAGGGAAATCAGGCAATAAGACAATTACACCAATCTCTGGCAAACAGACAAAATTCTTGTTACCATCCCAAGAAAATAATGCCAAATTCAAGAATCTGACATGGATGACTTTAGTTGGCCTGTGATTTTATGACTTGCTACTATTTTCACATTTTAAACGTATAACCTAGTAGTTAGTAGTGATCAAATCATATCTGATGTACTCATCAGTCAAACAGAATATGTCAGATCTATAATAGTCAAAAACTCCAACAGAAAACCTTCCAACAACTTTAGTAGTCATGCGGAGCATGTGACTGGAGGGATTCAACTAACAAGTGGTGTGATCATTTATGGACTCTCTGAGTAATTTAGAAATCAACTAACATAAGGATTTACTTTACATTATCTTAAATCTTTTAATAATGCACTAATAATTTACGTGGGTGACAACAGAGGTAGCTTTAAACTAGATTATGTTATTTCAAATTAATAATCACTGGATTCCTCATTTTCGTAATTTTGTTATCCCTTTAGTAGAGTAGTCAATGGTGCCTGTAGCGGCCGCTATAGCAGCGAAGCAGTGCAGAACAGAGCCTGGCTGCCACCCAACGCCGGTTGCAGTGCGTTTTACTGTCACGGTGGATCGCGCCACTTAAGCAGCTGTATCACGGCCAATTAGTAGACATAGCGACCACAACAGTGAAGAGAGGTTGAAATATCTGTTTATAGACATAGCGACCACAACAGTGAAGAGAGGTTGAAATATCTGTTTTAACCCCACTATGCCCTCCTTCTGCCACCGATTGAGGCTGTTCTGGTCTTTCAACCCCCTTCCGCACACTGATACCAAGTTTTAGGGTTGCCCACCCCTCTTTCGCACCGCTTTGCACCCCACTTGCTTACCCACCTTTTGCACAGAGTTCGCACCCCACTTGCCCACCCCTGTTGCCCACTGATTGAGGTTGCTCTGCTGTTCGAACGAAGCCTGCAGTTCGAACGAAGCTTGCAGGTTGCACACTGCCCAAGCCTCTCTGTTGCGCATGCTGCTCCCTCTGTTTTGGACGCTGCTTGCCCACTCCTTTGTATTTGATTATGCTTGTTAGACTTATTATTATTAGTACTTTTAAGCTTTTTTTTTCTAATTGATAATGACTAAGATGAATGATGAATGTGTCCTTGAGTTGAGTACTTCGAGTTTAAGTATCAATTATGTATGGACTATGGATTACAAATTTATGAGTATTTTTACATTATATTCACTATCTTCGGTGTAGCAGCCGCTTCGTGATCCACTATACTGCTATAGTGTTTTTGGGGTTAGCCACTTTGCGCTGCGTTCTGCCATTGACTACTTTGCCCTGTAGATCTGCTATGTGATGATCGGTTTCAAGATATTTAATAGTGTAACAACTAGTTGTTAAATAATGTCATCCTAGTCCTCCATGTGTACATGCAAGAAATGCACGCATCGTCTTCATTAATAGACATCTTAAGCACTATTTCATAACTAATAGTATTCTGTTTCTTTTAGTTGCTCTATAAAACAAGAAATAAGATATTATGACTTCTATTTTGAATTGTTGGCCTATTCGAAAGGGTAAAATGGCACTTGATGTTCAACTTATGTTTAGATGGAAGTATTATTAGAGGAAAAAAGAAAAGAGTACAAAGAAGAGGGGGATAAACAGAAAACTAGATTAAAACAAAAGAGCTCTCCAATCCCTTTGCAAATGTGCTAGGGATGGCCCCTTAAAGAGACTGTGTCCTGAGCACCAAAGAGAGGCCAAAAGGATGTTCTTGTCTCAAAAGATATTTGCTGGCTTGCTAGAATTCTTCAATATACAACCATTTCCCTCAAGCCAACTACTCCAAAGAACAGCATAGATAGCACATTGGGTTAGAGACTTCCCATCCTTAGTAGCACAAAAACCCCTGAAGTTGGTCATAAGAAACTGATCTAGATTATGATGGCATGCCCAGCGTTCACCAAACACCACCAAGTCTATTCCAGGTGCAGGGATGGTTCTAGGAATGGGCACGTGGACCAAGGGAAATGGAAAAAATTAATTAAATTAAAATTTTATTATAAAAAATAAATTTATCATATATGTTTCAAAATAAAGTATTGCCTATTGGGTACTGCTACGTCATTTAACCTATGCAGAGGTACATAGAGCACTAGTATGAGATAGAATAGGTTTTCTACTGGTCAGGTTTCAAGTTCAACCAATAGATAGAGCAAACACCAGAGCTACATACACTTCGAAAGATGACGGGACTACACATGTGCTCAATGAGACTTGTAGTGATGGGAAAAGAAGCTATATAGACAAGGAAATAATTATAAGGATTATCCCAAAAGTGAGGCCAAGCTCAAGTGGAAGGGCAGTTTGCTTCTATCGGCTGGTGCAGGAAATGGGAAATGGGTAGATGAAACACACAAAAAGGGGGGCGCAGGCCAGTCCCCATCCAGATGGATCTAGCTATAGGCAGTGTTAAAATAGGTGAGCCACCATCAACATACATGAAGGAAAGATAACACTATATCCTCTTTTTCCAGTTGATCTCCAAATATTGTAAATTAAAAAGTAACAATGAAAAGCTGCTGCATGCTTCATATTCAAATTACCAATGCATGTCTCAAATTTTAAAACTTTTGAGACAAAGGCTTCTGTGGAAAACTTTACTCAACAGTCAACTCTAATACTTTCTCCTTTTCCAATTGATATCTAGATATTGTGAATTAAAAAGTAACAATGAAAAGCTGCTAAATGTAATCTATGAAAAATTCAACTAAAACAAATGGATTGTATTAACGGAGGAGGAAAAGAAAAAGTGTACTTGTTCATGCCCTTGTAATTTCATAAAACCTCGTAGCAGTTCCCGCTTGTAATGACAATCACCACTTAGATGACCAGCTCGTATCTGTTTCACGTGATCATCGAGAAATATTGATTAGAGGAGAATAAGATATAAAACTCCATCAAACTTGATATGGATGAGGAAATGCTGTTAGGAACCTCACTACAAGCATGGTGAGCACAATCAGTCCATTCCAAATTGGCAGCACGACAGTCGTCAAATGCATGAATTAGCTCATGAACTATCACCTGGTTAACCTCATCTTGAAGTTGTATACGATTGCAGCACACCATTATCTGGGACAAAGGCACAGAAATAAAGGAGGAAGTGAACATTAGCCAATTGCAAACCTCATCATACAACCAAAGGAAGCATTGGCCACAATACTATTCAACCACTAATATGTTTGGGATGGAGGAGTTTGGAGGGGAAGGAAGGGGAGGAGTAATTTTTCATTTTTAAATTAAGAGAATTATAAAATGTTTATAAAAATGAATAAGGGATGATTGGAAAATTACATGATAATCTCTCATTTTTTAAAATTCTCAAATAAATGGAATGTTTACTTAAAATGAAAAATTAACCCTCCCTTCCCCTCCAAACTCCTCAATCCAAACATACCCTAAAATATGCAAACTGGTTTAGAATTGAGAGCTTATTTTCCTCACGAAATGCAAGAGTTCAATTAAGCTACTTAATTGTATACGTAGAAGGATAATTTCAATGCAACAGGAGCCTAAACATAATTACAACAAAAATTTCCCATCAAGGGGAAAACATAAATCAAAATTTATTAGAATAAAAAGACCAATAGAGAAGTAAAATGGAAAAAAAAAAAGTACCCCTTCACCACGTTCGTAAGCACCAGTCATTTTCTGACTGCAATGAACAGGTTTGAAAAAATTGTCTCCTACAGCACACCCAGATTTCTCCAAGTGTTCCCTCAGAAACCTCGCCATTGGAGCTGTCAAAGAACAATGAAATGAACCCACCAAATAACGAGAAAAATTGTACATGCAATGGTGAAAGTATCAATTTGTTTTCAGCAAATACTCAAAAATTTCGAAACCCAATTTTAAAAAAATAAACTTTCAGAGAATAATGAAATGAACCCACCAAATAATACGAATCAGAAAACAACCCAGCAATTTTATTGTTTTTTACACTGATTGCTCAGAGAAAAATTGAACTTTCAGGGGGTAAAAGTATGAATTTTTTTTCCGAAAATACTCAAAAAATTCTAAACCCAATTTGAATAAAATTGGAATTAAAAAAAAAAAAAGGTGTGATATCACAAAACATTGATGTGTAACATTGATGGAAAAAAAAAAAGTATAAAAGGGAGAATTGAATTACTTCGGAGACCCTTTTGAATCATTTGTTGGCATTCCTTCAAAGTTTTGACTCTGCCGCCATTGACAGAGGAAGTAGGTTTCTCTGCCATTCTGCGTTTGGCTCTGTTCGTTTCCGTTGGAAGCAGAGTTCGCCTGCTCGACCTCGTTTTGTTGTTTGCAAGGAAATTTCAAAAGAAATGTTTTTTTTAAAAAAAAATAAAATAGAAGAGAAAAAATAAAAATAAAAATATTAAAGGAATTATTTTTTATTTGAATATTTAAAATTAGTTAAAAAGTAAATATCTGTTTTATTTAATAATTTTTTACTTTAATTTAGTGCTCTGAAGAGAACCATTAATATAAAAATGACATTAAAGAACTAAATTAATATTAAAAAAATAACATTCAAGAACTAAATTAATGTCAAAAAATAATATCAAAGAACCAATTATATTTTTTAAAAAATTTAAATTAGTCTTTCCATTAAAAGTATTAAGTCTCAATGTACCAAAAAAAAAGTATTAAGTCTCACAAGTGTTGGGATTTAATTTTTCAAATTTAATTTTATATGAAATTGATTTTTCAAATTTGATTTGTTGAAAAATGAATTTGTAATAAATTAATTAATGTATGAAAACCTTTATTTAAAAAATTATTTTAGAAAAATATTAAAAAATTATTTTTAAATATATAATTGTCAAAAAAATATGATTTCCATGTTATTTTCTACCTATTACCTTTTTATTCAATCTTCATTTCATTGTTTGAGTTATACAATATTGTTAGATTACATCAATACAATTTTGTCACATAATATTTTTTAATATTATATATATATATATATATATATATATATATATATTACAGGTAACAAACATTATAACTATTTTATAAAAAAACAAACGTATATAGGTTTGAAGTCCAAAATAAATGAGTATCATGAGAGATATAAGGCACAAAATTGTCCTCATGACCCGATGCATAATATTGATAAATAAATAAATAAAAGAAGCACAAGTAATATACGTGTTAATAAAGCAAAGTGTAAGAGGTAAAATGTTGCTTTCCGAATGTAAAGTGAAATCGGGCCAAATCAAATGAGATAATTTACCTTAATAATTGATTCTAAAAGTATTATGTTGAAAGAATAATTAATTATATCACATTATAATGATGAAAAATTAATTTTAAACTTTTAAGTATGTTTACATATTATAAAATCGAGTTAATTTTAAAATGTCATTGTAGAATTTTTTTTTAAATATTATCAAATTACACTTATAAAAATTTATAAAATTAATTGAAAATTTTTAGAATAATGTTGAGTCGTACCTCATAATTTCTTTTTGATGGGTCTGGCTCTCTCCTTAGAATTGGATCCCGACTTTGATTTGTAAGACTAGAATCAATTATCTAACAACAACTATCCAAACATGTAAACACTATTCTCAAAGCACATCCAGTTGTATAATCAGAGTATAATTTAACAGACAAAAATTGGTAACATTTCTACCAACAATAAGTAAGCCTTTGATTTGAATCACAATAGTAGCACTCAAAACTCTACAAGGTATAATCTCTTTTTTTTTTCTCCTTAACATGATATCGTGTTATGATTAAGATGTTAAATAAAACTATGACAAATTATTTGAAAAATTTACACATGGAAAATTTTATCAACTATATTTATCGCTAAAATATGGATTTTTAATCCAAATAATATAATTTAAATATTAAAAAACATTTCAAATACATTTTTAAAATATTAATATTTTGCCACGTCACCTTTTTTTATAAAATTTTATGTAATTCACGTGGCTACCCCAGCCATTGCACATGCCTCATAATTTACGTCAATACGGAGTGGAACAATCTAGCTACATGTGCTATGTATTAGCTCACATGGTGTAACTCTCCTATATTTTTTAAAAATTAATTAATATTTATTACAAAAAAAACATATTTTACACATTTAAATTATATATCTATTTTTGTAATTAAATTAGATTACTTCAATTCATCAAAATAATATATTTAATTTAATTTATAATTATACATAAATTATTTTTTAATACCTATTCAAATATCAAATAGCAAATATCACAACTATAAAAAAACATTATAAGAAATAATAAAAAAATAAAACACAGGAAATAAAATGCTTGTGGTGAGATACATATGGTTGCTTTATTTTAAAAACATTGAATGAATAATTTTAGCTAAAGTTATTGAATGTCAAAAATACATACAATAAGTCACATATGCAACATTACAATACTAAGATAATCACCAGTTACAACATTCTGTTAGCGCCATTTGATATATGTGGAGGGTTCTTGGTGTTGAGATTGAGGTCGATATTCGTCCTCGTAGGTGACTATATACTACGTGTGTATTAGTTATATCTACATTAAGCTCAACATGTTGGGGAAGATCTGAATGACATGATTTAAGTGTTGATAAAAGGATGAGTGTTTCCTGAGAATAAGGTAAAAGGGTATATCCCGAACTAAGATGGCGATGATGTCCCTATACCTATTTAAGGTGGATATGAATATGACACATAAGGTGGATATAGATATAGTTATAGTGGAGGCGGTAATAGTAGATGCCCCTGCTAAGTAAATTGATGTGTTAGAGGACCCTAATCCTGACTCATATGCACTTATGCAGGGGTCAAAGAATCTAAGAGGATAAACATGGCCGTATGACAAAGATCTTGAGTCACATAATGACTCAACTTTTCTTCTATTTACTCCTCGTACTCGTTGTTTTCATTGTGCTTGTCGTATGTCATCATTCTTACCAAGCCTTGGAATATCCACTAGTGACGAACTTCCTTTACAGGCTCAGAAATATGATTGTGCACCCAATATTTCCTTAGCTGCATGAAGTTTGTCAAAGTCAAAAGGTTAATGACACTAAGATGTGGTGCAAGTTGCTTTGCAGTATTAGCCTAAAATAATGAATACAAATATTAGTGAAATGACTAAAGAAATAAAATGAAGTAATGCTTAAATTAAGCGGGGGCGGGGAACCACTTAATTGTCATTTCAACAATTCACTGAATGAGCCATCTAGAGTAATCAGTCATATAGTAACACAAGAATATCAATATCACTTCATATAATATGAATTTATCTTTAAATATCATGTAAAATGGCTCACTGATGATGTCTCAACTATGGCAATCGTCCTGAGTGGCAATGTACTGCCGGTGCTCACGTGGCCAATACACTTCTGTCCCTCCGGTAATAATGCAATCCCATGCAAGTGCTTAGATTGAAATAAATAAAGTGGCTTATAGTTTATAAGTTTAATTTTGATCTATTATTAGTATAAAATTTTACACTGTCATCTAATTATATATTGTCATATTATTAAAGGAGTTTGACTATCATAGCAAATACCTATAAAGTCTAATTCTTTAATAATATGCTAAAATATCATTGAATGATAATATAAAAAAACTTTACACCAACAATAAATCAAAATTAAATCATAGTTTATCTAGCCCACAAAATAATTGATATACATTAAATATAGACTCTTTTATACGTTATATGTAATTTTGGATTAACTTTTACGTTAACTAAAATTAAATTTCTCTCCAAGTGATATTAAGGAAAATAAATAAGTAATGTGTCTATAATTGTAAAACATTATATAGAGCTAGTTCTACTACACGACTAATGTCCTTTTTTATTGGATTTTGCTGTACAACACTCAAGCGTTTAAGCACTCCAATTTTGAATTGGTTATGAAACAAATTCATGTGGGATCCATTTATTTTTAAATGGTTGATGAAGGTAGCATTTATTTCTTTAGCCAGTAAAAAGCTTGGCGCTTTAGCATTCTCATGGATGACTTAGGCTTTTTGTTAATCCACTTTGCAGTTAAATCTGGCGAACCCAATTAAAAATAAAAAAAATTGATTAATTTTGTGACGCCACCGTTCCAATTTTATGACTATGCTAAAATGGACCCCCGAAAAAAGTCATTATTCCAATATCTTTCACTTAGTGTGTGTTTGAATCAATTGTGAAAAAAAAATTATGTTAAAAATTGATTATATGTATAATCGATTTTTAAGAAAATCAATTATGAGAAAATTAATTTATATTTGGTTTATATTAGTTCATAATCGATTTTAAGACACATAATTTTGTTTAGTATGTGTTTGGATTAGCTGTGAAAAAAGATTATGTGTATAATCGATTTTCAAGAAAATCGATTATAAGAAAATTAATTTATGTTTGGATATATATGTTAATTCATACTTGATTTTATGATAAAGAGTTTTGTTTGGATTGTATAAAAAATTACTTTTATGTATTAAATTACCAAAAGATATATGAAATGATTAAAAAAATTATTTGGTTAAGGGCAAATAGGTATTTCCCTCATAAAGCTTTTGAAATAATCTGAAATCAAATAATTAAAAGCTTAAAATAACATCTTTTTTAAAAAAGCTATTTTTAGTTATAAAAAAATAATCTTAACTTATAATCAATTTTACAAACTTTAAATAAACAAGATAGATTTTAGATAAAACAACTTTTAATAGAAAAAATGATTATTCTCCCAAAAAAAGCAAAAGCAAACATGTTCTAAAGATTGTATAAAAAGAATCGCTTTTATGTATTAAATTACTAAAAGATATATGAAATAATTGAAAAAGTTATTTAATTAATGACAAAATGATATTTATCTCTTATAGCTGAAATAATCACAATAGATTATAAGCAAAATGTTCAAATTTTTAGTGTAAAAAATTAATCAAAAACTTTTAATTTAACAATCCAAATGTGTGTTTAGATTAGCTGTGAAAATAGATTATGTTAAAAATCAATTATGTGTATAATCGATTTTCAAGAAAATCGATTATAAGAAAAATAATTTATGTTAAAAATCAATTATGTGTATAAAAAGTTTTATTTTGATTGTATAAAAAATTACTTTTATGTATTAAATTACCAAAAGATATATGAAATGATTGAAAAAGTTATTTGATAGAGGAAAAATATATATTTCTCTCTCAAAGCTTTTGAAATAATCTGAAATCAAATAATTAAAAGCTTAAAATAAAAGTTTTTTTATAAAAAAAAATTTTAGAGCATGTTTGGTTTTGCTTTTTTTTTTTTGAATAATAACTTTTTTCAATTAAAATTCGTTTTATCTAAAATCTATCTTGCTTGTTTAAAGTGTGTAAAATTGATTATAAACTAAGATTATTTTTTCATAACTAAAAACAGTTTTTTTAAAAAAGCTGTTATTTTAAGCTTTTAGTTATTTGATTTCAGATTATTTCAAAAGTTTTAAGAGAAAAATACCTATTTACACTCAACCAAATAATTTTTTCAATTATTTCATATATATTTTTGTAATTTAATACATAAAAATAATTTTTTTATAAAATCCAAACAAAACTCTTTATTATAAAATCGATTATGAATTAACATATCTAAACATAAATTAATTTTCTCATAATTGATTTTCTTGAAAATCGATTATACATATAATCGATTTTTAATATATTTTTTTCACAGCTAATTCAAGCACATACTTAGTTATGAAAAAAATAATCTTAACTTATAATTAATTTTACACACTTTAAACAAATAAGATAAATTTTAGATAAAATAACTTTTAATTAAATAAAGCGATTATTCTAAAAAAAATTAAACAAAAACAAACATGCCTCAAATATGTTATTAAAAAGTAAAAATAACTTTTATGATAAAAAATTTATTTTTTTAAGTAATTAAGCTAAACTGAACTAAACATGCTCGTAAATTTTGTAACCCTTTGGCCCGTTGACTCGGCCCAATTGAAACCATCACCAAAGGTCTAATTTGAATCTCTTCCTTCCCTTTCTGCCTTTTCTCCATTTTCCCCCTCTCATTCACAAGCCGGATCCACCCATCCATTTGACCCCAATTCTAAAACCTTCCTTCCTCTCTCTAATATCCTCCACAGCTTTCCCTAACTTCTCTCACATCCTCAAACCTATAAAACGGCCTTCCCCCATGCCAACCCATTTCCCAATTCTTAAGTTAGCTGCAGTATTTCTCTAACCCATTAGAGAAGTGCTGCAACAATTACTCTAACAAGAACCAAAACCAAACCAAACCAAAAAAAAAATGGCCCGTCAGCTTGTTGTTCTTGCTCTCCTCTTCATCGCCATCACCGGCATGGCTATGGCCGACGAGGCCCCATCTGCATCACCCAAGTCATCCCCAGCAACCTCTCCATCATCATCACCAGCACCAAAAGCATCAGCATCAGCATCAGCAAAGTCCCCAGCAGCCTCCCCCAAGGCCTCAGCTTCATCACCTTCCACCACTCCATCTGAGTCTCCTGCCTCTTCCCCATCCGATGAGGAGGCTGATATCTCATCCCCACCAGCCCCCGCCAGCGAGGCCATCGAGGTATATGCTCCAGCACCCGCCCCTGATGCCGCCGCCCCTGCAGATGCCACACCAGAAGACAAGGCCAGCGCCGCCTCCGCTCTTCAGGTCTCCGCTCTTGCCGCCGCAGCCGCCGCTAGCTTCTTTGCCTTCTAAGCTGGTTATTGTTATGAGTTTTTGAGATGTCTTGTACTGCAACTTGTGCTAACGTTGTGTTTGTGCATGGTTCGTTGATCTTAATTCACTCGTTAGCTTAAATCATTATTTCGAATGCTGAAGCAGATAATATGCTTGGGAGAGCTGTTTGATTCACATGAATAAACGTTTTGTGTTATATATACGTACGTTGAATGTAACAAGCATGCACGTTTTTTGGAGATAATTTCAACCGGAGTAGTGAGAAAAACAACAATTCAGAAGGCTTCTTTTTGAGCTTCGATTGCATTCACCTTTATTATTATTGTTATTTTTCTTCTCGTGATAAAACCTGCTTATTCAACTTAATTATTTTCTTTTTCTTTAGTGCGTATATAATTTTCATAACAGTAAAACAATAAGAATTTTCATAATAGTAAAACAATAAGATATAAACCATCATTGTTTATTTGTTTCCGTTTCCAGCAGGGGCAGAACCAGAATAAATTCATTGGGGTGCAAAAATAAAAATTTGTCTGGGCTAAAACTATATTTTAAAAAAATAATATTGAAACTTAATAGAAAGTTTTTAACCATGTGTTAGATTTGGGGGCCATGGCCCCATCAAGGATTACACATAGTTCTCGTCCCTATTTCAAGCATGGGAAAATGACGTAAAGGGTCAACTTGAGAAAAAGTGGTTCTTATTTGGTTCATTTTAAAAATTAATTAGTTATTCAATTAATTTAACCAATAATTTACATATAGTTAATCACATATCAAGTATTAAAATGAAGATAAATTATTAATTAAGTGTATGTAAATTATTGATTAAATTAATTGAATACTTTTTCAAAACGAACCAAATGAGAATTTTCTTATCCAACCTTACCCTTATGGTCATATTCCCTTCAAGCATTATAAAGCCACTAAGCCCGCATTCTATACTTATTTCTAATATTTTATGTTTGTGAAATTGTTATCAAATCGTACTTCTTTGTCTATGCATATACTTGGTATCAAATTTTATGTTACATTCAAAAAATTCTTAAGATGATAGTCACACAAAAGGAAAATTTCTAAATATCAATTAGATGAAATTTCTTTTTTTAAAATATTTAATACCTTTTATTTCTCTTGTCACGATTAATAGGTGAAGAAATGAATACTAGCGCATATATACAACTGGTTTGACATAAAAGTTGCAATAATAACATAACTAGAAAATTCGAAAAGAAAAAACGTATGCGCATAAAAAGAAAGAAGTGGAGAGAGAAAGTCAGATCGATAACAAAAATAGTTAAACAGAAAAAATGATGGACATTATAAGAGGGAGAAGCAATACGAAAATGGAGAAATAAAGAGGGATATAAATTTAAAATTATATTATTGAATTCTATACTTAAAACATTATCAGGTGTATTGATTCGTTTGCCATATACTTAAGTAGATAAGAATTTTGTTTTTGGAACTTTTGGAACAAAAACTACAAGTTGAAAATTGCCTCCTATTTTCTTAATTAATAGAGATTTAGATTCACATATATTAAATATGATAATCAGTTAGGTAGCTAGCATATTCAATCTATCTATTATAAGTATCGGGCTCATGCCAAGTCCTATGATTGTTTTTATGTATGGGGAAAGTGGTTTTGTAAGAATTGGTGATTAATTATGATAGAACTGATTTGAAACAATTAATTTTTTTTTAAAAATAATACATACTCATTTTAGTCTTTCAAATATATACGCAACATATAATCTTTCATTTATAAAAACATTATATTAGTCCTCTAATGTGACATTAAATTGATCATTTAATGTTACTGTTTTGTCATCAAATTGGTCATTAAAATGACATCAAATTGATTCTTGAAGGAAAAAATTGATGACATTCATTATTATTGAAGGATCAATTTGATGTCATTAATAAATGGAGAATTAATGTGATGTCACATATATATTAAAATGACAAAAATGAGTGTTTACAAAAAAAAAAATTGTGAGAATTGATTGGGGATTTTCACTTAGATTTAATTCAAAAAATAAGTGCTTATGTGACCTTTAAGTAACTTTTAACTTTAACCATTCATGTAAATTTAATAGTCAAGATTGATTCATCTTTTTCTCATAACAAAAAAAAGTACATCATGGAAACCCTTGTGTGCATTGCAATTTTTTTCACTCTTATATCAAAATTGAAAAATCCAAAATGGAAGGAGAAGTGCATGAGCTCTCAAAGTGAGTTAATCCAAAACTCACTCAAATTTGATCGGTCATTAAGGTTTCGTTTGGAATGCAAGAGAGAAAATGAGAGAAAGAAAATAAGTGTAACATCCCATAATTTTTTTAAAAATTCTGTAACATTAAAAAAATTATTCACTTATGCATATCTATGTATACGTTTATCATCTTTAAAAAGTATATGATTGATCAACAAGAATGTTGAAATACATTCAATTACTTATACTTTGCAATTTTGCTACTTTTGAAAACTTATCAAACTATAAGTTGATTTCAAAGTTGAAATCAAGATTTCTATTTTTCTAAAATATTATATCTATTCAATAATGAGATTAGAATGTTGGAAACATTATTTGACTACAAGGTAAGTTTTATTTTAAATTTTGGTGGAAAAATGCCAAGAAGTGGAAATAATGCTAAATGTTGGGCCATTTTTACAAATATCTAAAAGTTCAGGGAAAAAATATAAATTTTATTTTTATAACATCAAAGCCTACGAAATACACTCCCACATTCTGCTTTTCTCATTTTTGGATATGTATTAGTTATCATGTTAATGTAAAAGCATGTAAATTTTCGTGATTTTACAAAAATTGGAAATATGTAAAAAAATGTCATCAAAGTTGATGAAATGCTAAAATTCTGATATGAATCCGACAGTAAGACTACCACGATTTTAGCACCATTTGAATGGCCAAATTTGGATATAATGTTCTTGAAGCACTTATGATAACCTCTATCAAATTTTGTAATTTTTGGGAATCTATAACCATGCAAATGAAGTTTATTTTGAAAATAGCTTGATGTTGTCTTATTTTGAAGAATATGATATATGTTCTTGAATTTCAAAATGTTTGAATATTTGGAATATGAATATATGTATATTTTGAATTATACAAATATGCTTTATTGGAAGAAAACTTTGGCAGAACACTCCAGCTAACGGCAGTAGACGTTAGCCTTGTTTCTAACCTTAGCTAGCAGGGGTGGTGCTATCCATGCGTGTTTGGCCACATGGCCGACTCATATGGTAGGTGGGACCTTGCCTAATGAATTTTGGTAGGTGAGACACTGCATAATGGATTTTGATAGGTGGTTTTACTGCCTAATGGATTTAATTCTGGATTAAAGTCCTCCCACTTGGTACTTGATTTATGATTACAATTATTATAGAATTTCATGTTCTATTTATTATTGCAAAGAAAGGTTTGATATTTTATTAATCATTTCATGAAAACATTTATAGCATTCAATGATTTTCATAATATATATATATATATATATATGAATTTTCTCATTATTCTACTGTTGATGGAAATTTTATGAAAAGTATGCTTATACATTGATGGCATAGTATTTACGAAAAACTCTTGCATATTCTTAATTCTCCTTCCTCTCATTATGTTTTCTATGCCCTTATTGAGACTTTGTGACTCATCCCTTATCATTATCATTTTTCAGATTAATCTTTGGTTGAAGAGCAAGTGTTGATGATTAGTGTACAAGTCTTTGACTGCATATTTTGCAAACTTTAGGAATATTCCAGGGGAAAGAAATTGATGTTTTAATGTATATTATTTCACACTTGATTTGACTTTGGTGTAATGATAATTTATGTATTGGGATATCCAATTTGTAAAGGTTATTTTGTCAAAATCTAGTTCTATTTGGCATATTATCTTATAATGTTATATAAGGCTTCTTAGGTAGGTAATCCTTCTTATGCGCTGATAATGACCCTTCAATTTTGAGTCGTGACAATGAGGAGAAAGTTTCCTCTTTCCTTTAGATGAAGAAAAAAATAGAGAAAGAAAATGATAATTTCCATCAACCCACTAATTACCAATGTTTTAAAAATTGATTCAGATAGAAAATAAAAAAGAAGAGCAATTTATGGTTCAACCAGTTTAACTAGTGGTCGAACTGGATGAAATAATAAAATTCATTTACTATAGATAAAATTTAAAATACATTAGTTAAGTAAATTAAATGAAATGACTAATTTTTATCTCTAAATTGACATGATCTAAACAATAAATAGTACTACTTTATTCAACCAAAACCAAAAGTAATACTAATTTATTACTATATGTATTAATTATTTTCTTTTTCCAACTTTTATATCCTTATCCAATGAAAATTTAGACAGACCAATGATAGCTGATCAATCAATTTGAGATACTTATGTTAGCTTTGTATTAGGCTTTATTAGATGTTTATTGTGCCCAATATTAGTATTTTAAATGAGTTTAATGTTGTTGGGCTTCATTGGGTTTTAATGTAAATATTGGATAATTTTCGGATTTTGATGCATTTTGACCTTTCTTCCTTGGTTAGGCCATAACTTGGGACTCGATGATCCAATTGAGGTGATCTTGATGTCTTTGGAAAGCTAAGACAATACTCTACAAGTTTCATGAAGAACTCAAGAGCTGGATCGGACTTCTAAGGGTCCAAAACATCCCTTCAATGCAGAGTGGGTTTGCTGTCAGGAAAATCTGGACAGTATGCCCTCTACCATGATTGATCACTACTGTGTTAACAAAAAAAAAAGAAAGAAAAAGCCACGATTAATGTCAATTGCCAGAGATTGAATCATTATTGGGGAGGACCCATCGCTTGTGCAAAATCTTCAATCACGCTGGCTGAGGACATTAAAAGTAGTGCTTCTTGGGAGGCAACCCAAGTTTTCTAACTCTTTCATGTTTCAACTTTGACTTATTTGCAATCACAGGAATTGAGACAGAAAATCGGTGCCAAGCGAGAAAATCTATCAGAGTTTGATTTTTCTGTCTTAATTTTGTTTATTTCTCGTTGACAGATGATTTTTCACCGGTTAAATGGCGGATAATGGTACTCCGTGAAAATCTTTTTCGGTCCCTTCAGTTACCCACAAACACTGAAATTTGTATATAATTTTACTCCATTTGTTTTTCTTCTTTCTTTCTTTCAAAATGGATAATCAGCTTGTCAACCTCCGCAAGCGATTCCCTTCTCTCCCTCAAAATGCTTTGACTAACATTTATTGTGCAAGGTTTGAGAGGTTAAGGATGCTTATGCACAAAGGCATCCTATGGATATCTGTTGGATAATCGAAGCAAAGGTCCGAATCACAGGGGAATTTTCTGATGCTCTTATTTCATATATATCAGGGCTAGGCAAAAGTTCTTATGCAAAAAAGAGACGAGCAAAAAGGTTACGAGTCTGCTATAAATGTGCAAGATGGACCTGTAACACAAAATGCAGATCAATTGGAATGACGTCTATAAATCGACTTGATAAAATTGACTTCATTAAGGATGGCATGAGTAAGGAGTCTTTAGATAACATTCTATTGACTCTTGAGACGCATCCTAGTGGAGATGTGCGAGAGTACTTCTTGATTTATGGCCAATATTCCAAGATGAACATAAACGTTATAGTCTTGGGAATCTGACTCAAAAAGACTCTGTTTGCCAATTTTTAAGAAAATTGGATGGGAAGCCGTCCATCGGCCCATAAAGAGCATTCAAGCCGTTACTGGACGTAAAACCAGAGGAAAATGTGAGCCATAATCACACCTCCTGTAAGTATTATTATTTTTTTTATTTTTCCTTTTTCTTCTTGTTTATCAAAAAAAAATTCAAAAAAAAAATTTAGCCGTATTTTTTTTGAAATATGCCTTGCGTATTTTTAAACTTCTTCTGACACATATAGATTAGTCTTTTATCCTTGTCATATAGCTATTATTATTGATTTGCTTCATTTCAAACTTGCCTGACACACGGATCTACTCCTCCTTTATAGGTGTAATTCTTACATTTGAGTTTTGATTCTTTAAATAATGCACTTTGCTCTCTTCAGATCATTGATAAGGTGAGAGTACACAAAAAAAAAATAGAAGTCACTTCAGTTCGTCAGATCAAGAGTGTTTGTGTCTTTTGTGGATCTAATCCTAGGAAAGATAAAGAGTTTGTAAATATTGCACACCATCTTGGTCGAGTGCTAGCTGAGAGAGAAATCCATTTAGTTTACGGAGGAGGTAGTCTTGGGTTAATAGATTGTGTCGCAACTGCTGCACATTTAGGAGGTGACAAAGTCCTTAGTGTCATTCCCAGTCCTTTATCTATCGGCAAGCCCATTGCAAAAACATTAGGGGATGAAGTAATGGTATTTTGCATGCACCAACGTATGAACATTATGATAGCAAATGCTGATACCTTTATTGCCCTACCTGGTGGTTTTGGAAGTTTAGAAGAGCTCTTCCAAATTACATCCTGGTCACAGCAGAACTTTCACCAAAAACTCATTGGTATATTAAATGTTAATGGTTTTTATGACAGTTTATTTTGTTTTCTTGATCATGCTGTAGAAAAAAGGTTCATCTCACAAGCGACACGTCAAAGTCTTGTAACTGCTGCAACTCTTAAACAATTGCTCGATCAACTAAATGAATTTGTACCACAACGTCATCCAGCAATGACTCCACTGAATTGGGAACAAGGCAGCAGCAGCAAAAAGCAAAAACTTGATTTGACTTTGTCCTTGTGAATTTTTATTTTCTCTTATGGTTTTAGTTTTTTTTTGTAATTTTTCTTATTTCAGACTCGATTTGCAGTTTTTTGGTACGACCTTCTACACTCTACCTATCTTTATTTTGATATTGGGGACAATGTCTTTAATTAGTTGGGGGGAGGATAGTTGACTTTACCATGTACATAGTTTAGTTAAAAAAAAAAAACTAACAAACTAATCGTTATTGTTACTAACTTATTAGACATATGATGGCAGAGTAAGGAGTAGTTTTGCTCTTGAGATGCATCTTAACTTGCATTTCATAATAGGTCTTAAATCATCTTTGTTGTTGTATATATATTAAAAAAAAATAACACACACACACACACAATTTTGATCTTTTCAATTGATTTTGATACAAGCATGTGCTGAATCTGAGCTTAATTGATGATAAAAGTATGCAAAACAGTTTATAGTTGAATCATTTTCATGATATACATGTGTATATGATTGTGGATATTAGGAAGAAGGCATGGTTGAATTGAGTGAATGTTCCATACCTTTGTGAGTTTTGGGCTTTTTCAAGTTTGATACTTACACTTGGTTATTTTCTTTCATGAGTGATGTCAATTATGAATTTATTTTCTAGAACTTGCATTGAATCGATTTGAGATTACATTGGTCTGTATGTTGCATGAAAATGACAGAGGCATTTTTTCTTGACTTAGCTACTTTGGCCAAATAAACCTACCTTGCATTTATCCAAATATTAACTCCCTCTGAGCCTATTTGCCTATTCTTTGTTCTTAGCTCATTACAAGCTTTGAGTGAAAAATCATGTTTTACCTTACCTTAGGGAATGGGAGAGCATTGATTTTCTTATTGGAGGAGTTCTTTTGTTTGCAATGATTTAAATGTGGGGGAATTGGTGTGCTGATACGAAATGCTTGGTACAAAAAAAAACAAAACAAAAAAACAAAAAAAAAAAAAAAAAAGAGAAAAAAGAAAGAAAAATAAAAGAATAGAAAAAGGAAGGAATGTGTGAAGAGAATGAGCATTTTATGGTTTTGGGTAAAAAATTTATTCTTTCTACTTGAGTTACTCCTCAATGCTCTTTTATTCTCTTTGGTTTTAACCTGTTATTATCCATATTGTTCCCTTCCTTCACCTTATAAGTTCCATTACAACCTTTGAAAGACCTCTTGATTTTTGTAATTTATTTGATCTAAGTAATGGAGAATTGATGTACATGCAAGCCTATGGTAAAATACTTTCATAATTTGACTGAGTTGAGCGCAAACAGTTAACCTAAACACCTTGTGTGATTTGAGTATCAATTGTGAGGAATTCTACTCAATTTGAACATGTCTATTTCTGATTAAAGCATGATTATGCTATACTTTATTCTCAATTGGTTTGATTCAACTATTCTTTGTTAAGCATACTTGACTTATTAATTATGGTTTATATTTGATACAATGTTTGTATTTAAAAATTAGTTGAATTGATTAAATAAAATATTACATGTTTGTGGGTATCATCCTGATAAACCCTCACGAGACTATAACTCGTCCACTAGGGACACCTAAGGGTTTAAAGGCTTGTGGCACATGCTAAGTGCCACCGTATTTTCCTACGAAAATGGATTAGATTAGGTATAATCAGTTTTTTATGTTTTTAGTTTAATAATATGATGTTTCTTGTTTTTCTTTAGTTTTGTTCTTATGTGTTTTGCCCAGGAGTGCAAAAGCTTAAGTGTGGGGGAATTTGATCAATCAATTTGAGATAATTATGTTAGCTTTGTATTAGGCTTTATTAGATATTTATTGTACCCAATATTAGTATTTTAAATGAGTTTAATGTTGTTGGGCTTCATTGGGTTTTAATGTAAATATTGGATAATTTTCGAATTTTGATGCATTTTAACCTTTCTTCCTTGGTTAGGCCATAACTTGGGACTCGGTGATCCAATTGAGGTGATTTTGGTGTCTTTGGAAAGCTAAGACAATACTCTACAAGTTTCATGAAGAACTCAAGAGTTGGATCGGACTTCTAAGGGTCCAAAACATCCCTGCAATGCAGAGTGGGTTTGATGTCAGGAAAATCTGGGCAGTATGCACATATTGGACTACATAGTGAGTTATAGGCCTCCTCTTGGGCTGAAACTTGGCCATTGGAAAGATAAGACCCATATCTCCAACTTCACTGCCATTTAGTCAATAGATGTCGTTTTAGGCATGATAATGAAGCTACAAGTTGGTTTGAATTTGGAAACACGTTCTGCCAACCTAACATGAGGTAGGTTCAGTGTTTTTGGCATATCTGGAGTTCTAAACGTCCAAATGACATGATTCAAATTGAAAAATTTCAAGGAGACAACTGGCTACAACTTTCATGAAAACCTCAAAGCTAAAATGCACCGTCTAGGTGATAAAAATGAAGCCAGAAGTCGGATAAGAGTTGTTGACTAAAAGCCACCAACCATACACCAACCCACCTACCATGCACCAACCCACCTACCATGCATCAAGCTTCCATTTTTGACAATTTTCATATTTTTATAGCTTGTATTCAGATTATGTACATGTACAAATTGGCTTCTAGGATTAGTATAAATAGACCCAACCTCTTTGTATTAGAGGCATTCAATTTAGAAGTAAGTTTCAAGAAAGTTTAAGTATTTGTGAGAGTTTTCTTTCTCTTCTTCTCCATTCTCTTTACAATTTCGTTTTTGTTCTTTAATTTCTGAGTTCTTCCTTCCCATCCATGGAAGGCTAGGCTCTCATAATCAATCCAAGGGATTAGCCATCTTGTTATTTAATTTGGAGATCTTGTTTTGCTTGTTCATATTGCTTAATTGTTATTCAAGTTTCTCTTCTTCCTCTTTTGATTTTTATCTAGATTAAATTGCTTAATTTGATTTAGATGTTGATGTGGTAATAGCTTTATTATCATGTATTCAAAGAGGATCATAAAGATTAAACAATATATTAAAGCTTTTTGATAGATTGTTTAGCTTAGTTAAATTCTAGATCTTAAGTTAATCTATGTTGGATGGTGCTTACTTTATCTAACCTTGGTTAATCAAATCCTAGATGCTTATCTAGTGGAGAATTCTTGGATCAAGTTAAGGCTTTTTGATGTGATCTAAGGCCAAGAACATGGTTAACAATTAAGTGAATTCCTTGTGATCAATGATGAGTTAAACTCAAGATCAGTAAATTTCCTTGGATTGGTTGTTTCTTTAGATTTGTTTAAAACTTTAAATCTCCTACTTTTATTAATCTTGTTAATCAACAACAAACCCCCACTTTTCTAATTATCTTGATCTAATTAAATCTTTGTTTTTGGATCCTTGAGAGACGATTCGGTTCATTCTCTATACTATAAATTAGTTTGTGAACCGATTATTTTATTATTTGATAGGTCTCGACAACTTCCTGTCAATAGCCAAGATAAGATATCAGGGGACCCACAACCTCATTTATTTTTAAAAAAATAGATTAATTATAGCCATTAGCTTATTGACTTTCACTTTGTGATGCAGAAGAGTTTTAAAACTCTTGTGCCTTCATCTATCATATTCACCAAATGAAAGGTCTATGAGTGAGTTCACGGGTGGTGGAACAACTACTATAGAAGTGCAGTTGCGTCTACTGAGATTCATGGCAGTAGAATTTGAAATGGCTGAGCTTTTCTTTCTTCTCCAAACTTAGCTTTTAATCTGGCTACATAAAATCATTGTTTTTTCTTATTTATATCAGAAGTGGTGGTGCTGAAAATAAAGGCGAAGTCACACAGACGAAAGTGTGCAGATGACAAAACGAGTCATGGGCAAAGGAAACGTTTTCTCTCCTAAATGGAGAATCATTCATTTTTGAAAAATCGTTTGATTTTTTTTATTTTTTATTTTTTTTACAAGTTTAACCCTTTAAGCAATTTTATAGTCTAATCTCAATCGATGTAGTGCTATTGATGGTCCAATTTAATCGATTTTTAAAACACTAGTCACAATCATCGACTCACGAACATTAGAGAATTCACCAACTGATTCACTCACTTGTTGACTTATTGATTCTGCTATACCCTTTACACTTTTGTTATTGTTGCCATTTCTACCAGCGAGTCGTTTACTCGCTCACGGACTCATTCTCCAATGGTCACCACCATCGTGCTAGAGTGAGAACAATTACTTACACTCAGAAATCAATCCATGGCATCAGTATATTCCTTCATAATAACTCTGAAAACCATAACATAATGGACAACGATCAACTCCTCCAAACATCATTCTATCAGCATAACAATATCACGCAACTTTGTTGTTGTCACAAATAATTTAGGTGTTAGCGAATTGTGAGTCCAGTGTGTTTGTACACAAAGCAAAGCAACATTTTCTCCTTGTAAACTCTTTGACACAACGAAGAAATTTCTTTTTTTGGTTCGTAGGAAAACCCTACTACTGGGGTGGGGCCCTAAAAGAACCCCAGTAGGGAGCCCACAAGAAGAGGGATAGGAGAAAGGTCTGAGTGCATTGGAGGGAATCAATCCCCTCGTTCTCCATTACAACCAAATGCCCTAACTAACTGCTCATGGGTGTAACAAAGAAATTTTTTTAAGTGGGTCCTATGTCCATTTTTCTTTCTACAACATTTTCTCTCCTATCCAAATGGGAGAAAACTTCTTTATCTACACATTTTCTCCTCACCTCATTTTCTCTGGTCCCAACTTCTCTCAAAACAAAGGGTAAGGGTTGGAAAAAAGTAGAATGTGTTTATTCATTTTTTATGAGTTAGTAAAATATCAATTTGGCTCACTTTAAGTGAATTGGTGGATTAATGTTAACTCACCAAAATTATTATAAATAAATAAATAAATATAAATCCATAAATTTTTTAACTAATAATCACAAAAAAGAAGTTCAATTATCATAACCCATCAAAACATGACTAAGAATCTAAAAATTAAAAGTTTTACAAACCAATGCTAAACAAGGGCTGGAACATTGAGTGTTGAAAACAGATGGACGAAAATGATGTATTATTTGACAAATGGCTGTTTGAAATTTCTCACCAAAAACATATATGCACAGAATTCTCCATAGGTAACTCTTAAAATATGAAAACAGCAGAATGGGATCATAAATGAGGACAAGGGATTTCGGCACACAGCACACGTACATTTTCTAATCATGACTCCTTAGGTCAATTGAGTGTGTGTTTCTTGACGTGATAGAGGGTCAGCCCCACCTCTTTCACCGCCTCCATTATGGTTTTTGAACCTCAAAACCCATATGGTGGATACCTTAGGCCCACTGGCAACCTTTTGTGCACGATTGACGGGAGAAAGTGTTGCCTCGAGGGACTGCAGTATTTCATTTCTTCATGAGAAGAATATGTTGAATAGTGGCAAACGATTAATATAGCTGTCTATTTTTTTTCTTTGCAAGATCACTAATGTCAATTTGGTCAGATACTTAACTAATGTAACTAAATTTGTCCCATAGAATAAACACGCTAAATAGGCATAAGATGTAGTAATATAGCTAGATGGTTGGAGTGAATGAAAATTAAAATAGAGATTAAAAAAATATTGGACAACGGCTCATTGATATATTAAAGAAGAAACTTAAAATGCTGTTTTATTGTATTTACCATGAATGTTTTAGAATTTAATATTGTTTTATTGCTTCCTTCAATTAGAATCTATTTTCATTTTGACAGCCGCGCATGCAAGGGAGGAAGGACATTAGTAGGTAGATGGGTCAGCCTGTGATCAGAGAAGGAGAAAGAGAAGCTGATCTTAAAATGGAATACCAAAGCAAAAGATGTATAGGCATTAGTAGACGAGGCGTGCACATGAAAAGTTGAGACTTGAGATCATTGAATCAAGCCAACACTAACTGCACTTACTTTCCATTGCACAAGCAAGATTGTCAATGCGATCATGCTCGCAGTACATTATGGCCATTTGAAAAGCAAAAGTCAGAGGTTGTAATTAAGTCCTTTAAGGTAAGTAAATAACTAGGTATAACTTAATTGCTATGAATACACACGCATAATATAGGATACTGCAGGGAAGCAAATTAAGCATAATTGCTTTTCTCATTCTTACTTTCTTCTTGCTTCCCTACAGTTATTTTTAATTTCTTAGCTACTAAAGTAATTAATCTCGGGTCAATCAGCAACTGGTGCCCTTCCTGCAGTTCAGTGCACCAGCAGTGATGGTCATGGAGCCAACCAGAGAAGATGGTCTTGCACTCAGACTTGATGCCCTAGCGTAGCTGGAAGAAGCACCTGCGCCAGATTGCCTGAAGAATGCTCCATTCAAGAACAAGTCCCCCTCTGACCTCCAGTTCCAGCCCATCCATTCATTCTGTGGAGCATCCTCGTGCTTGGTTACCTCCTTGCTAAACCTGATATCTGGTGCAAGAAACCTATTCCCTTGGCTGTTAATGGTAGGGTTAGCACTCCCACCAATAGCATACATTTCCCAGTGAGTGTAGTCATTGTTCACCACATGAAAGTATCCATGTCTACACCTGCAAGATTATTTTAACCATTATACTTTCATGATAATATCTTTCTTTTTTGGTATAAACTGCGAATCTTTTGGACCTCTATGATAGAATTAATACATTAAGAATTACATAAAGTTATGAAATTAGTTACATACCTTGGCATTCTTTGGACAAGGCCTTCTCCAAAATGATTGAAGGCTATCGTGACCTGCATGTCCTTGTCTTGTGTGTATGAGTCACTGTGGCCCAAGAGCATGACCTTGTCATGGTGGGTCATGTAGTTGTTGGAGATGGTGATAGCTGTGGATCCATGGATGGCATCAATGAGACCATCACGGCAGTTAGATAAGGAGCAATGGTCAACCCATATATGCCTTGAATTAAAGATGGACACCCCATCACCATCTGACACCGTCCACCAGCCCGAATGTTGAGGAGAGTCTCTGATATTGGCATTCCCCGTGGGCTTACAATCATGAATGTGAATGCCATGGATGATGATGTTACTCACATAATGTATGGTAATGCAGCCCCCACCAGCAATGTGAACACTAGCACCCCTTCCATCAATTGTCTTGAAGGAATTCACCAAAAGCTCTTGCTTAAGTGTAATCACCATATCTCTCTTGAAAATAATCCATAATGGCTCATCCTGTATAGCAGCGTGCCTTAGAGTTCCTGGCATGGGGTTCACAGGGTCATCGTCACCAGAGTCAGTGACAACGTAGATTTTACCATTTCTTCCACCAATGGCGTTCTTGCCAAACCCAATGGCGCAATCGGCTAGTCTTTGCCGGTTGTTCTCCCAATTCGATGCACAGCGCCAGCAATCATCAATGGGGTTACCAGTTCCGCATGATAAATAACCCAAGTTTCTTCTGGAGGCATTGATGCTTCTGCAATAAGAAAATTAAAATGTGACACACATTTTTTAGCATATATAATATAGCTGCTCTTATGGCTTCATCTAATGTATAATGCAGATTGAGTACACATACACGAAGAAGTTAATATGCTTATTACCTGTGTACATCTTGTACAACTAGTTCAGGGTCTTGAACTGCTGAGGAAGAAACAAAGTTGGGTGTCAGAAGAGAAAGAGCAAAAAGAAGGAAACATGAAAGGTGAGCCATTTTTGCTCTTCTCTTTGTTAGAGTAAGCGAGAGGTGGGAGATGGTGGGGAACTTTGGGGCGAATGGGGGGTTTATAAAGGAAGAAAAGCCGAGAGTAATGGCGTGATTAAGATTCCCAAATGGGGTCCATATTATCGTAATTTCTGGTTTTAATGCAATGGTATATATTTTCCGCCTTAGTTCTTGTACAGGAGGAGATAGTTTGAAACCGTTATATTAGACCCAAGAAATTCAAGCCCCCAAGTCAAATCGGTTGACCTCTGTTATCATTTGGTATTGGTCATGTGACTCATGTCCATAAAGTGCTGTTCTACCACATCTCCTCCTTCTCCGGTTCTTCTCCCCCTTAAATTGTGCCATGTTCCGTTACAGTGTGATCCAAACCATTCAGAGCTTGCGGTTTGTAGGTGTACACATCTGAGGTGGTTTTGTGCCAAATTCATGATATTGATGGGTACTATTCTTCTTCATATCACGTTTTCTTTCTACCATTTTACATCACCAATTCCTGAGTTTGGTTCCTTGTTTTACCCTACATACTTGTAAAGATGTTTAGTAATCGATGATACAAGAATAATGTTAAAAAGAAAAAGAAAACGATGTGCAAAACTTGCTCTTGATGATATGCTTCTTCCTTTTATCAGTGAAATTCTGTTTAGCAATAGTATAGTACCAAAATTACAAGTAAAATAGACCATACAAAAGAGAAAAAAGTGGGGGGGGGGGGGTTCAGGAACTTTTCTTCAGTTTCGTAACAACACTCTTTGCTAGTGAAAATCTACTCAATTGGCACGTACTAGTAGTACATATAAACAACCATAACTTTATCCTCTTATGTGTGCCAGTTGGGTAACATCGCTTTTATCTTTGGGCCAATTGAACAACCAATCCCTATTGATTTTGCCAGTTTCTCTAATTGGGACATATTTTCTCAATCCTTCCTTTAATATGATGGCTGTTGTTGACTTCTTTGCCTAATGATTCACGAATCCAGACAGAGCAGCTCGGTTATAACTAAGTTACTCACTTATTCATTTTTTATGATGGGTTTTCTTTCATAGTTTTTTTTTTAATTAATTATCATCTGTGCCAGACAAGTAGTAGCAGCAGCATGAGCCAAAACCCACATTTTCCACCCTACAATATAATGCGTATTGCTTTTTCCCACTGACTGCGGAACACTTTTGACTTGCAAATGTTTCCTCTCTATAATCAATGGTCGGAGAGAGTTCAGATAAACAATGTTGAATTTGATTAATATGTAGTTGTGTACCACTGTTAACTGATGAGCAATATTTCTGGTTGTAAAAGAGGAGTTTGCGGTGGGGTTGGTGCAAAATAGATTGAAAATGGGAAGCAGAGCACCAAGCTATTTACTGGAGTCATTATTCATTACCTATGTTTTAATTTGTGAATGTACTTTTATTAAACGAAAATTAACTTCTAAGGCAAAAAAGCCTAAACTACTGTAAATTTTTTAGTAACCTACTATCCATAGTCTTCATGGACTGCAGAGTCTCGACACCAGACACCAGTATAGTACACAGTATTGAACACATTTTGAAGTGTACAATAATGAATTACTTAGACTTTTTCTGAAGTTTGAATGTTGAATGAAATTATAGATCTTTTGTAATAGAAAATGTTTGAAACGTGATATCTTTTATAATGAAAATAAAAAAGAGCTTTTGTTATGTAAAAATTTGAACTAAAGAAGGTATATATATTTTTTTAGAAAACGAAAGAAGGTTCTTGTAATTTAATTAAATTTGAAGAGAGATTTATGTAATGTAATTTATTAAAATTAAAATTAAAGTATATTTTAAAGAATGAATAAAAAAGGAACAATTACAGAAAAAACTCTTAAACCAAATACTTGGTGCCTGTTTGAATTAAATTATTTTAATTTTTTAGAAAATTTTATAATCAAAATGTTTAAGAGAGAATTTTTTATTGACAAATTTTTTTTGAACGCAAAATAAACTAATGTAAAAATACAAGGGAGTTGCTATGGTACCCTCATGGGTTTAGTACCCAGAGTAAGTTGTCAATCATTTATTGATGGTTAGTTTCACAATAAATGTTAGAAAATATATTAAATATAAATAACAATTAATGAATATTAGACAAAGTACCAATACTCTAAAAAAAGATGAGTACAAGAGTAATCCTTAAAATACAATCGGTTATTTATTATAAAGAAACAAAATAGCCACTTAAAATGTTTATATTTAGGTATAATAATTCTCAAATAAATATTTTTCAATGATTATTTATTTTTATGATAAATACTTTATCATGATTTAATTTTAAAACTTTTCTAATTAATAAAAATATGGGAAAATAATGATATATTAGTTAGAAAAATTGTAAATATATTATTTATTAAAATTTAAAGTATTTTTATAAAACATGTACATTTATTTATAAAACGCACTCTCTATTCGAAGTTTTTTTTTTTGGAGATGCTCTGTATTTGAAGTTGAATACATAATTTATAATGAAGAAACAATTCATAACTAAAACAAATTTGTCTAAATAATAACCATTTGACTCAGACGTTTCATTTGTGTTTTCATTATATATATCACTTTCAAACAAATTAATACCCGAATATGGAAAGAAAGGATCAAAGCCAGAGCTTAATGGTAAGTGAATCTTATTTTGCTCTTCCAGTGAATTTATTAGCTGCTGTTAAAGTATGTGTGGCTATGTGCTCTTAGTTAATAATTAAGCAACACATGCATTATTAAAGGCGCACCAAAATATGTGATCATTATACATATAATAACATGGAAGCATCTAGAAAGTGAAACCATCTTGTCATGTGCTGAAACAGTTCGTAAACTAACAAATCCTATTGATCAATAAGGCAATAAACTTTCCTTTGGCATGGTTAACTTATGTGTGATTTTTAAGTAAAAGGCATACTTTTTTTAATAAATACTTATTTTAATTTTTTTAAAATATAAATATATCCTCTAATAATAATTAACATCAATTTAATCTTTTAATTATTCTGTAACAGTCCATGAGAAAATCATTAGTTGGGTATTTTACATGTCACGCTATCTACATATGTGATACGTTTTCTTACTAATAGAAACAAGTGATATCTTACGTGGACTTAAAAAGAAAAAAATACTTGATAAAAGAAATCGGTCCAAACAAAGGCAATGATCGAGCTTCCATGGAGCTTCAACAGATGCGTTGATGGAGTTTCCATAGAGCTCTCGGCCACAAAGGCCCCGAGTGAGACCTTGCACAACATTAGCCTTGCTTTTTTGAGTGGATTGAGGAGTCACGGATTTGGGTGTTTCAGCCTGGGTTTGGTGCGTGCGCATAGGTCCGGCAATGGTGGTTATGAGTATGGTGTGGAACTCGATTTGTTTGGGATTTATGGGTGATTTCTAAAATTGTATTTATGGTTGGGTTTTTGTTGCGTAGGGAAGAGTTTCAAGGTAAGGGTATCGAAGAGGTGAATGTCTTATGTATTTTGGCTATTGGTGACACGGTGGAGCAGAGGTGGGATGCTAGGAAGTTTGTAGATGTGGATTTAGTGACTTAAAGCGAGGTTGACTATGAAGGCTGAAGGTGAAGATCAGGGGCGAAGGCAAAGATTTAGTCGTAAGAGTATTCAGCATTCAGCATGGAACATGGTTGAGAAAGGATCATTACTGTGCATTGGGTTTCAGGGACTGCGATGCTTCTAGGATGGTTTCAAGATTGAGGATGAAAAACAACACAAATTACTTTTACACAAAACTATTTTTGGAACATTTTATAAGTTTATTTTAATCATTGCTTTTTTATTTTCACACAAGGAAGAAAGGAGCTTGAATTCCCTGCGGTTCTAATGGAAGTCATGGAATAGCAAAGGAGCTTCTCTTCTTTTCTCTCCACTCTCTATTAGATAGGCCTCTTTCCATAAATAGTTTATATTAATATTTATTAGAATATAATTTATTTAATAAGTTCTATTGTCATAAATATTGTCTAAAATAAATTAAATAACGTTTAGATAAATATTTTGAAAAGTACTTTTTATAAGCCTTTTGAAATAAATATCAAACATTTGAGGCATATATTATGAATTGTTTCAATCCCTTAAAGTTAATTTTGTCAAAAATTATTATAAAAATAACTAGTACCTAAAGTATTTTTAGCTTATGAAAATAAGCCCAAAACAACTTATAAGAATTTAATAAGCTGTTTTAATAAGCTCATCTAAACAAAATAAAAATACTTCATAAGCGCTTATTGTAATAAATAAGTCCAAATAAATTATATATAAGTCTATCCAAACGGGACTTTAATGAGAGAACAAAAAAATAACACTTGTAATTCCGTGTAACCTATAACAGATATTATTGGCGAAAATAGAAACACAGGTTATGTTTGGAATAAGTTAAAAATAAAATTGAATTAATTTAATTTAAAAATTAAATTCAATGTTTGAAACTTATTATAAAAAAAGAGATTTAAATTGATTTAAAAATCAATTATTATATTAAGAACTCATTAAAAAAGAAATTAATTTAGTTTCATTTTATTATTTTACCCTTATATCATTGTAAAATCAAAAAATTAATAAGAATAAAATAATCAATTTAAATAATTAAATTTAAAATAAAATTAAATCATAACAAATCCTACCATATTTTATAAGTTTGCTAAAACTACACCATTAAAATATGAATCAGATTTTAAAAATTAAATTATTTCTTATTTTATAACATTCTAAATACAAGGTTTGATTTACAAATAAAATCAAAGTTAACGGGACAGCCAATAGTTGTCACCCATATTTTCACGATACCAAAGTTCATGCATCAAGTATGGGGAAGGTTAATTTCCCTTCTTCACTAGACTTTCGGTTCAAGGTGGCCCAGTCATCGACGAAGTTGAACAGCAGAACAGAGTGGAACCGTCGCCAACCTTGTGAGACATACGCAAACTAATTACCATTCCCCCGCATGCAAAACAGTGATCTTTGACTCATATCCTCGTGGCCATTCTATGTAAATATTGTTTTTCTCAATATCATGAAGTTAGTAAAAAAAAAAAATTACTTCACCTCACCACATAGTAAAATAAAATTAGATTAATGACAAGTCATTAACGGCCACGACTTACTACAAGTCATGGTCTGTGTCCATCACTTGTTCAAAGACATTGTAGATTTTACACTATTTTGATAATTTATTAGCGAGGTACACCAGCAGGGAAATTTACTTCCCATTTGCACTACATGAGTAAAAAAGCTGATTTTAGATGAAACAATAATATTTATATATTAAATTTTTATACTATTTTTATATTTAGTTAGCGTTGAATACATTTTTAATTAATACAATATATTATTTAAGTTATAAATTTTGATAATCAATCACTTACAAGTTGATAATCTATTAATCAAATGATATATTGAATTAACTAAGAATTTACTCATCGTTAGTTAAGTCTGTAAGTAATCCATTATAAAAATTCATTAACCAAACGATATACTATATTAATTAAAAATTTGTTCATTATTAACCAAATATAATAAAAAGGTATGCAAGTATCATTCTCCTTTTAAATGTGTGTTTCTACTTTCTAGAATGAAATAAAATAAAAGCATTGCAAAGTTAAATAAAGAAAAATAATAATCGCTTGCCTTTTTAATGTAATTTCTTATAATATTAGAATCACCAAATACAATTTATATTCAACTTGAAAAATTATTATTCATATTACACTATACTTTTACCCTGTCAATATTATGGAAAAGATATTTAACGATATGATTATTAATATATATATATATATATATATATATATAATGTAATATCCGGGGCTGAAGAGGGCGGGGAGTGATTGCCGATGCAAAAAGGCACGGACAATGAGAGGCTCCTGGCAGGCTTCTAGGCGGAGGGAGACATGAATGAAACGAGCCCACACCAGAAGAAGAGGGGAATTCCGAGATTGTGCAGGTATGGGACTGTGCAATTAAGGAAGCTCATATAGGATTTGATAGGTACTACCTATATCAATAAGATGCATCTTCTTTTAGGGAGCCCATAACTTAGAAACTCCAAGGTTAAGTGTGCTTGACCTGGAGAAATTCTGGGATGGGTGACCCCCTGGGAAGTTCTCAAGGTGCGTGTGAGTGAGGACATAAGCACGCTGAAAGACTCGTGTTGGTGTGTGGGGACAGTCGTCAAACCTGGAGCACGGGCTGTTACATATAACAATTTGCTTAACAAATAATGTTTTTCTCGTGTGAAGTTTAATGGTCATTTGCACATTTTTAAATAATAAGATGTAATTCTAATATGGACCAAAGTTGAAGAATGTAAACTATATTTTATTGAAATTCATTACACAATTTTATTATACCTAAATACTTATCCACCTTAACCATCTAACTTAAAATACAATGGAACTTGTTCATCTTCGGTGTGATGGGCCCAAGTCAGCCCACATATTGCGGATCCTTCTACAATGGTTAGGGGATTTTTGGTTTATTGGCCTCATCAACATGTCAATAAAACAGACTTCATCAATATGCAACAGTTATAACCGACACCCCTAAACATCCCAGAGCTCACCAAGCTGAGCCCCCAAAGTAAGATTTATCTGTTTCATCTTGTTACTTTGAGAATACCTATATCCTATATTATAATTAAACATCATAGTGCCTTTGCAACTACCATCATGATAAGTGAAGATGGATCTCATAATACTCAAGGGGGAACAGAACCTTTGAAGTTTCTTAGATCTTCAAAAATAAGATTTTGTACTTTTTAAATTTTAATCAAGAGTAATGGTTTTTTTAGACACGCTTTTCAAAGCAATTATGTGAAAAAGATAATTTATCTCCTTTCTCTCAACGGGCGTGGCGTTGGTAAATGGCAAACGCCACAAACAAACAAACAAGCCTTTAAAAGTTGAAGGTTTAAATTTTATTGGGACTAGGATGAGGTGCAATTTATAAGAAAAGAATATGCTATTTTCTTATTTTAAACCATATATATTTATCGATATAATTCAACTATCACAATCCATAGAAAGTGGCTAGCATAAAATAAAACATTTAAATAATATTTTATATTTATATGTTAACTTTTAAATATATGTATATTTATTGAAGTTCACAAGTAAAATGAATCAACCATCCCTGACTCAAGGTCAACTCATATTTTATGTGGCTAGATATTCATACTCGTGTATTGTTTATCAACACTCAATTTTGTCTAGAAAATTTAGATAAAAAAGAGAAAAAATAATAAAAATATTTGTCTCATTTTAAAGTATCATTTATTAAAAAAAATCATATATTTATAATTTATAATTTTTACAAAAAAATAAGTTTGAAATTAGTTTTGTTTACTTAAATTTTGAGAAAAAAAAGAAAAAGAACCCAATACTTTTTGTACCCAACCTGGATTTTATGTTAAAATGCAAACAATCTCTTTCAACTTTGAATCATCATGAATAACCTAATAATGTGATATTAATTTATACAATTAACTCAACCAAAATTTAATAAGTGATAAATTACCCCTTCAATCTAAAACAGCACAATTTAAATTTTTTTAATTAAAAGTACAGTTGCCCATAAATCACAAAATTGGTCCAAGGCCACATTTGTTGAATCAAGATCTACCAAAACAGGACTCAATTGGTCAAGTTTTCTTTTATTTTTATTTTTTTAATAGATTGAATGAATTATTTGTCATATATTAAAAGTTTAAGTGGTTGAATTCTCAAAAATTAAAATCATAGAAGATTATTTGTTAAAGAATTAAAAGTTATAATTTATATTTTAGCCGTACTTTGACCCATAACCTCAACTCCATTATTTCTAAGGGTGCTCATAACTCGTTATGTCCCAAAAATTCCTAAAATTCGACCTTGACCCGAAGTGTTTAGGTCGGATCCAGGTTAATCTTTTAGACGCAATGTATTTTTTAGGTCGAGTTTGAGTCGCCCTTTGGGTTATCCTAACCTGGCCGGTATTGAATAAAATATTATTTTTTAATATTTTTTCCTATATATTATTATGACCTTTTTCTAAATGTTAGACTTTGATCAAGTATTATGCCTCTATAATTTTAACTATTATGTCATTAACTTATTATGTAATTATCAATTAAATTAGATTTTGGCATGAGTAAAGAGTAGTATATACAAATAAATTTATACAAATAGAAAAAAAAATCAAAATATGATATAAAAAAATGTATTTTATATATCTTAATTGGTTTACTCGGTCCCGGCCCGGTCCAACTCAGACCCCAATATGATCGGGGTCATGCCATAATAATTGGATCAATCAAAACTTCTGACCAGGACCGGGTTCATGTTCAACCCAACTTAACCCGGCCTATGAGCACCCCTGATTATCTCCATGACTCTTTTTTACAAAGATCTAATAACCCAATCATCGAAGTTAGACTAACTACCTTAGCTTAACACGATTGATATATGTTTTTCATAATGTTGTTGAAATCAGACTAGATAATGAATTAGTGAGACTTTCAGTTTATGTTTAATCTTTTAAATCAACTGGTCAAACCGTATGACATTATAAAAATAATTCATATGCAACAATATAAAATATATAAAAATATTTATGAAATATTGAGTTTTTTTAAAATAAAATAATGGTTGATCTGTTCAACCGAATGAACCGAGCAATTCAACTCGTGGTGCAACCGGATTTTGATTGGTTTTAATTGATCTAAAGTAGTTTGACTGTGAATTCGGATATAGAATTGAATCATAATTGTCTAAGTATCTAGTTTATGATCATACTGATCAAACTATTCATTTCGATTTGGTTTGGTAATGAAAATACTAATTTTTAAGTGCAAAATTTTCACAGAGGATAGTTTTGAATCTGACTGTATCCAATATAATTGATTTAAAAATGAATTAATTTACATTCATAATGATCTTTTATGTAAGAAGTGAGACATGTTAGGAATAACACTATTCCAATATTGGAAGGTGAAAAGAACATAAGCTGGGCAATTGGACCTACCCCCACTCCCCATACCCCAATGAGCTACTCCGCCAAGGCTATCAATTCAGTTGAGTTTTTTTTTTTTTTGGGTAAAAATTCAGTTGAGGTATTTAAAACATGGGCAGCCAGACTCAATTGGTGGTTTCCCACATTCTTATTAATAATTAGAGTTAACCATAACAAAAAATGGTATTTGATCTACTGGTATTCTTCTCGCTTACGCTTCAAGAGCTCTCCAGTTCAATTTTCGGAATGTCTAGTAAGGATAATAAGTTGTTTTTTTTAACATTAATATCTGAATTTAGTTAATATATAATTTATTACACTCTTAATATATGTAATTGTATTTTCAACAATTTTTCTTCTCTAATGCTTTTAGTTTGATTAAAAGTGAAGAAAACAATATATTTTTGTAATCAACAAATGTAACTCATTTTTTTTAATTGATGAAAGGAGACACAAATTCCACAACCATCACATGAAAATCATTGGAATATTAAAATGACGAAAGGAGTGCACAGTAATATATTGGGCTATATTTCGAACCCTTTAACCACTAAAATTATGTGAGTTGAATTTTTATTTTAATAATTTGTTTAAATGTATGTATTTTTTGTCCGACTCATTTAGCTTGCGCGTTAAACGAGCCAGCCTATTTAACTCGTAATCCACTCTCTTTACCAATTGTTACACTCCACGTGTCAAACGAGGCAGCACGTCACATCATATCCTTGTTTACATGCCCTTATGGGTCAATATCGATCTACCATAGAAAAGTCTCACACATTTTACTCTCTTTTCCTCTTTTTTTCTCACTTTGTTGCTATGCTTAAACAGTGAAAATCCAACAAAGAGAAATTCTGTGGTTGAGTTTGTGTATCACTGAAACTGAATGTTGAGTGTGGATCGGTAATATGCAAATGCAACAAGAGTAGTTCTCATCCCTCTTCTTCTTCTTCAGATTCTCAAAGCAACTATATTATGAAGACTACCCTAAAACAAAGCACACATTCTTCTTTTTCTCTTAAATCACCTCGTTGCAGAAACAGAACCAAAGCCAGTAAGCCCAAGCTCCTCAGTCTCCGCCTTCAACTCTCTCCCAACCAACACAAAGTTGCTTTGCTCTTCAGCTCTAACGTCGGTGCAACCCTCAAGAGGCTAATTGAAGCCGACTGCACCACAACGACGACGTTGTTGCTGACGTGCATGTTCGACAACGGTGACAATGGGAGCTAGCTGGTGCAAGAGAGGCGCTGAGGAGCAGGAACAAGGACAGGTGGGTGTGTTACCCGAAGGTGGTGGAGAAGGAGGGGCTTATGGAGGAGGTGACCAGTTACTGTACCATCGTCACTGCGACGGAGGAGCCATTGTTTTCGTGTGATGGGTAGGAAATATTAAAACGAATTTTTTTGGTTTAGGGGATATTGAATGTTTGGTCTCATCATGGCTCTCCTTACTTCGCAGGGGCGGCCCCACAACTGTCCCTCGCTTTTCCGATGATGTCCTTTCCCACCATAATGTTGCCATTGTAAGCTTAACCTTAATTATTCCAATTTTTTTTATTAAATGAATATTTTCAATTATGAGAATGGGTTATAATTTATTTTTGTCATGGATTTATTCGTAAGATTTTGTGGTCGTGTGTTTTCATAGGATTGAGCCTTTGTTGAATGTTATATTGTGTGTGTGTGTGTGTAATGTGTTCTTCTGATTAGGATCTTGATCTCTAAAAATGGAAAATATTGGGGATGTAAGCTTTATTTTCTCCTTTTTGGGGCCCAAATTAGGGTGAGATAGATAACATTGAGCATGTTCCAAGTTGGCTGACAGGTAGGATAATTTTCAAATTTTTATCATTCATCGTTATTGAATAATGAACCATAAAAAAAAAAAAAGCAGAGGCAAGAAGGGTAGGAGTAGTGGATGTTGTGTAACACTCAGGGCTGAAGATGGCGGGGAGTGATTGTCGGTGTAAGAGGCACGAACAATGAGCAGCTCCTGACAAACTTCTAGACAGAGGGGTAGCATGAATGAACCGAGCCCACACCAGAAACAGATAGGGATTCCGAGATTGTGTAGGCATGGGATTGTACAATTAAAAAAAGTTTATATAAAATTTGATAGGTTCTACTCATATCAACAAGGTGCATCTCCTTTTCTGGAACCCATAACTTAAAAATTCCAAGGTTAAGCGTGCTTTGCCTAGAGAAATTCTGAGATGGGTAACCTCCTGGAAAGTTCTCAGGGTGCGTGTGAGTGAGGACATAAGCATGCTGAAAAGATTCGTGTTGGTGTGTGGGTACAGCAAGTTGCATGGGATGGTTAGGAGAGCAGTGATGTTGGGAATACATGGAAAGTTCCAGCTGATGATAGAGGAACTAACGAGATGATGAAAGTGAAGGAAGAAAAGTGTTGGAAGGTAGGACAGAGAGAGGCAAGCGTTGCAAGGATATAAGGAGAAAAGGCAAATCAGGCTCTTCTCTAAACGGATCTATTATGACTTATGAAGTTCGCAAGCTCAATGCTGAGAAGAGGCTAGGATGAAGGTATTATTTCATTACTACTTACCAGACACTCATCAATGTATTGTGCTATTGATAACTTTATGCAGGAAATTTGCTCAAATTACACAGTCAAATTGAAGAAAATAGTCATTCCTCTTTGGCTATTTGGAAAGACCCTCTGAGGGCACAATCTATTCATATTTTATCAAATTATTGTAAAAGTTTTTTTTAATAAATATTATTGGTTTTTATTTTGCATTTTAGTAATTTTTACTTTATTCCTCTTTCAAAATTATGTACCAAAATAGAATTTTTTTTCACATTGAGAAGTTGGTTTACATGAAACTGACTTCTCAACGTGTTTTTTTAATTTAAAATTACACATGAAAATTGAGTTCTTAATGTCTAGATTTGATATTTCTTTTGCAACCTGTTGAGAAGTCAGTTCTATCTATACCGACTTCCCAATAACTTTTTTTTTTGTTTTTATACTAAACCTTAAACCTAAACCATTTCTTATAAAAACCTCATCCGCTGAAGATCACACTCACATTTCATCGCTCACATTACACTTCTCACATTTTACTCGTCTCACTCCTATATTTCTTACTTTCCTTTCACTCTTCCAATCCCTCTTTTCTTCCCTCAAACCATTCTTCCCCTCCCTTTCTCATATTCTCTCTTCACTCGTCCACTCACTCTCTTCACCCATTTTTCCATTTGATCACATGGCATTATTAAGGTTTCAAGGAAATCATATATCAACATATATAAACCATGTTGTAAGTATATTAGTATAATATTTAATACAGTTATGTTAAATCTTGTTAACCTACATGTATTGATTAATGAAAAAATTTCAAACAGAACTCAACAGATGATCAATTACGTACCAGAGTACATAGAGTAAAGGAGTCACACCTATCCATTGTAGATCTATTACAAATTTTTGATTTTTATCATGTTACTCAATTGAGGTGTCATATACTTGACCCAGCCCTGACAACTGTTTTGAATGAGCGGTAGAGATTAGAGACACATACTTTTCATATACCAGGTGATGAATGCACTATGACCTTGAAAGATATTGCACTGATTGTAGCTCTTCCGATTAATGACAGAGTAGTGGTGAATACTAATTTTCATAACTTTGATGAAATATGTTCCAGGTTATTGAGTGTAACTCTTTCGTTTGATCAGAGGTGAGGTGCTCAAGTAAAGATCAAATGGCTACAGACAACATTCGTCGATCTCCCGGATAATGCTAGTCTAGAACAGATACAATGCTTTTGTAGAATATATATTTTATGCTTAGTAGGAGGATTATTGATGCCCGTTAAATTAAGAAATCAGGTTCATTTAATGTATTTGACGTTATTAGAAAATTTTGAGTGCATTAGATGGTATAGTTGGGGATAAACCTATCCGACGACATTGAATAAGGAACTGTGTCGGGGTTCTAAAAAGGTGCAAAGGCGATTGGTAGGATATTTAGTGTTTCTTCAACCATGGGTGTAGTACCAACTGTCTTTCATCTCACCATATTGACATATCCACATGCATGCAGGTAAGACCCCATTTGGATAAATAGCTTATATAAGTACTTATTAGAGTAGAGCTTATTTAAATAAGCTCTACTGTTATAAGCGTTGTCTAAAATAAACTAAATAACATTTGGATAAACACTTTGAGAAGCATATTTCATAAACACTTTGGAATAAATATCGAGCATTGAAGGATATGCTATGAATTGCGTCAATTCCTTAAGGTTAATTTTTTCAAAAATTATAATAAAAACAACTAATACGTAAGGTATTTTTAGTTTTTCACAAAAACTTTTTTTTGTAAGCTTAAATTTTTAGCTTATGAAAATAAACCCAAAACAACTTATAGGGGTTTCATAAGCTGTTTTAATAAGCTCATCTAAACAAAATAAAAATACTTCATAAGCGCTTATTGTAGTAGATAAACCCAAACAAGCTACATATAAGTCTATCCAAACGGAGCCTAAATTTTAAAAAAAATATTTATAAGTTTACTTATTGTAATTATTAATATTTTATTAATATGAGTTTATGTTGATCGCAATAGATAGGGAAAACGATGCAATCATGTTAGCATTCCATATAATGACTTAGGAGCATACCGACAATGTCTAAATTGCATGACACTTGATCAAGTAAATATTGCAACGATTATATTTAATTAATGTATTATACTTTGTTTGACACACACACATAATGAATTACTATTTGTGTTTGCAACTTGTATGAATACCATACTTTGTCGCCAATATTCAAAGATATCTGTCAGCCGATACGTTGCGTCATGCAAATCTTTAGAATCTGTGCACTGCACAATATGCTTTTCAATTGTTGAGTGGAACCAGACTGATCGGGTGAGGCGTCAATTTGGGCTGGTACAAGGCATTCTACTAGCACTAGTTGATCTTGAAGTTGTGCATAAGATCGACATGCGTAGTAATCACTTCACTGACTGGGTTGAGCAGCACGCAATTTGGTTGCAATTTCGGAGTCGAAGTCGATTATTAATCCTAGAAGGGCCGAACACTGAGGAGAAATTATTGCCAAGGACAGAATACCTGACTTGGTACATGAACAACTCCTAACCTATTATGTCAAGATCGTCTGATTTAGAAGATCCAAGGTACAGACAATATTCGAAAACATCAAATTATGCAAATAAGACCCAAGAATTTGATTTTTCTAGGCCAAGCAATCGAAAGATGCACCGACTGATGCCCTAAATTGAGGTGGATAACATGCAGCATAAACTGCCACGCATGTCATATAGTTACATTCCTATACAACAAGAAGAGCAACTGGGTGAACAAGCCTAACATTTATTTTCTAGCATTGGGGATAATTTTTTTAGCAACCTATTTAGTGCTAACTTAATCACCCCTACTTCTACTAGTGCTTACATGTCTAATATGTACGCATTTGGCTCCCCATTTGTTGAAGCCTGCGCATTCGGGTCCCTGTCTTCGTATCTACATATACCTACGGCAGATGCAAGCCATTCTAACAGTGTTGAGTCATAATGTCCCACCATAAAAAATTTATAGGAAGTTATTCAACAAGAAAAGTCACATGCAAATGTATGTGTTATAAAAAGGCGAGTTATAGGCTTTAAAACCATTTTTTAGCTATTTAAATATAACAAAGCCTATAACTCACATTTTCACAATACCTACATTTGCACGCAACTCTTCTTCTTGTTGAATAGTTTCTTCCAAAATTTTCTGGTTGGAACGATATGACTTCACACTACTTGAAGGGCCTACATCTGCCGTAGGTGTATGTTGGTAACTTAATCACACAAGGGATACTTTTTTTAGCAACCTATTTAGTGCTAACTTAATCACCCATACTTCTACTAGTGCTTACATGTCTAATATGTACGCATTTGGCTCCCCATTTGTTGACACTTGCGCATTCGAGTCACTGTCTTTGTATCTACATATACCTACGGCATATGCAAGCCATTCTAGCAGTGTTGAGTCATAACGTCCCACCATAAAAAATTTATAGGAAGTTATTCAACAAGAAAAGTCACATGCAAATGTATGTGTTATAAAAAGGCGAGTTATAGGCTTTTAAACCATTTTTTAGCTATTTAAATATAACAAAGCCTATAACTCACATTTTTCACGATACCTACATTTGCACGCAACTCTTCTTCTTGTTGAAAAGTTTCCTCCAAAATTTTCTTGGTGGAACGATATGACTCCACACTACTTGAAGGGCCTACATCTGCCGTAAGTGTATGTTGGTACGAAGACATGAACCAAAATGTGGATGCGTCAATAGACAGGGATCTAAATGCACACATATTAGATATGTAAGCACTAGCATGGGCCCTTAAGTTAGCATTGAATAAGTTGCTAAAAAAATCATTCACAATGCTAGAAAATGAATGACGGGCTGGTTCACCTATTTGCTCATCTTATTGAACATGAGTGTGTAACTATATGACATGCGTGGCTGTTCATGATGCATGTTATCCTCCTTAATATGGGGCATCGGTTGGGGCGTTCTTCGACTGCCTGATCGTTGATGGCTTGATCTAGGAAAATCAAATTCTTGCATCACATTTGCATAATTTGATATTTTTAGATATTATCTACTCCTTGGGTCCCTTAAATTAAACAATCTTAACACAAAAGGCCGAGAGTTTTTCATATACTAAGTCAGGTATTCTGTGCTTAACAACAATTGACCTTCAGTGTTCGGTCCTTCATTAACTGTTGACGTTGACTCCAAAATTGCAGCCAAGTTGCATGCTGCTCAACCCAGTTGGTGTAGTGATTACCACACATGTCAATCTTATGCACAACTTTAAGATCAACCGGTGGTTGTGGAATGCCTTGTACCAACCTATATTGACGCCTCAATATTGAATACCTCACTTGGTCTGTCTGGTGCCACTCAACAATTTAAAAGCATATAAGTGCAGTGGCATACATCCTTGAATATTGACAGCAAAGTATGACATCTATATAAACTGCAAGCACAAATAATAATTCGTTAAGTATGTGTGTCAAACAAAGTATAATACATTAATTAAATATAACCATGACAATATTTACTTGATCAAATGTAATGTGATCTAGACGTTGTCGGTATGCATTCAAGTCATTATATGGAGTGCCAACATGGTTTCATTGTCCGCCCCATCTATTGTGATCCAAATAAACTTAAATTAATATAAATTAATAATTACAATAAGTGAACTTATAAATATGTTGTTTAAAATTACCTGCTTGCAAGTGAATATGTCAGTGAACAACTTAGGCGTGAGTCAATGAGAGGCAACGGGTACCACACCCAAGATTGAAGAAGCATTAAGCATCTAACTTGTTCATGGGTCATTATAAATTCAACCATGACATTGTCCTGACTAGGGAGCAATGCAAAAGAAAAATGATGAAAATTTTAAGCAATATGCCCAGAAATGGAGAGCTTCAACTGCCGAAGTACAACCCCTTCTTACAATTGTTGAAATGTACTCATATTTCCTAGGAACCTTAGGTTTTCCTTGCTTTGGCACAATGGCTGGTGTTGCATACAAGGACTTTTCTGATTTGATTATCTCAGGCGATAAAATTAAGCCTTTGGCTAAGGCTGGTAAGCTTCCAGTTAGAAACGTGGAAAACAGTCCTTCCAAAAAGGGGTTTCTACCTAAGAAGAAGGAAAACAAAGTGAGCTTTATGTAACCCCACCGAACCTTCACCACTTGATATTCATCAGCTTATCCTACCTACCATGCACCATTATCGTCAATCCCTTTCCACATGCTTAGACCATTTTATCCGCCGACTCAGACATCTTCACCTATAATTTCAACCTATGTCCCATCATTCCAATTTGACAACATCCCTGCACCGTGACTTGTCTTTGTAAATAAACCTACCAATCCCAAATTCCCAGCTGCACCAACACTAAATCGACCAAACTACCCTCAGCCTAGACCAAATCAGCCTAGTATTGGAAGGGCATTTTTCCATAATCTACCATATCTTCCCAAATTGTCAATCTCGAATGTCGAACTCTTCCTATGCAACCATCGTTCCCAGTGTGGTACAACTCAAATTTCACCTGCAAATATCACATGGGTATTGCGGGACATTCCATTAAAGATTGTGAAGCCTATAAGACAGTTGTGAGGAAAGTCATTGCTTGGGGAAGGCTATATATTCAAGAAGAGGCCGAGCCCAACATCATTAACAACCTATTATCTAATCATGGAGTTGGGAATTAGGTGAGCGCCTTGGATATGGATGCGGTTCAAATAAGGAAGGTTGTGAACATTTGTACCCCAATGATTGAGGTATTTAGAGGTTTGAAAAAGGTAGGTTACAATATCACAACACCAACAAGTTCGATCAAGGATGATGAGAAGTATAAGCAATGCTCTAACTGTGCATTTCATTCTGAGGGGAAAAGACATGATATAGAATGTTGCTAGAGTTTCAAAGCGCAGTTCAAGGCTTGGTCAACATGGGGGTAATATCTGTAACAAGAAAAAAAGGTTGTGGCGAAGAAGTTAATAAGATTGAACAATTTGTCCTCAAAGTCCCACCTGTGAACAAAATGTCAAGCATCAGACAATGTAGTGATGACCCTGAAGAAGTCATCGCATTTCTCTTATGAAAACACATATATTGTACCCTAGAATTATGACACTAAGGTCGAGACAAAAGAGATAGCCAAGGTGATTTCTGTAACCCAAGGAAATAGCACAGGCCAAGCAACAATTACATAATCAAGTATAATTGGAGTAGGAGGGATCACGAGAAGTGGAAGATGTTATGCTTCTAAAGAAAGGAATAAGAACCATAAGGGCCAGGAAGTAGTAGAAACTTTTGGAACCAAGAACACTGAGGAAGGGGAAGGACAAGAACTTTTGAAAATTATGAAGTAAAGTGAGTATGATGTGGTTGATCAGTTGAAGAAGACACCAGAGAGGATATCTCTTTTATCTCTTATCATATCCTTTGAATCACACCAAAAAGCTATACAAAAAGTGTTGAATGAGGCTTATGTTAAGCTTGGTGTGACCCCTGAAGGAAAAGTGAATATGATGGACCCAATTAAGAAAGTGAACTTGATTACTTTCTTTGAAGAAGAAGTAGCACCAGGCATCTCAAGAGGTCCCAAAGCTTTGCATATCACCTTAAAGTGCATAGGATTTGTGGTTGCTATGGTATTAATTGATGGAGGATCAACTTTGAATGTAGTCCTTTTTGCTTTACTAGAAGAAATGAGCATGTGCATTGATGATTTATAGCCACAAGAAACAAATGTCCGTACATTTGATGGAACGAGAAGAGAAATTCTGGGAAAAATTACTCTACCTTTAGAAATTGGTCCAAGAAATTTTCAGGTGGTACTCTAAGCGATGGATATAAAGCCTACATACTCTATGCTTTTCGAGAGACCCTAGATTCATGATGCAGGTGTTAGGAAATTATGCAAATTTTCCTTATCATCAAATTTGTGGAAGAGCAAAATAAATGCGGAATAATTGCACACACACAATTGATAACGGATTTCGGCTAATTATACCTACGTCTCCGAGCTGTTGCAGATCTTTTACTGAAAAAGGAAATACACAAAGTGTTTACAAAACACTCACAATCTCTCAACACCATAACTCAATTACATCCAGAAACTAAAGCTTTTCTCTCTAAGCTTTTCTATTTCTCTCTCTGGTTTTTTTTCCTCTCTTCTCGTTGTGATTTTTTCTTTCATCTGAGAGCTTCTATTTATAGAAGTTGAAACCCTCCTTCCACACGTCTTTGCCAACAAAGTCACAGTTGGCTTCTCATTCTTTCAACAATTGTTGCACCGAAAGCAATTTACAATTTTACAAATTACTGTTTGTCAATTTTGGTAGGTGGGTAGTCGGTGCCCACTTTTTACCAACAGCAGGGCGGTGTCGTTAACTCTCCATCAACGTGTAATGTATATTGAAAATGGGTCCATCGTCACTATTTGCGGAGAAGAAGTGAGGCTGCTTCTGAAGCAGGTGGCGGTCCCTTATGTGGAGAGTATTTAACAGGTTGAAAATGTAACATGTTGTTCACAAGACGGTCGTGCACCCATTGCCATTCCTTCCTGAGCATATTCCACTGCCTGGTACCCCTCATCGATTGGCATTCCAAAAGGCATAGCGTCAGTTTGTCCATAAGGATTATTAGGTTCCCCAGTTTGGGCAGTCACATGCTGGGAATAACTTGTTGCACCTCTGGTAGCTTTCAGATCTAGCGCCTCTTTCATTGCTGCCAACATTTCTTCCATTCAGGTCTATGTATCAGACATTTTTTTCAGCTGGTCCCTAACGTGGTCAACCTCAACAGTCAACACCAAGGTTCCTTCCTTCCATCTGATTTTCAGCCTCCATCCTGAGAATTCTATCTCAAGCTCTTGTGTGATAGACACGAGTTTCATGAATTCGAGTTTTCTGTGGACGAGCAATGATTCAAGAGTCTTTTCCTCTGATAAGAGACATAAATAGAAAAAAGAAATGTTAAAGAAAATAAAACATATTTTATTAACAAATGGTGAGAACGCTTAGCTTTGGTGGAATGGTGGAGGAAGTCAGCTTGATCGTTCCGTAGCAAGAAATAAAGCCCCCCATACCCAGCATAAAGGATACGTCATTCAATAGGTGGGAACACGGTTGATAGCAAATCCAAGGGGAAATTCACCCCACAATGGATGCCATCTTGTGCCAACAAGAGACAGAACGCCTGATTCTCATTAATATCACCCATTCTTACAAAGCATTAACTTCAAAAAGCTATCATAGTGGCTTAACAACGCCAAACATTCATATGAAGTCCTTACAAAGTCTTAACTTCAAAAAGCTATCATTGCGGCTCAACAATGTTTAGCGTTCTCATATGAAGTCATTACAAAGTGTTAATTCAAAAAAAGTCACCATAGCGGTGAATTACATCACAGTTCCTAGTTAAAAAGGTCGTGTAACCTCCTTTAATTCACTAATAAGATCCCTACACACATCATGAACTCAGTTGTCTCTGGGGGTGCTTTTATATATCAGTTGTTAAAATGATATATAGAAGTCCAAAAAAAATTTGGTTAGCTTCTGAGATTATATGCATGAACCCTGCCCTTCAGTGTTGATTTTCAACTTCTTCATCTTATGCTTGTTGCTTCCATTTGGCTTCCAAAAGCGTAATCTCATTTAACTGGGAAGTCATTTCCTTAGCTATGGTCCAACCACGTTCATTTTCATAAGTCAATTGCCCTAATTGTCTTTTCAACTCATCGACTTCCTTTTTTAGTTGGTTGCATGCTTGGCCTTGCTTTTTAGCTTTTGATTCGAGTGTCTCCTTTCTCCTTCAATGTGTCAGTCAGTCTTTAATCTTGGGCTTGTAGCTTGGACTCGAAAGTGGGAAGTTTCTTTCGAGCAATTCCCAGTTCTGCGTCTAATTTTTCTCTATCCTTTTTCAATCGTTTGGCCAAATTAGGTGTTATTTTTGCATTTCTTCTTCTGAAGGCTTCAACTTCTTTTCATTGTGCTTGATATTTTGCCTGTAAATTCTCCAAATCATGCTCAACCACGTGTTTCTCCATGTCCAAAACCTCCATGCTCGCCTTCATAACTTCCAGCTGGACTATCATCTCAGATTTTGATAGAAGATCCTTGTCAGCTGCTTGTACAAAGTTTGGAATGGTATTGTTTCTTATCCTTTCCTCTCTCCAAGCGAAGTATCCACATGCTGCAGCCACAATTTGTTTCCCCAGTTCTTTCTTTCCATAAATAGTGATATCTTCACAGGCCTTTGTAACATCTCTTGCCTTCTTTTTACCGGCTTCATCATCTTGGTAAAAGAAGCGAATCCCTACAATTTTCCGATCATCCTTTCCGATTTTGTAGGTGTGAACAGTAAATGAAATTTCTAATTTTCCATGTTTCGGCTGGGATTGATTATGGATTTATAATTCATGAATATTTGGTTATTTTCAACTCCCTACGCCTGCCCCAAAACCAGGATAAAAACAATAGAAGAATTACAAGGACTTTTTCTTTCCAAAATTTACATACAGAAAGAACAAAAGACAAGGCTTAATGGTTTCCAATTTCTCCAAGATAGATAAACAAGAAAGAGACGAGCAGGGAGTGTTGGAAATGAGAAGGGGTTTTAGGAAATTTTGAGGGGAAGGGAAGAGGAGAGAATACTTGAGAGAAGGTTATTCTTTCTTAAGGAGGGAATGCTTCTTTATTTTTGGCTTGATACAAACCATAACCATGACCCCTATTTATACTAGTGGCACCTCCTTAACCAATGGCTAAGATTGTGCCAACACATTTTAATCTAATGGTTATAAATTATCTTCTAGAGATCTCCATACAAATATCAAGTTACTACTAGATTCTAGATTTTTCAATAAACTACTAGGATTTCTAAGGTAGAATTATCTAGAACTTTTTTCTAGAATATGGACTCTTATTAAGGCCCAAATACCAAATGGGCCAAAATCAAGTTTAATTTTCAACAGCCCCCCTTAAACTTGATTTTGTCATTCTGATCAAATTTCTCAACTTGATAAAGTCTTCTTGCTTTAGTGGCTTGGTGAAGATATCGGCAACTTGATCCTGAGTTCTTACGTACTCCACTTGTACATCCTTTCTCATGATGCACTCTCTAATATAGTGATAACGTGTATCAATATGTTTACTTCGATCATGATAGACTGGGTTTTTGGCCAAAGCTATTGCTGACTTGTTATCCACGCCTATCCTTGTTGGCTCCCCTTGTGGCATGCCCAATTCCTTTAATAAATTTCGAAGCCAAATTGCATGGCAAACACATGAGGTAGCAGCTACATACTCAGCTTCACACGTAGAAAGAGTGACAATTGGTTGCTTCTTTGACATCCAAGTGAAAGCAGTGTCTCCCAAGTAGAACACAAACCCAGTGGTGCTCTTTCGATCATCTATATCTCCTCCCCAATCGCTGTCGCTATATCCAACGAGCTTGTAATTATTAGAAAAAGAATAGTATAAGCCAAAGTTAATCGTACCTTTAAGGTAGCGTAGAATTCTCTTTGCAACCTTCAAGTGAGAGGATGTTGGATTCTCCATGTATCGACTCACGACTCCTACTGCATAGAGAATGTCAGGCCTTGTGCATGTCAAGTATCGCAAGCTTCCAACTAAGCTCTTGAAGAATGTTGGATCTACTCTTTCTCCATCTTCTTGCTTTGACAACTTGACTCTACAATCCATTGGTGTACTTATTGGCTTGCAATTGTCCATGTTGAACTTCTTGAGGATATCTTTTGTGTATGATTCTTGTGAGATGAAGATTCCATCATCATTTTGCTTAACTTCAATGCCAAGGTAGTATGTCATTTGTCCGATATCTGTCATCTCGAATTCATTGGTCATTATCTTCTTGAACTCTTCAAATAGTCTTGGGTTGTTGCTAGTGAAGATCAGATCATCCACATATAAGCACACTATCAAAATGTCTCCTTCATTAATTTTGACATAAAGAGCGTGCTCATGTGGACATTTGGTGAATCCGTTTTCTTGGAAGTACTTATCAATCCGACTATTCCATGCTCTTGGCGCTTGCTTCAACCCATAAAGTGCCTTTTTCAACTTGAGAACTTTGTCTTGTTGTCCTTTCACCTTGTATCCCAAAGGTTGCTCGATGTACACTTCTTCCTCGAGGACTCCATTCAAAAAGGCTGACTTCACGTCCATCTGGTGAATTCTCCACTTGTGTTGAGCTGCTAAAGAGATTATAAGTCTTATGGTCTCCAGACGGGCAACCGGAGCAAACACCTCATCATAATCGACCCCAGCCTTTTGACTATATCCTTTTGCAACTAGTCTTGCCTTATATCTTTCAATTTCTCCCTTGGCATTCTTCTTTGTCTTGTACACCCACTTGACACCAATAGCCTTATGCCCTTTTGGAAGGGAGACGAGTTCCCACGTGTCGTTCTTCTCGATAGCTTTAATTTCTTCATCCATAGCATCTCTCCATCTTTTATCTTGCGCAGCTTCTTCAAAGTTCACAAGTTCACAGTTTGCAAAGAGACAGAATAGGGTGAGATTGTCCATTCTCTCAATTTCCTCATAAAAGTCTTGAAGGTTTCGTGGTGGTAAGGCCTCAGTTTTATCAAAGAGATCTTGAAGACTTCTATAACGCGTCACAACCCTGTCACTCCCAGTGTCTTCCGAAGTGGATGATGTTGGTGATGAGATCTCTTGTTGAGCTTCTTTAGATGTTTGTTCTTCTTCAAACTGAGGAAAGAAATTGTATTCCTTTTCACGAGCTCCAAAGTCCCATTGTCCTTCTTCATCGAAGATGACATCTCTGCTAACTTTAATCTTGTTGTTGTTTGGGTTATACAACTTGTAGCCTTTTGAGCTTGAATCATAACCGATGAAGATGAATCTCTCACTCTTGTCGTCAAGTTTGGTTCTTTTCTCGTCTGGGATATGGACATGGGCTACGCTTCCGAAAACTCTCAGGTGTGAGATACCAGGCTTTCTTCCACTCCATGCTTCTTGTGGTGTCTTTCCCAACACACTTCTTGTTGGAGATCGATTGGATAGATAGACTGCGCACGCCACAGCTTCTGCCCAAAATTCTTTTGGAAGGTTCTTGCTTTTGAGCATGCTTCGAGTCATATCAAGGATTGTTCGATTTTTTCTTTCTGCCACACCGTTTTGTTGGGGGGATCTTGGAACCGTCAGGGGTCGTCTGATTCCATTCTCTTCACAAAACTCTTGGAACTCTTTGGAAGTGAATTCTCCACCCCGATCAGTCCTCATGGCTTTGATCTTCCGACCACTTTCTTTCTCTACTTCAGCTTTGAACTTCTTGAAGGCAGTGAAAACTTCTGATTTCTGTTTCAAGAAATAGACCCATGTTTTTCTTGAAAAGTCATCAATGAAAAGGAGAAAGTAATTATTTTTACCAAGTGAGCTTGGCTTAATTGGCCCACAAACGTCAGCATGTATGAGCTCAAGCGGCTTCTTGGCTCTTGAGTTTGACTTCTTTGGAAAACTCATTCTAAATTGTTTTCCAAGTAAACATCCTTCACAAAGTTGATCGGGGTGGCTGATAGAGGGTAAGCCTCTCACCATCTTTTGCTTCGACAACAAACTTAAGCCTCCAAAGTTTAAGTGCCCAAAACGAAGATGCCAAAGCCAAGATTCATCATTGTAGCAAGCTTTGAGACATCTTGCTACATCATTTTGGATATTCAATAGGAACATCCTATTTCTTGACATTGGTACCTTGGTTATGAGATTATTTTTCCCATCTCTAATGGAGAGACTGGAATCTTTCATGTGAATATCATAGCCCTTTTCTAAAAGTTGTCCCAAATTCAAAATATTGTTCTTCATATTTGGGACATAGTAGACATTTGAGATAAATTCATGTTTTCCATCTTTCATGCGGATTAAGATCTTACCTTTTCCTTTCACTGGAATCTTGGACTCGTCACCAAACGAGACATTGCCACTTACTGATTCATCAAGATCCACGAACATGCTTCTTTTTCCGCACATATGGTTGCTTGCACCGGTGTCAAGGTACCATGTGTTTTCTTGGCTTCCTTCATTGCCTCCACGTACTAGCAGCACTGTTTCAAACTTCTTATCCTTCTCCTCCACATAATTGGTTTCCTCCTCAACTCTATTCTTGAAAAATCTACATTCTGAAGCGTAGTGGCCAAACTTCTGACAGTTATAGCATCGAGTTTGAGATTTATCATACCTTGTGCTTGAATGTCCTCTTCCACGTCCTCTCGTTGAACTTTCTCCTTTCTCGTAACTATTGTTGATGAATCTTGAACCCCGTCCATTATTGTGACGTTTGAATTGTCCTCGTCCTCGACCTCGGCCTCTACCTCGACCTCGTTGGCCTCTCTCATTTCCATGACTTTCTTCCTTTTCTTTTAGTTGCATTTTGAAGAGTTTCTCAATTATTTCTTGCTTCTTTTTGTGCTTCTCTTCATAAGCTTGCAATGATCCTTGAAGTTGTTCAATCGTCATAGCCTCCAAATCTTTGGTTTCCTCAATTGTCACAACAATATGTTCGAATTTTGGATCCAAAGAACGTAGTATTTTCTCCATAATCCTTACATCTTCTAACTTCTCACCATTTCTTTTCAGTTGATTTGAAACAGCGAGAATTCTTGAAAAATAATCGGAAATGGACTCGGACTCTTTCATATGTAAGGATTCAAACTCACCTCTTAGAGTTTGGAGACGCACCTTCTTTACTTTGTCTTCTCCTTTGCAACAGGTTTGAAGCTTCTCCCATGCCTCCTTAGCAGATGTTGCATTGGAAATCTTCTCGAACTCATCTTCATCCAATGCTTGGTAGATGAGGAAGAGAGCTTTTTTGTCTCTCTTTCTTGAATCCTTCAAAATTTCTTTTTGTGCTTGAGATAGTGAAGCCTTATCTTGTGACTCCTTATAGCCTTTTTCAACGATCTTCCAAACATCATGTGCTCCAAGAAGAGCCTTCATTTTGATACTCCAATTATCGTAGGTGCTCCCCTTTAGAAGTGGGACTTGGAAGGATGCCGAGCCATTGCTTGCCATGACTATTGACGGATTTCGTATCAGAACCTGGCTCTGATACCACTTTGTTGGAAATGAGAAAGGGTTTTAGGAAATTTTGAGGGGAAGGGAAGAGGAGAGCATACTTGAGATAAGGTTATTCTTTCTTAAGGAGGGAATGCTTCTTTATTTTTGGCTTGATACAAACCATAACCATGATCCCTATTTATACTAGTGGCACCTCCTTAACCAATGGCTAAGATTGTGCCAACACATTTTAATCTAATGGTTATAAATTATCTTCTAGAGATCTCGATACAAATATCAAGTTATTACTAGATTCTAGATTTTTCAATAAACTACTAAGATTTCTAAGGTAGAATTATCTAGAACTTTTTTCTAGAATATGAACTCTTATTAAGGCCCAAATACCAAATGGGCCAAAATCAAGTTTGATTTTCAACAGGGAGCACGTATCCTTACTTCTCAGCAATGACGGCCAAAGTTTAATTCCCCGTCAATATCAAACACACTTTGAAGACTCTCTATCTATATAGGTATACAAAAACTCCTAGAATTCAACTTAGTATAGTTAAAGAAAAATGAATCAAAAGTGAACACAGTACCATTATCATGGTTGTGATATTTATTGCCCTTAGAAGTAAATAAACAACTGTCCCTAGCTCCTTGCAATTAATCAAAAGAAAATGTATCAACCCTTCAAAATTCAAGCTTTTCAGACTGATTGACAGAGAGATCGCAGCTAGCCACGGATGGTAGGTTGTCTATTTTCTTCCATCACATTAAAAATTGAAACGAAGATAGATATACAGTTTCTGGTTAAGACCCTGTGTCAGAATATATCCTGATTGTTGAACTAGCTAGGAAAGTCACTTTAATCACCCACAAGGCACATATCATTGGCAAAGCTGTATTAAACTATATGACTCGGTCAAGTCAACTGCTGAAGGAGAATCAGTGAGCTTTGCATTTTGCCAGTGCTGTGCCGAGTGAATGCTATCAGAGTCTATAACAAAGTAACAGATCATGCATGCGCCGATTAAAGGAAACTGGTAAAAGGAAGATGGTTGTGTGTGTTCTCAACTGGTCATCTCTGTGTGCCTTCTGCATGTGTTTTGGTAGGTAGGGTTGCAACATTTATATATATGGCTGATAATATATTTACATACAAAACTGCAGGTTAAAGGAAAATAAGTAAATACCAGAGTTTATTTCCTGAGAAATATGCAAGTTCAAGAAATTCAAGAAGATTATCATGAAGAGTTAAGTGACTAGCTAGCTATAGTAACAAACTGGATATGTTGACAGAAGAAGAGAGAGCACAAGACTGCTCACACACAAAGCCTTTTGGGTATGTTCAGATGTGCTCTCTATCTTCTGTCAACAAGCTGTCTGACGCGCCTTAATGTAATCCTTCACCTTCTCTGCATACAAGAAGAAAGAATCCTATTCATTAGGATCATCAACCCCATATGGCAGGGGGAAAAGCAAATGGATAGAATACCTTTACGCAAGTTGTGGCATATGAGGATTTTGAAGTCTCACAGAAAGAGGAGACCGAGAGAAGATTTGATTGAGAGGGAGAAAAAGTAAAAACTGTTTTTGGGTTTGAGAAATGAAAGGAAGAAAAACCACGAAGAGAGAGTTATTTATGGTTATGGGGGAGGCAACTGGGAGAAGATCAGAAGAATCGGGGTTGTTGAAAAAGTAGTGAAGGAATAGATCCTGGCTTCTCTTGTGAGATAAGACTTGTCGCAAAACAAGTGGCTCATGTTTAATTTCCACAATGGCTACTATGACTACGGTGTCAATATCAGATTGAGTAAGCAATTATGGGTTTTCTGTAGCTTTCGTTTTCTTGATTAATTGACCCAATTTCAGAACCAACTTACACGTCCCGCATGCATTGCCGATTGGCAGGTCCAAAATGATAAAATTAGACCAGTTTACTGTGATTGGTAGTAACAAAATTAATTAAAACTCATTAATCTGATATCCCTTTATATATATCTTTATGGACTTCGTGTGAGATTTTTTTTTGGTAAGAATGGACTTCGTGTGAGATAAAATGCCGTATAGTACTAAACATATCTAAGAACAGCTTTTTGGTTACCAACAGACGTAAATGCCGGAATGACGCATCTTTATGGTCCCACCTTCATTTAGTTTAGAGCAGAAAACAAGGCTGAGGAACGCTCGCAGTCACAATACAAGGTGGGAAAACTTTTGTTTAATCATTTATCCAAATTATTTTTTTGAAGTATTTGAAAGTTTGCCCTTCTTTCTTCTGTTTTGGCTGAAACTGTCAACGTTCGTTTTCTAAATTGTATCGGACAAAAAGGAATATAATAAGGAAGAGATGACTGAAACATAGTATTTATAAAATGTTATAGATACTAGGTGTACCGAACGGATATTCTGGGCCCATGACCCAATCTCGACCTAGTTCATGGTTTGACTTGAAGATCACCTTGATCGGGTCAGCTCAACAGCATTCTCAGAATCCGGTGAGATACTTGCCCGAGTTGCCCAGAACAGAGCCTCTTATCTCGGAGAAGATTACGCCCCTCGGCCCCATCACTGACCTTGTTGTCCACAGCATTTTATATGGGGATCTCTCCCAGGTATGAACAAGCAACCCTTAACACTCAACTTATATCTTTCACTCACTGACTTGGACGTCAAACCCACCGCAGCTTCAGCAGAAGGGTTCTCGATCATATCTCCAGATCAGAATAGTAGGTTTAATCTTTATTCTTAAACTACATATGTTGTCTCATATATATACTTTTTGAATACAATGTTTATGATAAGCATATTTGCACATGCAAGAAATTTATATTAAATTTTATGTGAGTCACATATAATTATAAGTATGTTCTTTTATATATATATATATAATACAAAGGGGCCTAAATAGGGACGAGTCCTGAAATTTTACATAGTAGCAGCAAGAGCAACACACAAATATAAAAAACAAACTTTCAAATGTTTATATAAAAAATAAATTAATATAAAATGTTGAAAGATAAATTTACATTTGTTCCCTTTACGTTTTTATATTTTGAAAATATTGAATGAATTTTCATTATCAATACTATTAAATATATATTTTTTCTTGGGGTCTATCCCCTTTTGTTAATTAGCCAAAAAAAATATTTTCCTTTTATATATACAACCAAGCAATCATTCAATCATTCATCTACTATATGATTACATATTTGATTCCTTATGATATTCATTGCAAAAAATATTCTTTTAACTATTGTAGTTGCCTTGGCAAAATCATTTTTAACATTCTTTATGATATTTTTTAGTTAGGCAAGGACAAGAGACATCTAACTCACACTCATTGACCGTACATTTGTGAACGAAGAGGATGACATAATTTGAGAATTGGAGAGAGATGACCTAATCACATGACATAAAGGTTGTTCAGGTGTGGAGGATAATTTGGTGACTTCTGTGATTGAGTAATTTTCTCTTCATATGAGAAAGTTGGTGGCATGAAAATTACGCAATAAATCTCATAATATAGCAAATTTAAAAAAAAATTGAGGATAAAAATTATAAAATAATAGTATAGTAATAAACAAATTTAAAAAATCAGTGGGAACAGCCCCACTCTCTTAGACTTGGATCAGTCCTGGGCCTAAGCCCACATAAGTATCTTTATATATATTTTGATCACCCAAATTTTTATCAATTTAAATTAAGGCAGGCTTCTTAAAACAAATTTTTGTTGGGATTAATTTAAGGCCAGCTTCTTAAAATAATGTATTTATGTTTATTAATTGTGTCCAAGGTACCCGCTAACCCCCGCTGTTAGTGAATAAGAGAATTCTGAGTAAGTAGAATTTTTTTGTTATTTATATTTCTCTGAAAATTATATGAATCCCAACATTTTAGAAAGAGTAATACTAGATAAGTCGGCATCGTGAGTGATAAAATAATAGCACCCCCACTCTTGCTAGAATCATAGGAGCCAAATACAAGATCATACTATATTAAACAATAGTAAAATATTTATTTTTTATATATGATTTAATTACCAGGACCAATAAAAATTAGTTTCATAAATATTATGAAATTCAAAAATATCAAAACAGTTTTCATATATTTGGTGCATAAATTAAATGATGCATGATACGTGCAAGAATTTTTCCTCTCTCCCTTGTTGCAATTCTTTATGGGCCACAAGAGGGGACTGCCTTAACCCATCTTTTACTTTGTGAGCAAAGTAAAGGGTAGATTGTCTTAGGGCCAATTATTGATACATTTCTTTTCATTTAATTTTTGCTATATCTGTTGGTCCATATGGTTAACTAGCAATGCTGGGTTTGGGTTTGGGCTCGTGCCTGCAATGTAGTGTACTAATGCTATAAGCCCATAACCATTGAAATTGACCATTTAATATTGACACCAAAAGGAAAAGATAAAAAGAGGCAGGGCAGTGCACTGGAACGAGCACGAGCATGTTGGAAGCAACGAGAATGTTCAAAACAGCACCAATGGAAGATTGTGGAACATCAATCAAACTACAATTAGAATAAATCAGAAAGAAACTCCAAGAAAGTTCAGGACCTTTCCTTTAAACCCTTTATAAGAATGTGCCATCTAAAACCTCTCCTTGTGCTCTGCTCTGTATAATTTTCCACAACCCAAAATAGCTTTTGTGTTCAATACAATTAACCATGTCTCTAATTTCTCAACTGCTTGGTGATGAAACCTTCGACCCCTTCCTATCTATGATCAACAAGTGCCCTGTTCTAAGCACCCCAACAGATTGGAAAGAGACCAAAGATGCCCATGTGTTTATAGCTGACCTTCCGGGGCTGAAGAAAGAGGAGGTCAAGGTAGAGGTTGATGAAGGAAGGGTGCTTCAGATTAGTGGTGGGAGGAATGTGGATGAAGATGACAAGAACATCAAGTGGCATCGCGTTGAACGTTGCCGTGGCAAGTTTCAGAGGAGGTTTAGGCTCCCAGAGAATGCTAAGGTGGATGAAGTTAAGGCTAACATGGAGAATGGAGTGCTTGTTGTGACTGTCCCTAAGCAGAAGGTGAAGAAACCAGAAACCAAGGTGATTCAGATCGAGGGCAATTAAAAGATATTGCGCAGGAGGAAATTGAGAGAAAATGTGAGAATGGGAAAATAAAAGGGTTGCTACTTGCTACACGTTTGTGGGATTGTCAATAGTTATGTTGTGTGTCTGGTTTGATAGTCATGCAGAGTTCTGTTGTATGTGATTTCAGCTTGTTATAAATGTTCTTGTGTGAAGACTTTTCACGCAATTAAAAAAAGAAGATAAAATTCAGTTGAAGACTAGTTGAACAAAAAAACTATAAGATTATAATGCTTTGAATTGACCTTGGTGCCATGAGACATGCATAATAACAAGATCTGATTTCGATGGATTAAAATTAATTTTTTTATCAAAATACATAATTATGTGTATAAAATGAAATTAATGACTCATAAAAAAATTGTTAACAAAAGGAATTTATAAGTGTCTAGATATTATTGGCCTCACTCAAACATTTTATCAATTTTAAATGTAGGTTACCTGCTATGATAATTTTTTATTTGTTTAGTCTATAAAAGTTATGTTTATCAGTTTATGTAAGAATCTCGAGTTTGGATATCATATTATTGCTCTCTCTACTTGTGTCTCCGTGATTCCAATGATATGCTTTTACTTATTAAATTTTTTTGAATTACGTTAAAGGTACAAATACTTAACTAAGAGAGGGAAAAATATAATTTCATAGAGAATCAAACATTCAACATCAACATCATAATTAAGCTAATAAAAACCTATATTGGTTTACAAATTATATGGAAGTATGTTAATTCAAGGTAGTTTATGAATGCCTAATTTATTAACTGAATTTTAAACTCTATATTTCTTTGGTTGAAATACAAATAATTCCTCCATATGAATTAACCAAAATAAAATCATACACATGTAATCCTTATTCTCTACATGCTATATAGTGAATTAAAAGGAGTGTAGATTGGATCTAAATAACTCTCTCCATAGCCTTAATTGATTGGAGGCTCTGCGTCCACTGTTGAAAAAAAAAGGCACGCACAACTCAGCCTAGTGTAGTTAACCTTTGATGGATAGGATATTGCTTTTGACATACGTAAACCAGGGGTTCTGTGCTTTTGGTTTATGGTGGCTTACCTTCTCTCCATCAGCCAAAAAAAAAATCTCCCACTATCTTAAATATTGTCAAAATATTGTGTTTCTTTTATTCCTTTCTTCTTGTACTTTTGTTGTGGATTCATTTATTTTCTCAACGGAATGTATAGTTATTTGTTGTCATAGGGTCATTGGGTTTATTGTCTTGTTTTGATATTCACATTGTGTCTATGCTTATGTACTTGTGTTGTCTAAACATGAATTTGATTGGAATTGAAGGACCTAAGCTCCCTTTTTTTATTTTTGTTTTATGTACTTTAAGATTGATTTTTAAGTTTTGTTATATTTTGGGGAGTCTCTTATTTTAGGGGACTATCAAAATGTCAAAATGAAACTTTGGCATTTTAGTCTCGGGTTAAGTTACTTGATTTATTAACCAAAAAAAAAAAAGTTACTGGATTATTTATGGCATTGTGTAATAATTTGGGTGAAAGGCTTCGAGGTTAGGTTTTCTATCTCTAATTCCTGGCAAGTCAAGTTCCCATTTTAGGATATGTGGCACTTCCTTTAGCTATGTTAGAAAACAAGGCTGGTGGCTCACTCATTCAAATGGCTCACTTTTTTATCATTTGTTTAAAGGAAGATATTTTCCTCATTCTTCCTTCTTATAGGCCAGCACCCGGAATAATTGCTCATGGGCTTGGCATAGCATTATTGATGGTATTGCTAGAAAAAACAACTACACGGTTGGTGGGCTCTAACTCCTAGATTAATATTTACGAGAAGATCCTTGGATTGCTGAAGTTCAAAGATTCAGACCTCCTCCTCTTCCAATCAAGGAGGGCAAGTTCATTTAGTTTGACAACTAATTCACCAAACTACTCTCACTTGGAAAGTGCAATTAATTTATGAGCTTTTTAATCCAAATACAACTGGTTTCAACTTGCAATTACCTATTCTGGTGGGATATGACAAGTTGATATGGATTCACAATAATAAAGAATGGGATGTATACAGTTCACAGGGAATACCGGCATGGCTATGTTAAAATCATCCCTCTTCCTCACTCTTTGGTGGCACTGGCACGCAAAAGGTATGGAAGGATATTTGACATTTGGAAACAGAACAAAACAAAATGTATGATCAGTTCCCACAGTAGTCGCAATATTACGATTTTAGAAGTATGTAACTGTATTGTAGTCGCAATTGTGGTTGCATTTGTCATATTTTTTCATAATTATCCATAATTTATGTCCATAATTTATACAATTGAAACGTAACCGTAACTGTAATTTAAAACACTAATCAGTACCTACAAATGATTTTGCTAAATTCCACTGAAGTTGCTTCCCAACAAAGAGACCTCCATGCCTGTCATGGGGCCTCTTTTGCCTCCCACTTTGAGCTCTTGTAGAGCACCAGCAGGTTACCTTTTGACATTATTATTAATAAAACAAACTGTAGGCACTTGATTGAACTCCCCCTTTGGCCCAAACAAATTGAACTTTAAAACCCATAATCTGCCATTTTTTCTCATAATATTGTCCCAACCTTAGCAAAGCTTCCACCTTACTTTTAGCATTGTTACTTTTTTTGTGTCGGCGTGCACGCGTGGGTTTATATAATTGAACAAAAGGACAGAAACCATCATAAAAAAAAATGTACAAAACAAAAGGAATCTACACTTCTATTGATAAAGCAAACTCCGTAAAATGACATGGCATTGCATCAGCTTACACATTTGTAATTCAAAGAAGGCTCCAACCACCAGATAAGATCATAATTAAGTTTCTAAACTAGACAAAGTGAAGAAAGGAAGACCCATCATTACATTAAACTTCCTTCACTTTTCTTTTCTGGTTAGTACTAATTAAATGAGTTTGATCAATTAGAGTCATACACTGATAGTACAACAAGGATTGTTAATGGGTTGGCCTCTTGCCAAGCCAAGCAGCTTCTTCTCCTTGATAGCTGGATCCTCTAGCAGCAGAACCTTGTCTTTGTCTCTAACTCCAACCATGTGCAGGTATTCATTGTCCTCTCTCTCTTTACCTCTGAAGAGAAGCCTCTGCTCTCTGGGCTCCAAACTTGTTACCAGTGACAGAATCATTTTTAATTCTCCTGCAAGACATTATTGATTCACAAAATTTGTCAAATACCCACATGAGAATTATCTCTATACTGCTAAAAAATCAAACTTTTGGGTCATAAATAACCAATTGATCCCTCAGACAGTAAAATAAAAATTTCGGGTCTTCTTAATTTCAGCTTGTAACCAAAATTTCGAAGTCATTATGAAAAAGGGATGGTTGAGACTCACCAAAAGTTGAAGTGGCTTCAATAGAAATGTCATGCCACTGTGACACAGTTGACACTCTAATTGTGATCAACCCCTCCCCTGCATTTTGGTTGCTCTCCCTTTTCTGAACAAGCATGCCACCAGGCCTAAGTTCCCATTTGATTTCACTTATGCTTCTGCAATCCTTTTCTGTTGGGGGTGCTGTTTTGTTGCCACTTCCAAGCTTGGAGCTGCTTCTGCAGAACCTCTTTGACCTCAACTTGATCATCTTTCTTTCTCTCTCTCAGCTCCGTTGTCTCTCTTAGAAGAACTGAATCAACTGATAGTGAAGGAGCAAGAGAAGTTCACGTGGTTGGGCAGTTATATAATACTAGAAAGCGTGCAAAAGGACAAAGAATCCATGAATAAAATACAAGCCGCCCTTGTGTTGCAAAAAAGTAAGACTTGAGGGACCAGGAAAGCCAACGACTTATAAACACGTGGAAGACAATATGGGCATTGTCTTTTCTGCTGATCTTGTGAAGGGCCAAGGGCTGTAGCACATGGGGAGTTGGTGCGTGCTTAAGAACACGCTTGCTTGATTAGCGGGCCAAACGTTGCTGGCCTCTAGTTACTCTATATATTGCAATCCTTTGATTAATGCTAGTATTATAAGTTTGAGTTCTTTGATGGCCTCTAGTTACTCTATATAATATGATAATCAAGTTAATCATTAAGAAAGCCACATTTTCTATTCTCTCTGTCTTTTTTTTCATTAACATTCTTTTAAAAATTTGCTTCATTTTTTTTTATTTCAATAAAAGAAAAATCTCAGAAGAACATGACTATGGCTAGCAAGATTAACCTGCACCTGGCTAAACTGTACAGAAAAAAACTATATAACTTGTCCAATCCGTACCACAGCAAAAAAAATTGAGCTTTTTTTTTGTTTTTTATTTTTATTTTTAATTAGATATATTTTTATTATAATTATAAGAATGTCATATTATTTTTATTTTTAAAATTTTGTAAAAAAAATTATAAAAACAACAAAATATTTATATAATTAACTTAAGTCTCACATCACTAGAGTTAAAAAAAGCCAAGAAGATATTTTTATATAAATAAGCTTTTTGTATATTGAGGTAATGTATCGTTTAAAAGAGAGACTTTAGATACTTGAGAGAAGTTATAATTAAACTATTGAAAAATGAGTATGTGATGAGAGTTTTATAATTAGGTTATTGGAAAGTGAGTATGTGATGAGAGTTTGCAGCTCTAACATTGCAATAGTTGTAATTTAATAGTTTTATTAGTAAAGTATTTTTTTTTATCCTTTTTAATTATGGTAAACGTAAATCAAAAGATAAAACCTTGTTAAATATTATATTCTTAATTCTTTCTAATTCTTTTATTATGGGTACTCTCTTCTCATTCTTTTACAAAATTTTGAAATAAGGTAACATTTTTGTAACTGAAACTAAAAACAAAAAAGCAAATCAAATGGGTTCTTAGTATACTAATTGTCTGCAAAGTTCTATATTAACGGCGCTGCTTTTAAATTTAGAAAATGAAAATATCCTGCTCTTACAATCCTCCAACACTTCGGCTAGAATTTGATGTTGAGCCATATATCAATTACTTTATTTCTCTCTAAATCTGATCACACGCAAGATACCAATTGGAGGAGATACATACATGAAATTTAATTTCAACTCCTACTTATGGTCTTATGAAGAGTGGGGCTATTGGCACTTTCACTTACAGATTCATATTCTCCACTAATAACTTATAATTATAATTTTTTAAATTATTCTCTTATAACTATTTCTTTTTTATGAAATTCAATAAATAAATACATTAATATTTGTCTCTTCACATTCTATAATATTAATTATTTATAATTTTTCTTATCTATTCGCTCACACACATTTTTTTTTATTATTATTCTTACATTATGCTTTTTTTTCCAATGCATGTGGACCGAATTATGCTTTCGCTTTGTTTTGCTGATTTGAAATAATTATTGTCACTTATAAGTACACATAATTCAATCGCATAAGCTAAAGAGATATTCATATTTGTTTTAAAGCTTTTTTGTTGGCTAATATCATACATTTGAATCTCCTTTTAAAAGGACAAATCATAAGTATGCATGTCTTTTTCTATCGAACGATGTTATTTGAAAATTATTATCTTTAAAGTAAACATAAAATTATTTCACAATCAGGCGATATTTTTGCCATTATTGTTCAGTTACTCACCATTTTTTTTATTTCAAATTAATGTCATAGCCTAAAACCTTCAAATAATATAAATTTACAAAGTCAACATATACAAAGAATTTTTAATACTTATTTCATGTTTCAAGTCAGTCTCCATACAAGTTTTGAAGGAAAAGATAAGATAAATGTCTTATCCACATATCTTTCTATTTATTTGTTTAGATGCTATTTTAATCCTTTTTTTTGTGTAATTAGGGTATGAATTGGTACCGCCCAATCGGAGGGAAAAAAATTTTAAATAACTATCTACACATATAAATTTTAAAAATAATTTATGAAATAAAAAAATTAAAACTTGTTTACACAAAAAAAAAGAGGAACATACTAGAAGAAAGCATGCTAAGACAAGAATTCAACTCCAATGCCAAGCTATTTTATACAAATTATGTCTGGATGCATCGTATATGCATTCAGGGTTATTTATATTAAAAAAGGAATAATATCTATGAATACAACTATTATTTGATGCCTGAATATTCTTATATGAGAACTCAAAACATAAATATAACCTCCACCTGGATTGATTTAATAGGAAACATTCATGATTTTTTTTTTTTATGATACTTTTCTTTTCAGTCTTAGAATTGAAACTTATGATTTTAGAATGTCGGTATATTTTATTGTTCCAATTGCACAGCAGGTGTGTATCCATTATAAACATAACATGTGAAAATCGGTTATGATATTATGGACTAACTAGAACTTGAAAATGAAATTATGTGATGTTTGATTGAAAAAATAAAAATGGAGAAAAGTCTACATTAAGCGACAAGTGGCTAATTTTAGCCCATACTAACGGGGGACATGGATGCATATGGCAAAAATATGGGAACTACATCGATAATTGAGGGATGTTGCACATCTCTTCTCCACAAACATGTGGGTTGTTGGTGACTATTGTTTATTTGTTTTTTATTTTTTTATTTTTACATTAACGTATTTTCACATTAATTTTTATATTAATTGTGATTAAGTTTATTTTTAAAGGGCGTACTCTCACACTTAATACATTTAAAGAAATTAATTCTTTTATATATTAGACCAAAATTTAAACTCAAATAATTAAAACAGAAAATATACATTCTTAACCACTAACCCAATCAAGCCAACCATTTAGTTCAATGATTACTATCTTTCCTCTTAACTTGAATCAAGAAGCAGGAAATTAATTAATTGCATCATATTGTTGCAATCATTTTGTTTTTTTTTTTCTTTTACCTTCTAATTTTAGACCCTCATTTCTTAAGAGCCATAGAACTTTTTCTTACATGAGAAAGCTAACATGCATGATTTTCATTATTTTCATTAAATTTTAATGCATTATCTTCCAATTGGCTTAGTTTTAGTAGTTAACTGAAAGGACAAAGAAAAAAAAAGGAAGAAAATGAAAAAAAAAAGATAATAGAAAATTATTCAATATATGTTAAAAAGCAATATTAGATAATGTTTTCCGAGTTGCTCATTCTATTATCACATATTAAAATAGTTTAATTGTGACAATAATTACTTAAAAAATTAAATTCTGTTAATGATATTCTAACATGTGATTAAGTGATCATGTAAAAAAATTATACATTTGCAAAAGACAAAAATTAAATTTATATTAGTATTAAATTCTCAAAGAGCTTAATTTTGATTGAAATATTTTTTACATGATTACTCAATCACATGTTGAAAAACTATCAACTTTTTTTTATATTTTAAGTTGTTGTTATTAGAGTCAAACTACTTTAATAATGTGACAATATATGATTAAGTAATAATGTAATTCAAAATTTCAAACTTAAATCATCATTATCATATTATGCATTTATTTTTCAATATATGGTTTTCCAACTTTAACTAATAAAATGCCATTGCTTATATTACACCCAAAAAAATAAAAAAAACATCTCAAACTGGTTGTAGAAGCTTATATCTACAGAGTACATAGATTTACATACAAATATTTCATAAGAGGGTGAGGCTATTATCATCACTCCTCGTTAATAACTTATAATTAAACTTTCCTAAATTACCATCACTTAACTAATTTCTTATTTGGATAAATTCTAAATTAATTATGCTCTTATTTATCTATTCACATCCCCATTAATCTCAATTACTTTTACTTTTTTTTACATGCCCAAATTCTTGATGACTTCTTCTATTCTTTCTCCAAGTCTGAGTCTTCATTTTATCTTTTCTTCTAGAGAAGTAATACTCTTTTTTTTTCCTTTCTTTCTTTTTCATAATTTGGTTTCTTCTACACAAATTTGCTAATCTTAGAGAATCTAACAAAGCAGCAACAATAAACTAATGATGTAAACATGAATCTCTCTCTCTCTTTCTCTCTCTCTCACACACACACACACAAAAAGAGAATTTGTTGATCCATATTCTGAATTAGGGGTGTCAAAATGGCCTAATATGTTTATCCGTCAAAATTATTTAAGTTGGACTACAATATTATTGACTCATTTAAATCAATTCATTTTTTGATTAAGTTAAACGGGTCAAACTCGTTTATTCGCGAGCTAGCCTATATAATATATATATATATTGCCATTTAAAAAAAAATATTTGGATATATGCATTTGTTGTTACATGTGTGTATTATCATTTTGTTATGTTAATGCTTTATTATTTCTATTGTTGATGCTATTGGAGTGTGAAGTAAACAGGTGAAACACAAGAAGGGGGGTTGAATTGTGTTTCTTAACTCCTTTTTAATTATTTTTAAAAAAATTTTACACAGGAAGCAAAAGGCAATGGACGCAGAAAGTTTCTGAGTCCAATTGGACACTAAAGCAAGTTTGAGAAAAACAACTTTAAACAAAGTGAAAAAGTTCTAAGTTTTAACTCAACTATTTAGTTAGGAAAACAATGGCAATCCACAGATGTTAGTGAAACTTAAAACACAAGATGAAGATAGAAAAGCTTACACCAGAAGTTTATCCTGGTTCACTCCCACAAAACGAGAGCTACGTCCAGTCCCTTCAACTAGAAGGATTTTCAACTAATCTTGCACAAAGATTACAAGTATTATCCACCTCTTCAAGTATACAAGTATTCTCAACCTCTTCAGGTTTTACTATCCAAGTATTCTTTTATACACAGCCTCTTCAGGCTTAAACACCAAATAGAAAAAAGTATAGAAGTGCTTGAGTTTTTAACTCACTACAGATGAAGATTTAAAAAAATAAATCTCAAGACTTAATATTTTTTAAGAGATTGAATACAGAGAAGAATAAAAGCTATAAGCCTTTTTGCTTTTGAATTTCTCAGAAGGTGGTCGCGCTTTCTTCTTCAAAGACAATTGTATTTATAGATGAGAGCAATTTGAGCAGTCTTCAATAAGCTTCTTCGTCCAACGGAAACATTTATTACCTTTCTGAGTGGTATTAAATGCCTAAGAAGGAGACGTGTAAAGCTTCTTCTGAAAAGACATTTTGATTGTCAGGAATGTCCAAAAATATGATATCTTACTCCTGACTTGTCCGAGCGCGCAGAAAGTTCCTTATTCGCAGGTCTTTGTAGTTGTTAGCAATGTCAGCTAAGTGGCTCAGTTGACTTCTATTTGAAGCGTGCGCTGTCAGAGTCCTTCTCAGCATTTAATGAAGAACAGTTTCTTCATATTTGAAAAATGGCATTGGACGAATACATTGAAACCTGAGCTTAGTACAAGAAACATTGGACGATCCAAGTATAATGAAACTTTGTGAAACAGTTTAAAAGGTATTGGACGCATCTTAGTTTCCTTTAGCTAAGAAGAGAATGGACGCACACACAAGTAACTTGTTTGTTAACACTTTTCTTTTTATTTAAAAAGTTACGAAACAAGTTATGTAGGTCTTTTACATATTCAATCTGAATTAAAACTTTCGTTATCTTCAAAACTCTTAAGGGGTAATAATTCTTTAGAAGGAATGGTTCTAAACTTAGTTTCATAAGGTTCTTTGGTTCCAACAGAGTGTGCATGCACGAAATTTTTTCCTTTTTTATGCTACTGTGGATGTATAGATTTGACAATTTATTACTTTAGAGATTGTATAATCTTGAAGATTATTGTTCTTGGCAATATTTTGATTTATTTGAATACCTCTTTAAGTCTTTATATACTTGTAATTTACTTATAAATTATTGAATGAGTTTATTTAAAAAAATTAAAGTTTTTAATATTTTTTTAAAAATAAATAGGTAGCATATTTAGGCCCATGAGCTAACTTTATACAGGTCAGGATAGCATTAACTTATTTTTGGCCAACCCATTTAACAATCTTATTCAAGATATCAATCCATGAAGCCTCAGATCTATGCACTATTTATATAATATTATAAAAGAGAGTTTGTTCAAGATCTATCAATGTCACGTGTCATTCATGTAATAAGTTTTTATCCCCTCCAAAGTTGGAGAGTATTTTATTTTTAGATGTATTTATGACTGTGTTAGTTGTGTGAAAAAAGTTTTTCTAAATGTCTTAATTTTAATATATTTATATAGATAATAAGTTAAATTAAATAAATTTACTATACGATCATTTAATTTTTTATATACTTTTAAACTAATTTATCATAACTATTTAATAAACATGTACATTGCTAATTTAATAAACTTGTGCATCGCACCAGTAATAAAACTAGTATAAATATAATCTTTTCTAAAACAAATTCAAATCCTTTACCAAGAGGCAAATCTTTTGAATCATTAAGTTAACTTTCAAGTCAATTGAGATTATATTCTTCTTAAAATGATTTAAGGATGCAGTATTCACATTGGTCTTGTGCATTTAAAATAATTAATATTCTTAAAATTTATTCTAATATCCGAACTTAAATAATTAAGATAAGAAGCATATAAACAACTAAGCCAACTCCTTAAATTAGTCTGAGCATTTTATAATTCTTAAACAAGAAGTTTTTTTTAATGGAATTTGGACACTCATGGTGTACTACCCTATTTTATATATTGGATTAATAAAAACGTAAACTTGTATATTTTGTCAAACTGCATGTCTCTCAGATTCTGAAAACAAATCATATTGGATTCCTGGGTATGCTTTTGGTGTTAGGGTTCGGTTTTAATATTGATGACCGTGTCATGAATGACCCTTAATTAAATGAGAGTGGGCTAACAGAAAATATATATCACATGAAATGATAAAATAAATAAATAAAATCACATAAAAAATATATAAAAAATTTTCAAAAAATTACAAACTTGAAGGAGCATGGCATCCCTTTGTCCCCTCCCTCCGCCTCTGTTTAAAGTGGATATGGAGATCATATAGCTGCTATTTCTCTATGTCTGATACAATGATGTTACTGTTAAACAAAATAACAATAATAGGAGGGGGTTCCACTTCCACGTGGTAGGAACATGAGAAGACATTATACCTAGCCAGGAGCAATGAAGCCATGCGTCCCAGTTGCCCATGCAATCTCTACTTTCTGGTTTGGTCAGATGCAATTTACAAAGATAGATGCAACCCAAGTTTGATCCTTCACGCACCCCACAAGATTTTCTTCTTAATTATTGGTATGCACGGATATCCTACAAGGATTTTGTGCGCACCTTTTCTGATTGCTTCTTCCAAATAACGATTATTTTGCTTCTTATCGTTTATTGCTATTTGCCACTGGGCAAGTGGCATGTTTCATTATGATATCCTACGGAATTGGGATCTAGTTATGATTTTATTCTTATTCTAGTTCATTACTGTCCTCTTTAAATAATAATTTTCTGTCGATACAATCTTGAATAAAGAATTTATGAAATGAATGTCTTACATACTAGCAATAAAATATAAATAACTAAACAATATTAATAAAAAAATCAACAGAACAATTTTGTGTGTGTGTGTGTGAGCATACGAATCAATGTGCTGTTTTGTATGTACTTTTTTATAAGCTTTTATTAGAGTTCCTAAGAGTTACTTAGGACAAATAAAACTAGAGGCAACCTTTTTACTTTATTAATATGTGAAAAAAATTAATTACACACTTTTTTTAAAAAAAAAGTAATTGGATAACAATTAATGTTGGAACCAAAACTTTTTGAGAAATTAGGTTCAGAACCAAAGTTGTTTAAAGAATTAAACCCCTTAAAGTTTTGAAGATAACAAAAGTTTAAATTAGAATGAACCAGTAAAAGACTCACGTAATTCGTGTGTAATTTGTTATGTTAATGTTTTTCAGCTTAAAGATATGTTGGAAATTCTATAACATACAACACGGTGTGAACAAATTGTCATTTGTATGTGCGTCCAAATTTTGTCTTCTAAACTAAAAAAAACTAAGTATTCGTCCAATAAAATATAAGTTGTTTTTCGAATATATTATATTGGATCGTCCAAACGTTTACTTACTTAGCTCAGATCAAAGCTTTCGTTCATAACTCAAATTCAAATATAAAGAATTGTTCATCATTAAATGTTGAGAAGAACTCTGACAAAATACACAACAAAATAAGTCAACTGAGCCGCTTAGCTAACACTGCTAACAACTACAAAGACCTGCAAATAAGGAACTTTCTGCGTGCTCAGATAAGTCAGGACTCAGCTATCACATTCTTGGATATTCCTGATAATCATAGTGGTTTTTCAGAAGAAGTTCAACACGATATCAACTTATGCATTTAATGCTGCTCAGAACGGTACTAAATGTTTCTGTTGGACGAAGAAGCTTATGAAGACTGCTCCCAGTGCTCTCACCTATAAATTCAAATGTCTTCGTAGAAGAAAAAGAATGCAGCAATTGAGTGATCAAAAGAAAAAAAAAAGAATCAAAGCTCTCATTTTTCTAAATTTTCATACTCTTGTATAGAGGTCTAGTCTTGAGATTTATTTTTCTATCCTCACCTATAGTGAGTTAAAAACTCAAGCACCTTTTACATCTTCTTTTTCAATCTAGTTGTTTAAGCCTGAAGAGACTGGGTATAAAATAATACTTGAGTGTTAGAACCTGAAGAGGTTGAGAATACTTGTGTACCTGAAGAGATGGATAATACTTGTAATCTGTGTAAAAGATTAGTATTAAATCCTTCTAGGTAAAGGGACTGGACGAGCTCTCGGTTTGTGAGAGTGAATTAGGATAAACATCTGGTGTGAGCTTCTCTTCCCTCCTCGTGTGTCTTATTTATTCACTAATATCTGATGATTGTCATTGTTTTCTTAACAAATGTTTTTTAGTTAAAACTTAAAACTTTTTAACTGCGTTCAAAAAGAAATCTTACAAAACATTTTTATCGTCCAATTGGACTGAGAAGGTTTTATTCATCTATTGTGTATTATTGTTTCTACCTTTGTCTTGAGTAATTTGTTAATTAAGGAAAAGATTTACAAAAGGTTAAGAAACATAATTCAACCCCCTTCTTATGTTTCACTTGTTTACTTCAATTAAGTCACACTTAAACTTTTTTAACATCAAGAACATTTAGTCAAAAAAAAAAAAACAACAAAAACATTGAAATTATTCATATGTCTCTATATGAACTTGAATTTTTTAAAATTAGAATATATTTTAGAGGATAAAGTATATAACATTGATAACTATTAATGAAAAAAAAAGATTTAAATTTTTGTAAAATATAAATATTTAAATAATAAATCATGAATATATGATAATTTACTCTTAAATTTTCATTTGTTGCTATTATTTTTACTTTATTTTTTAAAGTACAAAAGTTTGATCTCACATCATTATATGTTAAAGTTATAATATTTTCTTTTTACTAGAGCGAGTTGACTCAATTGGTTAAAGAGATCTTGATAAGATTTTACTTTCTTTATGTGTATGAGTTCAAAAGGAAATCCTTAAAAGGTAATATATATTCCGGGTAAATTTTTGTCTACCTCTCTGAAATTCAAAGTATACCACTAATACCATGATTAATAATCTTGAAATAACCTATCTTTACGGTCATTTTGATAGGAAAAAAAGAAGTTACAATACTTTCAAATATAGTTGCTTTCATTGGAAAGGAGTCATGCCCCTTAGACTTCTATATACGTAGTTTCACCCTTGATGTATATAGATTAATTTTATAAGTTAGTCTTAACATAGAAATTGTTTAGGATTAGTTTGGCCTTCTATATTACTATGGTAAAATATGAATATGTTCAAACTTCATCTTAAAAATGATTAGTTAGTCGTAACTTGGGCGTTCAAGTGATTAGGGGTGGAGTAGGAATTTGGATAAAATGTTATAGAATTAAGTTTTGATAACAATTTATTGTTTTGTAATATAAAAAAAACTGAAAAAGTTAATAGTTAGTGTATAAGGAATTTGGATAAAATGTTATAGATTTAAGTTTCGATAACAATTTATTGATTTTTTTAATATAAAAAAACTGAAAAAGTTAATAGTTAGTGTATAAGGAATTTGGATAAAATGTTATAGAATTAAGTTTTGATAACAATTTATTGTTTTTTTATATGAAAAAAACTGAAAAAGTTAATAGTTAGTGTATAAGGAATTTGGATAAAATGTTATAGATTTAAGTTTTGATAGCAATTTAGTGATTTTTTTATTAAAAAAAACTGAAAAAGTTAATAGTTAGTGTGTAATAATAATAATTTTTTAAAATTAAGTTATATATTCACACGCCTCTTTTTCATTTTAGTTTAAAATTAAATTCACTATTAATGTAAAATTTTGATGTTATTATCCAATAATATATTGATATATCATTAAAAGAATTTGTTTTTTCAAGTAATTATTGTGATAGTTAAAATCTTTTAATGATTTGACAATATACAATTGAATAATAATATAAAGAAGATTTAAACAATAGATCAAAATTAAATTATTTTTCTTTTTAAAAAAAATTATAGCTCATTTCTAAATTATTTGATTCATTTCTTTACTGTAAAATTAATCAAAATATTTTAATACAAATTTATATATAATCTAATAACTTTGTACACATATTAAAATGCACACAAGAGTTAAGAGTATATGATTTATCTTTTGGCATTAGCTGAACTCATATAAGACTGCTCTACGAACACTCTTTATGAAAAAACTCTTATGACTTTTCTGTTATTCTTTCAAAATCACTTACTCTTTTTTCTTATAGTCTGTTTGTTTCACGTGAGACAAACGAAAACGCGCGTTTGTCCACATGTGGTAGTTTTGAGATTCCTTTCGACGCCGGTTGGTATTTGTAGGAATTCAAAACAAATAGCCCTTAATTTAACATTTTTTGTTTAGCTTTTTTCAACCAAATGCTAAATTTCTAGTAATTATTTTTTATAAATAATTACTAAACACTCTTTCTACCAAGAACCTCAACTATATTGTAATAATTAATTAAGGACCTTAGCTTTAATAGATAAACATTTTGATAATACTTATCAATTGAAAAAAAATTATGTTGTGTTTTATTCATGTTATAAATAGTTTTCATACGTCAAATTGGATATAAATAGTTTTCAAACAAAAATGCGTGTTTGTCCACATGTGGTAGTTTTGAGATTCCTTTCGACGCCCGTTGGTATTTGTAGGAATTCAAAACAAATAGCCCTTAATTTAACATTTTTTGTTTAGCTTTTCTCAACCAAATGCTAAATTTCTTGTAATTATTTTTTATAAATAATTACTAAACACTCTCTCTACCAAGAATCTCAACTATATTATGATAATTAATTAAGGACCTTAGCTTTAATAGATAAACATTTTGATAATACTTATCAATTGAAAAAAAATTATGTTGTGTTTTATTCATGTTATAAGTAGTTTTCATACGTCAAATTGGATATTCTTTTTGCTTCAATATTTTTATTAAAAAAATATTTTTCAATAAAATTAGAGTAAATATTCATTTTAGTCCTTTAAAGATACATGTGTTATCAGTTAGGTCCTTTAATGATAAATATATAAAAATAGTCCCTCAATGTCAATTTTTTTTTACATCAAATTGGTCATTCAATATTATTAATTTGACATCAAATTGGTCATTCAATGTCATTTTTAGAACCAATTTGATGTCAAAAATTATTAGAAGACCAAACTAATTATACTTATATCTTTGAAGGATTAAAATTGATGTTAACTCATAAAATTAGGGTCCTTAATTGTAATAATAAAAGTCCAATCCCTTCATTGATTTATCATAAAAAATTTAGGTCCTCAAATAATACTTCATTCCTCTTTCTACCATTACAACTCATTTGAATAAAATGTGAAATTAACCTCTTGCAAAATTTTAACTACAAATAATATATTGAATTTAGAGTTTGTTTAAATAGCATCTGGTACAAAATTTAATTTTGATAAAAAATTATTTTTTGGTATTTCAAGGTGATTTGTTGTGCAAAAAGAAATCAATTGCACAACACAACCATGTTTGCTTGGTTTGGAGCTTTAATCCTGAACTAACCCAACCTGTAAACACTCATACTAGAAAATCCAAAAGGATGTTTGGATTTGTTACTTTTGCCTAAACGTTATTTTGGAATGTTTGAGGAGCAACAAACAGTTAAAATTGGGGCTTCATGACGATTCAATTTCGCTAAAATGAATTTTAACTAATATTGTTAAAATCAAATCGAAGTGGTAAGACTTTTGATTTAGATTCAATTGATTTATCAAACTGAATGATGTCATAAAATAATTCACATGTAGAAATAAGAAACTTATGAAAATTATTCATAAAATGCGGAAAAGAATTGATTCTTTTAAAAAAAAATTGATGGCCGGTCGGTTCAGCCAGTTTTGACCAATTTTGTCTGATTTTGAAGGTTTGAAACTGGTGTGACAATGAATTCGGTTATTCAACTGGGTGAATGATTGACTATTAGACCGGTTAGGCTATCCGGTCCAATCCAAACAACACTCATTGTAATGAAGTTTGCATCCAAACATTGACTCAAACTTAACACTTCCATAAAATTTTAATTTCGATCAACGTTAATGTAAAACATGTATTGTCACATTATTAATAAATTTTAACTATGATAATAGTTATATAAGAAGCTAAACTCTTTTAATAATAACAACACATGATTTTACACTAATAGCAAATCAAAATTAAACTCAAAGTTTATAATAATTTACCATATGAGTTTATTTTTTATTTATTGTCAATGTAAATCATTTTAATACTATTATTTTATTATATATTATCATATCATTTAAAAAATTTGATATGACAATACATAATTAAATAATAATATAAAAAAGTTGTACATAAAAATGAATCAACATTCAATTTTTGAAAGGTAAAAAAACCATTTTTATATCATCTATCTATCAACACTATATACAAAAGCATAACTACTTTCAAGAAAATTCCTTGCCATGTGTCAATTTCACAGAGTATTTTATCCCTCTAAAACTTCATTCTTTCCTTTATTACAAACTCTTATCTCTTTTTCCTTCCAATCTTTTATATATCTGTTTTTAATTTTTTCAAAACTAATATTGAAGATTGTGTACAGTTTATTAAGCCTTAGTTAACTTCTCACCTCAAACTTTTCTTTTGCTTTATTTGTTTGTTTTGTATTTACTTCTTTGTGTGCTCTGTGAAACTCTATCCATATTCTCCATTTCAATTTCAAAATCATCTTGGTACTCTTCGGTTAATGCTTTCTAATTAATGCTTATGGAGTTAGATGGATGGAAACTCTGCTATATTTTAAAGATTTTCCAGGTTTACAATTTTTTCAAGGTTAAGGAAACCCTAATCTATGCTTTGTTTGTCTTCTTAGATTTCTCTTCTATAAATTGTTTATTACTCATTTGCTATTTGATTTTCAAATTGTTCATTTTTCTCTTTACGGTGGCTAATGTTTATTTTTTTATTCCTTAAGCAAAATTGATCTTGAGAAAGAATCGTGGAGGACCAAGGACCAAGTTGTCTGCTTATGGAGCCTGCCCAATTTCAGCAAACTTGAATTCCATAGAGATGGTTTCACTCGATGAATATGTGAGTTGTTATCGTTTTTGTTATTTTTTTTTATCTTATTTTTAGCTTTCTTATATTAGTTTTAGAGTAAATACTCAAATTGATCCTTCAAAGATATACGAGACATTAGTTTGGTCATTCAATTTTTTTTAATATCAAAATAGCCCTCCATATCAATTTTTTTTTACCTAAAATTGGTCCTCCAATGTTATTTTCTATATCAAATTGGTCCTTCCAAAATGAGCAATTTGATGTAAAAAATGATTGAATGACCAAACTGATGTCCTATGTATCTTTGGAGGACCAAATTGGATATTTACTCTTAGTGTCTGTTTGAATGACAGAATTGGAGTTATAGTTTATAATTCTAATTTCAATTCCATTTATGTTAGAATTGAAATTGACAATGATCTTAATTTTTATATTTGAGACAATTAAAGAATTAAGACTTTAGAATGGTAATTCTGAATTAAATTAAAATTTTATTATTTGAATAATTTATCAAGAATTTATAAAGATAATAAATAAATTTAAATTAATAAATAATAATTTAAAATTATAAAAAAATTCAATAGAGCTTGCTTTGCTAAATTATAGTGGTTGCAATGGATGCCAAATGGACGTCATTGACGATGACAAAGGTGATTGCAAGATCCCGGGGCCAATAATTGAAGGAAGCGCAACAATTTGGTCATTGCACACTCGACGACGACAGTGATCAGAGGTCGTCGTCGACTAACACGCCGGAGGCGCAGTGGACAACGTGGCCGAAGCATACGAACAACGATGTTGTCGAAGCATGCCGGCTACGACGTTACAAGACTATATCAGTGTTGCAAGCGAAAATAATTGTTAGATAGTTTTTAACTTTTACTTTTTACTATTAAAAAAATAAAAAATCTTGGTGTTTAGAATTGAAAATTTTAAGGTTTAAGCTAAGAATTGAAAGTATTATAAACTAGTTATTTTTCAATTCCATAAAATTAGACTTAAAATTAGAATTCTAATTCTAATATACACAACAAACAAGATAATTGGAATTGGAAGGTCTAATTCTAATTCCAAGCTCAATTATGTCCGTCAAATGGGACTTTAATTTTATTTTGTCCCTTATTTTGATTTTGATTACAAGGATAACCTTAATTTATAAGTTCAAACCTCTGTTCTTGGAAGGCCAAGTTTATAATATTTCTTATTTCTGAATTAGTGGAAACATTGATTCTTTCGCATTACAAGACAAACCTTTTGCTTGAACTTTCAAATTCGTACTTCTGTTAAACGAATTAAATATGCTAATATTCCCAAATGACTTTTCTATGATGAAATTTTCCACAACGATTCTGATGTTGCTCATTTAGTAGGTAATTCAATTTTATAATGAATTTTCTTATTTCTTATTGTTGAAAATTATATTTCTGTTTGTCCATATGTTGTTGGTTTGTTAACTAGCATTGGATCGAAGAGAGAATATGAAAAATATGGTAAAAAAACAAAGATGAATGTCATTGAACTTGATATGAATGGGTATTTATGTGTATTTTTTTTTAATTATATTTATGATTATTCTCTATATTTCTATATATTCATGAGTTTCTTTTATTAAATGTAATGTTAAATCACAACAAGATTAAGATAGAATGTGCTTTGTTTAGTGATTATGCTAATGAGTTAAATTCTTTTCTTGCTTCAGGAGATATTTCTAAGGTTGTTATTATTGTTCGGTTTGCCAAATTTAAGACATTCAAAGGTTTGATGTTGTTATAATTGTTGTTCTAATTTCTCTTTATGTCATTCGATGTGTTATTTTACTTTTATTGCATTGTGTGTTTTTTTTTATCATCAATAAATTTATTTAATGTTCAAGGTCTTACTTCCAAAAATTTGGATCAAGCTTTGCACTGTACGGAAAAGTATTAAGATTCAGCACTAGACCTCAAAACTTTGCTTCTTAGCACCCCATGATATATGATTGCCAACAAACAAGACAGCATAACCTGTAGTGGACGAGTATGATATTGGAGGAGAGAAATGCAAAGAATTGTTTGCAGCCTTTGCAATAAAATCTAAGGAAAAGAAACACTTCACATTCAAACCACCAGCGAGAAAACGGTGGCATAGGAAGGGTTTTGTTTTATGTTCCCCACAAGATGCTCTCTAATCTTATCTAGTAGTCCTTCACATTTTTTCTTTCTTTTATTTTTAATACTTCTTCGAAAAGTCAACAATTCATTGAAATTTTAAACTTGTTTGAATCACCCACCGAAATGTATTTTAAAAATTTAAAGTTTGTTTTTCTATTTTATTTTCCAGTGTTTGTTTGAAAAGTTAGACAATTCCTTTGGATTTTAAACTTTTTGAACGACCTATGAAAATATAGACCAAATTGGTAATATCAAATGTTAGTAATGATTTAAAAGATAATACAAATTACTATAAATGTTTTACACAAATAATAAAACTTTGTATATTTTTATTTTTCATAATTTTACTTATGTACTTTATATATATATATATATATATATATATATATATATAGAGATGAGTGATTTATTGTAAGAGTGAGGGGAACAAATCTTAACTATTAGATTTTATGTAAGGTTAAAATTAAAACATAAAGTCATGTAACTTTTTTAATTAATCATAAGATTTTTAAATAAATTTTAATCTTTAAATATATTATATACGTGTATATTTTATATAAAATCCCAATTCAATTCAAGTTCCATTTTTTGAACCTCAAAACCTTAAACTCCTCGTGTTATCGGTTTAAGGACCAACCTAGTTCTTTAAACATTGATTTTATAATATGACATTTGATTACTTCTTATAATTTAAGTATTAAATTATTCCTTCTTCGTGGATGAACATATTTACTTCTTCTCGGTGTAGTGGATGTTTTATTTTCGGTCCAAGTTCAAGTTCTCTTCTAACATAGATTTCTTCGAGCTGCTCTGTGCCAGGCCCAGCAGACAACCTCAGAATCCAATTCACATGTTGCCCCCCACCGTTGCAACTTTTCCTCAACATCCTCATGAACCTTGTCCTTCACACTTGTCGTTGGACTCAGTTACTTACACCAAATTGTTGGTCCAATCCTCTATTAGAACTGGGTCTCTGAGGCTTGGAAAACTTGCTCATGCCCATATGATCAAGGTTTCCTTTCAACCCTGTCTATTCTTGCTGAACAATCTTCTTCTAATGTACAGCAAGCTTGGTGAGGTACATGCTGCCCAAAACCTGTTTGATGAAATGACCAAACGCAACGTTGTTTCATATAACTCTTTGATTTCTGGGTATTCCCAAATGGGTTTATATGACAAAGCCATGCATGCTTTTGGTGAGGCTAGAATGGCTGGTCTTAGACCCGATAAGTTTACATATGCAGGTGTTTTGGGTGTTTGCGGTCATACTGGGGATGTACAGTTAGGCAAGCTGATTCACGGTTTGGTTGTTGTGAGTGGATTGAGTGGACTGGTTTTCATAATCAATTCTCTTATTGACATGTACTCAAAATGCAAACAGATTGGGCAGGCGAGGCTTTTGTTTGACACTTCACCTGACTTGGATGATGTCTCTTGGAATTCACTCATTGCTGGTTATGTTAGGTTCAGTGGAAACGAGGAGGTTTTCAAAATTCTTATGAAAATGCATCGAGCTGGCTTGACATTTAGTACTTATACTTTAGGAAGTGTACTAAAGGCATGTTGCACGAAGAATTTGAACTGTTTTGGGAAAATGCTTCATGGATACTCAGTCAAGCTTGGTTTGGACTTAGATGTTGTTGTTGGGACTGCATTGCTCGAAATGTATGCAAAGACTGAAAATTTAACAGATGCTATTCAAATTTTCAAGTGCTTTCCCTACCAAAACGCCATAATGTATAATGCCATGATTGCTAGATTCCTGCAAACACAGACCATCTCTAGTGAATATGCACAGGAAGCACTTCATCTTTTCTCCAAGATGCAAAGGCAAGGATTGAAGTCCTCAAAATTTACATTCTCAAGCATACTTAAGGCTTGTATTGCTGTTGAAAAATTTGAGGTTGGAAAGCAAATTCATGCTCAAATTTGTAAGAATAATCTTCAGTCAGATGAGTTCATTGGCAGCTCATTAGTAGACATGTACTCCTTTTCGGGATCAATTGAAGATGGGCTGAGGTGCTTTAACTCAACACCAAAATTGGATGTTGTCTCATGGACATCCATGATTGCAGGTTATGTTCAAAATGGGCAGTTTGAAAATGCTTTGTCTTTGTTCCAACAATTTTTGGCTTCTGGAACGAAACCAGATGAATTCATTATATCAAGTGTGATGGGTGCTTGTGCAGATATGGCTGCAGCAAGATCTGGAGAGCAGATCCAGGGTTATACATTAAAATCTGGTATTGTAAATTTTACTACTATTCAAAATTCACAGGTTTGCATGTATGCAAAGTCTGGAAACATAGATTCAGCTCAACTGAGCTTTCAGGAGACAGAGAACCCTGATGTGGTCTCCTGGTCTGTGATGATTTGTAGCAATGCACAACATGGTTTTGCTAAGGAAGCTCTAAGACTTTTTGAGTTGATGACTTCTTCTGGAATTGAACCCAATGAGATCACGTTACTTGGGGTTCTAACTGCTTGTAGCCATGGAGGTCTCATTGAAGAAGGGTTACGGTACTTCGAAATCATGAAGAACGATTATGGCATAGCAGCTACTGTTAAGCACAGTGCTTGCATTGTTGACCTTTTAGGCCGTGCAGGAAGGCTAGAGGATGCCCAAAAATTTATTTTTAATTCAGGTTTTGAGGATGATCCGGTAATATGGCGTGCCTTGCTAGGCGCTTGCAGGGTTCATAAGGACACTGTCATGGGAAAACGTGTTGCTGACAGAGTAATAGAGCTTGAACCTCACACAGCTGCATCTTATGTGCTTCTTTACAACATCTATAATGACGCGGGGAAACAGAGGCCTGCTTTAGAGGTTAGGAAGCTCATGCAAGATCGAGGAGTTAAAAAGGAACCCGGTATAAGTTGGATTGAGGTTGGAAATAAGGTTCATTCATTTTTGGTGGGTGATCGTTCTCATCCAATGAGTCAATTGATTTATTCACGGTTGGAAGACATGTTGGTGAAGATAAAGAAAATTATATTCAACAATGAGAAGCTTCCTTTGGGCATCTCTGAAGTTGAACTCAGCGGCACCACAGGCATGAACCACCACAGTGAAAAGTTAGCTGTAACTTTTGGAATTATCTCTTTACCAAGATCAGCACCAGTGAGGGTGATGAAGAATTTGAGAGTATGCTCTGATTGCCATACAACAATGAAGCTCATTTCCAAGGTGGAGAAGAGAGAAATAATTCTTCGAGATGCTATTCGTTTCCATCATTTCAGAGAAGGTTTTTGTTCTTGTAATGATTACTGGTAGCCAAAAGATCAGTTCCATGAATAGCATATTTTTGACTAGTAATTCCCCTTGGCGTCATATGAAGGATTGGAGTAAAAGGTAGGGCATTGCCTAGCCCTACCTTCTAAAAGGAGGGAAAAAGACGAGATTGTTGTTTAGCAGGAAAAGGTAGTTAGGCTTAGGCTTCAATTATATTTTTTAGCCATGTTCTGTTATTGACTTATTTGTTCTGAGTCATTTTGGCAAAAGCATATTTTATAACGATAATGAGTAAGAATTTTAGTGATATTTGAAAACAATAGTTGAAGAGGCAAATATATTTCAATGATTCCCGAAAAATCCCTTGACATTCATGATAAGTAGCTTTCTTTTTTAAAATTATTTATTCTTTTTACTGACCTTCTGTTTGAGAACTATACTGAAATCCTGTTTTCTATTTTAAGATTTACATTCCATGTAAAATTGCATCATCACTTCATTACTTATTTCTTTTTCTCTTTTCCATGTCTATGTGGTGGAGCAGACAAATTCTTTCGGCCATATGCGTTTCTCGAACCATTCTACATTTTATATCGTTTAGTGTAGCATCTTTTCCGAAGTTCAAATGTGTTTGTTTTGTTTTTTCCTGTTTGCTGCTTTAATTCTACCAACACATTTCTAAATTGTTTGCTTGGTTGTGTAGATGGTGGGAGTTTTGCGCTTGACAAAAACATCTTAAGAACAGAACAAAGGTAATGAATCTGCTAATTACTAATACAAGTTATACTTCTCTTGCCTTTTTGTTTCTTAAAGATGCATCTTATGTAATGCGCTATCTACTAGTAGCTGACAGATATGCTGCTAATTAACATAATGTGATAATATTTGAACATGTGGGCATTGGATGAGCATAGCAATTCTGCTGACCATATAGTTAACAGTGAGGCAGAAGGCATAAAATCTTTGAATTTGGATGAATCCCAAGACAGTAACTATGAACAAAAAATGCATGGTGGTAATAATATTGGGGAAGATATCGAAGAAGGGAATGACACTAAGATTGATGTTCGAGAAATTGCATTGAGCTTGAGTCTGCTAAGACGACACAGGGCATGGCGGGAATTCTTAAGGACATGGGAGATTTCCATTCAGGTGTATTCAACCATAATTAGAGGTTTTGGTAAAGACGAGGATTCTGCATTGATTCTTTTTACTTTGGCTGAAGAGGAGAAAGAAACTAATGGTTCTTTTGGCCCTAACCTTTCAATATATAATAGTCTTTTCATATATAATAATCTATTAGGTGCAGTTAAACAATCTGAACAATTTGCAGAAATGGAAATCATCAAATTTATGGATTGGATTATTTGGAAACCTTTCTAGCTGCCACTAATTGTTGGGTTTTGCATCAGCTCTATATCAAGAACGTATTTCTTTAACAGTTACCTACAAGAAGATATTCATTTGGTGCAACCACACAGATTTGTTGCTTAAAGAGAGTCTGTAAGATCTGTAAGCTCAAGAAATTGGTTTATGGCATAAAGTCTCTTAATGCTTGACTGGAGAGATTTAGTTATCCAGTCTAGTTTAGATAGGGGTACCCATGATCATTTTGTATGCTATGGTGCATTCTAATGTGGGTTGCATACTTGTTTATACATTAATAATATTGTGACTAATTGGAATGACAATGCAGGGTGTATGCTGTCAAATCCTTTCTTCACACTTGGTATCAAAAAAGGATTTAGACGTGCTCAAGTATTTTTAGGTAATTTAGATTTCACAAAATAGCGGAAGTATTTCTCACCCAGGAAATATGTAATAGATTTGCTTGCTGAAACAAGTATTCTGACATTGAAACCATGTGAGCCATCAATTGTTTCAAATGTCAAACTCAAAACTAAATGATGGGGAACTTTTTGATAACCCAGACAGATATAAAAGAATATTTGGTAACCAAAATTATCATTCTGTAACATGTCCTAATATTACATTTCCAGTGAGCATAGTTAGTCAAGTCATGTCCAGAGCTTCCCATGGAGATTTATTAAATGTGCTCCTAGCTATGGTCTCATCATGGTCATTATAGGATAGAAGATTTTTAAGATGCAAATTAGACTGGTTTTCATATGGATCAAAGATCCGCATTAGATTATTGGGTAACCCTTGGGGGAAACCTCGTGTCTTGGAGTAAGAAGTAAAACGTCGTAGCAAAATCTAGTGCAGAGTCAGAATATTGAATTAAGACACATGCTAGTTGTGTGCTCTTGCGCGTGTATCACTTAAAGGTTAAGAACTGCCCCCTCTTATGCAGTTGCAGTGAGGTAATCAAGCTGTTATTCACAATTTTTCTATTCCAATTTTTCATGGAAGAATGAAGCCCATATAAATTGATTGCTACCATGTGATGGAAAAGCTTCATTGCAATTGGAATCAACTTCTAGATTTGTTCACTAAAACTCTGCTGGGGGCAGAGGTAATTTTATTTATATAATAAGTTGAACATGATTAACATCTATGTTCCAACTTTGGTAGAACGTTATAGGGATAATATAAGCATTTCACTTTACTGTATAAAACACTAAGAATATATATATATATATATATATATATGGAGGTTTCTCTAGTATTTTTTTTTTTTTTGTAAGGATACTAATATCCTTTCACAATTAGTGCTTAGTTGAAACATTATTATTTTATTTATATTTCAAGAAAATGGAACATGTTAAATATTAACTACTAATTACTAAGGGTACCGAAGGAATCTCTTATATATATATATATATGGGAGGGATCAACTTACACCGGTATAAGACTTATCACTATTACACTACTTAATAATTTTTTATTAGATAACTTTCTTATTAAATTCACTGTTAGATTGAAAGTTTTTATCATTTAGATAATACTTATAAAAATTCGCATTAATCCGAAATTGTTATGTGACTCATTGATATACATCAAAATTAACAAAAAATAAACTATTAAAATATATAAAAATATGAACTATTTGATTATATTCTTATTGATATTCAATTTTTTTCAAAATTTGATACAAATGATCAACATGATGAATAATTTTAATTTAACGATTATATCGATAAAAAATATATTCAATAAAAAATTATTGAGTAATGTAAATGAATCAAGTCTTACATCGGTATAAGTTGATCCCTCCTCTATATATATATATTCATTCATTCAAGGTTGAATGGATAGATCTCATAATAGTTCTCATTCTCCATTTTTCTTCTAACAATCATCAGTATTATAGATCTCATGACATTTGAAAATGCATCAAAATCCATCTAAAAAATCATTCAAGGTTACTTCACCACTTTTATCGATACAGAAGATATGTGCTTATGCACTTGGGTCAGTTTTGCACAAATTGCGTTGGTTTTATCCCAGAACACTTAACTTCATACAAACTAATGCAGTAGATTTTATTTTCCTGATCGAAACACACTATCACCTACACAATGTGGGCAAGGTTTACACAAGATTGGCAAGCTTGCACAGATTACAGGATATGTTCTATTGAATAGTTCGGGAGATTAATTTCTGATGTCTAGGGATTAATTTCCTATTTTATTGTTTAGTTTCCTAAATAAGGAGATAAGGATGTATCCGAAATCTCCAATTTGATTTAATCCACATCTATCCCTTAAATTAAGGGATTTTCTGTTGCTAGAATTATGGGATTAAATGACAAGTTTGTTGTCATGCTTCCCTATAAATTCTAATGTTTCCATCAGTAATAATAATAAGAATTCAGATCATTCCTTCTTTACTTGTACATGCACATCAGTTGAACGTCACAAATTTGAAATTTGATGTCAGTGTCAGAAATTGCAGTGTCAAAGTTGCAAATGCAACAAAATATCTATCTTGTAGCACCAAGATTCATTTTGAGTTCATGTTTATCCATTACATCTTCTGGATCATGTGGATCAAGCGAGTAAACCCCAAGACTCAGAACAACATTATTATAAGGATACTCTCCGGGATAGGACTCAAAACAAAGCCCAAATCACTTTCATAACCTTGGTACGTTCTACCGAGTTTCTGATATCACATCCCTCGAGTATGTGAACAGTGTGAGCGGGGATGATTGTGTCAGCTGATCCCACTGAAACTATTATGGAGGATGACTTAAAAATTTTTTTAGTAAAAGATTATATTGTTTGGTTCGTTTTAAAAATTAATCAATCATTCAATTAATTTAATTAATAATTTATATACAATTAACTAATAATTTATCTTCATTTTGATACTTAATATGTGGTTAACTGTATGTAAATTATTTGTTAAATTAGTTGAACGATTGGTTAATTTTTAAAACGAATCAAACTGTCCAACCTTTTCACCAAGCTGAACTATTAAGCCATTCTCCCAACTTTTATTATTGTTAAAAATCTACAAGAAAATTAAATCATAGTTTCTGAATGCATGGCAAATGAAACCTTGATCAAACTAAATTAGTATTAATTTAATGTAAACTGAAACTCTCAATTAGTCATCATTAGTTGATAATCAGTGCCTTGGGAATTGATTTGGATCATATGCATTTGTTTTCCTTTTTTTCTTTATATACCAGAAACGAAAGAAAAACACTCATCCCCAATGTCAGACAAAGATCAAGTTATAGGTTACTTTTGGGTATTATGATTAATGATTCAAACTAAATTTGAACCAAAAACTTGACGGAAGCATCATTTAGTTAGGATGGCCGTTGTGGTTTGGTCCAACTAATTAGGAATTTGCATATATTATTGCAATCAATTAACAACTCCTATAACTGTAATTGAGAACATGCCTTAAATAATGATAACTTATAAAAAAAATACATCTCTTTCTCTTAATTGATAATAAATTCTCTCTCGTGTCAATTTTTCTGTTGAATTGTTAATATTTATTTGAGAAAACAGAAAATAAAAAAGAAAAAAGAGATAACAAATTTGATTCCCTAAATAATTGCATGTAATAAATTTTATTTAATCTCAATCGTTTAACCCAATCATCCTATGATCCCATCCCACCTCGTGTCAGGTTGGGTCAGTTCAAGGAAGAAAAATCTATTTCTTTCAACCCCGAACTACACATTCTACCAGTTATTCCAAATCCAAAGTATCACATGAGGTAAATTCTTTATTATTTTAATTGATTAAATAGGTAATTTAATCTTGAAAATATCTCTCAATTACAATTTAGTCTTTAAATTTATTGTATATGAATTAATCTTTAAATTTATAAAACTTGTATTAATTTAACCATTTTGTTATCTTTGATTGACCAAGTTAAATTGTGACTTCTAACGTGACACATTAGGTGTTTATATATAATATTAAGTGTTATATGACATGTTATTTAACCTTCTCCTTGAGATACAATATCGTTTTAGTTGAGTGAATCTTAAATCCCTCATACACAGATTAGTCACTTATTAAACGAAAATGACCTTGTATTTTAAGAAAAATACTAATCAATGTGTCATGTGGCACTAAATGTTACACATAGACACTTAACGTATTACACCATAAATCATCGTTTAACTTGGTCAATTAAAAATAACAAAAAAACTAAATTGGTGAGATTTATAAACTTAAAAGACTAATTCATACACAAAAATAATTTAAGAGACTAAACTATAAATAAAAAAAATATTTTTAAAAATTATGTTTTCTATTTACTTTATTTTAATCTCAATCATTTAACTCAATCATCTCATGTCACCACGGGTCAGGTTGAGTTGGTTCATGAAAATGTTGAATATTCCAATTCATTTCACTTCACGGCAAATTGCATACCCGTAACATGGATTGGGATGATTCGGGAAATATATTGAGTATTTCAATTCATTTCACTTGATCGCAACTCGTGTAATCTTAAAATGGATTGGGTTGCTAGCGTTCGTTTACTGTAATAAAAAAAATAAAAAAAACTTTACCAACATAGTGTGACACAAGTGGTAAGTATTTAGGCTCCTTAAGTATGTGGTCAGAAGTTCGATTCCTGACCCATGTGTATAGAAAAACATTTGTTAGAAGAGGTTAATTCTTTAAATAAATTTCCGAGAGATTAATCCCTGCAAGTCACGCGGCGAGAATACTTTGAAAAAATAAAAAAGCCTTACTACACGACGCTCCTTAGCACGAATGCAGTCCAGACAATAAAAAGAGTTAGATTTTTTTTTATATTAGTAAGTAATATAAAAATATCATATACTAACATGGTGATGGTGTGACACAAGTAATAGATATTTAAGCCCGTTAAGTATTAGTCAGGGATTTAATTCCTGACCCATGTGTATGAAAAAATATCTGTAGGGAGAGGTCAACCCCTTAAATGGATCTCAGTACCTTAAGGGATTAGTCCTCACAGTCGCGAGCAAAAATACCCTTATAAACCAAAAAATATAAGAAGATTATGTTAAAAATAAAAAAAATATGACCTTTTAATATTTATGTAAAATTTATTAATTTATTTTATATTTTTCTCTTTTTAATATGAATTTCATAATCGAATAAAAAAAAATTAAAAATTTATGGATGGGGTCTACTTAAAAAAAACTCCACGTTTATTTATTATTGGAAACTTTGGATACATTTATGCATCACTGTAGTTTTTTTATTTAAAAAAACACACAACCCCCCCCCCCCCTTTTTTCTTATTCCCCCACACAAAAAAAAAACCCTAAATATTTTAAGACTCTTAAGACAAAAGCAGCAAATATCTACAAGGAATACTCTAGAAGTTTATCGATGACCTAGAAGTCAAATGTCCAATAGACTGTCACTTTGACCTGATTCCCGGCTTTTCCCGCAATACTCTTGACGGTTGTTGTAGGAGTTATTTCGGCTGGGAACTCTACGGTGCCATTTGCAATATCATACAAACTTGCCGTAACTTTGAGAGAGCTGTTCAATGGCACTGCAACCATAGATCTCTGCAATGGAATGGACTGCCCGCTACCAACATTAACGTAGTCACTAGATGCTCTGTCAAAGAGCAAACATCTGGTATTAGGATCCTCCCATTTGCCATAGTGAGCATAAACTTGCCCATAAACATTGACTGTACTTCCCCCTCCTCCTTCCACAGAAACGACCACCTTGGTAGACACAGCATTTCTCAGCACCGCATAATTGACAGTCGCTGAACCTCTACTGCCTTCTAGTTTTTGAAACAGGGGTGTGTCATACTCCTTGCCGATTTCGTAACCAAACCATGAGATGTCACTATAGATGATTTCATTGTTTCCAGACTTGAGGAGCAATTCGATAATGAAGTTCCCGAAGGCAGAGATGGATACATCTGGTCCAGTTAGCAAAGCATTTTGACCTGGCTTGATGGATTCAGGGTCGTTGCTTTTGCGGTTGTAGATGTACTCTGTATCTAGTCCATTGTTGATTGTGATTGTGCCATAGAGTTGCCCGGGATTCTTGTTATCTATGTTGTCGATGCGCACTGAGAACACCTGCAGATATGTCACCCCCAAGACGCACAGTCCTTCATCACTGGTCATGCTCGCGATCCTTCTTGGTCCACTGCCATAGAAGCAAAGTCCCAACAAGATGCCAAGTATTGCTGCGGCGTCGGCAATAGTTCTTATTTCCTTGTTATCTGGTGGAATTCGTACAACATTTTTCCGCAACTGAAACTTTTCATTTGGGTTAGCATCAGCACGCAACAACGCTGCAGAGAAAGTTTGCCAATTGCGAACCACGTTAATAATCCAAGGAAGGATTAGGCCTTCTTGTTCCCGATTTGTGGCGTTGTAATCATCAGAGCTAGTGCCACGAGAGTTGTTGAAATTGTCAGCCATATAGCTGTATACAGGAATGAGTCTGGTTGATTCACAAAACATCATAATCACAACGATCAAACTCTGTGCCCTAATCTTCCCTTCTGTAGATGTAGCAAGTTGATTTATAGCGTACCCTAGGTTGTAGAAGCCAACTTTTATTTTCTCCAAAGACTGGCCAGCAGCATGTTCCAACTTACCATAGCTGCCATCGAAGGGTAGGAAGCTGGTTCTTTGTTCTAGAATTAAATACTTATTGAGTGGATTCTTGAACTCCCACCACTGTCCGTTTTCCATCTGGTAGCCAATCAAGTAGAGGTTGTCCATCCGCAACCTGAACCTCACATAGTGATCGTTGGTCTGTATTTTCAACTCGAAAAATTGAGTGGGTGGCTCCTGTTGAACAACAAGAGCTGGAATATTGTGGGAAGATCTCACTCCCAATCGCGTACGCAGATTCTGAATGAAAGTCCGATAACCTCCCCTGGTGCTTGTCTGAACGTTGATCTCCAAATTAAATTCCACCGCCATTGTATAACTTAGGATCAAACCCTATGTACGATGAGTTGAAGTTGAATCTGGTGCAATTCACAGCCAAGACAAAAGACGTCAATGATGGTTCTGATCTAGTTGTTCAATATCAGTTGTATTAATAACCGAAAAGCAAGAAGAAATAATAACAATTAAAGAACACGAGAAAGCAAGATATTGAACTATTTTACAAAAATCAGAAGGTAAGCTGCTTCGCAGTGTAGATAGAACCTGAAACCAGAAACAAAGTAATGGTGTGACCGTGTAACGAACGTGTTGCAAGAAAGACTACCTTGGATGATGGCCTTACCACGTCGCTATAAATAGTTTGAATCCCGTGCGAGAGTCGTATGGGACAATTAGGCATGTGATATGTAAGTAGTTTCTAATCAATGTTTTAAGAATTGGACCTGAGGTTAAATCGGCGAGACCTTCGGGTCATGGTTCGATTGGTTGAACCGGTAATCGAACCGGATGACGTAATAATTATAATTATAATTATATACATAATTATTTATATACATATTCAATTAAAATAGTCATATTTTTAGAGTAACAGGAATTTAAGAAAAAAATTAGGGTTTAATCTTTATTTTAAAAAATAACTATCATTATTTCTTTTAAAAATACTCATTATTATGAAAATAATTATTATATTTTAAAAAAATCAGTTAGTTCAACTTCATTCGTTCATTTTCCATCGCATAGATCTTAAAAAGTTATGTAAAATCGATATAAAATGCAATCTAATCGGACAAATGAGTAAAAAGTTATGACTTTTGAGAGATTGATGTGAAAAAAAACCCTAAAAAATTAATTTAAAGTCTTAAAAAATAATTTTAAAAACTGAAAAAGTAATAAAAAATTCAATAAAAAATTCAATAAAAAATTCAAAAAAAATTGAAAATCAGCCGGTTTTCAAGAATCGGGTCTGATTCATCCAAGTCAACAGTTTTTCCCGGTTCATTCCGGTTCTTCCCGGTTCAATGACCAAAATAGTTTTTAGAACTAACCGGATCGGCTAGGCACCCGGGTCACAGTCAGAGTCCGGTCTAATTTTTAAATCCTTGTTTCTAATATGAGTGGGTCGTGGTCCCTGTGCGACGTCAAAAATTGATGACATGTCACATGTCACGTGTCCAATTGGTCCCACATGGCATTTCATGTAATGACCCCTACGCATGATATTTTTTAAGAGTTTAATTTTGATATACTGTCAGTTTAAAATTTCTTTACACTTTCACCTAATCATATATTGCCAACTCATTAAAAGAGTTTGACTATTATAATAAATACGCATGATATATTTTTTAAGAGTTTAATTTTGATTTACTGTCAGTTTAAACTTTTTTTACACTTTCACCCAATCATGTATTGCCAACTCATTAAAAGAGTTTGACTATTATAACAACTATTTAAAAAATCTAACACTTTTAATGATGTGTCAGTACATAATTAGATAACAGTGTAAAAATCTTTACACTGATAGTGGATTAAAATTAAATCCTATTTTCTAATATGCAAGAATGTAATTGAATATAAAACTTCCAGCGAAGCTCTTGGCACTTCTAAAATGCTCCTAATTAAATTGTCTTCTATTTTAACTTCACACTCGTGATATCAACACTCCACTTTTTATTTAATCACACTCCCACTCTATTTTATATTTCATATTTTTAAAATTTTATTTTATCAGAATTTTAAAAAATTAACAAAGCATAAAAATTAGAATTTAATTTTGATCCATTATCAGTGTAAAAAATTTTTATACTGTTATCCAGTCATGTATTACCACATCATTAAAAGAGTTTGACTATCACAACAACTATTTAAAAAATTTAACTCTTTTAATGATATGTCAGTACATGATTGGATAATAATGTAATGAAATTTTACACTTACAGTTAATAAAAATTAAATCTAAAAATTAATATATAAAACTTATATCAACTTCTTGAGAATTTTATTAAAAGATATTGAATAAAGTTTATGTCGTTAAACAATGATACATGTTTTTTAAAATCTTAATAATTTAAAATAGCGTCACTTCTTCTTTCTATAAGTTCATTAATTAATGATTTTAATATTAACTAATTCTAATATATTAAAGATAATATTTTTTTCTAATTATCTTTTTTAATGTATGACTCGGTAAATTCTTTACGTTCTTTTTCTCCCTCACATGCGTACACGTACGTATATAGGCTAATCAATCATTTTGATTAAATTTTACATAGTTAAAACTTATAACATGCATGTATAGCCATACTTCTCTCATATATAGTCATAGTTATTGTTTACTATTTAATTAAGATTTTAGTACATCTTCATTTATTAATATTGAACAAAATAAGTCTTTCTTATCCCTTTAAACCCATAGTATTTTAGTTTAGTTTTTTTTTTATTTGCATTTAAAATTCACTTTTTTTTGCGTCAAGTTAATATAAGTATTTATTTATCTATCGGTTAAATAATTCAAGTTAAATAAATAGTTGAATATTTTGAGTATTTTTATTTTCAAAATTTATCTTCTCTTTTTTAGAATAATATCTAGTTTAGTACATGATGAAAATTGTATTTAACAAAAATTATCCTCTTTTTTATTTAAAAAAATATATTTTTATAATATGAAATTAAGTGGAGGTGTGATTAGTGTGGATAGACATGGGAGTTAATTTGACTGAAATGGAGGACAATTTAATTAAGGGCATTTTAAAAAAATGAACTCTAAAAATAATTATAATAAAGTGTGTATAGACAAATTGGAGCACCAATAGCTTCACCCAAAAACTTCATATACATAGGAGAATGGTATGAAGCGCTGGAGCACAGAAGAGCTCGACTCTATTATTCATTGGATTAGTCTTATTTTTTGGAGATCCATGTTTATCTCTAATAAATTTTAAGAAAACAAATTTTATATTCCTGCTATAATACTATTGAAGTCCACCTTCTGGACGCTCGACCGCACGATAGCACTGCCCTACATTATATATATGCGAACTGCAGGAATGAATATGTGCACTCACGAACCCAATATTCCACCGAGCTGTGTTTCGTGCACGACGTCGTTGTAGACGAACGGGAGATAAGAGTTCACTTTTTCTCTCCTCTCTTTCTGGTTTGTACATGTGTTGTGCACAAATTATTATCCTATCCCCCGTGGGAAAGAATATTTCTTCTTCCATAAAACACCTTCAAAGATACCCTCACTTCTCTTACCATGTAATCTAAGGTGATCTTAAATAAAAAAATCTAACGTTTTCAAAATCAAATTCATACAAATTGCCCGTAGGTATCATAATCATTCTAAATTGAAAATTCATTGCTATGAAAGTCTATCTCTTAATAATTATCATCTTAATAATGCAGATTCTTAGACATAATTTGGAATGCAGCCAGAAACACGTGAGAGCCCTAAAATCAAATAATCCAAAACAAGATGAGTCACCTACTGATACATGATAAAGAAATTCTCGTCTTGTCCCTACTGTATTAATTGTACTATTTGAACTTTAATGCAGCAAAGAAACAAGTAACGTGAGAGCCCTAAAATCAATGTTGTGAAAGTCGGACCGGACAGTGAGCCGGAAAAACTTTCGGTTCAGGTTCAACCGGTTCAACCGGTTTAACCGTGTGGTCGAACCGGATGATGTCATAATTACATATTAAATAAACAAATAAAAAAATATACATATGCATGACTCATAACACACATTATCAATAATAAAATACATAATAAGGTTTTGGGGTTTTAATTATTAAGCCTTATATCACTCTCAGTTGAGTAGTTAAGTGATTGAGAAATTAAAAAAAATAAAAATAAAATAAAAAAATTTAAAAAAATTATAAAAAAAAAAGGACCGGTTCAACCCGGTTTTGTCCGGTTTTGACCGGTTTTGACCGGTTCAATCCGGTCCAATCCGGTCCAACCATGAATCCGGTTCTAACATTGAACCAAAACCGGATGAGAACCCGGTTCACGGTCCGACCGGCCAGTCCGGTCCGGTCCAAACATCACTGCCTAAAATAATCCAACACAAGATGTCTGTACTATTTGAACTTTCATGTTGTCATCAACCAATGACATTTTCTTGTCCTTATTGGATTGAATTATTGAAGTTTGTTGCACTTTTTTTTCAGTAAGAGATATGATAGATTTTTTTATTTTTTTATATATATTAAGATTTAATTTTAATTTATTCTAAATGAAAAAAATTATATTATTATTTAATCATATATTAGTATATCATTAAAAAATTAAAATTTTTAAATAATTATTATGATAATCAAACTCTTTTTAATAATTTAATAATATATAATTAAATGACAGTGTAATTTTTTTACACTAACAATATATTAAAATTAAATTCTATATATTATCCATGAGTTTTTCTTTTATTTATTTTGGCGAATATTAGCCATATAAAGCAGTGTTTTAAAAACCAATCCAACCGGTTGGACCGGAAGCTCCACCGATTCTGATTCAACTAAAGAACCGCCCGAGCGGTTAAATCGCAAAAAATCATAAAAAAAACCGGTTAAACCGGTAAAAACCGAAAATAAAAAACCGGTTGGACCTTTCATCAACTTTTAAATTGAATTTTTATTTTTAAAAAAGAAGAAAATAGTTATTTTTTTAAAAAAAAACTTAAGATTTAACTTTTTTAGGAGTTAGGTTGTAGGTTTCCACAGTTCTAATCCTTTTTTTTCACAAAATAGATGGCGACACAACAAAGCGGTTTATGATTTTTGTGATCAGTCATATATATATATAGTATATAGTATACTAGTTCAACCGATCAAACTGATCAAACCTTGAACCACTCTCCACTCTGGTTATCCAGTTCAACCGATTTTTAAAACATTGATATAAAGTCTCTACCGATACGGAGACATCTGATATTATCCATATGATTTTTTTAAAAAATAAATTTCTCCCCACTCCCCTAAATAACCCGTTATTTAAAAAATTCTCAAAATAATAGAGCCCTCGTTTTCAAGACGAGGGCTTCGATCAAATGCTGCCAATGCAATCACTGTTTCATCCACCGCTCTAATTTCATCAACAATGAACAATTTCTTGGATTGCATTATTGTCCAAGTGTATAATGTGTTGTGAAAAACATTTAACTAACCACGAATGAAATTGCAGAGGGAACCGAATCTCATAAAGAAGTTGCGATTTTTCTTGCCCCTACTACGGATTACAATAAGAACTTCAAATACAAAGAAATAAAAAATCTATCATTGTGTACCAAAGAAAAAATCTATCATTTATCTCTAACCGAAGAAAAGCGTGGAATAAATTTGAATCGCATAATAACTTTTTAGTTCTTCTTAGAGAAGATAATATTAGTTTGTTTCGGCTTAAAAAATTAACAAAATATTTAATTATATTAACCAATAATTTATATACGGTTAACTAATAATTTATCTTCATTTTGATACTTGATAAGTGGTTAACAATATGTAAATTATTAGTTAATATAATTAAATACTTGATTAATTTTTTAAACTAAATCAAAGAATAATTATCTCTCTGCACTATTAAATAATTTTCCTTTCAATAATTTATCCGACACTGCTTTTGAGCTGGCTTGATGGTGATATCCTTTTGATGTACTGCATATTGTGTCCGTTTATATTTGGTGAATATATACCGTCAGATTCCCGTGAGCAACTTGGACACCCCACAAAGTGGAGGCCCCAAGTTCGAATCCCATTCCCTCTTCCAGCTGGTTAGATAATGACATATATATATATATATATATATATATACCATCAGTATGTGCTGTGGTGATGCTTTCTCATGCTTGCTGTAATGGCATATAATTTATTATAAATTATCTTATATTATTATATAAAATACAATTTAAGTAAAGTTAATGTCATATGTTATTTATATATATATATATATATTTTTCTTTTAAATATTTACTCTTTTGATATATTTTTATTTTTTATATATGTAAAATTTATTTTTAAAAATTCAAATCAAATTTATATTTCAATTATATTATATTATATTATATTTAAGTGATAAATTTAATTACTCTAACTTTGCAAATTTTATATTAATCTAAATATCAATTACTTATTTATCTATTAATAAGTGTGATTAATGAAGATCATATATTATAGTGTATTCAAACTATTATTATTTTTTATATTAATTAAATATCAATTATATTTATTTATTTATTATAATGAACAAATACTCTAATAAATGTTTTATTTGAAATATTTTTAACCTTAATCAAATACTTCAAATTTTATATTTTTGTAATTATTATTTTGTTTCTTTTAACATCTTGGTACATACTAGATATATTAAATGCTTTATTATAAATTTAATTTTTATGATTTTTTATTTCTCTTTTGAAATAATTAAATTAGAAAGTGATTAAACTATTATTTTTGAATAAATCTGATTAAATTTTTTATAAAAAAATCAAAATGAACAACATATTATAATTTAAAAAATTTGTACACATTTAATATAATAAAACCGTCATGCGTGTAATTAAACTAATTTTTAATCCATTTCCTCTTTTGTCTCCTAACTTAGCACTAATATAATCATCATCAATTTCTTTAGCATCCGGTGTGCCAAGGATTGGTTCTTTGGTAATTCCAATCTTAATCAGATTATATACGGAGAAAATATTGTTTGTTGAATATTTTGGAGCTGCAGAGTAGAATCTGATGAATGTTTTACTTACTTGACTAATTCCCATAAACAGCTTGACTGCTTCAGTGTAAATAGGTTAATTCTAATAATGATGGTGATGGATAAATACATTGGATAAGTTCATAATCAAAAAGGTTTTTCGTAAATTTTGGTTCTGATCCTTGAAGGATATTGGCTTTATTGATATATTGGTGTGGCATGGTAGTAATGGTTTCTCCAATTGTTTTTCTTTGGTTGAGATATTGGATAAGGGTGATGTGCATTTAGTCTTTTGGACATATTCTTCTAGTCTTTTTAGGCTTGGTAGAAGATTGATGATCTTCTTGAGATGAATGATCTCTTGTTGGATTGGGTATATGACCCTTTTCTGCTATTTTTGTAGTCCCTGTTAGGTCAATACTATTTCCTTGTAGCTTTGTGCCAAAGCACTAATTTCATGAATGGGCTCAAGATTAACTTGGATACCATGATCTACTTTTGTTATGGGTTCCACTTTAAAGTGCATGGTCACCATTAATTTCGTTTATCAAACCATACAGGCTTGACATTTGTGATCTGAGATCACTATTTTCATTTAATATTCTGGCAAGTTCTTGACCATAAGTTACCCTTAGGCCATTGATCTGTAATTGGAGTGTTAATACTTTCTCCTCAAGAGCTTTGATCTGGTGATCCATTTCTGGTTAAATAATCTACAATTACATTAGATTCACTTGGGTTGAGGTTGGAAATAAGGTTCATTCATTTTTGGTGGGTGGTTCTTGTTGATTTAAGGCCAGTTTGCATTAACTTTTATAAGAAAAAAATATTTTTTTGAAATAATAAAAATATTTTTTTAAAAAAATTAAAGAGTTCAAATTTTTAAAAAAATATTTTATGTGTAACAAAAAAGTACATAAAGTGCTTTTTTTTTAAATTTGAACACTTTAGATTTTAAAAAAACACTTTTATTACTTTAAAAAAGTACTTCTATTATTAAAAAAAACTAATACAAACGAGCCCTTATTTGTTTTAAGTCATTTTGGCAAAAGCTTGTAACGATAATGAGTAAGAATTTTGATGATATTTGAAATCAATAGTTGTAGAGGCAAATATATTTCAACGGTTTCCAAAAACTCCCTTGTCAGTCAAGATAATTAGCTTTCTTTTTTAAAACTACTTATTTTTTTCTTACAGACCTGTTTGAGAACTATACTGAAATCCTGTTTTCTATTTCATCTTCACTTCATTACTTATTTCTTTTTCGCTTTTCCAGGTCTATGTGGGGGAGCGGGCAAATTCTTTCAGCCATATGCGTTTCCCGGACCATTCTACCTTTTATAACTTTTAGTTTAGCATCTTTTCTGAAGTTCAAATATTTGTTTGTTTTGCTTTTTCCTGTTTGCTGCTTTAATTCTACCAACATCTTTCTAAATTGTTTGCTTGGTTGTGTAGATGGTGGGAGTTTTGCACTCGACAAAAACATCTCAAGAACAGAACCAAGGTAATGAATCTGCTAATTCTTAATACAAGTTATACTTCTCTTGCCTTATTGTTTCTTAAATTAAAGATGCATCTTATGTAATGCACTATCTACTAGTAGCTGATAGATATGCTGCTAATTAACATAATGTGATAATATTTGAACATGTGGGCGTTGGATGAGCATAGCAATTTTGCTGACCATATGGTTAACAGTGAGGCAGAGGGCATAAAATCTTTGAATTTGGATGAAGTCTAAGACAGTAACTATGAACAAAAAATGCAAGGTGGTAACAATGTTGGGGAAGATATTGAAGAAGAGAATGTTGGGTACTAGAGTTATGAAAACAATATCACACAACTAAAATAAGATATGAGAAAAGAAAAACTAAATGCAATATTTAACGTGGAAAAAACCCTTTGAATGATGAGGGGGACAAAACCACATGCAAGGATAGAAAGATTTTCACTATGTAGAAGAAATTACAACACCTTTTTCTAAATACAAAGAGAGAACAATAACATTCTCTCTTAAATAATAGGAGAATACTGATCAATCAATTTGAGACACTTATGTTAGCTTTGTATTAGGCATTATTAGATGTTTATTGTGCCCAATATTAGTACTTTAGATGAGTTTAATGTTGTTGGGCTTCATTGGGCTTTAATGCAAATATTGAATAATTTTCGGATTTTGATGCATTTTGACCTTTCTTCCTTGGTTAGGTCATAACTTGGGACTCAGTGATCCAATTGAGGTGATCTTGGTGTCTTTGGAAAGCTAAGACAATGCTCTACAAGTTTCATGAAGAACTCAAGAGCTGGATCGGAATGCTAAGGGTCCAAAATATCCCTGCAATACAGAGTGGGTTTGCTGTCACGGAACCATCTGGGCAGTATGCACATATTGGACTATATAGTGGGTTATAGGCCTCCTCTTGGGCTGAAACTTGGTCACTTGAAAGATAAGACCCATATCTCCAACTTCAATGAAGACCATTTTGTCAATAGATGTCGTTTTAGGCATGCTTCAGAAGCTACAAGTTGGTCTGAATTTGGAAACACGTTCTTCCAACCTAACTTGAGGTAGGTGAGGTGTTTTTAGCATTTCTGGAGTTCTAAAAGTCCAAATGACATGATTCAAATTGGAGATTTTCAAGGAGACAACTGGCTACAACTTTGATGAAGACATCCAAGCCAAAATGCACCGTCTAGGTGATGAATTTGAAGCCAGAAGTCGGATAAGAGTTGTTGACTAAAAGCCACCAACCATACACCAACCCACCTACCATGCACCAACCCACCAACCATGCATCAAGCTTCCATTTTTGACAAATTTCAGATTCTTATAGCTTGTATTCAGATTATGTACATGTACAAATTGGCTTCTAGGATTAGTATAAATAGACCCAACCTCTTTGTATTAGAGGCATTCAATTTGGAAGTAAGTTTCAAGAAAGTTTAAGTATTTGTGAGAGTTTTCTTTCTCTTCTTCTCCATTCTCTTTGCAATTTCGTTTTTGTTCTTTAAATTCTGAGTTCTTCCTTCCCATCCATGGAAGGCTAGGCTCTCATAATCAATCCAAGGGATTAGCCATCTTGTTGTTTAATTTGGAGATCTTGTTTTGCTTGTTCATATTGCTTAATTGTTATTCAAGTTTCTCTTCTTCCTCTTTTGATTTTTATCTAGATTAAATTGCTTAATTTGATTTAGATGTTGATGTGGTAATAGCTTTATTATCATGTATTCAAAGAGGATCATAAAGATTAAACAATATATTAAAGCTTTTTGATAGATTGTTTAGCTTGGTTAAATTCTAGATCTTAAGTTAATCTATGTTGGATGGTGCTTACTTTATCTAACCTTGGTTAATCAAATCCTAGATGCTTATCTAGTAAAGAATTCTTGGATCATGTTAGGGCTTCTTGATGTGATCTAAGGCCAAGAACATGGTTAGCAATTAAGTGAATTCCTTGTGATCAATGATGAGTTAAACTCAAGATCGGTAAATTTCCTTGGATTGGTTGTTTCTTTAGATTTATTTACAACTTTGAATCTCCTACTTTTATTAATCTTGTTAATCAACAACAAAACCCCCCCTTTTCTAATTATCTTGATCTAATTAAATCTTTGTTTTTGGATCCTTGAGAGACGATTCGGTTCATTCTCTATACTACAAATTAGTTTGTGAACCGGTTATTTTATTTGATAGGTCTCGACAACCTCTTGTCAAATACACTTCACAATTTCTCTCTAAGAATACAAGAGAAGCTATAGGAGAGAAGGGAAGAATGAAATATGATGATTTTTAAATACTTCCCTTAAACCTCTTTATATAGGCTTTAGAAGAAGAAATAAAAAAGAAACCCACCGATGTGGGAATTATAACAATTCTCTTATTTGAAGATTTTATTGAATTTGTTAAGATAGGATATGATTAGTTATGATAGGATAGAGCACTATCATCCTATCATTCTGTTATAACTGTTAGGATATGATTAATCCTATTAGTTTTCATTCTGTTTCTTTCCTTTAGGTAGTTACGTTTAGATATGGCTCTTGGCTATATATACCAGGGCATTGTTCAGTGTTAAACAATCAGTAAAAATCCAATTCTCTTTAAGTAATCTCAAGAGTTCTTTATGGCATCAGAGCTTGACGATAGGGACTCGGAGAAGAAGAATGCCTCCGGCAGTGGATCAAAGTCGTTCACCGTTACGCCCTCCTCGCCTTATTACCTTGGCCCATCTGATAATCCTGGGACGCCGCTGGTTGCCGTGCCTCTAGCTGGTGAAAACTACCGCAACTGGGCAAGATCCATAAAGACTGCCTTGCGTGCGAAGACCAAACTCGGCTTCGTGGATGGTGCGATCAAGAAACCACCAGAAGCGTCACCAGAATTTCATGCATGGGAGAAGGCAGACTCCATGGTAACGGCGTGGATCATTAATTCGACAGACCCCACACTACATGGAAGCATATCGCATGCAGCAACGGCAAGGGATGTGTGGCTTGACTTGGAGGAACGTTTTGCCCAAACAAATGCACCACGCATACATCAGTTGTGGCGTACACTTAGTTTGATTCAACAGGAACCTAACATGACTGTGACTGAGTATTACAGCAAGTTCAAGAGCCTCACAGATGAGCTCAGCGAACATCAGCCATTACCAGAATGCACATGTGGAGCGTCGAAGCAGCTAGCACAGAGGAAGGAAGATCATTATGTCCACCTCTTCCTTGGGGGACTCGATGGGGATCGGTTTGCGCACGTCAAAGGAACCATCCTCAACACTGATCCTTTGCCATCTCTTAGGAAGGTGTTCAACCACGTCTTGCGGGAGGAGGCTCGTTTTGTTGCAGACAAAAGCAGAGAAGTCAAGCAAGAAATGGGCTCAGCCTTCTACACTAACAAGCAAAGGAATAGGGACGAACCAAGAACGAAGTGCGAGCACTGTGGAAAGCTGGGACATGAGAAATCCAAATGCTTTGAGTTAGTTGGATATCCTCCCAACTGGGATACACGCAGATCAAGTAAAAGAACCAACAAGTCTAGTTCTAACTCAGGAGGTGCAAAATTTGCTTGGGCAGAAGGAAACCAAAAGCCAACCATGGGGCAGGAACAGAGTCAGAACAATCATGCCCTTCATGGTTCTCAAGGCAGAAGGAGTAACGAGCAACACGATGGCAATTGCACTTCTGGTAATCATAAATGGATCTTGGATAGTGGGGCCTCCCATCATATGACCCCACTATACTCGATTCTTGAGGAAATGCATGACCTTAATGAACCCTTACGCATTGTCTTGCCCACTGGAGATATTGTCTCTGTTACAAAAGTGGGAACAGTAAATCTTAGCAACACAATAAAACTTCATGATGTCCTATTTATTCCTGAGTTTAACTGCAATCTTATATCTGTTCACAAACTCACATGTGATTTGGGTTGCACAATAACCTATTCTGTTGATGGATGTGTTATACAGGACCAAACAACGAAGAGGACGATTGGATCCGGTGACTTGCATGAAGGGGTCTATGTCCTTAAGGTTGAAGCACGAGGTTCCTCATCAACAGCAATCTCAGGAGATTTAAATTTCACTTGGCATGCTAGGATGGGGCACCCCTCTAGTCAGAATTTGTTGAAGCTTTCCAGTGTCCTTGATTTTCGTTTTGATGAGAACAAGTTAGGGTGTTGTGATGTATGTCATCGCGCCAAACAATGCAGATTTTCTTTCCCTTTGAGTAATAATAAAGCAGAGAAGGTTTTTGATTTAATACATTGTGACTTATGGGGGAGATATGCCACTGCATCCCATAATGGATCACACTATTTTCTCACGATTGTGGATGACTACTCACGAGCAGTATGGGTTTGTTTGCTAAGAGAAAAATCAGAAACAATTACTCATTTAATTAATTTCTGTAAAATGGTGCAAACTCAATTTGATGCTAAGGTGAAGGTACTCCGAAGTGATAACGGAACTGAATTTGTCAATTCAAAAATGCAACTTTTCCTCCAACAAGAAGGAATTATTCATGAGACATCATGTGTGGGAACCCCCCAACAAAATGGTCGTGTGGAAAGAAAGCATAGGCACATTCTTAATGTTGTAAGGGCACTTAGGTTTCAATCTAACTTACCTCTATCTTTCTGGGGAGAATGTGTTCTAACGGCCACTTATTTGATTAATAGAACCCCAACGGTGGCCAATGAGGGAGTTACTCCCTATGAGATGATTTATGGGAAGGTGCCATCTTACACGCATTTGAGAGTTTTTGGGTGCCTTTGCTCCGTCAAAATAACCAAACCTGGTGATAAATTTGCACCTAGAGCCAGAAGATGTATTTTTGTTGGCTATTCCCAAGTTCAAAAAGGATGGCGTGTATATGACCTGGAGACTCATGAGTTTTCAACATCAAGGGATGTCGTGTTTTATGAGAATCTTTTTCCATACAGTTCCCAAAGCAAGATTTATGCTAGGGAGTTACTGAGATCCGACCATGAACACCAAGTTTTTCAAGAAAATGTTGAATTGTCTAGCGTGCGGGTTGAGAATGAAGAGCCATGTGTTGACAAGATTCAAGAGGAGCCCAACACTGTTGATACTGAAAATTTACTTGAAGTGCCATGTATTGAACAAATTCAGGGGGAGCCCAACATTGTTGATACTGGAGAAGTTCTAACTCGCGAGCAGCGAGCTAGGAGACCTCCTGAGTACCTTAAGGACTATCTTTGTCATGCTACCACACATAGACCCTCTTGCACATCACAGGAACCGTCGACCACTTCTAGTAAGCCATATCATATCTCCCACTATATTAATTATGACAATTTTTCATCTAGACATCGAGCATTCCTTGCAGCTATCATGTCACATAATGAGCCTAAGAATTACATGCAAGCTGTCCAACATCATGAATGGCGTAAGGCCATGGAGCAAGAAATACAAGCTCTAGAAGAGAATAACACATGGACACTTGAACCATTGCCAGCAGGGAAGAAACTAGTGGGTTGCCTATGGGTTTACAAGATTAAGCACAAAGCCAATGGTGAGATAGATAAATATAAGGCACGGTTGGTCGCGAAGGGGTTCACACAAGTAGAAGGAGAGGATTTCCGAGAAACATTTGTTCCTGTAGCGAAAATGACAACAGTTCGTTGTTTATTGACCGTCGCAGCAGCCAAAGGCTGGCAATTACATCAAATGGACGTAAGCAATGCCTTCCTTCACGGTGATTTAAAAGAAGAGGTCTACATGGCTGTTCCACCGGGGTATGTAGTTCCTCAACCGAACCATGTATGTCGGTTGAAGAAGTCTTTATATGGACTTCGCCAAGCTTCCCGCAACTGGTATGCCAAGCTTTCAGAGAGCTTAACTACATATGGCTTTCTCCAATCCAACGCCGATCATAGTTTGTTCACGTATTCCTCTGGTAGTGTTTTTCTTGTTGTCCTTATATATGTGGATAACTTACTTATTGCTGGAAATGACACAGAGGCATGCAACAGCTTTAAAGTTTACTTGCATAATTGTTTTCGCATGAAGGATCTAGAGGGTCTCAAATATTTTCTCGGCCTTGAATTGGCACGTGGCCCAGAAGGTTTCTTTCTTTGCCAGCGTAAGTACACACTTGACATACTTGAAGAGTGTGGAATGATTAGTTACAGACTATGTGGGTTTCCTATGGAGCAAAATCACAACTTATCCTCTGACAACAGTGTGCCGTACTCCGATCCTTCACAGTACAGACGTCTCATTGGTCGCTTAATTTATCTAACGATCACAAGGCCAGAGATTACTTATTCCGTGCATATCTTAAGCCAACACATGCAGACTCCGAGACAAGCATATTGGGACGCCGCTTTACGAGTGTTGCGCTACTTAAAGTCCTCACCAGGCTAAGGCATCCTTCTACCTAAAGATAACAATCTGCAACTCGTTGGTTATTGTGATTCGAATTGGGCAGCTTGCCCTCTCACTCGACGTTCAACCTCTGGTTATCTTATGAAGCTTGGTCCAACTCCAATTTCTTAGAAAACAAAGAAGCAAACAACAGTGTCTCGTTCATCCAGTGAAGCAGAATATCGAGCCATGGCCCATGCTACTAGCGAGATTATTTGGCTGCGCAACTTACTTTCCTCCTTGTTGGTCTCATGTGATGCTCCTACACCTCTTCACTGTGATAATCAAGCTGCTTTGCATATCGCAGCCAATCCTGTTTTTCATGAGAGAACGAAACACATCGAGATCGATTGCCACTTTGTTCGTGAACACTTGCAATTAGGCACCATTGTCGCTTCATATGTTTCCTCCCAACGACAACAAGCGGACATTTTCACCAAAGCACTGGGTTTCAGACAGTTTCATGATTTGCTGGGCAAGTTGGGAGTTCATAATCCCCACTTTCCAACTTGAGGGGGAGTGTTAAGATAGGATATGATTAGTTACGATAGGATAGAGCACTATCATCCTATCATTCTGTTATAACTGTTAGGATATGATTAATCCTATTAGTTTTCATTCTGTTTCTTTCCTTTAGGTAGTTACGTTTAGATATGGCTCTTGGCTATATATACCAGGGCATTGTTCAGTGTTAAACAATCAGTAAAAATCCAATTCTCTTTAAGTAATCTCAAGAGTTCTTTAGAATTAATCTATCTTCAAGTGGGAGAATTGTTAGAAGCCCCACATTGGTGGGTTTCTTCTTCATTTCTGCTTTTATTGTGGGTACGTCTCTTTCCATTCTTTTACAAAATTTTGAAATAAGGTAGTAATTTTGTAAATGAAACTATAAACAAAAAAGCAAATCAAATGGGTTCTTAGGTACTAATTGTCTGCAAAGTTCTTTATTAACGGCGCTGCTTTTAAATTTAGAAAATGAAAATATCCTGCTCTTACAATTCAACACTTCGGCTAGAATTTGATGTTGAGCCATTATATCAATTACTTTATTTCTCTCCAAATATGATCACACGCAAGATACCAATAGGAGGAGATACATACATGAAATTTAATTTCAACTCCTACTTATGGTCTTATGAAGAGTGGGGCTATTGGCACTTTCACTTGCATATTCATACTTTTCACTAATAACTTATAATTATCATTTTTTAAATTATTCTCTCTTAACTAATTTTTTTTATGAAATACATTAATATTTGACTCTTCACATTTCATAATATTAATTATTTATAATTTTTCTTATTTATTCACACTCACACAATTTTTTATTATTTCTTTTATTCTTACATTACGTTTTTTTTTTACAATGCATGTGGACTGAATTATACTTTAGCCTTGTTTTGCTGATTTGAAATAATTCTTGTCACTCATAATTATACATAATTCAATCGCATAAACTAAAGAGATATTCATATTTGCTTTTAAGCTTTTTGGTTGGCTAATATCATACATTTGAATCTCTTTGTAAAAGGATAAGTCATAAGTATGCATGTTTTTTTCTACCAAACTATGTTATTTGAAAATGATTATCTTTAATCTAAACATAAAATTATTCCATAATCAGGCAATATTTTTTGTCATTATTATTCAGTTGCTCACCATATTTTTTTTTTGTCATTTCAAATTAATGCCATTACCTAAAACCCTCAAATAATATATAAATATAAAGTCAACATATACAAAGAATTTTTAATACTTATGTTTCAAGTCACCCTCCATACAAGTTTTGAAGGAAAAGATAGGATAAATGTCTTGTCCACATATCCTCCCATTTATTCATTTAGATGTTATTTCAACCCTTTTTTGTGTAGTTAGGGTATATATGAATTGGTACCGCTCAATTGGAGGGGGGAAAATCTAAAATAACTATCTACACATATAAATTTTAAAAATAATTTATGAAATAAAAAAATTCAAACTTGTTTACACAAAGAAAAGAGGAACATACTAGAAGAAAGCTTGCCAAGATATGAATTCAACTCCAATTCCAAGCTATTTTCACCATTAGGGCAAGAGATTTCATTGAGATTCATGTTTACATCATCAGTTCGTTGTTGCTCCTTTGTTAGATTTCTTTAAGATTAACAAATTTGTGTAGAAGAAACAAATTATGAAAAAGAAAGAAAGAAAAAAGAGAGTGCTACTTCTTTAGAAGAAAGGATGCAATGAAGACTCAGACTTGGAGAAAAAATAGGAGAAGTCATGAAGAATTTGGACACGTAGAAAAAAGTAAAAGTAATTGAGATTAATATGGGGATGTGAATAGATAAATAATAGCATAATTAATTTAAAACTTATCTAAATAAGAAATTAGTTAAGTGATGGTAATTTAGGAAATTATAATGAGTTTAATTTTGATCCACGGTCAGTGTAAAGTTTCTTTACTCTGTCACCCAATCATGTATTGCCAACTCATTAAAAGAGTTTGACTATTATAATAACTGCCTCAAAAGTCTAACACTTTTAATGATGTGTCAGTACATAATTGGATGACAGTGTAAAGAAACTTTACACTGACAGTGGATTAAAATTATATCCAATTATAATTATAAGTTGTTGATGAGGAGTGTAGATAGGCAAGTAGGAATGCTAATAACCTCACCCTATTATGAAATATTTGTATGTAAATCTATGTACTCTGTAGATATAAGCTTCTACAACCAGTTTGAGATTTTTTTTTTGGGTGTAATATAAGCAATGGCATTTTATTAGTTAAAATTGGAAAACCATATATTGAAAAATAAATGCATAATATGATAATGATCATTTAAGTTTGAAATTTTGAATTCCATTATTACTTAATCATATATTGTTACACCATTAAAATAGTTTGACTCTAATAGCAACAATCTAAAATGTCAACAAAAAAAAAATTTCAACACGTGATTGAATGATCTTGTAAAAAAATATTTCAATCAAAACTAAACTCTTTGATAATTTAATAATAATATAAATTTAATTTTTATCTTTTGCAAATGTATAGTTTTTTATATTATCACTTAATTACATGTTAGAATATCATTAAAAGAATTTAATTGTTTTAAGTAATTATTGTCACAATTAAAATATTTTAATATGTGATAATGGAATGAGCAACTCGGAAAACATTATCTAATATTGCTTTTAACATTGAATAATTTTCTATTATTTTTTTTCATTTTCTTCCTTTTTTTCTTTGTCTTTTCAGTTAACTACTAAAAATAAGCCAATTGGAAGATAATGTTGGAACCAAATAACCTTTATGAAATTAGGTTTGGAACCAATCTGTTTAAAGAATTATTACCCCATAAAGTTTTGAAGATAACAAAAGTTTTAATTTAGAATGAATAAGTAAAAGACTTACGTAACTTGTTTTTAAACTGTTTCAACAATAAAATAATGTGTTAACAAACAGTTACTAGTACGTGCGTCCATTCTCTCTTGAGCTAAAGGAAACAAAGTTTTCGTCCAATACCTTTTGAACTGTTTCACAATTATTACTATATTGGATCGTCCAATGTTTTCCTTACTAAGCTCAGGTTCAAAGTATTCGTTCAAAAGCTAAAATTCAAATGTGAAGAAATTGTTCATCATTAAATGCTGAGAAGGACTCTGACAACGTACACTACAAAAGAAGTCAATTGAGCCGCTTAGCTGACATCGCTAACAACTACAAAGACCTGCGAATAAGGAACTTTTTGCGCGCTCAGATAAGTCAGGATTAAGCTATCATATTCTTGGACATTCTTGATAATCAAAGTGTCTTTTCAGAAGAAGATCCACACATTATCATCTTATGCATTTAATACTGTTCAAAACGGTAATAAATGTTTCCGTTGGACAAAGAAGCTTATGAAGACTGCTTAAACTGCTCTCACCTATAAATACAATTGTCTTCGAAGAAGAAAGTAAGAATAACAATCTCTGTGATCAAAAGTGTATAAGGATAAAAGCTTTCATTCTTCGTAGTACTCTTACTCTTGTAAAGAGTTTAAGTCTTGAAATTTATTTTCTATCATCACCTGTAGTGAGTTAAAACTCAAGCACTTCTACATCTTCTTTTATTCAACTTGATGTTTAAGCCTGAAGAGGCTGTGTATAAAAGAATACTTGGATCGTAGAACCTGAAGAGGTTGAGAATACTTGTAGACCTGAAGAGGTGGACAATACTTGTAATCTTGTAAAAGATTAGTAGAAAATCATTCTGCTTGAAGGGACTGGATGTAGCTCTCGGTTTGTAAGAGTTGACCAAGATAAACATCTGGTGTAAGCTTTTCTTCCCTCCTCTTGTGTTTTATTTATTCTCTAATATCTGGGGATTGCCATTATTTTCATAACTAAAGTTTTGAGATAAAACTTCGAACTTTTTCACTACGTTTAATGTTATTAATTACAAAATTGCTTTAGCGTCCAATTGGACTAAAAAGTTTTTTTTCCATTGCATTTTTGCTTCTTAACGAAAAGTTTTCCAAAAAGGTTAAGAAACACAATTCAACCCCCCTTTTTGTGTTTCACTTGTTTACTTCAGATAATGCATTAAAATTTAATGAAAATAATGAAATCATGCATGTTAGCTTTCTCATGTAAGAAAAAGTTCTATGGCTCTTAAGAAATGAGGGTCTAAAATTAGAAGGTAAAAGAAAAAAGGAAAAAAATTAAATGATTGCAACAATATATATGATGCAATTAATTTCCTGCTTCTTGATTCAAGTTAATAGAAAAGATAGTAATCATTTAACTAAATGGTTGGCTTGATTGGGTTAGTGGTTAAGAATGTATATTTTCTGTTTTAATTATTTGAGTTTAAATTTCTATCTAATATCTAAAAGAATTAATTTCTCTAAATGTATTAAGCGTGAGAGTGCATCCTTAAAAAATAAACTTAATCACAATTAACATAAAATTTAACATGAAAATACGTTAATGTAAAAATAAAAAAATAAAAAACAAGCAAACAATGGATTTAATTTTAATTTACTGTCAGTGTAAAGTTTTTTTATACTGTCATCCAATAATATACTAACACATCATTAAAAGTGTTAGACTTTGGGAATTATAATTATAATAGCCAAACTTTTTTAATAATTTAGTAATATATTATTAAGGGACAATGTAAAAAATTTTACACTGACAATGAAAATTAAACTCACAAACAATAGGCACCTAGAACCCACATGTTTGTGGAAAAGACATGTGCAACATCCCTCAATTATCGATATAGTTCCCATATTTTTGCCATATGCATCCATATCCCCCATTAGTATGGGCTAAAATTAGCCACTTGTTGCTAAATGTAGACTTTTCTCCATTTTTATTTTTATTTTATTTTTTCTATCAAACTTCACATAATTTCATTTTCAAGTTCTAGTTAGTCCATAATATCATAACCGATTTTCACATGTTATGTTTATAATGGATACACACCTGCTGTGCAATTGGAACAATAAATTAAATATACCGAAATTCTAAAATCGTAAGTTTCAATTCTAAGACTGAAAAGAAAAGTATCATAAAAAAAATATCATGAATGTTTCCTTTTAAATCAATCCAGGTGGAGGTTCTATTTATGTCTTGGGTTCTCATATAAGAATATTCAGCATCAAATAATAGTTGTATTCATAGATATTATTCCTTTTTTAATATAAAATAACCCTGAATGCATATACGATGCATCCAGACATAATTTGTATAATATCTTTATTTAGATAGATATTCATAAAATTAAACATAATTGCATAATCATTTTTTATACATAATTACATATTGATTGAGTACAAAAACTAAAAGTAGATTCCAAAACACTTATATTAAATAAAATTAAAATGAAACTTCACAGAGAGAGAGAGAGATTACTACTAATCTAGGGAGTGTGATTGAGTGGTAAAGGCTCATTCACCCTTAACTAAAGGTCAGGGGTTTGATCCCTGCCTTTGGGTATGGAGCAGCCTTTAAATCCCAGGCCAACTGTTCCACCCTTCGAGGTACCTGCAAGCCAGCGCAGAGATTAGTTACTGTGCTCGACGGTGGATACCCTGGTCGTGGACCTAAAAAGAGAGATTACTACTAAAAAAATGCTATTTACCAACGAAATTTAGCGATGGTTTTTATTCCATCTCTAATTGAGAGGGATTTTGAGACAGATCACATAAGTAGTAGACGCAAATTAAATTTAATTAGTGACAGAATTAGAGACGGAAAATCTCGTCTCTAAAATAACCGTATCTAAATCTGTTCTAATTAGGTAATCAAAGTTATTTGAAATTAATTTAATGTTAGCAACGGATTGAAACTGTCATTACATTGCATAAAAAAATGGTTAAAAAGACATGTCATATGGAGACAGAATTGGTCCATCTCTAACATTTTTTTTTAAAATTAATGCTATATACAGTGACGGATTGGTGCGGTCGTAGATTTAACAGTATGTTTTAAATTTTAGAGTAATGTAGAGACGGATTTGGTGATGGATGAAATCTGTCATTAACTAAAATTACCAAAACACATAGTTTTGGCTTTCTTTTTAAAACAATCTCTTCACTCATTCCCTCTTCTTTCCCCACGTTCCTTACTCCTCTTTGAACCCTAATCCCTTCTTCCCCAAACCCCTCCCTCATTCACTGCTTTGTGGTCAATGCTTGCCGATAGAGGTGGTCACGCTTGGTGGAGGTGATCAGTTTTCGCTAGTCGTCATTTTAGAGGTAAGCTTTCTCCACATTTTTTCTATTGGCTCTTACTTTCTGCATCTAGAAACCTCTGTTATGAGAGCTAAACTATTGAAAGGTCCTACTAATTTCAAAACCTTAGCCCATAAGGTCCGTGATAACCAAAGGCCTCGTAAATGCCCATTCATAGACTTCACCCAACAACGTCTTCCGAGCCTCATCATCTTTTCATATAGTGTGTCTGCTAGCCAAATGTTGGAAACCCATCTGCATCATTGAGGCCTGCCAACATTGTTGAGAGCTTGGTAAATATGATGGGTCTTGCTTTTTTATCCCGAAAGTTCATTCCTTTTATGGTTTCATTTTCTGGGTGCTTGGTGTTTTGAACTGATATGCTTGCTTTACTGGTGTTCTTTGTTTCCTTGACGATCATGGGTTTTGTTTTATAAGTGCACAACAAACAATAAGCTTCCGAGATTGGGAATCTTAAGGTAAATATATTATGCAAGACAATGAATTCAAATATATATATATATATATATATATATATATATATATAAAGAAGGAGAGATAACGTGTAAAGTGTTGCAGAGCAAGAGGTCTGAGAAGCAGGGGGAGGGGTAGAGAGTATGGCCGTGCTCTGGCCAATTGTACTGTATTATGACACAATTGGCTCATAATTGTGGCAGGATGTCCATGAAATAAGGTTTATTTATGTATTTATATTGTGCTTTTGCAATAAACAAGGTTTCATGTTTGTTTTGTTGATTGTGGTCATAAATGAATGCACCTAGCTTATAACGTTTAAATTAACTGGTGGGCCATTTTTATTTCTGAGGTTAGCTTTCAGCAGAGAAAGATCACTAAGTGACCCTCTGACACATAAAGTGCAAGACAAATCCCATTATGCATGTCATTTTGGTTGAAATTGGTGTCGTGTCACAAAAAGCCCAAACTTGTAGTCAATGTCAAAAGATTTGTAATCTATATGCTGATACAGAGTAGTTTTCATAATCTCTTATTTTATTGGGGAGAAAACTTGAGTCATCTTCAAGTCAAGTTTAGCTGCAAGTGGCTTAAATTTCCTAGTTTTTGAAATAGATTGCTTATGATAGTGTTATAGAAAAGGGAGCTACTTGGTGAATATGTGGCAGTGGCTTGTGGCTTGTGGCTGTAATGAGAGTAAGTCTAGATTTGAAGTTGATAATTGAAGCATCTTTTTGTTTTGGCTGACTCAGATGATTAATGTTACATTTTGCTAATTGTTAACTAAAAAGAAATAATATAATTAAATTTGCTTATCCATTAAAATTTCGTATATTAATTAAATATTTAATATAATGTATGCCTTATCATTGTGTACACGACTTTAAAATATCCTGCAGTATAGAGGTCTCCTCAACGGAATAATATTAAGAGTAATATTGTATCTTTTTAATATATTCCAATGTAATAATATTTAAATATTGATGTCTGTCTATGTGTACTTTATAAATAGTCTTATAGTTATATTGAAAATGGTGATATTAAATTTATAATATTAATAATCTAGTTCTTGTTGATAATGTCGAGATACAAGTCCAGTTAATGTAATAATATTTACCTTGGGAACTTTATAATTAGTCTTATAGTTATTTTGAAAATGGTGATATTAAATTATTATAATATTAATAATCTAGTTCTTGTTAATAATGTTGAGATACAAGTCCATATAATGTAATAATATTTAAATATTGACTTTTGACCGTAGGGTCTTTATAATTAGTCTTATAGTTATATTGACAATAGTGGTGATATCACTACTACACATTATTTGAAGCTCCTTGCTAATAGTGTTTATTTTCTTTTCTTTTGGCAAAGTATATGACTTGGATAAGGTTTACTCACTTTGTTGGGTGATAACAGAAGTTTGAGTCCTGACCTTATTTCTTAAACCAATAAATAATACTAATTTTTTTTTCATCAAAAGATACTGCAAGAGGCATATAATCATCATATATGCTGCAGGTCATCATAATAAGAATCATTTCTCTTTTTGCCTCTCTTGTGAACATTGGATGTTAGTGATTAACACATTTAATACAACACTATAACCTATATGTTCTCTTCGTAATTGTTGTTGTTATTTTTTTTTAATTGGGCCAATTACTTCCCTTTTTTTAATTAAGTTGTTTACTTTCCCTTTTTAGGAACTTGAACATTGGTATAACCAGTAGAAAAAGAACAGGTTCTTCTTTAGTTAATAGGACTTTTTTTTTAGAAAATAAATTCTACTACTAGGAATGGGACTTGGGGTATGGGGTTATGTGGGATAGGAATGAGATTTGGTGGGTTATGTTTATCTTTTTTCTTTATCTCTAAAATGATTTGTCTTGTTGCTTTTATATATTCTCTTATGACTGTTTATTTTTGTTTTGTTATATAAATATTTGATATGTTCTTTCTTGTTTTAGTATAACAGTTACCTTCATGGTTTTTTTCTTTTTTTATACTCACTTTTATTCCTCTTTTTCCTGCTATGTTGTGAAGATACATTTTGTTCGATTCCACTTTTACCTATTACATTGTGAAGGGACTCCTTATGCAAATGTAAGGCAAGGATGCTAAAATTTATTTTTTAAAAAAATCTGGAATATTAGAGACGGAATTTTTTCGTCTCTAAATCCGTCTCTAAACTTAATTTGGACACCAATTTTGGTGTGCAATCAGCAACGGATTTATTTAATTTAGAGATGGAATTTTCCGTCTCTAATTAGAGACAGAATTTATATTCCGTATCTAAATATTTAGCAACACCTATTTTAGCGATGGTTACAAATCTATCACTAATTCTGTCTCTATTTTATTTAGCGACGAGTTTTCCTCTATTATAGACGGAATTTTGCCGTCTCTAAAACTACTCTTTTTAGTAGAGAGAGAGAGAGAGAATTTGTTGATTCATATTATGAATTAGGGCCATCAAAACGGACTAACATGTGTATCCATCCAAATTACTTAAGTCGGACTATAATATTATGAACTCATTTAAATCAATTCATTTTTTTATTCAGGTTAAACGGGTCAAACTCATTTATTCGCAGGGTTAGCCTATATATATATATATATATATATATTTCCATTTAAAAAAAAAGATATTTGGATGTATGCATTTGTTGCTACATGTGTATTATCATTTTGTTATGTTAATATTTTATTATTTTTGTTGTTGATGCCATTGGAGTGTGCATGCATGAATTTTTTTTTTCTTTTTTATGTTAGTGTGGATGTATGAATTTGACAATTTATTACTTTAAAGATAGTATAATATTGAAGATTATTGTTTTTGATAATATTTTGATTTATTTGAATACCTCTCTAAGTCTTTATATACTTGTAATTTAGCTATAAATTATTGAATGAGTTTATTTAAAAAATTTAAAGTTTTTAATATATTTTTTAAAATAAACCGGCAACCTGTTTAGGCCCGTGAGCTGACCTTATACAGGTCAGGCTAGCATTAACTTATTTTTGGCTCGACCCATTTAAATCTAACTCGTGACGGCTTGAGCTTAAACTGGTTAGGCCAACCCATTTAACAACCTTATTTAGGATATCAATCCATGAAGCCCCTGATCTATGCACTATTTATATAATATTATAAAAGAGAGTATACTCAAACTCTACCAATGTCACGTGTCATTTATGTAATAAGTTTTTCCCCTCTCCAAAGTTGGAGAGTATTTTACTTTTAGATGTATTTATGACTGTGTTAGTTGTGAAATTTTTTTTTTCTAAATGTCTTAATTTTAATATATTTATATAGATAAAAATTTAAATTAAATAAATTTACTATACGATCATTCAATTTTTTATATACTTTTAAACTAATTTATCATAACAATTTAATAAACATGTACATTGCTAATTTTATAAACTCATGCATCGCACCAGTAATAAAACTAGTATAAATGTAATCTTTTTTAAAAAAACTCAAGTCCTTTTCTAAGACACAAATCCTTTGAATCATTAAGTTAACTTTCAAGTCAATTGAGATTATATCCTTCTTAAAAGGCTTTTTTACACAGTTTGCATAAATGGGAAACAAAATTCTCAATATAGTGTAGGTTGTAAAATAATTCCCGAGGAGGTGTAAAATGAACAGTGAGTTGTAGGAGGCAACTACAACTTCCATGAAGTCGTATTCTACAGATACGACTTAAGGTAAGTCGTATCTAGTACATACGACTTAGGGTTAATAATTTTTTTTATTTTTTTAATAGAAGTCGTAGGTACTAGCTATGATTTAGGGTTAGGTTATTTTTTTTTAATTTTTTTAATAGAAGTCGTATCTACTAGCTACGACTTAGGGTTAGTTTTTTTATTTTTTATTTAAATGGAAGTCGTAGTTGACAACTATGACTTCTGTTAGGGTTTTTTTTTTCATCTGACTTAGATTTTATAATTTTTTAAAATAATAATCATGGCACAATTCAAGGAAATGGATTTTGATAATATAACAAGTTTGACTTAAATAATATGGACTCACTGCACCACCGTGATATGCACCCTCACGTGAAATATATCGTCGCGTGTGAAGCAAGTACCATTGCATGTATTCTGAGTTGTCATGTAAATAAGGGTTACATGCTTCACCGCTAATGAGTCGTTCATTACGGTGTATTCACAAGGCAATCCAATCACGATGATTATTATTAAAAATTTTTATAGAAAGTCAAATCTTGAGTTTTAGTTCAAATTCCTGAAATCAGAAACTTTCAAAGATGTTTCTTTTCAAAACGAGTGGGTCAAAGGTTTCTAAAAATTCATTAAAAATCATTTTGTAGCTCTTTGATATCCAATTATCAATTACCGTCAATTTTGATTTCAAGAAAATACATATTTACTATAACACTCCATATTGGTGTCATTTCCCAGACTTAACTAAATTTCAGGACCCGTATTAACAGGTATTCATCTAATACACCAAAAATGGCTCTAAATAACTTTTATAAGGTAAGTTAAATTCTAAGAATCCTACTAATGAAGTAAAGTGATTCAAAAGGTTAATCATTTAAACTCAAATTCATAAGAAAAAGACTATACATAATACAACTATCATACGTAAAAATTTGGGTCATCACAGGATGAATGAGAAGGGGTTAGCAAAAAATATATATCACATGAAATGATAAAATAAATAAATAAATAAAATCACATAAAAAATATAATGTTTTCTTAAAAAAATTACAAACTTGAGTGAGGCATGACATCCATTTGCCCCCGTCCCTCCGCCCCTGTTTAAAGTGGATATGGAGATCGTATAGCTGCTATTTCTCTATGTCTGAGTACAATGATGTTTCGGTTAATTATTGGTAATTACAAAGACAAATGCAACCCAAGTTTGATCCTTCACGCACCCCACAAGATTTTCTTCTTAATTATTGGTATGCACGGATATCCTACAGGGATTTTGTGCGCACCTTTTCTGATTGCTTCTTCCAAATAACGATTATTTTGCTTCTTATCGTTTATTGCTATTTGCCACTGGGCAAGTGGCATGTTTCATTATGATATCCTACGGAATTGGGATCTATTTATGATTTTATTCTTATTCTAGTTCATTACTGTCCTCTTTAAATAATAATTTTCTGTCGATACAATCTTGAATAAAGAATTTATGAAATGAATGTCTTAATTACATACTAGCAATAAAATATAAATAACTAAACAATATTAAAAAAAAAAAATCAACAGAACAATTTTATTTTTTGTGCGTGTGAGCATACGAATCAATGTGCTGTTTTGTATGTACTTTTTTATAAGCTTTTATTAGAGTTCCTAAGAGTTGCTTAGGACAAATAAAACTAGAGGCAACCTTTTTACTTTATTAATATGTGAAAAAAATTAATTACACACTTTTTTTAAAAAAAGTAATTGGATAACAATTAAGTCACATTTCAACTTTTTTAACAACAAAAACATTGAAATTATTCATATGTCTCTATATGAACTTGAATTTTTTAAAATTAGAATATATTTTAGAGGATAAAGTATATAACATTGATAACTATTAATGAAAAAAAAAAGATTTAAATTTTTGTAAAATATAAATATTTAAATAATAAATCATGAATTTATGATAATTCACTCTTAAATTTTCATTTGTAGCTATTATTTTTACTTTATTTTTTAAAGTACAAAAGTTTGATCTCACATCATTATATGTTAAAGTTATAATATTTTCTTTTTACTAGAGGGAGTTGACTCAATTGGTTAAAGAGATCCTGATAAGATTTTACTTTATTTATGTGTATGAGTTCAAAAGGAAATCCTTAAAAGGTAATATATGTTCTGGGTAAATTTTTGCCTACCTCTCTGAAATTTAAAGTATACCACTAATACCATGATTAGTAATCTTGAAATAACATATCTTTACGGTCATTTTGATAGGAAAAAAAGAAGTTACAATATTTTCAAATAGAGTTGCTTTCATTGGAAAGGAGTCATGCCCCTTAAACTTCTATATACGTAGTTTCACCCTTGATGTATATAGATTAATTTTATAAGTTAGTCTTAACATAGAAATTGTTTAGGATTAGTTTGGCCTTCTATATTAATATGGTAAAATATGGATATGTTCAAACTTCATCTTAAAAATGATTAGTTAGTCGTAACTTGGGCGTTCAAGTGGTTAGGGGTGGAGTAGGAATTTGGATAAAATGTTATAGATTTAAGTTTCGATAACAATCTATTGATTTTTTTAATATTAAAAAAACTGAAAAAATTAATAGTTAGTGTATAAGGAATTTGGATAAAATGTTATAGATTTAAGTTTTGATAACAATTTATTGATTTTTTTAATATAAAAAAACTGAAAAAGTTAATAGTTAGTGTATAAGGAATTTGGATAAAATGTTATAGATTTAAGTTTTGATAGCAATTTAGTGATTTTTTATTAAAAAAATCCAAAAAAGTTGATAGTTAGTGTGTAATAATAATAATTTTTTAAAATTAAGTTATATATTCACACGCCTCTTTTTCATTTTAGTTTAAAATTAAATTCACTATCAATGTAAAATTTTGATGTTATTATCCAATAATATATTAATATATTATTAAAAGAATTTATTTTTTAAGGTAATTATTGTGATAGTTAAAGTCTTTTAATGATTTGACAATATACAATTAAATAATAGTATAAAAAAGGTTTATACAATAGATCAAAATTAAATTATTTTTCTTTTTAAAAAAATTATAGCTCATTTCTAAATTATTTGATTAATTTCTTTACTGTAAAATTACATCAAAATATTTTTATGCAAATTTATATATAATCTAATAACTTTGTACACATATTAAAATGCACACAAGAGTTAAGAGTATATGATTTATCTTTTGGCATTTCCTGTTTGCTGCTTTAATTCTGCCAACATATTTCTAAATTGTTTGCTTGCGTGTGTAGATGGTGGGAGTTTTGCGCTTGACAAAAACATCTTAAGAACAGAACAAAGGTAATGAATCTGCTAATTACTATTACAAGTTATACTTCTCTTGCCTTTTTGTTTCTCAAAGATACATCTTATATAATGGGCTATCTACTAGTAGCTGACAGATATGCTGCTAATTAACATAATGTGATAATATTTGAACATGCGGGCATTGGATGAGCATAGCAATTCTGCTGACCATGTAGTTAACAGTGAGGCTGAGGGCATAAATTCTTTGAATTTGGATGAAGTCCAAGACAGTAACTATGAACAAAAAATGCACGGTGATAACAATATTAGGGAAAATGTCGAAGAAGGGAATGACACTAAGATTGATGTTCGAGAAATTGCATTGAGCTGGAGTCTGCTAAGATGACACGGGGCATGGCGGGAATTCTTAAGGACAGAGGGGAGATGCCCATTCAGGTGTATTCAACCATAATTAGAGGTTTTGGTAAAGACGAGGATTCTGCATTGATTCTTTTTACTTTGGCTGAAGAGAAGAAAGAAACTAATGGTTCTTTTGGCCCTAACCTTTTCATATATAATAGCCTATTAGGTGCAGTTAAACAATCTGAACAATTTGCAGAAATGGAAATCATCAAATTTATGGATTGGATAATTTGGAAACCTTTCTAGCTGCCATTAATTGTTGGGTTTTGCATCAGCTATATATCAAGAACGTATTTCTTTAACAGTTACCTACAAGAAGAGATTGATTTGTTGCAACCACACTGATTTGTTGCTTAAAGAGAGTCTGTAAGATCTGTTAGCTCAAGAAATTGGTTTATGGCATAAAGTGGTCTCTTAATGCTTGACTGGATAGATTTAGTTACCCAGTCTAGTTTAGATAGGAGTACGCATCATCATTTTGTATGCTATCGGGCATTCTAATGTGGGTTGCATACTTGTTTATACATTAATAATATTGTGACTAATTGGAATGACAATCCAGGGTGTATGCTGTCAAATCCTTCCTCCATACTTGGTATCAATAAAGGATTTAGACGTGCTCAAGTATTTTTAGGTAATTTAGATTTCACAAAATAGCGGAAGTATTTCTCACTCGGGAAATATGTAATAGATTTGCTTGCTGAAACAAGTATTCTGACACTGAAACCATGTGATCCAACAATTGTTTCAAATGTCAAACTCAAAACTAATGATGGGGAACTTTTTGATAACCCAGATAGATATAAAAGAATATTTGATAACCAAAATTATCATTCTGTAACATGTCCTAATATTACATTTCCAAGTGAGCATAGTTAGTCAAGTCATGCCCAAAGCTTCCCATGGAGATTTATTATATGTGCTCCTAGCTATGGTCATATCATGGTCATTATAGGATAGAAGACTTTCAAGATGCAAATTAGACTGGTTTTCATATGGATTAAAGATCCGCATTAGATTATTGGGTAACCATTGGGGGAAACCTGGTGTCATAGAGTAAGAAGTAAAATGTCGTAGCAAAATCTAGTGCAGAGTCAGAATATCGAATTAAGGCACATGCTAGTTGTGTGCTCTTGCGCGTGTATCACTTAAAGGTTAAGAACTGCTCCCTCTTATGCAGTTGCAGTGAGGTAATCAAGCTGTTATTCACAATTTTTCTATTCCAATTTTTCATGGAAGAATGAAGCCCATATAAATTGATTGCTACCATGTGATGGAAAAGCTTCATTGCAATTGGAATCAACTTCTAGATTTGTTCACTAAAACTCTGCTGGGGGCAGAGGCAATTTTATTTATATAATAAGTTAAATATGATTAACATGCTCCAACTTTGGTAGAACGTTATAGGGATAATATAAGCATTTCACTTTACTGTATATAACACTAAGAATATATATATATATATATATGGAGGTTTATGTCGTATCTTTCTTTTTTGTGAGGGTATTGGTACCTTTTTACAATTAGTGCTTAGTTGAAACATCATTATTTTATTTATATTTTAAGAAAGTGGAACATGTTAAATATTAACTACTAATTACGAAGGGTATCGAAGGAATCTCTTTTATATATATATATATATATATTTCAAGAAAGTAGAACATATTAAATATTAATTACTAATTACAAAGGATACCGAAAGAATCTCTTTATATATATATATATATGGGGAGGGATCAACTTATACCAGTATAAGACTTGATCGCTCTTACATTATTTAATAACTTTTTATTGGATAACTTTCTTATAAAATCTACTGTTATATTGAAAGTTTCTATCATTTATATAATACTTATAAAATTTTGTATTAATCCAAAATTGTTTTGTGACTCATTGATATACATCAAAATTAACATAATATAAATTATTAAAATATATAAAAATATGAACTATTTGATTATATTTTTATTGATATTCAATTTTTTCAAAATTTGATACAAATGATCAACAAATAATTATAATTTAACAGTTGGATCGATAAAAAATATACTAAACAAAAAATTATTAAGTAGTGTAAGTGAATCAAGTCTTACATCAGTATAAGTTGATCTATCTTCTATATATATATATATATTCATTCATTCATTCATTCATTCATTCAAGGTTGAATGGATAGATCTCATGATAGTTCTCATTCTCCATTTTTCTTCTAACAATCATCAATATTATAGATCTCATGACATTTGAAAATGCATCAAAATCCATTTAAAAAATCATTCAAGGTTACTTCACCACTTTTATCGATACAGAAGATATGTGCTTACAAGCATAGTCCTTTATGCAATTGGGTCAGTTTTGCACAAATTGCATTGGTTTTATCCCAGAATACTTAACTCCATACAAACTAATGCAGTAGATTTTATTTTCCTGATCGGAACACACTATGACCTAAACAATGTGGCCAGGGTTTACACAAGATTGGCAAGCTTGCACAGATTACAGGATATGTTCTATTGCATAGTTAGGGAGATTAATTTCTAATGTCGAGGGATTAATTTCCTATTTTATTGTTTAGTTTCCTAAATAAGGAGATAAGGATGTGTCCGAAATCTCCAATTTGATTTAATCCACATCTATCCCTTAAATTAAGGGATTTTCTGTTGCTAGTATTATGGGATTAAATGACAGGTTTGTTGTCATGCTTCCCTATAAATTCTAGTGTTTCCATCAGTAATAATAATAAGAATTTAGATTATTCCTTCTTTACTTGTATATGCACATCAGTTGAACATCACAAATTTGAATTTTGATATCAGTGTCAGAGATTGCCGTGTCAAAGTTGCAAATGTAACAAAATATCTATCTTGTATTCTTGTAGCACCAAGATTCCTTTTGAGTTTATATTTACCACCGATCTTGAGTTTGTGTTGAAGTATCCATCACATCTTCTGGATCATGTGGATCAAGCGAGTAAACCCCATGACTTAGACTTAGAACAACATTATTATAGTATACTCACTGGGATAGGACCCAAAACAAGGCCCAAATCACTTTGATAACCTCGGTACGTTCGACCGAGTTTCTGATGTCACATCCCTCAAATTCAACAGTGTGAGCAGGGATGATTGTGTCAGCTGATCCCACTGAAACTTTTATTATTGTTAAAAATCTACAAAAAAAAATTATATTAAATCATAGTTTCTGAATGCATGGAAAATGAAAGCTTGATCAAACTAAATTATTATTAATTTAATGTAAACTGAAACTCTCGGTCAGCCATCATCAGTCGATAATCAGTGCCTTCGGGATTGATTTGGATCATACGCATACGTTTTCTTTTTTCTTTTGACCAGAAACGAAAGAAAAACACTCGTCCCCAATGTCAGACAAAGATCAAGTTAGGGGTTACTTTTGGGTATCACGATTAATGTTTCAAACCAAATTCGAACGAAAACGACATTTTTTTAATACTCATTTTTGTTGTTGTTGAAGTATTAATATATAATGATAACTTATTTTAGTTGTTAATTATATTTAATGAATTTTTAAATATTTATTATAAAATTAATAATTAATAATTTGTTTTAAATATTAAACTCATAATAGTATTATAACAATTCATAAGCAACGGAAGCATCATTTAGTTGGGATGGCCGTTGTGGTTTGGTCCAACAAATTAGGAATTTGCATGCATTATCACAATGAATTAACAACTCCAATAACTGTAAATGAGAATGAATAATTTTATAGAGTAATGTTATATCTTTTCAATATCTTTTTAATTATTTAAAACAGAAATTATTAAATAAAAAATATATGCATTTAATATTTTTTTTAGAATTTGAGTTTAAGTCTAACTCAACTCAAGCTAACTCATGGAGTGAGGGTTGTCTCTCACTTATAACTATTATTCAGGTCTTATCACTATCAATGTAAGACTTTCAACACACCCTTATATAGGCTCTAATACCATCTTAGAATTTGAGTTTGGGTCTAACTCAATCTTAAAAGCTAACTCATACAATGAGGGTTGCTTTACCACTTATAACCACTATTCAGGTCATATCACCATCTAATGTGGGACTCTTAACAATCTTGATAACTCAAAAAATATTTAATATTTTTCCTTTAAGTAAGTAGGAGAATTATTAAGCTGATTCAAAGATATAAAATTATTCAATTTTATATTTTCTTAATGAATTAACTTAATAATCATCTCGATTACTTAATAAAGAAAATATTAAATGTATTTTGAGTTCATATGATATTAAATAATTTTATTTTTATCATTTAATACTTTTTTGCTTTAAATAATTTAGAAGATGTATTAGAAAGATATAACATTACTTCGTTGAGAATATACTTCCTTATTTTCTAATTAAATGATGATGACTTAACAAAAAAAATTTTGTCTTTTAATTGTTAAAAACTTCTCTATTAATTACTAATTTTTTTACAGGAAGACAAAAAAAAAAAAAAACATCAGATTTGATTCCTAAATAATTGCATGGAGTAAAACTTCTTTAATCTCAACCGTTTAACCCAATCATCCCATCCCACCTCATGTCAGGTTGGGTCAGTTGAAGGAAGAAAAGTTTCACTTTATCCATATTCTCTCTCTCCCTTTCTCTCTCTTTTCCTTTTTCTTTTTAATATTAAAAAGCCTAAATAAAGTGAAATATGTGACATATATAATTTTTTTTATACGTCTAAGTATCATTTCTCAAAATCTATTTCTTTCAACCCCGAACTAACACATTCCACCAACTCATTCCACTAACTCATCTCAAAGCATCACATGCGGCAAGTTCTTCATTATTTTATTCACAACCATTTTTTGGGAAAATATTCAATATTTCAATTCATTTCACTTGACCGCAAATCGCGTAATCCTAAAATGGATTGGGTTGGCAGCGTTCGTTTAGTAGTTAAGGAACATTTATGGAGAAAACGTTTACAAAAGGGCGCAGTGTTGGATTACATTGAAATTAAAAAAAAATATATACAAAACGTTACCCTTCAATTTGTTTTGTCTCAAATCAACGGCTGAGGGACGTCCATTAGCAATTTCCTTAAAAAAAAAACACAACTCAAAAGACCCAAAAGATTTAAGACCCTAAGACAAAAGCAGCAAATATCTACAAGGAATACTTACGAAGTTTATCATTGACCTAGATGTCAAATGTCCAATAGACAGTCACTGTTACCTGATTCCCGTCTTCTCCGGGAATATTCTTGAAGGATGTTGTAGGAGTTATTTCGGCTGGGAACTCTACGGTGCCATTTGCAATGACATCGTCAGCGGACAATGTGTCGTGATCATACAAACGTGCCGTAACTTTGAGAGAGCTGTCCAATGGCACTGCAATCATAGATCTCAACAATGGAATGGACTGCCATTGACGTACATCAACGTAGTCACTAGATGCTCTGTGGAAGAGCAAACAACTGGTATTAGGATCCTCCCAATTGCCATACTGAACATAAACTTGTCCATAAAGATTGACTGTGCTTTCCCCTCCTTCGTCCACAGAAACGACCACCCTGGCAGCCACAGCATTTCTCAGCACCGCATAATTGACAGTCGCCGAACCTCTACTGCACTCTAGTTTTTGAAATATGGGTTTGTCATACACATTGCCGATGTCGAAAGCATCCCATGAGATGTCTCTATGGATGATTTCATCGTCCCAAGAAAACGTGTCCTTATCAGTGAGAAGCAATTCGATGGTAAAGCTCCCGAAGGCAGAGATGGCTTCATGTGGTCCGGTTAGCAAAGCATTTTGACCTTGATTGATGGATTCAGGGTCCTTGCTTGTGCGGTTGTAGATGAACTGTGTATCTAGTCCATTGTTGATTGTGATTGTGCCATAGAGTTGCCCGGAATCCTCGTCATCTATGTTGTCGATGCACACTGAGAACACCTGCAGATATGGCAACCCCAAGAAGCACTGTCCTTCATCACTGGTCATGCGCGGGAACCTTCTTGGTCCACTGCGATGGAAGCAAAGTCCCAACAAGATGCCAAGTATTGCTGCAGCGTCGGCAATAGTTCTTATTTCCCTGTTACCTGGTGGAATTTGTACAACATTTCTCCGAAGCTGAAACCTTTCCTCTGGGTAAGCATCAGCACGCAACAACGCTGCAGAGAAAGTTTCCCAATTGCGAACCACGTCAATAATCCAACCATGGATTAGGCCTTCTTGTTCAGGATTTGAGGCGTTGAAATTGTCAGCCATATAGTCGAATACAGGAATGAGTCTGGTTGATTCACAAATCATCATAATCACAACGATCAAACTTCGTGCCCTAATCTGCCGGTTTGTCGAGGTAGCAAGTTCATTTATAGCGTTCACTAGGCTGCGGTAGCCAACTCTTGTTTCATCTAAATTCCGGTTAGCAGCATTTGTCAACCTACCATAGCTGCCATCGAAGTCTAGGAAGCTGGTTCCTTGTTCTAGAATTAGATATCTATTGGCATTGTTGTTGAACTCCAACCACTGTCCGCTTTCCATCTGGTAGCCAATCAAGTAGAGGTTGTCCATCCGCAACCTGAACCTCACAGAGTGATCGTTGGTCCGTATTATCAACTCGAAAAATCGAGTGGGTGGCTCCTGTTGAACAACAAGAGCTGGGCGATTGTGGGAAGATCTCACTCCCAATCGCATACGCAGATTCTGAATGAAAGTCCGATAACCTCCCCTGGTGCTTGTCTGGACGTTGATCTCCAAAACAAATTCCACCTCCATTGTATAACTTTAGATCAAACCCTTTGTACGATGAGTTGAAGTTGAATCTGCTGCAATTCACAGCCAAGACAAAATACGTCAATGATGGTTCTAATTCAGAGTTTTAAATTGTGGTTACAATTATAGAAATTGGGGAAAATTACAAAACAATGATACTGATGTGGCTGAAATTATGGTTGCAAAGACCTCGTAAACCGCAATTTAAAACCTTATTCTGATCTAGTTGTTCAATATTAGTTGTAATAACCGAAAAGCAAGAAGAAATAATAATAATGAAAGAACACGAGAAAGCAAGATATTGAACTATTTTACAAAAATCAGAAGGTAAGCTGCTACACAGTGTAGAACCTGAAACCAGAACCAAAGTAATGGTGTGACTGTGTAACGTACGTGTTCCTAGAAAGACTGCCTTGGATGATGGTCTTACCACTTGCTTAGTCGAATCTGTTGGGTGTTGATATCGCCTCAAGCTATGCTGTTTCTCTCATGGTATGGCTCTATATATAGACCTAGCTTGGAAAACTAAGAAAAGAAGATAAAATAGAGTTAGGATCGCGCGTGGGGGTCGCTATACAGAAATGGTGTGGGGTCGAACAAGCAGTGGCGTAACTAGACTAAAAATTTTGGGGCGCAAATAATAAGGATAAAATAAGTAAATAAAAAAAATACTTGAAAGGGAAGGTACGTAAATCTAATTTAACACATTCAATACTGCATAATTATAAAAGTTATGAGAGTATGTTGTTTTCTTTTTATTTTGATAACCCTTCAAATTAAATTTGGTATGTATTTAGGCATATATTTCAGAGATAGAAAATATTTCTTCATCTTTTGATAACAATAAATAAATTTTTAATTTAATATTACTTATAGCCACCAGAAAATAAACAATTAATATGAAAAGTAAGATTATTTTGTATGATTTTATCTTTGATTTTGTCTTCAAACTAGTTTAGGTTAAAGTTTATGAAATAAACATAAAATTAGACAAAAAAAAACTCTACTGGTACAATTAACTTAAAAAAAATAACATTATTAACATTAAAACAAAGAATTAGTATAAATTTAAAATAATAATAATATAATTTAGTACAAGTTTCTTCCTTATATATTTTTCTTAAAAAAAGTTGGGCTGCCCCCTATGTCCTTACCAAGTTCCGCCCCTGCGAACAGGGGTCATAAACTCGGATCCGGCATCAAATGGATCGGGTCTACACCAAATGCTTCGTGTGGCTCTGTTTCAAGATCTCCACTGTGTTAGATTCCACCCAACTGACGATGAGCTCATCACATGTTAATTATCTCATGAGATAGTTTTAGATGGTAGTTTCAATGGTAAAAGAAATTGAGTGCAACAAGTTTGAGCCCTGCAAAGCCATCACAGAACCCAAGGTGGCTGGTTTCAGTCTGGGGTATTTTTTCAACTTGACATAAATTTGTATGAGATCATGAAAAAAATTTCGCAGCTTATTGTGTGAATGGAATGTCTAAAAATTTGTCCCTTATTGCTAGCCCGTACAATATTGATAACCAGGTCTTGATTCTCGTATTTGTTGAGAGGGCAAAGACGGGGGAAAATGACAAAGATGACTCGTGTTCTTGATACTAGTTCTTGGTACCACTGTAATGACTACCAAAGAAGAACATATTCATGTTCCTCATATGAGCCTTAGCATATGTTTTGCATGAAAAAAGGGGTAATTGAAGAAATTGGTGTAAATTTAGAAATTATTTACTAAATTGGTGTAATTTTAAAACTATTTCTCAATAGTTTCAACCAAGTTAATTATTATTATTTTTTTGCTTATGTAATACTTTTGTTAGTTAACTTACCGCAAGTCACAGTATTTAATAGCGTTTAGTAACTATTTTGACAAAAATTGCGATTAAATAACTTTCTTTTTTTAAATGTTTGTTTTCTCACTCTTAAAACTCAAGTAGCCTATCAACTTTACTATCATATCAAATGATTTTCATAAATTATAAATGTAAATTATAATATATATATATATATTATTAAATAATATTTGGTCATTTATGTAATTATTAAATGAGTAGACTAATTCATATAATCATTTAATATAGTAATCTCGTTATATGTGAATTTAAATTTTAAATATTTATTTAATGTACTTATCTTGTTATATACAAATTTAAAAAATTTAAGTAATTATTTAATAGTTTATATCATTTATTAATATATATATATATTATAATTTAAGAAAGTCATATGATATAGTGGTAAAATTAGTATGCACCAATAGTATTTGAGTTTAAGTTTCCATCCATCTCTTTACTCTTAAGAGAAAGAAAGCGAAATTTTTTTAAAATATAAGATTATTTAGTCGCAAATTTTATAAAAACTATGGCTATAACATAACTTATGCTAGTTAACTAGCGTAAGTGTCACGTAAGTTAAAAAAAAATTCAGTGCGGCATAAACTACCTTATGTTAGAAAATAGTTTTAAAATTACACTAATATTATAATAATTTCTAAATTTACACCAATTTAGTCAATTATCTTGAAAAAAAGTGCAAAAGTGAAGATAGTTACGTCAAGAACTCTTCAAGCGCGTGGCTTAAAGCATTGGGGAACACAATGCAAAACATTTAGATTGAGAAATTCTTGCTTTATTCCGGAAGAAGGTTTTTTACTTCCTCCCAGGAGATTGTGACGGTTTGATTATTAGTGGAACCCACCTAATCACTTAGACCCACATAAAATTAATAGTAAAAATTTGAAGGAAGAAGAAAAAACTTCTCTACGATGCAGCAAGAATTTATCTTTTATACTTTTCTTTGTCTGGAAGGTAGAGCTCTCCGTTAGACCCTCTCCGTTAGACCCACATCAAATTGATAGTAAAGATTTGAATGAAGAAAAAACTTCCTATGCGAGAGAGCAAGAATTTATCTTTTATACTTTTCTTTGTCTGGAAGGCAGAGCTCCGTTGTTCTGTTGCATGTCGGATCTACCTCTGTGGTAACTGGTCTTCTATCAACAGCTGGCAATACCAATTTTATTGAAATTTTGATTTTTTGATATATAAGATTTCCTTTTAGTATTTCTATAAATGAAAATTTCATTTTATATATGTTATTCTATCATATGTTATATATATAATTATTGGTAAATTTATTCCTTCTCTAAAATATCCTTTTATTAATAATTCTACTGCTCCTATGTAAATATTTTTTATTTCTTGTTTATTTGAAATTTTATATAGTTCTTATTTAAACTTTTCATTACTGATTAAAGGTATTTTAGTTCTTCCTCTAGTTTGTTTCATTTCTATAGGGTATTCTTGTTTATGAGCTGCATATATCGTTTTTTGATTTTTTTAAATAGTGGTAGTTCAAAAATATCTTTTATTTCAATATTTAAATATTCTTTCTGAATATTTCCATATTGCTTAGGGTTAAATATTAATCTTTGTCTAAATGATTCATTATCTATTTCCTTTTTAAATTCTTGTTCTCGTTTTTCTATATTTATCATATTTATTTCTCGTGGTTCTAAATATTCCAATTTATATTCTAATGATTCTAATTCATATATAGTTTCATTTTTAGATATTTCGATAAAATTATCTTCGATGGTTTCTATGTGGTATATTTCATCTATTTCTTCTAAGATATTGATTTTCTTTATATATTTTTCTTTATTCCTACAGTTTGTATATATATATATATATATATATGTCCTATTTCTCCACATATGTAACATTTACAATGTTTTTTGTTTTCTAGTATAACTATTTTTAAATTTTCATTTTCTAAAATATCTTTTATTTGGATTATAATAATGTTTCGTAGTTTTCCTAAATCTATTGTAACTTCTAAAATGCTCCTAATTAGAGTGTCTTCTATTTTAACTTCACACTCATGTCTATCAGCACTCCACTTTTTATTTAATCATACTCCCACTCTATTTTATATTTGAAAAAAAATAATTTTAACATAATTTTGAAAATTTAACATAGCATAACTATTAATATATAAAACTTATATCAATTTCTTGAAAATTTTATTAAAAGATATTGAATTAAAAGTTTATGCCGTTAATGAATGATACTTGTTTTTTAAAATCAGTCACTTCATCATTCTATAAGTTAATTTTTTATTTTAATATTAATTAATTCTAATATATTAAAGGTAATAGTTTTTCTAATTATCTTTTTTAATGTGTTACGTTCTTTTTCTCCCTCACATGCGTACACGTATGTGTATAGGCTAATCAGTCATTTTGATTAAATTTTGAATAGTTAAAACTTATAACATGTATAGCCATACTTCTCACATATATAGTCCGAGTTATTGTTTACTATTTAATTAAGATTTTTGCACATCCTCATTTATGAATATTGAACAAAATAAGTCTTTCTTATCCTTTTAAACCCAAACATAGTATTCTAGTTTATTTTTTTTATTTGAATTTAATGTTATCTCTTTTTTTTGTGTCAAGTTAATATAAGTATTTATTTATCTACTGGTTAAATAATTCAAGTTAAATAAACAGTTGAATTTTTTTAGTATTTTTATTTTCAAAATTTATCTTCTTGTTTTTTAAGGATAATATGTAGTTTAGTACATGATGAAAATTGTATAACATATATTATCCTATTTTTTTTATAAAATTTATATTTTTATAATATGAAATTAAGTGGGGGTGTGATTAGTGTGGATAGACATGGGAGTTAATTTGACTTGAACTAGAGGACAATTTAATTAAGGGCCTTTTGAAAAAATTAAATCTAAAAATAGTTATAATAGAATGTGAATAGACACATTAGAGTGCCAATATCTTCACCCAAAAATTGTCATATACATTATAGGGGAATGATATGAAACGCTAGAGAGCAGAAGCGCTCGATTCTATTATTCATTGGTTTGTACATGTGTCGTGCACAAATTATTATGGTAGAATGATCATTAAGGTTGATTTGGAAACAAATATTTTTATTTAGTTTTGGGATAAAATGAATTAATTATTTAACTAATATAACTAATAATTTACATACAGTTAACCATATATTAAGTATCAGAATAAAAATAAATTATTAATTAAATTAGTTGAATACTTGATTAATTTTATCTAATAACTAAATGAGAATATTTTTCTACCAAATTAACTTAAATGGTCATTTTTTCAATTATTATCCTATCCCACGTGGGAAAGTATATTTCTTATTCCATAAAAGACCTTCAAAGACACACTCACTTCTCTTGCCATTGTAATCTAAGGTGATCTTTAAAAAAAGGCTAACGTTTTCAAAATAAATTCATACAAATTGCCCTTAGGTATCATAAGCATTCTAAATTCATTGCTATAAAAGTCTATCTCTTAATAATACAGATTTATCATCTTAATAATGCAGATTCCTATTCCACATTTGGAAAGCAGCAAGAAACACGTCAGTCCTAAAAGCAAATAATTCATATCAAGATGAGTCGCCTACTGATTCATGATAAAGAAATTCTCTTGTCTTGTCCCTACCGGGTTATACTATTTGAACTTTAATGTTGTCATCAACCAATGACATTTTCTTGTCCTTATTGGATTGAAGTTTATTGCACGATTTTCTTCAGTAAGAGGAATGATAGATTATTTTTATTTCTTTGGATATATATTATCCGTGAGTTTTTCTTTTATTTATTTGGCATAAATTAGCCATATAAAGTTTGGAGACATCTGATATTATCCATATGATTTTTTTCCAAATATATAGTCAGGTCCGAGCACGGCACAAAATTAGGCGGCTTCTGAATTTTTTTTCCCTGCATTGGCTTTTCTCAATTGAATAATGGTTGAAAATAATATAAACAAAAGCTTTCGTTCAATCTACACGAACATAGACATTCGCAGTTGTTGGTTTTCAAAAACAAAAAAAAAAAAAAAATCATTCGCAGTTTTACATCATAAAAGACTCATATAGTACAATAATTTATCCTTTGTCGGTGTGGACACTCCTTTCGAGTTGGCTTAATGATGATGTCTTTTTACTTTCAGAAACTCGTTGCTTCATCCCCGAGGAAGTTTTATTCTTCCTCCCAGGAGATTGTGACGTTTGATTATTAGTGGGATCGACATAAAATTGATGGTAGAGATTTAAATGAGGGAAGAAAAAAGTTTCCTCAGGAGGAAGCGTTTGGAAGGCAATTCACAGCCAAGACAAAAGACGTCAATGATGGTTCTGATCTAGTTGTTCAATATCAGTTGTATTAATAACCGAAAAGCAAGAAGAAATAATAACAATTAAAGAACGCGAGAAAGCAAGATATTGAACTATTTTACAAAAATCAGAAGGTAAGCTGCTTCGCAGTGTAGAACCTGAAACCAGAAACAAAGTAATGGTGTCACTGTGTAACGTACGTGTTGCAAGAGATGGATGGTGGCCTTACTGATAATCTGCTAAATTATCTATTATTTATGGTGATTTTGAGTGGTTTATTACTCCTCTATAGCCTTTTGATGATACCACTCTGGCTGGAACTATTGGCCTTACCACGTCGCTATGAATAGTTTGAATCCTGTGTGATAGTCGTATGGGACAATTAGGCATGTGATATGTAAGTAATTTTATATCAGCAAAAAAAATGTAAGTAGTTTCTAATATCAGTCACGGACCTGGTCTATACCAATAAACGGGGCGCGGTCCCTGTGTGACGTCAGAAATTGCTGATGTGTCACGTTTCCCGTGTCCAATTGGTCCCACATGGCGTTTCGTGTAATGACCCCCACACATGATCTATTTTCTAATGGGGAAATGAAAGAACGTAGTTGAATATAAAACTTTTAGGGAAGCTATTGGCACTATGATAGAAATAGGTTAGTTTACGTCAGAATTTAACTTAAATAAGTTATGCCTATTTTAAAAATATTACTTTTAGTCCAGCCTATTTTCTATCGTTTTTTTTTATAATTTGGCTTGATCTTTTCACATAAATATAAAAGTGTAACTTGAAAGCGTATTTAAAAGACTTATATTGTATAAAAAATTTTAAATAAGTTAACAAATATAAATTTTATAAGTTTTAAATACATCACTTTTAAAAAATTTATTATATTTTATATAAAATAAATAAATAATATTAATATATAATTAATAAATCATATAAATATTATATAATTTCAATTATATATTATTATAATTAATAAATATGCCGACATGTTAGGTCTAATAAACTTTTTCAAATGCCTAGGCTTATTTAACTGAATAGATTTTTAAAAATGCTTAATCTTTGCTTGTTTGATAAATAAGCTAAGTCAAAATAAACTAAAAGTAGACTAGACTGTAGACCTCTGTTGGACTAACTTATTTCTACTCCTAATTATCACTTCTAAATTGCTCGTAATTAAATTGTCTTCTATTTTCACTTCACACTCGTGTCTATCAACACTCCACTTTTTATTTAATCACACTCCCACTCTATTTTATATTTAAAAAATTCATTTTAACATAATTTTGAAATTTTAACATAGCATTAAAATTAATATATAAAACTTATATATACTTCTTGAAAATTTTAAAAGATATTCAATTAAAAGTTTATGTAGTTAAAAAATGATACGTGTTTTTTAAAATCTTAATAATTAAAAATAGAGTCTCTTCATCATTCTATAAGTTCATCAATTGATTTTAATATTAACTAATTCTAATATATTAAAGATAATATTTTTTTCTAATTATCTTTTTTAATGTATGACTCAGTAAATTCTTTACGTTCTTTTTCTCCCTCACATGCGTACAATTACGTATATAGGCTAATAGTCATTTTGATTAAATTTTGAATAGTTAAAACTTATAACATGTATAGCCATACTTCTCTCTCATATATAGTCATAGTTATTGTGTACTATTTAATTAATATTTTTGTACATCTTCATTTAATTAAGAATATTGAACAAAATAAGTCTTTCTTATCCTATTCCACGTGGGAAAGAATATTACTTATTCCATAAAACACCTTCAAAGACACACTCACTTCTCTTACCATTGTAATCTATGGTGATCTACTGATCTTTAAAAAATAAAATCCTTTCAAAATCAAATTCTTACAAATTGCCCGGCCGTAGGTATCATAAGCATTCTAAATGTAAAATTCATTGCTATGGAAGTTTATCTTAATAATACAGATTTATCATCATCATCTTAATAATGCAGATTCCTAGGCAACATCTAGAATGCAGCAAGAAACACGTGAGAGCCCTGAAATCAAATAATCCAAAACAAGATGAATCACCTACTGATACATGATAAATAAATTCTCTTGTCTTGTCCCTCACGGAGTGTACTCTATGAACTTTAATGTTGTCATCTGGAATGCAGCAAGAAACACGCGAGAGCCCTAAAATCAAATAATCCAAAACAAGATGAGTCACCTACTCATACATGATAAAGAAATTCTCTTGTCTTGTCCGTAACAGATTGTCCTCTTTGAACTTTAATGTTGTCATCTGGAATGTAGCAAGAAACACCTGAGAGACCTAAAATCAAATAATCCAAAACAAGATGAGTCACCTAATACTGATACATGATAAAGAAGCAAGAAACACGGGAGAGCCCTAAAATCAAATAATCCAAACCAAGATGAGTCACCTACTCATACATGATAAAGAAATTCTCGTCTTGTCCGTAACAGATTGTCCTCTTTGAACTTTAATGCTGTTATCAACCAATGACGTTTTGTGTCCTTATATAGTGGATTGAATTATTGTAGCTTATTGCACATTTTTCTTCATAAAATAAACAATCGCCGTCGTACATCATAAAAGATTATTATAGTAAAGGACAATTTATTTTGGAAAATAACTTTAAAGATTAGCTTAGTATAAAAGTATTTTTATTTGATTTGTTAAAAAAATTAATTAAGTATTAAATTAATTTAATTAATAATTTATATATAATTAATTAATAATTTATATTTATTTTGATATTTAATATATAATTAACTGTATATAAATTATTAATTTAATTAATTTATTACTTAATTAATTATTTTTTATGAAAATTCTTTTTCTAAAGTAAATCATATAAGTCATTCTCCTATTTATCTTTTGTCGGAGCTGACACTCCTAATGAGTTTGAGCTGGCTTGATGGTGGTGTCTTTCGGAAAATGGCAGATAGGGTTGTCGTAGTAAAAAGTTTTTTTAATTGGTTCGTATGTTACAGTAACAATATGGTAGAGTTTTCAAAGCTCGAAAAAAACTCATAATATCCTTAATGCAGTACTGTAAAATCTCTATTTAGTTGGTGTTTTTTTTGTTTTCACTTTTTTTCTGCTTCAGTTCTCTGTCAACCTTTGCGTGCCCATCTCCTTCGCCCTCTCCCTTTGGCTCCCTCTTTGCCTCCCCCTCCCCATGTTGGTGGTTTTTTCCTTATCTGATCCATTGTTCAGGAAGATTGTCACCTGATATTTGTGTTAGATACTTTATTTTTTTAAAATAATTTTTTAATAAAACTTTTCCTTTCTCAACTTTAAATTGTGGTTTTGTGTGAATTTATTATGCTTTCTTAACATTTGAGTTTATCTTATTAATGATGATATCATTTATTTTTTTATTATTTTAAACTCAGGTTAAATTCAAGAATTTTTGAGGGACAAATATCACTGTGAGATTGATAAAAATTAACTCAATTTTAAAGTTCAGCGCCTAGGCATTAACTCTCAATTGTAATGCCTAGGCACCCACATGAAATAACTAAAATAAAATATAAGAAAGAGAGTTAAATTGTGCTTCTTAACTTTTTACAAAACAGTTCACAAAACAGCCATTTTGATTAAATTTTGAATAGTTAAAACTTATATATGACATGTATAGCCATACCTCTCTCATATATAGTCATAGTTATTGTGTACCATTTAATTAATATTTTTGTACATCTTCATTTAATTAAGAATATTGAACAAAATAAGTCTTTCTTATCCTATTCCACGTCGGAAAGAATATTTCTTCTTCCATAAAACATCTTCAAAGACACGCTCACTTCTCTTATCATTGTAATCTATGGTTAAGAGTGTTCATTGGGTCGGGTCCGACAAATCGAACCGAACCAATTAAAATTTTTTGGTTTGGTTTAGATCACCGGATCTAATCGGATCCAATTTAACTAAACTCGATCTCCATGGTTCGGTTTACGGGTTTGATGCAAACGAACCCGATAACCCGATCACCCATATATTGACCCAAAGAAGAATACCCCCTGTTGCTGCAGCGTCTCCCATTTCAATTTTCACACACTCATTTCAGCTAAAGAAAAGAGAAATGTGAATGAAGTGAAACCTTAAGCTCCTAACCAGTACCCAGTAGCCACCCTAAGTCCTTGACGGCTTAACCCAAGCCTTGCTGCCGAGTGTGGAGTGCCGACCCAGTACGCACCGCCGGCCTAACCCAAGCTTTGCTGCTGAGTGTGGAGTGCCGACCCAGTACGCACCGCCGACCTAACCCAAGCCTTGCTGCCAAGTGTGGAGTGCCGACCCATACACTGCCGATCAACTTCCTCGCTGAAAGAAGCTTCTTGCCGCTGCTGTCGTTTCTTGCCGTTGTTGTCGCTGTAGTGTTCCAAGACGTGGTGGACTTGGAATCCTGAAGCACCAGTGCACCATTTAGTTGTGTTTGTGCGATTGGGTTTGGGTGAGTTTTCCCCAAAAATTAAAACTAGTTTGCTGAGGAGTTTTATTCTAGTTGTGTGAATCGATTCACACTTACTAGTGAATGGATTCACAGCCATTCAAATCAATATATGCACTCTGTGAATAGATTCACAAATCTGTATGAATAGATTCACAGCTATTCATGAATCGATTCACAGATCATTAACATTCTTGAATCGATTCACACACCTTTGTGAATTGATCAATGAATTGATTCACACTTATTGTGAATGGATTCACAGATTGTGAACATGAGTGAATCGATTCACACTTTTTGTGAATGGATTCACAGAAGCTGAAAATGATTCTAAATCATTGAAAATTGATGAATGCATGAATGCAATTCTATTATATCAACCTATGTTCATTTTAGATTCATTTTAAGTGTCTCTTTCAATTATCTTGTGTGATCTCACAAGGGTTCTAAATAAATGTAAACATTAAGAACTACCATTTGTAATAACTAAGAAAATCTAAATCTACTTTAAGTACTTGACTACTTATATTAGAACTAGAAAATTGTGATGCTGTGAGAAATTTGAAGTATTTATCAGGTTTGTTGTTTTGCTGTAAGAAAATTTTTTTTAATCGGACAACCCGATGATCCGAACCAAACCAACCCAACCTTAATCGGTTCGGTTCGGATTGCTGAAATTTTTTTTAAAAAACCGAACCAACCCAACCCAATCAAGGTTGATCGGTTTGGACATTTTTTTTTTCTAAACCCGAACCAACCCAACCCACAAACACCCCTATCTATGGTGATCTTTAAAAAAAAAAAATCTAACTTTTTCAAAATAAAAAATTCATACAAATTGGCCGGCCGTAGGTGTCATAAGCATTCTAAATGTAAAATTCATTGTTATGGAAGTTAATAATACAGATTTATCGCCATCGTAATGATAAATTCAAATAATCCAAAACAAGATGAATCCTAATGATTGATGATAAGGAAATTCTCGTCTTGTCCCTACCGTATTAATTGTACTCTTCGAATTGTAATCAAACAATGACATTTTCTTGTCCTTGTTGGATTGAATTATTGAAGTTCATTGCGGTTTCTGTTCATAAAATAAACATTCGTCGTACATCATAAAAGATGCTATAGTACGATAATTTATCTTCTTGACACTCCTTTTGAGTTTGAGCTGGCTTGATGGTGATGTTTTTTTACTTTTCTTCGTCTGGTACGCAGAGGTCCCTTATCCTGTTGCATGTGGGATGTACTTTTTTTTAATTAAAAAAATAAATACATATTATATTTTTTATATTTAGTTAATAATTAATAATTTTTTATTAATATAATATATTATTTAATTAATAAATTATAATAACTAATTATTTATAAATTAATAATTTATTAATTAAATAATATGTTTTATTAACTAATAATTTATTTATTTTTAACTAAATTTGTAAATGATCAATAATCAAAACTTACAAATCAAATGATATAATATATGACCAAAATACAAAGAACACTCTCTAATTATTGCTCAAGTTAAAAAATCTCTTGTTCTTTGAAACTCACTAAGACGACTCCCTAAACTAATAAAACTGTGTATAATAACCATTCTGTTAACCTTTCATTTAAATCATTGATAGAAAAATAGTCACATACTGATTTTTTTACTAATATCACCTTAAATTATTAATATTTATCTCTCAAATAATTATTAAACCTTTTTTTTCTAACATTTATTAATTTCATACCACTGTTTGAGTGATTTCTAAAAATCTCAAACAGTGTTGTGAGGTTAATGAGTACCTTGAAAAATAGGATGATTTTATAAATAAATATTAAAAATAGGCCTATAGATGATTTTATGAATAAATTAATGATTTAAGGTAAAATTAATAAAAAAAAACTTACAACTATAGTCACGTGACTACTTTTTTATCAATGATTTAAGGTTAACGTAATTGTTATTATCCATTAATTTGTTAGTTTAGAAAGTCGTATTGGTAAATTTGAAAGCACTTGAAATTTTTTTAAACTTGTCTCATAATTAAAAAAAATTCTTTGCGTTTTATCCATAATATATTAATAAAAAACTTAATCATTATTAATTAAGTATAAAAATAATGTAAAAAAAACATATTGTTGGTTTGTAGTACTTGTTTACAATAATTGCACTAGTGTGGTAAGTGGTCTTCTTACAATATATATTCCTCCTTCCATTTGTAACCAGTCTATATATATTCCTTCACTAATGCATTGACCACATACAGGAGATATATATCAACATTCTTCACCGGATTTCAAGCTGCATATCAGTAGTCAACAGATTCGTCTAAGCAAATGGTATGACACTATATAAGGATTTTTTTTTTCATAAATCATAACATGCTCATGGATACATATATTTTGATGACTATTGTTTTGGGCTCAGGGATCCTCGGAAGGAATCATTTCATTGGGACCGTGGGGAGGTCCGGGTGGCGAACAATGGAGTTACAAGGCAAGCCGTGAGATAACTGAGATAATCATCCATGAAAAAGTTGCTATCAAGTCCATTTCTTTCAAAGATGCCGGTGGCCTGATTTCTGGGACATTTGGTGGCAGGAACCCCAATGATGCGGGTGAAGAGAAAAAGGTGACTTGGTTAATCATATATTTATAGATCATCAGCACCTAATCTTAGTCATTTTACTTACAGCCCTGTATGAGTTGTATCATGTGTAGATTGAAATCCATTCGCCTTCAGAGTATCTGAAATCTATAAGCGGAACTTATGGAGATTACAATGGAGCATCAGTGATCAGGTCCCTGTCGTTTATTACAAATTTCAATACACATGGGCCTTTTGGAACAGCTACTGGTGGTGAGCCCTTCTCTATACCGATAGCAAATAGTGTCGTTGTTGGATTCCATGGGAGATCTGCTTACTTCCTTGATGCACTTGGTATTTTTGTGCAACCGGTGAGTTCATTCAACTATAATATATCAGCAAATTAATGGTATTTGATTTGGTTCTTCTTAATTACAATGGGAGCGTTGTTTAGTAAAGGATTATAGTTAACTATTGTTGATATTTTTGGTTTTGGTAGTTGAGAATTGCTGTTCATTTTTGGTTTCTCTTGACTTTGGGTCGATGTAAGAAAGAGAAACAATAAGGGATTAAAGAAACTACATCATGTGTGGGGTTTCTACGCGGAAGACGTGTGGGATTAATGGGTTTCTACTTTAATAGAGGAGCTAATTAAAGGACTAAAAATACAGTAGTGGGGTAAAAGTGAAGAAGCATAGTCACCGATGTTGACATTGTTCCTACATTTGGGTAGTTAAACATGTCAATGCATGGCTTAATTAGAAACATTAAGCCCTCTAAATTTGGATGATCTATTTATATAGAAAGGATCTACTTTGTGATTCTCATCATGGAAGCTTCACTTTGAAAAAACAAGAGTTGATTTATTCCTGCAAATGCTACACTTTCTTTACCTGTTATTTGGCATGATCTGGACCACACTTATTTTTTTGAAATCCAAGTTCTGTGGTCTAGATCTTGTCACGTTAGGATGCGTAGAGAAAATGTAGGATTTCAGGAATGGGAGTAATATTTTCCAAAAAATAAATACGCTTGACCTACTCTTAATTGCATTGACGATAACTATTGGTTTTGGTGCAGGTACCACCACATGGAAGCATTTCATTTGGGCCATGGGGTGGTCCAGGTGGAAATCCTTATAGTTTTAGGGTGGGAAGTTGGATAAAAGAGATAATTGTTCATGAAAGAATCAATATCAAGTCCATCTCTTTCAAAGACGCCAATGGCCACGAGTATGGAAAATTTGGCGGCAATAAACCTAATGACCCTAGTGACGAAAAAAGAGTGAGTATGCATTTGTGCTAAGCTAATTTTTTATATTCAACTCTACTGCCCACATAACAATTTTAGTCTCACAGCGTCACCTGTTCATTTGATATGGGATATTTCAACACACATTTTCTCTCATTTTTTCTCAAGAGAAGAGGATTGCCCAAGTGTTATAAAGAGTAACTTTTTCTCATTTTCCCTAATGTGGGATATATTTGAACACACTCCCTCACGCGCCTTGGATGAACATCTGAGGACTGAGGGTGGCCTAACCTCTCTCAGATGCCATATTAAGAATCAAACCGGACCCCACCTCAAACCCCTCAATAGGAGAGATCTTTTAAAGAGTACCTTTTTCTCTTCTTTTTTCCTGATGTTGGATATTTGAATACACCCTGTCACGCCTATGGATGAACAACATATGGATGTTGTTACTTTGACACTAAGGGAAAAAATGTGCACAAGTATATTTTCCTTTTTCATTTTTGGCACTTGAACTAGCTATCTATATTCCATGATGCAACTGGTTATGTGTAGATTGAGATTGATGGGAATTTAGAGAATCTGACATCCATAACTGGGACATATGGAGATTATGATGGAGTAGTGGTCATCAAATCAATATCATTCATAACAAATCTTGCCACGCATGGACCTTTCGGAACCGATACCGGCACTTCATTCTCCATACCAATGGAAGGTTCTGTCGTGATTGGATTCCATGGAAGAGGAGGCTACTACCTTGATGCAATTGGCATCCATGTGAAACCGGTAAACTTTTTTCTTTTTGAAGTTGTAAATTAGCAGGTCTTAAAATAATTTTAGTAATCAATAAGCTTTGGCTTAGTGGTACTAGAGTACTGGGGTTAGGGTTGCAAGTTCAAATATCAGCTAGAGTCAAATTAACCATAGATTTTTATTTAGTAATAATGGTTTTGGGTTATGATGCAGAGGGAGATAGAAAGAACTATTTCCATTGGCCCATGGGGAGGCCAAGGTGGGAATCCATGGAGTTATATAACAAATGGAGGTATAAACCAGATAGTCATCAATGTAGGGTTAAACATCAAGTCCATATCTTTTCGGGACACAGATGAACAAGATTCTGAAACATTTGGTGGCAACAGCAAAGACACTGGTGAAAGGAAAACTGTAAGTAATTCCTATTGCCAAAAATAAAACAAATTATTATGATTTGCATAAACTACTAAATAAAATATATTTATGCTAACTTATTTTGCTTTTGTGTGTTTCTATGATTTGCAGGTTTATATTAACTGGCCTTCTGAGCACCTGATATCCATAAGTGGGACGTATGGAGATTATGCTAGTGTAGTATCAATCACATCACTATCATTTACTACAAATCGAGCAACATATGGACCTTTTGGAAAAACTTCTGGCACTTCTTTCTCCATCCCGATAAATAATAATACGATAGTTGGATTCCATGGAAGAGCTGGCTACTACCTGGATGCCATTGGCATCTTTGTTAAATCAGAAACGACAATCTAATTTATGATCTGAAGAAAATAATGATCGTATCTGAAATAGCCATGGATGTAATGTGAATGCAACAGGGTTCATGATGATATGCTTAGATGCTCTAAACATTTTCTACTGTAATGTGTAGATGTGAATGTGTTTTGTTGAATAGTTTTCATATCTCTCAGTTTTTTTTTTTCTCTTGATGGTTGTATTAGAGTTCGGGTTTCATGTGGGACTCCCAGAAATGTAACATTCAAGTATCCCTTTATTTTAACAAATAAAATTTAGAAAAGTCCCTTTATTAGATAAAGGTTTTGTATTTTTCTTTTCTTTTACAATTCAATTATAATTTAAATTTAAGTATTTAATGAAAATTCCTAATGAGATGATCAAATTTAATTGTGAATAATTTTTTTTAATGTAAATAGAAGTACATGCATGTGTATGACCAATTAATTATGCACTTAATTAAACTATGGAGGGAAAATTTAGAATAAAGTATATAACATAAAATATTACAGGATTAAATTGAGGTTAGTGGGATTTCCCACTAACCATCTACATAACATGGACACTCAACTCATGTGTTGTTTTAAACATACACACTCACATGCAAAACTCGACCCACCACACACACCAATCACTTAAGCTCCTGCAGCACCATCCATACACACGTACAACACTAGAGAAAAGAGAGAGAATTCCTCTCTGTTAGGGGAAGGTGAGTTTGAATGCTACTGTTCCATCTTTTGTCATCACTACTAAAGAGTAAAGGGTAGCTAGTTTTGAAGGCTTTCAAGCAACCCAAAACACTACACCAATTAGTGCAGTAGATCAGTTCTGCCATTGTTTAATTCCACATCTTGAGGTAGTTAGGAATACAAGTTACATCATTCACTGTTTTGATTCTGCATGCATTCTGTTATCTAAATCATTGTGGGACTGATAAACACTATTTGCATATATTGATAATCCCTCATATTTAGTACTTTATACCTCTTACATGCTTAATTGATTGGATTTGACTTTGTTTTATAAATTTGGGTTTCAATGGGCTTATTTGCAAATATTCAGCATTTCGTGATTTTTGATACTATCTCTGTATTTTGGTCATATCTTGAGTTATAGACATCTAAAAATTGTGAACCTTACATTGTAGGAAAGCTAAAAGGAATCCCTACAACTTTTATGAAGATCTCAGAAACTGATTTGGATGTCAAGTGGGCCGAATTGGGCCTGGAAGTTAGAGAAAAGATGCTGTCGTTGGAACTCGAACCATGTGCATTAAATGGGCCATAACTTAGGCTTGGTTTGTCCAATGGAGCTGAAAATGGTTCCAAATGAAACCTAACACTCAGGGTTTCAAATCTCATGAATATCATTTTTCCAAACTATGGCGTTTTGAAGGTGTGATTCCCACGTGAAATAGGAGGTCATTTCAGCTACCCTATGAGACTAATTTCGGCATAATTTAAGTCCAAATTAAGCAAATTAGTTGGCCTTGGAAAGCTAAGATGCTAAGGATTACAACTAATTAAAGGGAAAACTTGTATTTTCATGTTGTAATACAGTTATTTGGGGGGAAACAGAGGCACACAAAATTCACTTTCCATTCAGCAGATTTTTGAATCTTTAAGTTTTCTCTTCCTTCTCTCTAGGTTTCTCTCTCTAGTTTTCTCTCTTTTCTTCCTCAAGCTTCCTTGGACTACATCCATAGAAGGCTAAATCTGAGATCAATCCAAGGTTCTTGAAGGAAATTCGGTTTGGCTTGAGACCTTGTACTTTTGAATTGAATGCAATTGAATTTTCTCTTCTCTTTTCTTGATTTGAAATTCTGAATTGCATGGATAGAGATATCTGTTTGTGTGTTTAGAATTATGAATTAGGATTTAATTTTGGTTGATTGATCATTGCTACATCCTCTGAATTGAAGAGATTAGGTTAACAAATTTGTTATCTAGGTTAATTGAATTCTTGCTTCTAAACTAACATTAATTATACAGATTTGTTTTTCTTCTGTTAGTTAAATTCTAGATGATCATCTAGTTGTGAATCTCAAATATAATGTAGAGATCTCGGTTAGGTGTGAATTAACCAGTTCAATTGAATTCAAGTTCATGATTAGTGGTCAATGATATCCTAAATTGGATTTCTGATGGATCTTGAATTGGTTGTTTTGTTAATTGCTTCTTTTAATTCGTGATTCTATAATTTGAAACATATAATTCCCACTGTTTTGAGTCTTGACTTGATTGAATTACATTCATGATCTTTGGGAGACGACTTAGTTCATCACCTTATGCTACAAATATATTTGTGAACCGATTCTTACTATTTGATTGAGCTCGACAGCTCATATCAAATTTGGTGTTGTTACTGAGGATCATTGGATTCCATTGAGTCATATCAAGACCCTCAATAACAACTAACCCCTATGTTTGCATTAGTTTTCTGTTTTTCTATTTTTTAAGGATTTTTAGGGTGCTAAGAGTGTCCAAGTGGTACCTCAACTGTGAAGTCTTGAGCTAATACTTGGTTTCCAAAGGTTTGTGGCCATTTTGAGTAAGGTGATATCCTAAGGATTAGGTACTCAGATTTTAACCAAAATTCTTCATCTGGTATGACTTTTGAGACTCTTAGGGCACATAGGTAATTAATAATTTGTTTTTTTTAGCTTTGATTGGCCTGAATTTTGGTAGGTTGCTAGGAAAAAAATCACTGACCAAATTCCATCGTTTAGACCACTTTTTCAATTTTTTAAGTTTTTACTTTACACCATAATTTTCTACAATAGTGTAGCTTTCACATGTGGTGATCTCGTATTTTTAAAATTGTCTAGATAGGTTAACTGTAGTTGTTTTGTTTTAGTTTTATACTTATTTTGTGATTTTGGTGTTTTGAGTTCATTTGTGCTATACTACTGCTTTTTGGTGTATGACTAGGTCTTCCAATCCCTATAACATACTTGACTTGGATCCTGAGATTGAGAGGACTTTGCACACACTTAATAGGGCTTGTAAGCTTAGTGAAAGAATTGCATTTTCCTTAGATAATAGCATTTCTAATAATTCTGACTTTGTAGATTCTAACTTTGCATCTGTTAGTCATCATTCTTCTTCTGTTTCTCATAATTTAGATTCTGTTTCTAATTTCTCTGCACCTGTTGATAATTGCTTTCATTGTGTTCATATTGAAATGGATAATAACATACATAACATGACTCTTAGGGAATTGGCTGCACCTGATATGAATTATCAACCATTGTGCATCCAATATCCTGACCTTGATGCTGATTTCGAACTTAAGTCTGGCTTAATCCATTTGTTGCCTAATTTTCATGGTCTTGCAGGTGAGGACCCTCACAAACATTTAAAATAGTTTCATGTGGTCTATTCCACCATGAAACCCCATGGGATTCTTAAAGATCACATTAAGCTGAGGGCCTTTCCTTTCTCCTTGGATGGTGCTGTTAAGGATTGATTGTATTACTTACAACTTACTGTCATCATTTCTTGGAATGACATTAAGAGACTATTTCTATAGAAGATTTTCCCTGCATCAAGAACTGCTGCAATCAAGAAAGACATTTGTGGGATAAGGCAACTCAGTGGTGGGACTCTCCATGAGTATTGGGAGATATTCAAGAAATTGTGCTTAAGCTGCCCACACTATTAGATTAGTGATTGATGGATTGATGTCAATGGATAGGAGTATGATTGATGTTGCAAGTGATGGAGTATTGGTAGATAAAACTCTAGCTACTGCCAGAGACTTAATTGCAAATATGGAAGCAAATTCTCAGTAATTTGGTACTCGAATGGGTGTTGCAACTAGAGTAGTCAATGAAGTTAATGCCTCTTCTCATGGTGATCAACAACGAATGGAACATAGATTAGATGAGCTGACTTCTTTGGTTAGACAAATGGCAATGAGACAACAGCAACCAATTGTGCAACTTTCTGCAAGAGTGTGCATCATTTGTTCTTGCACATTTCATTCTACAAATGCTTACCCCATATTACAAGATGAAGGTTCTTCAATTCAGGAGCATTCTGTTGCTGTAGCAGGAGTTTTTCCTGGTAAACCACAGTTTCAACAGCAGCACTAACAACAGAGATATGATCCATACTCCAACACCTATAATCCTGGTTGGAGGGATCATCGAAACCTCAAGTATGGGGCTGCAACCTCACAACAACAACAACAAAATCAATATAGGCAGTCATTCCATCAACCAGTTAGGCAACAACAATTTCCACCTTATGCTGGATCAAATAGACCATACCAACCAAATATGCAGCAATCGATTCTGCAGCAACCTATTTTGCAATAGCAGCAACAGAACCCAATAGGCACGAAATCTGAGCCTACATTGGAAGATATGATGAAGCAACTAGTAGCCAATAATCTCCAATTCCAATAAAGGACTGATGCCACAATTCAGAATTTGGAGACACAGATTGGCCAATTGGCTTTTTTCTATGAATCAACAGCAAGCTCAAGGCAGTGGCCAACTCCTTGCGCAGACAATTCCCAATCTAAAAGCGAATGTGAGTGCCATTATGCTGAGGTTTGGCAAGACTGTGCATGCCTACCCTCCAAATTATGATTTTGCAACCAAAACAGATTCTAGTGTAGTAAATCCAAGGTCTAAATCTGCAGAATTCAATGGAATAGTGCCATATTTGAATTTTGCAGATTCTGCAGCAGCAAACAACCAAAAGGCTAATCCAGAAGCAGAAAAATCAAATTCTACAGATTTTGTACCACTGCAGCAGAAGATCAATCATGCAGTGCCACTTCCCTTCCCACATAAAGCAGTCCAATCCAGAAGAGGAGATGATGCTGAAAAGATAAGGAGCTTTTGGAGACCTTTCGGAAGGTGGAAATGAATATCCTTTTGTTAGAGACGACTAAGCAAGTTCCAAAATATACTAAAATTCTGAAGAAACTGTGCACACACAAGAGGAGGCTGAAAGGCAATGAGAGAATCAGCATGAGCCAGAACATTTCAGCCCTCATTCAACCTATGCCTCTAAAATGCAAAGATCCTAGGACTTTTACCATTCCATGTATAATGGGCAATTCTAGATTTCAGAATGCCATGCTAGACTTAGGTGCTTCAATTAATGTTATGAAGTTTGGTGACTCCGTTGTGCAGTTTAATATCTTTGATGTTATGAAGCATCCCATGGAGGAGCATTCTATTTTTCATATTAATGTCCTTGCTGATTTGATTGGCATTGCATATGATGAATTGTGTGCTGTTAAGTTTACTAGTTTTGATGGATTTGGTGATTTTTTTGATTCTGTATGTTGCACTGGTTGTATTGGTACTGTTTTGTGTGATGCATATGTTGAGATTGCTGTAGTTTTAAGTGCTGACAACTCTGTTTTGGCACAGATTCTGTAGAAACAGATGATGCAAATTCGGTGTAGATCCAATCTGCAAAAGTTGTGCAGCCAAACAGATTACTCCCTCCTGTAGTGTAGTCGCCACAATTGGAGCTGAAGTCATTGCCTGCACATTTGAAGTATGCCTACTTAGCCGATCATGAACAACTTCCACTGATTGTAGCCAAGAATCTCCATGCTGAGTAAGGGATAGGCTACTGCAGATTCTGAGGGAGAATAAAAAAGCAATAGGGTGGACACTTATAGACATTCCTGGTATTAGCCATTCCACATGCATGCATCGGATACTGCTTGAGGATGGAGTTAAACTAGTGAAGAAAGAGGTGACTAAGCTACTACAGGATGACATCATTTATCCCATCTATGACAATTAGTGGGTGAGCCTGGTGCAAGTAGTCCCCAAGAAATTTGGAGTGACTGTTGTGGCCAACCAGAAGAACGAGTTGATACTGACCCGAGTGCAGAATAACTGGAGAGTCTGCATTGACCACAGACATCTCAACCAAGCTACTCGGAAGGACCAGTACTATTTTTGGATGGCTACTCTGACTACTTCCAGATCCACATTGCACCAGAGGACCAAGAGAAGACAACCTTTATATGTCCCTTCGGCACTTTTGCATATATGAGGATGTCCTTCGGTCTCTGCAATGCCCCTGGTACCTTCCAGCAGTGCATGGTGAGTATATTCTCAGATTTCTTAGAGGAGTGCTTGGAGGTAATCATGGATGATTTTAATGTTTACGGTTCTTCTTTTGATTCTTGTTTGGATAGGGGTGCTGCATAGATGCATTGAGACTAACCTTGTGCTTAATTTTGAGAAATGTCATTTCATGGTAGAGCAGGGGTATAATCTTAGGTCATGTAGTATCTAGCAAGGGTATTGAGGTAGATCCTACTAAGATAGATGTTGTCACCTATTTATCTTACCCCACATGCGTGCAGGAGATGCGTTCTTTTCTTGCCATGTAGGTTTCTATAGGCACTTTATTGCAGGTTTCATCCAGATAGCCCTTCCACTGTCAAATAGAGAGCCTAAACGAATCCTTGAGAAAACGGTCCAACCTAATTGAAAGGATTAGAGCAAGAGGCTTGATGACACTCTTTGGGCCTACCGCGCCACCTAAACACCAATAGAGATGTCCCCCTACCGGATCATTTTTGGGAAGGCGTACCACCTACCGATAGAGATAGAGCATCGTGCATTTTGAAAGGTGAAAATGTGCAACATGGACATAAACCAAGCGGGAGTGCATAGGAAGTTACAATTGCAAGAATTGGAAGAAATTCGCTTGGAAGCTTTAAGGGTATACAAGGAAAAGACTAAGGCATTACATGATAAGTTCATTGCAAGAAAAAACTTTGTCGCTGGACAAAAAGTGCTCTTTGATGTGTGTCATTTACACACCATTTATGTGCTTATTTTATCTTGAGTTAAAGTCAAGTTACAGTAGTTTCATTTGTTTTTAGGTGTTTTATTAATAAGTTCCCTTTATTACTCTCCTTGCTTCATTTTGATGTGCTAGACATAGAAATTAATGTTTTAGATGATTTCCATAGAATCTTGAATTGATTTGGTTTGATTATGTGCATTGATTGCATATCTTAGCTTTGGATTCTTTAGAATATATTTCCCTTAATTGAGATTTAATACTTCCTAATTGAATTTAATGTTTATTTGAATTTGAAATCAGATGGATAAGTCAAGGGAAGATAAATGATATCAAATCTTATCTTTATTGGATAGAGATCTTAAAATCAACCTGACCCATGGGCAGTAACATGAGCATATCTTAAGATACAAAGATCGGATTGAGGTGATTACAGTGGCTGTGGAAATCTAAGACCTAGGGATACAAGTTTGATGTTGGACACTTTTGCAAATTCCCTAAACAAAGGAAAGCACGACCGTGCTACAAAAGGGAAAACTCATAATGAAGGTACAAGACCAAGAGGTAACTTTTAATATCTTTAAGGCTATGAAGTTTTCCCAAGATTCTGAAGAATGCTTTCATGTGACAATTGTTGATATTGTTGTTGATGAATTCTTTATGGATAGTGAACTTTTATATTCAATTGAAGCTTCTTTGATCTCTAACCCAAAAGGGAAGATTTTGTTGGTTGTGTGAATTTGCTTGATACTCTACCACCTTTGGGAAATTCTGCATATAGATGATCTTAAAGGAGTTAGTCCTTCAATTTGTATACATCCTATTTTGCTATAAGACCCTCATATGTTGGATTATCTTAAGGCCTTATGGCCTAGTGAGACTATCCATGGCAAGCACAAATGAAGGAGAAAATACAAGCATGGTTAGAAATTCCTCCTCAATTACTCAAGGTTGAAAACTTATTTTGTAGGAGTTCCTATTGAGAAGGGAGCCACATGTTACTTCTTTGATCCTCCGTGAACTATAGGAGTCAAGCTAATGACATAAAATTAGCACTTCTTGGGAGGCAACATAAGCTTTACTTTTCCTTTATCAGATTTTATTTCTTGCGTTTGTTATTTCTTTCATTTAGTCACCTACCCAACTTAATCTTGATGTTCAGGTTTCAATGGGAAAGAGAAAGGAAAGGAAAGCATGCATATGTCCCTACAAGGACAACATGCTTCCAAGGGGAGTTTCCTTGTTTGCCTTTTGTTATTTCTTTGGTACATTATTTTTTGTTTTCTACTTCTGTTATGTTTTTCTACTTTTCTTGATCATTGAGGATAATATTTAGTTTAAGTTTAGGGTGAAGTCGTTTATCTGAATTTCTAATTTTTGTTAAGTGTTGTTGCTTGAGACATTGTGTTCCTACTATATTGATTTCCTATTTCAATGATGAAATCTAGTTATCAAGTTTGGATTGTGTTAAAATTTTTAACATCCTTATTTATCATTGTTGTGATTGCTCTTGTTTATTTAGTGCATTAATAGATCTATAAAACCTTTGTGCTTATCCATACCTTTCATTCATATCCAATCACTCGAGCCTAACGTTACAAGCCTTAAAAGTCCTTTGGGATGGCCTACATTAGTGGAGTGAGGAATGAAAAGCACTCTTATGGGGTTTGAGCACTTAAGTGGGTTTGCATAAACCAATTCGAATGGCATGTAGTGATTTGTAAAGAGATCTTACAAACACATACACAATGGGCATTCATATTAATTTGTTGCTTGTGATTGAATTAAAGCATACATTTAGATAATGATCATGAATACATGGTGTTGAGGAAATAAGATAGCTGATGAAGAAAGTGTTGAAAATCTTGAAGCATGTTACAAATTTCTCTAGTTTATGTATCTTTTGTTTTTCTTTTGCTCAAGGAATAGCAAAATCTTAAGTTTGGGGTGTGATAAATCTATGAAAATAGAGTTGTTAGATCTTGTTTCATGCATTAAAGTAGCAAAATCCTTGAGTAAAGTGTTAGTATGTTTAGTTTTAGGTATATATATTTTACATATGTTCATTTTGTTTATTGCATTTGTAGGTTCTATTTGATTTCAATATGACTTTGAGTTAGTTTGCTTGATTTCAATCCTATTAGTGTTCTTACTTGTGTATAGGATTTGATTTTGAAAGTGGAAGCCCACAAAGAAGCCCAAAGCTGAGAGAAAGTTGGATTCACACACATACTGACCTTACAATGGTGTTTTGAACATAACTTGAGCTACATACCTCGGATTGGAGCGATTCATGTGGCGTTGGAAAGATAAGAGAAAATCCAACAATTGCGATAAAGACACCCAAATCTAGTTCTAGTGTTTGATGGGAGAAACATCACTTGTTTGCTCGCAACCTTTGGGGGTTTAAATAGGAATCCTTTTAGGGGCATGAAAGACATCTTATTCTATCATAGAAGAGCACAAAATAGCTTAGGTAAACCACCAACATTGAAGGTTCTTAGAGACTTTAAATATTATGTGGAATTCATCATAGATTTAGCTTTCATCTTCTTTAATTTCTCTTTGTTCCTTGTTATGCATTTAACGGATCAAGTAGTTAGGGCTATGCTTTATGTAAACACCTCGTTTTGAACATAGTGATAATAAAAATATATATCTATCAAAAAATAAAATAATCAAAAGATATCCCATTAATGAAAAATCCAAAATAATATATATATATATATATATATATATACATATTTGATGTTTTATAAAGCCCATGAATGAATTAGCCCACAACCCCTTTCTTTACCTTTTCTTTTTCTTTTTTTCTTTTTACTTTTTCTCACCTATTCTTGTCCACTGCCAGCTTGTAAGGCTAACAAAAAAAAAAGAACTTTTGTACACACAAGGTACACTGCAACACCAACGCACAAAACTACACTCTGCAAGGTTGTTTTGTTTTGTTTTGTTTTGTTTTGTTTTTTTCACTTACAAGGGGCTAGTGCACCATCATGCTAGCTGTTAGGTTTTTTGCCTCATTTGGTGAGGCAACCTGCCAAAAGTGAGACCAAGGTGTCTAAGGGTATTATTTTGGTTTTGGCTGGAGAGCATTCAAAATTTTAAAAAGAGAAGGAAATGGTCATTTTTGGGGGAAAAGAAAATTTGCGAAAGAAAAAAAGGAGCTCAACCAAGAGAGCAAAGAGGTGGAGAGCTAGGTTTTGGATTTTGGCCAAGGGAAAGTTACAGGAGACTTTTTCTTGGAGCTTGCTGAAAAGCTTGGAACTGAGATAAGCCTACCAACCATTTTTCTTTGACATTCATGTCGTCGTGAGCCTATGTTGAATGGATAATCATTCTTGAAAATGCTCTTGATAATGCTTATCTATGACATGATTGGTTTGTTTTAGAAAGTTTGTCTTTGAGTCTATGATTTTGTTGAGATACCGCCACTTAAGTCAACCACATAAGAATAAACTAAAGACCATATATAAATTTAAAACACCTTAATTAGTAAGATAGAAAGCGTACCTTTGTTAATCATGAGGCTTATTGATGAATTTGCAAAGGGCTAGGTTTTCCTCTCCTTCTTTGAGTTTGTGATTTTTTTGAGATACCACCACTGAAGCCAACCATACCAACCATAAACATCTTAACAGCAACCCAAAAGATCTCAACCTCGTATACCAGCCAAACACCAAATCTGCAACCTCTCGCTCCCACCCACCATCTCGCTCCCTGAAACACTCGTCCAAGCTCAACATTCTCTATCAACCAACCTCCATTCAAGTCACTAAACAAAACCCAACAACAACCTCTCATGCTTAACCCTTCAAGGCTTCAACCATCTCGCTTCCAAACATCCAAGTTCTCAAACCAGCAACGAAAGACATTCCACTCTCAAGCCTTCGCCCCAAAACAGCAACCCATCACACCTGCACCAGCGCCCATCACAACCTAAACAGACTCTGCGTCCTCCATCAAACCAAACTCAAACCACAACAACTAGTATAGCACCTGCGCCTAAGCCATCTTGAACCACGACCGAAACAGACCTGCCATACACCAAGCCCTCTTCCATTCACACGCAGCACACACTCGTTGCAGCAACCACTCGACCTCTATTTTTATTTTTATTTTTTTTTCACACCCATAACAAGACTCCACACCTATAGCTTCATCCACACTCAGCCTGACAACAACGAGCCCCACCATTAATAGCCCCATGAACGCAGCACCAAGAATACATCCCCAGCACCTGCAACACTCCTTGCAACCATCATGATTCATGAACCAGCATAAACAACGACCAAACCATCACCAAATAACCCTCACAAGTGGCCTCCATCAAGCCTCGAAGCTCCAAAACAAACCCAAAAAACAACCACCTACAGCACCACCAAACAGAGGCTGCACCTGAAACCCATAACCAACAGCCACAGATCGCACCTCTGTCATAGAGACTTCCACACCTAACGGACTTGCAGGAAGCATATTCCAAGTACTAATCCACCGAGCCAACATAGCCATCCAAGCAGCATCACCACGCAACACAAGCATTTCTTCACCTGATGCGTCCTTTAGTTTGCGTAGGTTTAGTTTTGTGTTTTGGTTTTGTGGGTAAGGTCTATGTTTAATCAAGTTAATGGATCTTTGCTCTTTAGAGAGCCCAAGGTTGAGTTAGTAGAGGTTTTATTTAGTTGGCCTTATGGATGCAAGTTTCATTAAGGGAAAATGATATTTTAAGTCTGCTTGACAAAGATAATGTCAATTTGGTTCGTTTTGAAAATTAACCAAGTATTCAATTACATTAATCAATAATTTACATACGGTTAACCAATAATTTATCTTCATTTTGATACTTGATACATAGTTATCTGTATGTAAATTATTAGCTAATATAGTTGAATACTTGGTTAATTTTTACAATGAACCAAATTGGCATTATCTTTGCCAAGCTGACCTAAAATGTCATTTTCCCTTCATTTAAACCAGTAGCAGGCTTGGGTTGATATTTTGGTTTAGAGTTTTTTCTTATTTGGTGAGGACATTTTATTTTAAGTAAATAGGAAATTAAAAAAAAGATTAAACAAGTAAAATAAATGAGACTAAGTGAATAACTAAAAATAAAAGAAATAAAAAAATAGTTTCTAAGTCTCTTTTGTGTTGATTAAGACTAGTTTTATTCTATTTTTTGTTTTGTTTTGTTTGGTTTCTTTAATTATGAAATGTTATTGTGTTATATTCAAATGTCCCTATTTCATTTGGTGTTAATTATTTTTAGAAATTAGCAATTTTAGTTACAACTCCTTATGATAATGATACTTTTCTTATTTATTATTTGTGGTGACACGTCACTTACGTTGTGAAAACCATCAACAATTATATGAATAGAATCTTCATACCTTAGCTATATCAATTTGTTGTAGCTTTCATTAATATTATTTTTTGTTTCACTGTAATTGTAGGTTAATAATACTCTGAAAATTATTCATGTAAATAGAGTATCTATTAAAATAGTCATTGTAATTTATTTAATTAAATAGTGGTATTTTTGTATACTATGGTTTATGATTAGAGACATGTATGTCATTAAATTTATGATGTATTAAATTAAGGACATAATTGTCATTTAGTATTAGAATAATACAAAAATTGCCTGACTAGATGGAATCTAGTTGGAATTCCATTAACTAGTTTAGTTATAATTCAATCAATTCAGTTATTGTTCAACTAATTTAGTTAGAATCTAAAATAATTTGAAATAAAATACTATTTTCTAAGGCTTCTTCAAGGAATTATAAAAATAAAAAATTAATATTCTAAAACTTCTTCAAGAAGCCATTAAATAAAAAATTAATTTTTCTAAGAAGAAGCCATCTTAATTAAAATAAAAAATAAAAGAAGATAATTCATGTAGAGAATTTGGCCAAGAAAGAGAAGAAGAGAGAAATAGAGAAAGAAAAATAGGAAAAATTGTCAAAAGAACTATAAAAGTGATGGAAATTGGATATAGAAGCAGGAATCCATCAAGAGCCAAGAAGAAGTTAACATTTCCATCTTGTCTTCAAGCTCAAAATTTATTAGAAGAATAAGTTAGGTAGGAGTTCAAGTATTCTTCATTCTTTGATTTTTAAAATTGAAGTTTTGATTCGCTTCTCCATGGTTTTGATCTTTTGTATGAATTTTTAACAAGAATACAATCAAATAATGCTTCAATATGGATGATTGTTGAAGATTTTGGCTTCTCTATTGATTTTGAAATTCATAGATGTTGAATATCAGATGATGGTTTGATGATGTATCAAGTAGTTTATGTTATATTTTAGTGTTAGTTGGATTGAAAAATCCTAGGAACCATGACTATGCATGTTTTAGTCATGCAATTTGTTTAATTATGGAATTAAGGGTTAATTAAGTGGAATAATAATTAGTTAGAACATTTGAAGATAATTAAGCAAGATATGATGAATTTTGATGGATTTAGCTGAAAATCCTAAGAACCATAGATTGAGACAGGTTTCAGCCAATACTAGGATTCGAGTCTTGGATATGTTTAATTATTACATTGTTAGTTAGTATTGAATGAAACAATGTTTAATTAGGTTATATGAAAAAAATCCAAGCATAGTTAGTTATTAAAAGCTTGAAAAATCACTTGTAAACCATGCATAATGGTTTTGGCTAGGAGACCTAGATGACTTTGGTTGGAAATTTTTCATGATATTTTTATATTATTGTGATTAGAAGACGATCTGGGTGGAGAAATTAAAAGAAATGAGAGAAAATAATAAGTTTAAGTGAAGAAACTAGTCAAAGAAACCCTAGTATAGGTTTCAGCCAAATTAGGGTTTATTGACCTAAGATTTGGTTTAGATTCAATGAAGTGAATGTAAGAATGAATAAAGATGGTTATGTGTTACGGAAAAATGAAAAATCAAGTATTGGGAAAATGACCAAATGAATTGTAGAAAATGACAAAATGAATAGTAACTTACCAAATGAATTGTAATATACCACATATGACTCTTGCTTTTTGTCTTCCACTTTTTGACTTTTGCTTTAAACCATATCTTGATTAAATTCCCTTTTGTCTCATTCTACAGAACCTATCCTCGCGTTGCTGCTTATGCTCACTGCCTACTTCCCCCATTGCTGCATAAGGAGCGTTATGGTGGGAGCAAACACATGGGTTACGGCATATAGCACAAGGCATGCCATGAACTCCCAACACAACATGCATTAGTCCAGCATAGGAGCAAACCCATGTTACGGCAAAAAAAAAAAAAGCATGTAACAGCAGATAGCACAAAAGACCAAGTTTTAAGCAAAACAGAGAGCAACTGCAATATGACATAAACACCCATATCCAAAGTTCAGCCAACACAAACTCGGAATTATCATAAACAAAACTGACCTCGGTTTCGCAGAGAAGTGCTGGTGGAGAGGTAAAGCATTGGAGAGATGAAGCATCACTGATGCGTATAGCAAAAATAAAAAACATGAACAGAAAAAGAGGAGGCGAAGAGTTCAGCAGAGACGAAGAGGCAGCAGCGGCGCGATTTGGGGGCATAATCGTGTTTTCAGCAAGTAAAAATTTTCTTGATAACATGGGAAAGTAAGAATCCCACCCCTCCTAATGGAAAAGTTTTTGGGGGAAAATAGCTAAAAATATTTCCTAGGAATGTTAGTTTCCTGGGATTTTATATTTTAAAAATAACACACCAAACATGGAAATCTAGATTCCTAAGTTAACATTCCCAGGAATAAAAAAAAAATCCTCCTACCAAATGCCTGCCAAATTGATTAATTAGAAAACAAAAGTATCACGAACACAAGATGGTTCGAAACACCATCTATCAACAAAGTAACAAAATCATAAAAAGATAGCAACACGACAAAAGGATTATAATATTTGTGTATTATTCTGGCATGGAAAAAGCAACTTAACAAAATTATTCTAATATTTGTATACTATTCTGGCATGGAAAAAGACAAAAGGTATAGGGAACATGTTTACTATCTTGTATAATATCATTAATATGTATTAATTAACACGTGATAAAATAAATCTTTTATAAAGTAAGCATCTAAACTAAATTTCCACCTTTCCATAAAACAATGAAGAGAATTAGGAATCTAACTAATGAAGGACTTTTTTTTTTGGATTATTTATTAATTTTAGGTTGACGATAGCAATTAGATGAAAAATATTCATCTTAAAAAACTTTGCATTCCCCGTATGCAAGATATGAATCTTTTTTGCGGAGTAGTCTCGCATAGTGATTATTCCTTTAGAAACATCTCCTGATGTAGATATATTAATCATTTATGAGCCTAACTTAATAATTTAAGCTTTAGGAAAAGTTGATACTTGACATAGTATTAAAGTTTGTATGACTAAGAAGTTATTAGGAGTTCGATTTTTATCGCTTTCATTCTTTTAAATAAAGTAAAATTTAAGCACTAGATAGAGTGAACTTATGTATTATCCACACACTGAACTTAAAGAGCTATTGTGTGAGAGGACATGTTAGATATATAAATCATTTATGAGTTTATACCTGACAACTTAAAATTTTAAAAAAGTTAATTATTAACACCTTACGTTTAAAGACTTGTTCAATAGCCTCCTTTTAGTTTGAAATTCTTGTGGCTAATATTTTTGGGGGGTTTCTACTTGTATGAAATCCCAAATATGTCACCCGTACTCTATCTAATAATTTTAAAGTGACATATCCTTATTATTATTTTAAAAATCAGATAAAAATAATAATTAAAAAAATTCTTGAGAGTTACAAATAAAATAAAATAATAATTAATCCATCTCTCAATGATTTCATTCTTCATTGATCCGCTTTACCTAGAGTTACAGGCAATTTAATAATTACCCTTCGTGCACGGAGCTTCTAGGTCAAAGTGCCCCAACTTCCTAAACAACCGAAAAAGTACACTCAATGTCTTTATCTCATTTTTCTTATGTAGGTACTCTTCTTAAGTCACTTTCAAAGCCTAGACCTAATCAAAGGCAATATCTTTTCTTTTCTTTTAAAATGTTATTAAAGGCAATTAATTTCCCTTTGCAATACCAAACTGAACAAGTGCCTCATCATATAGACGAGGTGACCCAATAATCCTTTAGCAAACAAACAAGGTGCATAATCCTTTGCTTTATTTTCCCTCTTCTTTTTAGCTGAAAAGATGACCCTTTACTTATCTTATAGGATTAGTGATGCCCTACCACATATTTGTATAATACTAGATCACAATGATATTATTTTGAAATAAAATAATAAACAAAGAAAACTTGAATCTTTTTACTACGAGGCAACAAATTAACCTTATTTCGTACCCCAAGGGCGCCAACCTTACTTGTCCTATGTTTTTAACTAGTGGTAGTATATAAACAGCATGCAGGTCTTTATGCTGCAATTTGTTTCAGTTAATGTTAGGGATTTTGCCAATTCATTTAAAGATAATCTTTAGGCTAGCATGTTACCTACCCAATGTTGTTAAATCGGATCGGATAGTGAACAAACTAGACTTTCAATTCAATTTCAACTAGTTCAATTGTTTAAATCGATCTATCGAATTAGATGATATTATAAAAACAATCCTTATGCAATAACATAAAATCTATAAAAATTAATGACATTAATGAAATGTGAAAAATATTGAATCTTTTTTAAAATAATAATAATAATAATAATAATAATATCTGGTTGATTCAATTAGCTTTTGACTAGTTCAAATTAGTCTGATCATAGTTATGAGACTGAATTATAACAAACGAAGTGACTAGTTCAATATTAGACTGAACGAACCATCCAATTCAATCCAAACAACAATGCATCTACCTCTCTTTCCTTAGAATTCCATTTCCACCTTCCACGGATGTCTTAACATCCCGCAATTTCAATTGACCATTATTGAAGAAAAGAATCTTCCATATGAAGTAGAAATTACAAATCATAATTCTTATCAAATTTATTTTGTTTTCCTAAGAGGAGAAAATGGGGATGTTAAATAGGTTGGTTCGACCCTTTTAAGCCCAGCTTGTCACGGGCCAAGAAAAAAAATGAGTTAATTTAAACAAGTTAGTATTTTGTCAACCCAATCCGTATAAGGTCAATTCATAGGCCTAAATGGGCTGCTTGTTTTAATTCCTTAAATAAACTAATCCAATAATTTTCAGGTCAGTTACAAATATATAAAGACTTAGAGAGATGTTCCAATAAATCAAAATATGGTTAATAACAATAATCTTTAAGATTATACAATTTCTAAAGTAGTTAATTAACAAATTCATGCATCCACAACAACGTCAACTTCATAATAGCGTAAAAAAGAAAGAAAGAAATTCATGCATTCACACTCCACGTAGCGTCAACAATACATTAGAAATAACAAAGCATTAACATAAACAAGTGACAACACACATAGTAACAACAAATGCATACATCCAAATAAAAGTATATATATACAAGCAAACGGGTCAACCTGTTAATAAACATGTTTGGTCCATTTAACCCGCTAGCTAAACATGCCAAGTAAAGAATGAATTGATTTAAACAAGTCAATAATATTGAAGTTTGGCTCGCATAACTTTGACTAGTAGTAAACAAATTGGCTAGACGAGTTTGTTCTATTTAGCCCCTGGAGAAAGCCATATCCTTATTTCTCTAGCTTGAGTTTAGACCAAAAAACCCAAAGTTTGAGTAAACGATGACCCCCCCTAACATCTGTTATATTTAAATGAGAGATAAAGAGGAAGAGAAAAATGAGAAGGTAGTAGAAAAGTCATCAACATCTTTGTTTACAATATTTTTAAGGAAGAGAAGAAAGAAGAAAGAGGGATGCATTCTCCACCCTTCTTTCTCAAATTTTCCATTGAATGAGGGGTGAATAGGGAGAAACATTTATTTTAAATTAAATAAGAAAAAGTAACTTCCATTCTACCTACTTTTAATTTTAATTCCTAAATAAGGAGTAGATAGTTTCCCTCATTTCATTTTTGAAAAATCTAAATAACTTGGCATTCTTTCTTTTCCCATTCTTTTCCTTTTTCAACATTTTGGTTATAATTTCTTTCAAAATAAAAATAAGTTAATCTAAACAAAACAGGTACTAAATCAACGTGACATCCCGTAAGCGATAAATTTAAAATTTGACAAACCAAAATTATATTAAAAAATGGAAATTACTAATTAGTACATGAGCTTGGCTTGAATGATCGAAAAATGAGGTGGGTTCAAGTGCCAGCAATATTGATTGTGAAAGGGAGGAAGTAATGAGGTCCTAGTGATGCTCTATGGCCATATGTGTTACATTCTTATGTTTAATAATTAATACTCGTCAACCTGAGGAGGTGTGGTTGAGCGGTAGGGGCTCATTCACTCTTAACCAAAGGTCAGGGGTTCGATCCCTGCCTTTGGATATGGAGCAGCCTTAAAACCTCAGGCCAGCTGTCTCACCCTTCGAGGTGCCTCCAAGCCAACGCGGAGATTAATCACTTTGCTCGACGGTGAATACCCTGATCGTGAACCAAAAAAAAAAAAAATTAATACTCGCCTTATATCATTTTGACCATTCGTTTAGACACTGAGTGAGTTGCCATTCTGTAGCAAAAAAAAAATGTTGCTATTTGTATTTTAAATTTTTATATAAATTACGTGGCAGACACGTGTCTGTTCTTGGATGAGAGTATCCAGATATTATTCTTTTATTACTGCAAAGTACAAGTATACTTCCACTTTTGTTAACGTTCTCAAATCAAAACAAATCACACCTCAAAAGTCACAACAACTCATAAGGACCAGAACCCCGCACTTGCTTTGCTTTTGGCCTAAGCTGAGCACAAAAGAATAATAGATGCCCAGAAGAAAGGAGGAATTGGATATATGAGGATTTGGCTAAGCATTATGTGATGCTCATTCTTTGTTCACCATATGACTGCTCTATTCACGACGATTCCTCTGATTTTATCCTTAAGAACTGTTTCATCATTCTCAAGAATAAAAACACAATCCCCGTGTACTCTTTTCAAAATTTTCAAATATTTTAAGGCTTCAAAGTTCCAAAAACGATGAAAATGGGGATTAAGCGAGACCCACCTGTTGTTTTTCTGCATCTATGGCCATTAGGCGCAGAATGAAGACCAATTTGAATTTTTGTGTCAAGTTATCTAGCTGTGCTTGCAGAAAACTGGCTTTTAGCATCTGGGTATTCGGTTTCTAATCTTTATCTTCTCTCAGTGAAGGTTAAAGTGGCCAAAGTTTGGATCTTTTGTACTTGAGGGCAGTGATTGTGGTGCTGAAAGCAATATGAGTTTGTATTGATTTTTTACAGAGATCTGGGTGGACGAGCAATGGAACCTCCAAAGGGATTTTGGGCTTCATTGTGGAACTTTATCTGCTTTCTGCCCTTTTTCATCGGCCTTCTGCTTCTAGGCAACGTCAAAGGTGAATGTCAATCAATGACTATGGGTCTATTCTTCTGTGTTATTTGGACTTCTTTTTGGTTGTTTATTGTTTTTGGTATGGGAAATACAAGCTGAACACAACAGGAGGAATTTCTTGGTGATTATTTTACAAAATGCAATACTGTAATGGACCATCTATGCATAGTACTTTTCCTTAATTATAAGTTTATTTAAATACTAATTCATTTTGCTGTGAAATTTATTAGGCTTTCATTTCCTATAACTATTAACAATGGTGGCGTCGACTTTGGTGTTTTACGCATGTGTTTCATTTTGACATATATTTGTGGAAAAATTACTCATTTTAATTAATTAATGACAATCTAACACAAATTGAATGATGTTTCTGTGATCGTATCTTATAAATAAGGGAAAATAAACTATTTGAATGACAAACAAGTATATAGTAGTTTAGGGTCAACTTTGAAATATTCAAGACAAAACCAAGGAATTTAAACAGCTGGTATGCATGTTTCATTTTCTACTAAGAATATGTAATAGCTGCTCTATTTCTTGTGCTTACTATATTAGAAGAGAGTTAAGTGGAGATTTCTGCATGAGGAGTATTATTGTCAAGCTTACTCACCAATGCTCAAACTGCACTATTATTTCAGGTGTCTTTTTCTGCCCATTGATATGTTTAATAATGACAATCGGAAACTCTGCTGTCATACTTGGTCTTTGGGCCGCACACAGTGTTTGGACATATTACTGTGTTGTGAGGTGCTTTCCTTGGTTGCCAGTCTCTCAAATTCTTGCTCATTGATCTATCCATTTATTGTAAATTTGTAATTCTTTCCTCATATTGATTTCCATAACGTACAGAGCTAAACAATTAGGGCCTCTTCTGAAGCTTGTTATGTGCATATGTGTACTACCAGTGCTGTTGATTTCGTGGCCAGTGGTTGGCATTATTGGGAGTATTGTAGGTGGAGCAGCCTATGGATTTCTTTCACCAATATTTGCAACTTTTGAAGCTGTAGTGGAAGGAAAAAATGACAAAATTTTCCACTGTTTTATTGTATGTTTTATTTTTGAAGTTATTAAAATGCTTGTTATTTCTGTTTTCCTGTTGTTATTCTATACAGTAGTTTCATAATGCATCCACAGGATGGTACGTGGGACACTATTGTAAACAGCTACCGTTTTGTCATGGATGTAAAAAACGTTTGTTTCCATTCTTATTTCTCGGTTATGGATGACCTGCAACAAGAGGGGCCTCCAAATGGGATATATTATGAAATCAGGTTTTCTGTCATTATATGTCTCACTGAGTTTGTTTATCGTTATATTATTATGTCTCTAATGAAAGCATTCCTTGAAATTTGTTTTGTACACACATCCAAATTTTTGTTTTTTGGTAACCATGTGGTAGTATTTCTATTATCCACATGCTCTGGCATGCATGATGTTATAAATTGTGACTATTAAATTGAAACCAATAAAAAAATTGCATGCTCTCTCAAGTCTCAGGAGGCAAAATGGTTTAACAAACTATCGGTCAATTTGACTAGCCACATCTAGCTATTTTCTGAGCCATCTAGTCCTTGAAATCATAGAGGGCACTGCTCTTCTGTATTTCATTTTTTCTTTTGTTGTGTTGGTCTGGTGATTTTAATCATGCATCATTTGCATGCCAAACATAATTAAAGCAAAGATTAGGTAGATAGTCATAGAAAATGTTGACAGAAGGCATTGTTACTGGATAGCATATTTGAGAGTGACAATTCTTTTCATTGGATACCTTCTGGTTATCGTGAAGTTCCAATAAACAAGTTGAAACTAAAGTATGGAAACTTTTATAATCAACATGATTCTCTCTGTTAACTGTTCTGCCTAAATTTACTTTTCCTTACCAATTTGGTGAACTGTTGTTCTTTCTTATGCATGTTGTGTTTTAATTGTATCTTTAGTCTATGCTTGATTTAACCTGATATTATCCAACTGTATCTCATGGAAAGTAAAGTGAGTGATCTGTACTGGTAGGTTTTGGGAACTTCAAAGCAAAGCAAATTTGTGACTAAAAAATAATTCTAGATAAATATATGACTCAAAATATTCCACATTTCATGTGGTGTTTTCTGATGCAGAGGAGTTATGCTATATGATAGTCCATTGTGAAATTTTAATGATTTTTCTTTTCTCTGTTTTGATGCAGGCCGCTTTATCTTTCTGGTGCTGTTATAGTTGCAGTTCTTGGGATCATAGTTGATATGCCAGTTATATCACTTGTTTCCTTATGCAAAGGCCCTTACATGCTTTTTAAAGGGTGGAACCGTTTGTTTCATGACCTCATAGGTCGTGAAGGCCCTTTCTTGGAGACAATATGTGTTCCTTTTGCGGGTCTTGCTATCCTTCTGTGGCCACTGGCTGTTGTTGGGGCAGTTCTGGCATCCATGTTAGCTAGTATCTTTCTTGGTGCCTACGCAGGTGTTATTGCTTATCAGGTCAATCCTCGTATAAGTTTTCAGTCTCTATTAGTATTATTGTTATTAGAGCCTATTATGATATGCTTGGGTTAGACCAATTATTTTCTAATCATCTAATAGGTGAAATATGTAGCATTTTGGTGGTATGCTTTCTTGGCTGCTCCTATGCTTTTCTAGACTGATTGCTAATCAAGACAGACCAATAGTAAATTGTAGAAGCAACATTTGGGATTAGGATAAAAAAATAAGTTTTCAGCAACTCCCAGTTCATCTTAGGCAATACCATCTACTGTTAGAAGTAAGTCCCACATCGGTGGGCTTACCATTCATTGCTCCTCATGGAGCTTACAAAATGAGGCTTAAGGGGAAGAGTATTATCATCCCAAAATTTTCTCTTCCTCTCTTGTATATTTTCTTGTATTCCTTGTGAGGTTGTTCTCTTCTAATATTTAGAGAGAGGTGTTGTAATTTTCTCCTATAGTGAAATTCTTCTAGTCTTGCCTCGTGGTTTTTTCCTTTATTCATTGAGGGTTTTCCACGTTAAATATTATGTGTTCAGTTCCTCTTTTCTCATCTCTTATTTTAGTTGTGAGGCACTATTCCGTCACTCTGGTACCTAACAGTGGTATCAGAGCCATTGGCTCGTGGTCTGCTGCAGTAAGCTGGGAAAGTGTCGATTCTTAGTATGCTCTGTGGTTGGAGTATTATCTGATCTTCCACATCAGAAAAGAATTATTCTTGTTGCTGGAAATAAAGTGTGGTAGCGTGAAAGTGTTTAGGAAAGTTCTGGCTAGGAAAGACTTGGTATTTAAGCGTATCTATTAGTGACCCACCTCTCTTTCCTGGGAACTTACCTGGTGCACTATTTACGGACTATGTCAATTGCTCCAAAGATAATACGGCACTATTCGGTTATGCAAAGATTATTCACAGACATTTTACTATTTATACGTGTGGTTGTATACTTTTGCAGTGATGTTAACGTATACTGGATTTGTTCTAGTGTACGAAATACGTACAATACTGTTCACGTATCGGTACTATTCACGGTGAAATAGTGTAATTCGGTTCAGTTCGTGTATAACCATGGCAGCAAAATTCGAGATAGAGAAGTTCAATGGGAGTAATTTCTCCCTGTGAAAATTGAAGATAAGAGCAGTTTTGAGGAAGGATAATTGTCTAGAAGCAATTGAAGGTAGACCCACAAATATGACTGATGAAAAGTGGAAAGAGAAGGATGACAATGTTGTTGCCAATTTGCACCTAGCAATGGCGGATTCAGTTTTGTCAAGTGTTGCAGAGAAGAAGACTGCAAAGAAAATTTGGGATGTATGACAAGAGGTTGTCGAGACCTATCAAATAAAATAACCGGTTCACAAACTAATTTGTAGTATAAAGAATGAACCGAATCGTCTCTCAAGGATCCAAAAACAAAGATTTAATTAGATCAAGATAATTAGAAAAGGGGGGGTTTTGTTGTTGATTAACAAGATTAATAAAAGTAGGAGATTCAAAGTTGTAAACAAATCTAAAGAAACAACCAATCCAAGGAAATTTACCGATCTTGAGTTTAACTCATCATTGATCACAAGGAATTCACTTAATTGCTAACCATGTTCTTGGCCTTAGATCACATCAAGAAGCCTTAACATGATCCAATAATTCTTTACTAGATAAGCATATAGGATTTGATTAACCAAGGTTAGATAAAGTAAGCACCATCCAACATAGATTAACTTAAGATCTAGAATTTAATCAAGCTAAACAATCTATCAAAAAGCTTTAATATATTGTTTAATCTTTATGATCCTCTTTGAATACATGATAATAAAGCTATTACCACATCAATATCTAAATCAAATTAGGCAATTTAATCTAGATAAAAATCAAAAGAGGAAAAAAAGAAACTTGAATAACAATTAAGCAATATGAACAAGTAAAACAAGATCTCCAAATTAAACAACAAGATGGCTAATCTCTTGGATTGATTATGAGAGCCTAGCCTTCCATGGATGGGAAGGAAGAACTCAGAATTTAAAGAACAAAAACGAAATTGCAAAGAGAATGGAGAAGAGAAAGAAAATTCTCACAAATACTTAAACTTTCTTGAAACTTACTTCCAAATTGAATGCCTCTAATACAAAGAGGTTGGGTCTATTTATACTAATCCTAGAAGCCAATTTGTACATGTACATAATCTGAATACAAGCTATAAGAATATGAAAATTGTCAAAAATAGAAGCTTGATGCATGGTTGGTGGGTTGGTGCATGGTAGGTGGGTTGGTGTATGGTTGGTGGCTTTTAGTCAACAACTCTTATCCGACTTCTGGCTTCAAATTCATCACCTAGATGGTGCATTTTGGCTTGGATGTCTTCATCAAAGTTGTAGCCAGTTGTCTCCTTGAAAATCTCCAATTTGAATCATGTCATTTGGACTTTTAGAACTCCAGAAATGCCAAAAACACTGCACCTACCTCAAGTTAGGTTGGAAGAACGTGTTTCCAAATTCAGACCAACTTGTAGCTTCAGAAGCATGCCTAAAACGACATCTATTGACAAAATGGTCTTCAATGAAGTTGGAGATATGGGTCTTATCTTTCAAGTGACCAAGTTTCAGCCCAAGAGGAGGCTTATAACCCACTATATAGTCCAATATGTGCATACTGCCCAGATGGTTCTGTGACAGCAAACTCACTCTGTATTGCAAGGCTATTTTAGGCCCTTAGCAGTCCGATCCAGCTCTTGAGTTCTTCATGAAACTTGTAGATCCTTGTCTTAGCTTTCCAAAGACACCAAGATCACCTCAATTGGATCACCGAGTCCCAAGTTATGGCCTAACCAAGGAAGAAAGGTCAAAATGCATCAAAATCCGAAAATTATCCAATATTTACATTAAAACCCAATGAAGCCCAACAACATTAAACTCATATAGAATACTAATATTGGGCACAATAAACATCTAATGAAGCCTAATACAAAGCTAACATAAGTGTCTCAAATTGATTGATCAATGTACTTAACAAATTGTACGAGGTAAAGTCACTTCACACCAGAATATTCTTGAAGAGGAAACTCTACACTCTTCGAATGAGTGAATCCACGTCGGTAACGGATCACATCAACACTCTGAATACGCTATTTGCTCAACTTACAGCATCAGATTTCAAAATAGCGGAAAATGAACGTGCTGAACTTCTACTTCAGAGTTTACCAGATTCATATGATCAACTCATCATCAACATCACAAATAACAATGTTGGTGACTCTCTTCACTTTGATGATGTTGCCGGTGCTATTCTTGAAGAAGAATCCAGGCGAAAGAATAAGGAGGAAAGGTCAGAAAGTTCAAAGCAAGCAGAGGCTTTGACGATGATGAGAGGAAGATCAATGGAACGTGGCTCCAGTGGGAGTCAAAATCATGGTAGATCAAAATCTCGAAGAAGGAAGAATCTTAAATGCTACAATTGTAGCATGAGAGGGCACTCGAAGAAGGAGTGTTGGCATAATAAGAAGAGTGGAGAAAAGAATTCTAAAACATCAACCTCCCAAGGTTGTGTTGCAAGTACCTCAGATTATGGAGAAATTTTATATAGTGAAGCAGCGACCAGTTCTAAAGGCGAAAAGAAACTCAATGATGTCTGAATAATGGATTCAGGCGCAACATGGCACATAACTCCACACCGAGATTGGTTTTGCACTTATGAACCTATTTCGGAAGGATCTGTGTTCATGGGAAATGATCATGCCTTAGAAATTGGCCGATCGCCTGATCGTCAGATTAAAAATGCATGATGGTACTATTCGTAAAATTCAAGGGGTACAACATGTGAAAGGCTTAAAGAAAAACTTATTGTCCATTGGGCAACTGGATGACCTCGGGTGCAAGATCCACACTGAAGGTGGAATCTTGAAAGTAGTGAAAGGCAACCTTGTGGTGATGAAAGCAAAGAAGATCACAAGCAATCTATACATGCTTTTGGAAGAGACGTTGCAAGAGGCAAATGCATCAGTTGCAGCAGCCAGCCAAGAAGAAACAACGATGATGTGGCATCGCAGATTAGCCATATGTCAGAGCGAGGCTTGAAAGTTCTTGCGGAACGCAATCTCTTACCCGAGCTCAAGATGGTCAATTTACCCTTCTGTGAGCACTGCGTGATAAGCAAGCAACATAGATTGAGATTTGCCAAAGTAACTACTAGAGAAAACACATATTAGACTTGATCCATTCTGATGTATGAGAATCACCAGAAATATCCCTAGGAGGAGCAAAGTATTTGGTGTCATTCATTGATGATTACTCCAGGAGATTATGGGTGTACCCAATCAAGAAGAAGTCAGATGTGTTTCCAGTATTCAAGGAGTTCAAAGCACAAGTAGAGCTTGAAACTGGGAAAAGAATCAAGTGCTTGAGGACAGATAATGGAGGAGAATATGTAGATGGCAATTTTTTGGTATTATGCAAATAAGAGGGTATTACAAGACAATTCACAGTTGCACATACGCCTCAGCAGAATGGTGTAGCAGTGCGATGAACAAAACTCTCTTAGAAAGAACAAGAGTCATGCTAAGAACAGCGGGATTAGCCAAATCTTTTTGGGCTGAAGCAGTCAAAACCGCCTGTTATGTGATAAATCGATCACCATCAACGGCGATTGGTTTGAAGACACCTATGGAGATATGGAACGGAATGGATGTCCTGTGTACGTGATGTACAATTCCCAAGAAAGAACAAAGTTGGATCCAAAATCCAAGAAATGTATATTATTGGGTTATGCTGACCGTGTTAAGGGGTATCGCTTGTGGGATCCCACTGCCCGCAAGCTTGTTGTCAGCAGAGATGTAGTTTTTGCAAAAAATGAATCGCAAAGTGAAGCAGGACAAATGACAAGACTTCAAAAGAGATCAAGCATAAAGTGTAGATGGAGAGAAATTTTCTAGAAGATGATTCTTCCAAGGTAACGCAGTACGAGGAACAAGAACCAAATGAGGTCAATGGTGAAGAAGTTCGCGATCGTCACGCCAAATTAGAAAACCATCATGACACTCGGGACTATGTTATGGCAAGCCATGATGCATACGTCTCCTAATCAAGAAGGTGAACCATCAACCTTTCAAGAGGCTTTGAGCAAGTCAGATACTTCTCATGGATGATAGCAATGCGGGGAAGAAATGGAAGCTTTACATAGAAACAAAACATGGGAACTTGTTGAACTTCCAAAGGGTCGGAAAGCCATCGGGAACAAATGGGTATTCAAGATCAAACGAGATGGCAATGATCAAGTGGAATCCAGGTGCTAGATTGGTGGTAAAAGGATATGCTCGTAGAAAGAAGGCATTGATTTCAATTAGATATTTTCTCCAAGTGGTTCGACTTACTACTATCGAGTAGTGTTAGCGATATTGTCTTGCATTTGATTTACATCTTCGAGCAAAATAGATGTAAAGATAGCTTTCCTTCATGGAGAGCTTAAAGAAGAAATTTATATGCTCCAACCAAGGTTTTGAAGAATAAGGAAAAGAAAACTTGGTTTTGCGATTGACCAAATCTCAGACTGGCCTAAAGCGGTACGCCCGGATGTTGGTATAAGAAATTTGATTCCTTCATAATTAGCCTTGAATACAACAGATCGAGTTCCGAGACCATTGTACGTACTACAAGAGGTTTGATGATAATGATTTCATCATTTTGTCTTTGTATGTGGATGACATGTTGGTGGTAGGCCCCAATAAAGATCGAATCCAAGAATTGAAGGCACAGCTAGGAGTTCGATATGAAGGACTTGGGACCTGGCAAACAAGATTTTAGGGATGCAAATTAACCGAGACAGTAAAAGATAGGAAGATTTGGCTTTCAAGAATTATCTAAGGAAGGTCCGCGACGCTTCAACATGCAAGACCGTAGCCAATATCTACCCCACTTCCGTCAATTATAAATTATCCTCGTGTATGAGTCCTAGCGATGAAGCGGGAGGATGGAAATGTCTCAGTACCATATGCATCACGGTGGGAAGCTTTATGTATGCTATGATATGTACAAGACCGTGACATTTACAAGCAGTGGGAGTGGTTAGTCGGTTTATGGCAGATCCTGGTAGAGAGCATTGGAATGTTGTTAAGAGGATCCTACGATACATGAAAGGAACCTCAGATGTTGCATTATGTTTTGGATGATCAGAATTTGTTGTCAGGGGTTATGTTGATTCAGATTTTGCAGGTGATCTTGATAAAAGAAAATCTACTACTGGCTATGTGTTTACACTTGCAGGAGGCACGGTAAGCTGGTTATCTAAGTTACAGATCACAGCTTTGTTTACTCTGTTTGAGTACATAGCGGCTACCCAAGCTTGCAAGGAAGCTGTATGGATACAAAGGTTAATGGAGGAACTCAGGCACAAACAGGAGAGAACTACTGTGTATTGTGACAGTCAGAGTGCCTTGTACATTGCAAGGAATCCAGCTTTTCATTCCAAGACAAAGCACATAGGTATCCAGTATCACTTTGTTCGAGAAGTAGTAGAAGAATGAAGTGTGGATATGCAGAAGATTCACACCAAAGACAACCTAGCAAATATGATGACAAAGCCGATCAATGCTGACAAGTTTATTTGGTGTCGATCCTCCTATGGCCTATCAGAAACGTAAGCAATATTGAATGGCAAGACGGAAAGAGTAGTGTGAAGATATGATTGGTTTAATCAAATCTTCAAGTGGGAGAATTGTTAGAAGTAAGTCCCACATCGGTGGGCTTACTATTCATTGCTCCTCATGGAGCTTATAAAATGAAGGGGAAGAGTATTATCATCCCAAAATCTTCTCTTCCTCTCTTGTATATTTTCTTGTATTCTTTGTGAGGTTGTTCTCTCCTAATATTTAGAGAGAGATGTTGTAATTTTCTCCTATAGTGAAATTCTTCTAGTCTTGCCTCGTGGTTTTTCCCTTTATTCATTGAGGGTTTTTCACGTTAAATATTGTGTGTTCAGTTCCTCTTTTCTCATCTCTTATTTTAGTTGTGAGGCACTATTCCGTCACTCTGGTACCTAACATCTGCGTGGTATTTTGACTATACGTGTAAAAGGTGTGTCAAAGACCAATTATTCCAAAAGCTTAAGCTATTAAGTGGAGGCTCGTGAATGACTTTTATATCTCTTACATGCCCCCTCACGCTAGAGCCCTTTGGGTTTGAAGCATAAACAATGCACATGCCTATTTTACCTTGTGTTGAAATTCAACTTTATTTAGAAGAATGAGGATGGTAAGGATCAAACTCTTGACCAATTGGTCATAGAGGCTCTAATACCATGTCAAGGATCAACTCTCCCAAAAGCTTAAACTGTTAGGTAGAGGCTCATGAATGACTTTTATATCTCTAACAAGGTGAACACCTATATTGAGGGCTTGGTGTTCAATTCTTCTGCAAGGCAAGATGTGAACCTTAAGGAGTTGAGGCTTAACCATTTCAATCATAATATTTGGCAGATATGATAATAAATAGGATATGATAGAAAAAAGTTGAAAATGGAATTTGAAGTGTAATCCAAAAAATAAAGAATATTAATGCCATCACTGCTTTGTAAGTTTGAGGATGCATTGATGGGTCTGTGTTGCTCACATCCTCTGCCACTACCCTAGTTAGAACCTCAACTTAAATCTGAATTTTAAATCCTAGCTTGTAATGTTTGCTAAGCCCAAATGCTTAAATATGCTATCTATGACAATGCTGAATACCTCACTCATATAGTCTAAACCTTTAATGAGTCATGCCATAAAACTGCACAGTGATGTTTATCTAAATCCTGTCTACAAGTACGCTTCAATAATTTCTTTTAAATTATAGGTTGCATGATAAATCCATAGCATCTTGAAATTATACTGAAACTATCCATGCATGGGTCTCACTTAGGGATGAGATGTGTTTATTTGTTCTTTGAAATGCAGGAGTCTTCTTTCTTGTTTGGCCTTCAGTACATTGTTGCAGCTGTGTCCCTTTATGATGAATACAGCAATGATATTCTTGACATGCCAGAAGGATCCTGTTTCCCTAGGTTTTATTCTGCTCTGCTCCCTAGTCCCCAATATGTATCATTGTGACTTGCAGTTAATGCTTTTGTCTTGTGTTTTCACAAGTTTGATATTTGATAGGCCTCAATATCGAAAAAAGGCTGAAATGGCAGGGACAACTTCCCCTTCAAATTCTGTCTTAGAAACTAGCTCCTTACAAAAGGCTCCTTCTCGTACATTTTCACTGCAAAATAATATTGCTGAGTTGAAACCACTTGAGGTATTCTTTTAAATATTTTTCCAATGATGCATGACTCAAATATGAACTTTTTTTCCCCTTGGATGTTCATTTTTTGCATTAGGCTTGAGGGTCTGTACTAAATGAATATTGTTCATGACTTGTGTAGCTGTTGGGTGGCTTGTTCAAGGAATGTCATCATGTAGGAGAAACAATGGTTTCTGAAGGACTAATAACACGTGAAGATATAGAAGAAGCCAAGACTGGTAAAGGAAGTAGAGTCATTAGCATTGGTTTACCAGCATATTGCCTTCTCCAGGCACTCTTGCGCTCGGCAAAAGCCAATTCCACGGGTATATTGATAAGTAAGTGGAACACTTGCTGCATTTCTAGTTGACTTTTCCTTCCCCCTCTCCCTTTTTATCTTTTTAGTTTTCTTTTTTCTTTTCTGTTCTTTCCCCTGCCCCTTTTACTTCTGATTTTTAAGATTATTTGCTTTTAATCATCTTGAAGAAATCATTTTGGTTACTTCCTCGATGTAGGTGATGATACTGAACTAACTACCACAAACAGACCAAAGGAGAAATTTTTTGAATGGTTCCTTAATCCCCTTTTGATCATTAAAGAACAAATCAAAGCAGAAAATCTTTGTGTGTCAGAAGAGGACTACCTCTGCAAATTAGTTCTGTTGAATGGTGATCCCAAGAGGGTAAAAAATTCAAGTATTGGCCCAGCCCCTGAATCTGACCGCAAACGTGCTGAACTTGATGCATTGGCAAGAAGGTGCATATCATACCAAAACAAAGTTGGTTATTTTTATTAACTTTTGTTCTGATGTTCCATTAAGGATTTTTTTTTGGGTCTCGTTTTGGCTTCATATCTATTACACAGGCTCCAAGGGATCACCAAATTTATAACAAGGTTCCCAACTTACAAGCGGCGGTTTGATTATCTTGTAAAAACATTATCTGATGATCTTGCTCAGAAGCATGGAGCTCCAACAATAACCAGATCAAAGAGTGCCTTTGCTCGGATTATTAGTTTTAAATCCTTCAAGGGCAAAAGAACTAATGGGTCTGCTGATCAAGAGTCAGAACATGTAAGAGATTTGGAAATTTCATGATAAGAATATCATGTTGTATATTTTTATCCCGAAAAACAAAGTATCATGTTGTATGTGTAGTCTTCAATCCATTTCCACTTTTTCTGCTTTTGTTGTGGTGTCATGTTGATAGTTACTCTAATTTCTGACCCCGTTTATTCTACACATACACCTACTTGTTCATTACATTGACAAAGAAAAAATGAACAGGAATGAATGCATATGCCAGCAAAATGCAATCTCGAGTCTATTAAGAACGCTTCCACGAATGAATTGTCACCCTCGTCCAATACGTGAAGTGAACATTCTCCATGCGCTTTGCATGCTTTTGAAATGCAACAAAAGTAACAACTTAAATAATATTTTTGTAAAATATTAATTCCCAATGAAAGCAAGAAAAAAGATAAGTAACTTACAGTTGGTACGTGAGTCATCATGGCCCATAATCAGTGATTGTAGTCTCTTCTCTTATCCGCCAAATTTCATATCTAATATTTTCAATCAAGTTCATTTAATTGATGATTGGACCCAAATGACCAAGTCAATTTAGTTGGCAAATCTAAGGCTCCAAGCTATGACTTGTATGTAACTGTAACCACCCACTACCTCCATATTTCATCCAACTCTTGCACGCCCAACTTTGCCATTTTCTCTATCAACATCTATATATTAAAGCCAACCAATTTCTCCACAGTTTTCACAACACCACCATAGTGTGCCACTTTCACCACAAACCCTCCTTCTCATTGCCCATACACTCACATTCCTCTTCCCTCTCCCATAATTTTAATGGCTTCTTCCTCCATGAGTTCCACTTCCACCTCCCTTCTTGTGCTTCTCCTGGCCATTTTCTCTGGTCTCCAACGTTTCTCTGTCGCATCCTTTGAGTTCCAAGTGGGTGGCTCAAAAGGGTGGGTTGTCCCACCTGCCAATGACACCAACATCTACAATGACTGGGCTTCCCACAACAGGTTCCACGTTGGTGACTCCATCCGTATGCACTGCATCACTCTCACCCATGCATATAATATATAAACCCATTTTTCTTAATGATGAAATTAATGGGTTAATGGTTAGTTGATTTTTCTGAGTGCAGATTTCAAGTACAAGAAGGACTCTGTGATGGAGGTGACTGAGGCAGATTTCAAGGACTGCAATGCGACTCACCCCACTTTCTTCTCCAACATTGGCAACACTGTGTTCAGGTTCGACCACTCAGGGACTTTCTACTTCATCAGTGGCGCATCAGGGCACTGTGAGAAGGGACAGAAGATGATTGTGAGGGTGATGGTTCCGGACGAGTCTCTGCCTGAGCATGCCAAGTCTTCTGGGTTCCATGATGCAGTTTCACCATTTAGGGTATCTGAAATGGTCTTCCTTCATTTTGTTTTGACATATGCTGCTTCCTATGTAATTTGACTTCTTAGGAAATTAAATGGGTGTGTTAGGAATGGTGCAATTTGTTCTTTGTACATGTCTTTAATTTTCCCCGGTTTTATTCTAGCTTTTGGTATACAATGTCATAGAATAAGTTTGGATTAATATTGCATGGTACGTATACATTCTATTATGGTGTATTAATTAAACATTATTTCATTTTCAGCCTCTATTTGTTTATTTCATCAGCTTTACATTGCCATGGAAAATAGTATTTATTTTTTCTCTAATTTTGGCTCATACGAAATCATTACTAATGAACTTTGCAATGGGGTATCAATATGAAACAGAATGTTTCCAAGGAAACCATTTCTTGTGGAGCAATGCTATTTCACACTAATTGCTTTTCACGAAAGCAATACGAAAGAAAGGATGCATACAGATACATGAGTGGTAAAAAATATAACTATTTCAAAAGTTATTACACACACTCTGATTAAAGGCTTGCCACGTTAAATTAGTACTCTTTTCACGAAAAGAGCTTGGTGATGTTAAGCATTTTCCTTTCTTGTGTTTGTTGAGTTGGGACAAAACCATGCTAGAAACAGGTAGCAGGTTCCGCGCTTCTCGATCACTTCCAGACTTTAAGAGAAAAGATTACTAACATTTAGCCAACTGCTGTTTTCGTATGTTCACCAACAAGCGAAATGATCATACGAAAAAAATATTATCAAAATAATATAAAAAATATTTTTAAAAATAATAATTATTATTATTTTTGTATAAAATCACTAGGATAGAAAAACCGAAACTTATTAGAGGTAAAATAGAGCTCTTAATGTATAAAAAAAAAATAGAACTGTTAATCATAATAATATTTACACATCATATTTTTTTATACTTGATTAACAATGAATAAATTTTTTATTAATATAATATATTATCTAATTAATAAATTTTGATAATTAATTATTTATAAACTTAGTTAATAATAAAAAAATTATTAATTAACAAAGTATATTATTTAATTAATAAATTATTAATTTAAGAATAATTAATTATTAAAATTTATTAACTAAATAATATATTTCATTAACTAATAATTTATTTACTACTCATTAAATATGAAAGTGATATAAAAAAATAATATACAATAAACATTTTTCTCGAAAAAAAGTCTAAAAATAACTCATAACTTTCGTTCCATCAAATCAAATCAAATGAATATTGACAAATTGAATGCTGCGTGAGCTCACCACGTTACTTTATCTACCAATTGTTCATATTCCGCCACGTCATCATTAAACTCTCCTTCCCAATGTCCAAAATAACCCCACCAATAATCCAAAATCACCACATAACCACGGCTTTATAATCCAAACCCATCTTCTGCATCCATATCCATTTTCGTCATATAACATTTCCCCCTCTCTCTCTCTTCCTTCACTGTTTCTCTCTCTCTCTGCACACGCAACGTCAACAATGGCGACGGGGTTGCTCAGGAGGGCAGTTTCTAGGGTTCCAACGTCGCCGGCGTCGAAGCTGGCGCTGGTCCGAGCCCACGCATCCGAGCCCGAGGCCCAGAAGGTGGAGCCCAAGGCCCGAGACACGGCCACACTGAAGACCTTCCAAATCTACCGATGGAACCCTGAAAACCCATCGAAGCCCGAGCTCCGCGACTACCAGATCAACCTCAAGGAGTGCGGGCCCATGGTCCTCGACGCCCTCATCAAGATCAAGAACGAGATCGACCCAACCCTCACCTTCCGCAGGTCGTGCCGCGAAGGGATCTGCGGTTCGTGCGCCATGAACATCGATGGCTGCAACGGTTTAGCTTGCTTGACAAAGATCCCTTCGTCTTCTGGCTCTGCATCAACGGTCACCCCTTTGCCGCACATGTTTGTGATAAAGGATCTGGTGGTGGACATGACCAATTTCTACAACCAGTATAAGAGCATTGAGCCGTGGCTGAAGCGGAAGAACCCGCCACAGGTTCCTGGGAAGGAGGTTTTGCAGAGCAAGAAGGATAGGGCTAAGCTGGATGGGATGTATGAGTGTATATTGTGTGCTTGTTGTAGCACATCCTGCCCCAGTTACTGGTGGAACCCTGAGTCTTATCTGGGTCCCGCTGCTTTGCTCCACGCTAATAGGTAACGCTTGCTTTTGTGCTATTTGACTGACCCTTATTTTGTTATTATATATATGTGAATGGCAATGGAATGTGCTGGTTATTGTAAGTTTCGTTATGAATGAATTGAGTAAACCGTCCATTTTAGTCTTCGAAAACATATGCTTGATGTGTAATCCATTTATAGCGACATTCAAGGTCAATTGTCATCGAAGTGGTTCTTCAAGTGCCATCAAATTGGGACAAAACTGATTACATTAATTATCATTGAAAAACTAATTTGAAAGAGGAGTAATGTGATGTCGATTATATCTGATCGCTTAATTGTCATTGAAGAACTAATTGTTATTGAAGAACTAATTTGATGTCAAGTGTGTAATGTGATGTCGAGTATATCTTTAGAGGATGAAAATGAATGTTTACTCTAAATGAATTAGGTGTATGGTAGCCTGGTAACTGGGTATGCTTTGTTTGTGTTTTTGGATTCTTTGTTCCTGTCTGTATCATTGTACTTCGTTAAGTAGATTGAACGTTTATTTATGAGCAGGTGGTATTGTTCATGTGTGTATGTTCTGCTTGATATTTGAGTGATTGCCTTTTGTTTGAGGTATAAATCTTTAAGATTTACTTAGAATATAGCTATGGATTTAAAGAATTGGCTTTCACAGATTACATTGGTTGATTCTCATTATATCTCTCTGTCATGATTTCTTTTGGTAATAAATTTCAATTTCTGTGATTGATGCTGTGGTCTGTACTTCAGCGCACGTAAAAGAATTTTCAATTTAATTCTTGAATAAAATAATGGAGGCAAAGTAAGGTAGGAATTTCTATGCTTTGTCCTTATCTTTAGGCACAATAGGATCTTCTAACCAGTCTTTTGTTCTTTGTTTTAATGAATTTTCTACTCTTTTTAGTTTTTTTCCTTTCAAAATTTTATTTTTAGAGTAAATACTCAAATTGGTCCTCCAAAATACGTAGAACATCAGTTTGATCCTACAATCATTTTTGACATCAAAATAGTCCTCAAATGTCAATTTTTTTACAACAAATTGGTCCTCCAATGTCATTTTTTACATCAAATTGGTCCCTAAAAAGGACCAATTTGATGTAAAAGTTGATTGGATGACCAAACTGATGTCTTATATATCTTTGGAGGGCCAAATTGGGTATTTACTCTTATTTTTAAATGCTTGGAAAACTATTCTTGGGTGGTATTGATATCTATGCACTGTTGTATATTTAACTTAATTGTGTCCATTAGCATCATTGTGGGTGCTATCATTTCCTTTGTCATTTTGAGTAAGAATATGAGATACAGTTGTTGCCCATATTATTCTCAGACTTGCAATACCTTTGCATTCTTAGCACGGCTCTTTTAACCATCTAAGCTAAGTTTAGTGGATTTCTCTTCCTTTCCTGTTTAGTTATATGGTATGATTGTGTATCATAAAATCATGGTCATCATGCTGCAGGCATTATTAGCGTCCAACTTCTTTTCATGTTTGTATCTGTAGTAATTGTGGGAGTAAAGGGGTAGTAAATAATTCTCCTTTTTCATGTTTTTATAATAGTAATTGTTTAAGTTATACAGTTACTATTATATAACACTTTGCTTATGAAACATAAAGCTGCCTTCTTGTGCAGGTTAATATTAAATCAACAAAGAGATTAGCAATTATTTTTTTAAAATTCATTGCTTGTCAGCTTGGTACTTTGTTTGCTATTGCTAGTAACCTGCCAAAGGAAAGACCAACCACCCCCCCCCCCCCAAAAAAAACCCACAACACATACACACATACCACCCAAAAAAATGAAAAACGAAAGAAAAGAGGGGAAGTTTCTATTGGCGTTTGGATTATTGTGTTGTGTGTTGTTAAAAACTGAAATTTTGTCTGTGGTGGTATTTGCAGGTGGATAAGCGACAGTCGTGATGAGTACACTAAGGAGAGATTGGAGGCAATTAATGACGAATTCAAGCTCTACCGCTGCCACACCATATTGAACTGTGCTCGTGCCTGCCCAAAGGGTTTGAACCCTGGAAAGCAAATAGCACATATCAAGCATCTTCAGCTGACAGCTTGAAATTCTATTGTTTGACGCATGATGGTGTGTGCATTTGATCATTATTGCTGGGATTTTGTTTTCCTTCAAATGTGGGGATAATATAGCTGTATTCTTAATAAAGCCTGCATGTGTAGTTTTCTGCCCATCTTGTAAAATTTGGGTTTTAAGTATTTATTGTCTTTGTTTTTTAAATAAATGTTAATAACTTAATAGCCTATAGGGGCCCGTCTCATGAATTAGCTGCAGCCATTTTGCATATAAGCTCAATACTCTGCCCTGGATTTTATCCAAAAAGATACTGTCCTGGAAATTAAAAGGGATGCCTGCTTCATGGTTTGTCTAAACTCAACACTAGAAAGGTTTCTTTTGACTGTCCCTATAGTTGGCTTTGAACCTAAATGTATTAGGAGAGTCGGACCCTCAACTTATGCTATTTTTCCAGCCACTATGTTGCATGCCAATCATGTTCTATTCTAGGTCAAGATGATGATCATTTTTGTTGCTTGAAACTTGTACAAGGATTATAAGCTTCGGCATTTCCATCGTTTGCTGTCATTCATTTATCTCCGCTGGCTGCAGAAGCTGAATAATGCATCTTCTGTTTCTGCCTGGGTGGTGCTAATGCCAGGATCTAGATTTGCGGCTTATGATCCCAAATTAGTTTAAGCAGTTAGTGTTAGCTAATTTAATTGTTCTTGGCTTTGCTAGGAGTATGGTAGTTGAACTTGCAGTTGTAGGAGTTTAGGTTTGGCATGCCATAACGGAAGGCTGCACTCTTTCAAAAGCTTCAAGAATGGTGGACGTTTGTTTAGAATGAAATATGATTAGAAGGAATAAAAATGGATTTAAATCAGTGTAAAGTTTTTTTTACACTGTCATTTAATCATGTGTTGTTAAATTATTAAAATAGTTAGACTTTCTAAGCAGTTATTGTGATAGTCAACTCTTTTACTGATTTAATAACACATGATTGGATGACAGTGTAAGAAAACTTTACATTGACAGTGGATAGAAATTAAACTTAATAAAAATTAAGGGGGTTGGGTTTGGAAAACATGAAAGAAATGAAAAATCTTACAATTATTTACTAATTATTTTATACGAATCGAGAGTGAAAGTGAAGAGGAAATTAGAATATGAAAACATAGTGACATGATTGTATTTGAGAAAAACATTTTCTTAATGAAAAGTTGGGACTGAATGTGAAGTTCATTATCTTTTATTTGTGTTTACTCTATTAATTTGCGTGCAAAATTATAAAGAAAATATCGACCTCCTTTTGTTTAACAAAAAAAATGAAAAATAAATGGACTGACTTATTATGAGGTAGGGTTCTTTCGTATTTTCGGGTGATTATTATTTGGTTCTGGGCATGAGCCTCCCAGGAAATGTTTACCCTTCTCTTGTGCTCAATACGAGTAAATTTCTGTGTAACTTTCCCTTGTCTTATTCGTGTTTTATTTTATTTTATTCACTTTCACAGTATCGAAGTTCAAAAGTAGAATTCTTCATGGAACCAGAGCCAAGCTGTTGAAACCAAAATTATGTATTAAAAGAGCCCAAACAACAGCTCTTACCATGTATTTTATTCATGAAGCGTTGGAGGTTATGGAGAATACTCAGAATATCGATGTATAATCTCGAGTAGGAAATGCTCTCTTCATAGAAATGTCGTGAGGAATCTTCGGTTTAAATTAGGCTATGAAGTAACCAAAATCAGAAAGTGTGTATTCGTAGTTAACATAACTTTAGAATGATCATTGCATATACTTACAGCATACATATAATTAGGAACATGTGAAAGAGACTAATGATTTACAAGCGTTTCTCTGATACATAATATCATAAATCATAAGGTTAAGCTGTCTTATTAATTATAAAAAGCTCTCGAGTTCATATCTAGCTTCTTCGTTTTTTTTTTTTTTTTTTGGTGGAAGAGTCCAAGAATTTACCTTGGTGAGGAAGGAGGTTCAAGAATCTCGCTTTCAACCACAAAAGCAAAATTTAGCTGCCGGGGGAAAAAGTACAAGGGTTAGTGATGAAACAGAAGGTTGATTATATTTAAGAAATAAAACATATAGAATCATAACAAACATTGCAAATAATCATCCGAAATGAACAAGACATTTCCAATTATTATGCTCAACCTCACAATCATGCTTAAAATATATCAATTCATGTCACCCTTAGATGCTTTTCTTGACATTGATGTCATATTTATCAACAGGCATATTTTTTCAGCATCTTCCAAGCCACAATCCAAAACATTGTTTGCCATAATGCTGTTAGAAAACACTTGTGCAATGAATTTGACCTGTTATTCTAGAGGAAATCAGGCCCTAGTAAAGCCACATTCACAAGGTTTCAACTCTTCATCAAAGCAAGATTGCACATGACCTTGAGTAGTGCATCTGGAAAGTTATGGATATTATATCGACAAACCTGATTTCATAAACTAGCCTGATTGCTAGTTCTTGGGACTATGACAAGAAACAGACAGGATGTCAAAAACTATATTCTCCTTGACAGACCAAGAAATACAGCTGCTGATGAAACCTTCACCCTAAGATCAGCGATATCCACATCATGGCCACCTTCAACCAGGCCCCATCTGTCCACCTGTGGAAAGAAGGGAAACAGTTTTACTGCTAGAAGATCATGTTTAGACACATGCACTGTACTTAAATATTTAAGAACAATTTTTAAAGACATGATAAAAACAAGTGTTTGTGAATGAAGGTATAGGGTGCTACTCAAGTAAGAACTTGTAGATCTTCTTCAAGTCTAATAAGCTCAATTGCTTCCTCAATCTGCAATTTCCCACGAACTACTCCAATAGCAATAATTAAAGAGTGTGCTGGAGCTGCAATAGCATCAATTGCTGCCAATTCACAGTCATCTGTTTTGTTTAGAAGGTTCTCCATAGCCTTTACAAGACCATCTTCCAGCTTTCCACCAAAAAAAGCTTGAGTACACAACAGGCATAAAGCCAAATTCTGATTCCACCCAGTGAAGCAGTGGATCAATTTTCTTGACTTGGCGATCTGCAAAGCTAGTAGATTCAAATTAAAATTGATATATCTTTCTCAAAGTTCATGCTAACCATTTTAATAGGAAATGAGATACTTCCTAACCCAAATAGCTTTGGTCTACATGAACATTGCAAGAAATACATGTATAACAATCACTTTAGGTATCTTAACAATGCACTATATCTTTGAACAGCTTCCACAGGCCAGGGAAACTTGAAGACAGTTTACCACAAACATCATCATAAAAATACCACCTACAAACCTAAAAGCTGCAAAAGTTACTTTTATGGTAAAAGTATTTATAGATACATAAAGACCACAGTCTTACACTGGTTAAAAACCCCAACTCGTGCATTAGGCCAGTCTTTTAGAAAAGACCACATACCATCAACTAAAATAAGACAGAATATTTTTACCAAATAAATAAATAAAGCAGAATATTCACATTACTTGAAGTTCAGATTAGGCATAGAGAGATCTCTGTTCTTTGTCTTCCTTAGAATACATGTTCCATGGCTAGAGTTATAAAATTCAAATGCTTGCGACGGACAAATTCACACCCCCAAAACGTATCAAGGTCACAATTTATCATGTCGTAGAAAAGTAGGATGCCATTAAATGCGCCAACCTAAACTTGATCTGCTAAACAATTAGATGACAAGAGTTCTAAGATAATACAGGTTTTCTTTTTTAAATAATTTTAATATGATGACTACAAGTTCTAATCCACTCAGCATGTTTTCACATCAGGCAATCATAAAATTTATTAATTGAGATCGGATATATAGAAAGACATATCAACTAATAACATACCATGGACATAGCTTGTCAGATCATTGTCATCAGGAGCATGACAAAAGACTAAATCTTGATTTAATTTCTTCATCAAATGCTCCATAGTTTTGGTCCTTGTGAGTGGAACTCTTTCCAAGGCAGTACAAGCAAGTTTCATAAGAGGCATCGTGAAGGGTCTTATGCCATCTATTTGCTACAATAAAAATTTCATTACAAAGTCCTCATTAAATGATACTCCTAAGCAATCATAACTATAGTTAAACAGAATATACAGTTTCAGATGGAGAGTATTAACTATTTTGAATGACAAATTAAGGGACATAAACTCATATGGAAGGGGAAGGGGGCATGTGCTATCAACCCACCAAGTGACTTTAAATTACTGTAACACTGTTTGGAGGAAAATTTAGGATTCTGAAACAAAGTTCATAGCTTTCAACAAAGCTCGATGCTATTAATAAGCATATTTCTCCAGCATGTTGACAGACACCCAGTAGCCCTTCAGTTGAGATATTTTGCCAAAATTATGACTGATGCAGCCAACTCTAGAAGAGCAAAAGCAAACTGTGATTTTTCAAAGGGGTGGTTACTATTAGCCACCATTTAGGCCTGATAATGTTGTAGCTGTTCAAACAAAATTCTCTACTTTAAATGTCAATACATCTAACCATGATCTATTTACATGGACAACTTCTTGACCAATCCTTTCTTCTTGTTACTAGTCTGTAGACTGATCTGGCAGAAAAAGTTGAACTCCTGAACAGGTTATTCTCCAGTCTTGCTATTTTGGATAAGCTAACTACAAAAAACATCTGTGAACCAAAGGATTTAATGTCTACTGCCTACAATTTGTAATTCCTTTACAGTAAGTATAGATGACCTCTACTTTAATTGCTGCTTCTCTAAGAAACAGTGGCAAACACTAGCAACATAATTATAAATTATAATACTATATGAATGTTAATAGTAAATAATTGCTGCTACAAGTTTTAGGCTTGCCTTGTCACAGCACAATATATCATCAACTGCAGGATTGCAAGTACTTGTGGTTGAGTCAAACCTAGATTCATTTCCAGTATTGGGAACTAATAAAATTCATCAAAATTAGTATCTTTATCTAAGATGGTGGGTTCCTAGGGGTGTTTTGTGGAAGATGTTATATACAACCACTGTACAACAATGTGCAGGATTCCTTCCTGCAATAATTCTTTTGATGAATATAACTCTGATTCATATAAAAAAAAAAGAAGGATGAACCCATCAAAGATAATGGAAAGGTATGGCTTCAACTTACACTCCTAACTTATTTTATTTTTTTGGCCGCAAGTTATCACCAAATAGTAGAATTTATTTATTTATTTATTTCTTATAATTATTTTTATGTGACCTTCATCTCACTTCACCAGTGTACAATTTAATCATTCATTTAAATTAAGCATACACTTCAGTCCTTAAATTATTTAAACTCACTTCATGTTAATCCTTTTACTATATCGGATTGATCAATTAATATGAAATGAGTTTGAATAATTTAAGAATTAAATTATATATTTTAATTAAATCAAGGACTAAATAGCAAATGCAAGACATTTTCAAACAGAATTTTAAATTGCGATTACGATAGTAGAAATTGTAAACAATTACGGAAAATGCAGCTGATGTGACTGCAATTGTGGCTTCCTTGCGATTGATTACTTCCGATTCGGCTGTGGACGCAATTTAAAACCCTGTCGTGGACGGCATTTAAAATTCTGTTTTCAAGGACTAAATTGTCATTTTACTCAATAGAAGTCAGTTCACCAAAAAAACGGGAGATCACAAAGACCCACATCTAGGAAAGAGTTAAGTGAGACATGGGCATACCTGATATTCCCATTCAGCAGCAATGGCCTTGGCAAGAGCAACATCGACCCAGTTATGAACCACATTGGCATCGTCACCGCACTATCACCACCCCTGCCATTGGAGCTCACGTATATGCTCTTGTTCTCGTTCTTCTTTCTGCCATCGTCCGATGAGAAGGTGAAGGACGAGGATGGACCGTCGGATTGGGAGTGTTGCGCGGTGGCTATGGAGCTGAAGTGCAATGGGGGAAGCTGAGAGTGAAGAGTGAGTGCGGTGAGAACCGTTTGGGTTTTTATTGCTTTGATGGATTTTGTTATTAATGAATTGGCCATTTTCTTTCTCTGGTTTTTTTTTTCTTTTCCTTCTGAGTTGCAGAAAAGTTTGTTGGTGCTTGGGGTTTGGAATGGTTTTGATATGAGAGCTTGAGAATGAATGAGGAACGAAGAGAAAGAAAGTAGGAAGGAAAATAATGGAGATGGGTGGGGTTGTTCGAGAGGCCCGATGTGGAGTGGTGGAGTCTGAATACATAAGAATTTATCTATGAAATCTGATGCTTGGGTTTATAGTTCACGTTTGGATCAAGATCTATTTATGGGCTTCACCACATTTGTTTTTTATCTTGTGCAAAGCAAAGTTGGCAAAGTATAAAGTGTTCCATGTTTTTGAGGTTTTCAACATGTCAAATGCTAATTTTTTTTAATATTTGGAAATATGTTAAGTTTGATCATATTTTAAAGTTAAATGGAGTCTTTTTTTAACATATATATATATATATATATGTAAATGTATAAAATTTTATAATACAAAAATGTGCGTCTTTTATTGTTTCTTATACTCATAATAAATAATGACATGTGTTAAGGAGTATTCATAATACATTTGTCGAATTAAAATATAAATTATTAAAATTAAAAATTAAAATATTTTCTAGCTCAAAAATATTTAATATCATTTTAAGTAATTATGATTATTTATTTATTAAATAAAACTATTAGTGAAATGTATTAAATCTTTTTTAAATAGTACCCTTGCTTTAAATGAAAGTTACTCCTCCTTCCTTTATCTTCAAAATTTTTCATCTTCTTAAAATTAAGATACTTGTTAACCGCACGTATAAATAATTCCACATTAATATAATTTTGTGAAAATGCTCTGTTCATGATTAAATAAATAAATTTTCTTCCTTCCCTAAACAGGTGTTGAAGAATCCACCTCTATAAGCAAGCACAAATATCATCACATTATCTTGAGTTTTGGAAAAATAAAAATAAAAAAAGATGGCATTATCTTATTCTATTTATATTTTAAAAAGTATTTTAGCACCCTTATCTATATACACTATACAAGTCCACTATCACATTATTATATAATTTTCTCACTTTATCTTTATTTTTTAGGACAAAATGTGATAAAATTCCGAATATAATAACAATAACAATAAAGAAATAACAAATGCAGCAGAACGAGGGTTGTATTGTATGATGTATCCCCATGATATATGACAGTTTCCCATTCATTCTCTCTTTCTCTGTGCGTGTGTTTTTTGAAGCAGAAGAGTGAGTGAGGGGTATTATCAGAAGATGGAGACATCATGGAACTCTCATACCCTTGAAGTGGCATACACCGTGTTAGGATGGACTGCTTTCTTTGTTTGGTCTAGCAGTTTCTACCCTCAGGTTATCTTGAACTTCTTCAGGAAAAGGTATTCATTCCTCTCATATCATTTCCTGCACTGCGACACCACACTCTCTTCCTGTTTTGGTTTCCTCTTGAAACACAGAATTTAATTTGCCTTGTTTTTTTTTCACAATTGAAAATTGTAGTGTGGTTGGTTTGAATTTCAACTATCTGCTGTTGAACAACACCAAGCACACCTTGTACCTCATCTACAACACCACCTTGTACTTCAGCCCTGCCGTCCAGTTTCAGTATCATAAAAAATATGGCTTTGACCAGGTATTTATTTCAATTCACGTATTTCCTCCTCAGGTTATTTTTCTTCTTCAGTTCCCTTTCTCTTTTTTCCCATTTCATTTGTCTCTGGTTTTCCACCTTCTGGTTTAAATTTCCATAGTGCAAGAATTAACTTTTGGAGCCTAAACATTTTTTTTTTACAAAGTTTTACTTATCCCTACAGTATCTCAATAGGTTCTTTGGAAGCTATAGGATTGGATAGGATAGGAGATTGCTTTCCCAAAAGATGCTGTCTGTAATTAAAGCACGATTCATGCAACAACCTATTTTAATTCAATTTAATATTTAATATTAATATATATAAATTTGATGCCTTGCCTGCTAGTACTACTACTGCTCTACTACAATGCACTACTTATCTTCTGATGTGCATCTGATATGCTACACAAAATTCCAAAAGAACAAAAATAAAAGAAAGAAAGAAAATTACCACCGAACACCGTCTTTGGCTTTGGCTTTGGCTTGTTCTTGTACGGCAGTTCCTGACGCTCTGTCCTCTCTCGTAATTTCCTTTTTTTCCCGGAATTGGACACATGAATTCTCCGGGCCCACCATCCACAAGCCCATACTGATCATGACATGTGGCCCACTCCTTCCCTTGACCACCTCCTTCTCCTTGTCCAATCCATGGAAAAGAGCAAGAACCTGGACCTAGGCCCTATTTGTCATCAAAGGGTGACATTTGACAAAATAATTGAAAGAGAGTTAGCAGTTACTTAGATTATTTCTTTTAGTACCGATATTTTTGATGAATTGTAAAATATTTATAGATTTAATTTTAATCTATTGTGAGTGTAAAATTTTTTTTACACTATCATTCAATTATATACTGACACATCATTAAAAGTGTTAGATTTTTTAGATAGTTGTTATAATAGTCAAATTATTTTAATGAGTTGGCAATATATGATTGGGTGACAGTGTAAAATTTTTTTACACTAATAGTGAATCAAAATTAAACTCAATATTTATTGGTTACTAGTTTTCATATAAATATTTGAAGTGGATTAAGTATAAGAAGAGTAATCCCATGAAAGGGAGTAATTCTTAGATAGGCACGGTCTAGCATAGACACTTTATTCAGCAATTAATGTGTAAAGTCACTTTTAGAAATAGGTATATTTATAACATAAATCACAAAATCTTATACATGTTTAATGTTAAATTGAGTGTGTGCCTACCTAAAAAAATTTCCCATGAAAGGTTATGTTATGTAGAGGAAACTTGAAACTAGTGACACTACTAGCATGGGTTGTTAAATATAAATGGGGACATTATAAGCATATTGTTTTATGATTTAATCTTCTTTAAATGTTTTGGCTTTTTTTTCCTTCTATTGCAGATGATACCTGTAGCTGCAAATGATGTTGCCTTCTCAACACATGCTGTTCTATTGACTGCAGTGTTACTGTTTCAAGTTGCAATCTACGAGGTATTTACATTCCATTCCACATATGAAACATTACATGCACAGACCAGAGAGCTAATGTTTTTACGTTTTGTTAATGCTTTTGTGCAGCGTGGAAATCAATCAATCTCCAAAGTTGCCATAGGAATTGTCACTGCGGTGTGGATAACTGTCGCAATTTGTTCCTTCATAGCATTCCCTACCAAATCTTGGCTTTGGCTAATCTCTATCTTTAAGTATGATGCTCCCTCTTCCTTCATCTTTTATTGAGATAAAATAAAATATTCTAGGAGTTGATAGTGTTAAAATTACAGAGATCATATTGAGAAAGTACGATGAAGAAAATAATAGTTCTCTCTTTCTTAAGCCTTGATGTTTGTCTACTTGTCTACTTCCTTTCTTTTCTCATTCTGTTGGTGCTTTAAAATCGTGAAACTAAGCGGTTGCATATTTGAAATCTCAGACTTCATGTTTTAAGTCATCATATGCCACTGAAAATCAATCTTTTGTTATATTCCATTTTTAACTTCCTTTTGAAATTAATCCTCGTGCAGCACAATGCAGGTAATTTTGGCAGTTATCAAATATGTTCCACAGGTCAGAATCCCCCTCCTTTATGCTCATTTTCTAATGAGTGAGAAGAGAACCTCGCTAAAAGGCATGTTTAATTGAAATCTACAACAGATCCTTTTAGGCCTCTTCTTCAAACTCTGCCTTAATGTACTAATTTTCATTACTGAATCTAAAACGGTTCATCTCAAAATCTAACTGGTGTGTTGATCTATGCAAATTCCAATTCTAGTAGCACTTCACTATATTGGCTATTCATGACTTATTGTATGATAGTGTCAATTATCTTTAAAACATGTTGTTTTGTACAACTTCCAATAATGGATATGTTTCATTCTGTTTACTGAGTTGCAAACCATGTTGATAATTTATGCTCACAATGTCACGTAATATGTTAAATGTATTAGAGAACTGTTTGATCTTCTTTAGTTGATGATGCTATGGAAAACAAAAACTATTTATTGATTTTTAGTTTATCATTAAGAGCTTTTTTTCACTTTCTGTGGCTGTTGGACAATTTTTGACCCTTGATTGGTAAATTGAACCTTGATCAATGTGGGTAAGAAGGATCACCTTGGTGCTCTATGGCCCAAAGTGTTATTTGCACCTTTGATACGAATCAAAAACATTAACATTTTGAATAAGTGGTAGAAATTTATGCTTGTAATTGGTACTTTGTCATCAGTCAAAAAACTTTTGACAGCTAGATTTGCTATCCACATTAGACTAATCATTGTGCTATAAAATACAGGCAGCTATGAACTTCATGCGAAAGAGCACAGATGGATTTAGCATTGGAAATGTGTTGCTCGATTTCTCTGGAGGAGTGACAAGTTATGCCCAGATGGTTACACAGTCAATTGATCAAAGTTTGTCTTCGTTTCTAAATTCACTATAGAAACTTTCCAATTGACTTGGTTCATCAATGCATAAAATGACAGTTCTTAACTTTCTGTCTTTCTAGATTCTTGGGTGAACTTCTCTGGCAATATTGGCAAAGTATTGCTCTCCCTGGTATGTATTAGTCCCTGCTCTTTTCATCCCGTTACCTTCTTTAATTCAGTATTGATGATTTGATGTCTTCCTCCTTGTCTCCCATGATATTAGAACTTCTGGTAGTCAGCTTGTATCCCTAGTCGTAAATCATCACATTTGATCTGAGAACAGAGAATAAACCCTAATCCTATATGAGCACATAAATGAAATAATGAGTAGAATTCAAGTATGATCTATTGGAAAAAAATTCAATATAGCAGAAATGTTAGTTAGGAAGCAGACACATATGTGGCATGGAAATTCTACTTTACTTCCATAGTTGCTTGATCCTTGAGATTTTTCCTACAAATTTATTTTGCAAGCGCTTGCATTAAATTCCTTGGGAACTAAATTTGTTTGAACAGAATTAGTTACTTTTGTCCTTATGTACACATTTGCAGGTCTCTATATTCTTTGATCTTCTTTTCATGTGTCAACATTATGTGCTGTATCCTTCAAAGAAGGCAGCATCGACCCCTCCTACTAAACTCAACAAGACAGTCACAGAGCCCCTCATGAAGTTTGCTGATCAACCTGTAGCAGGAAATATACCTGTGGCTGAAAGCGTTTGAACTTTGAAGTACAAGTAAGCTTGGCCACACTACATCGACAGTCCTAAGAATCAGTCAACGCCAATGGTTGTTTTAAGTAGCCCGTATGTTTATAGTATGTGCAGTTAAATGCCTCATGTTGCTGGCAGACCCACTTTTACTGTTTTTTAATCAGAAAAAGTGAGGGAAAAAAGGGAAAATTGATTTCTTTTGGTGTAATAAACATGGTTCCAATCCAAGTGTGAAATTCATGTCCCTTACCAAAAGGAAAAAAAATAAAAATAAATTCATGTATACTAATCACATTCTAGGAGCTCAAAGTATACTTCCCTTTGATGTGATAATTGGTGGGATTCATTTTCCTTTGCCTGTATTTTCTCTTGGCAGAATTATATAAAAATAACGAACTATAATGGTATTCATATTTAAAGATAAAATAACTATACAATGGTTTGTATATAATTTAAATTGAATAATCATATTATATGATTATTTATACAATGTTCTCATGACATTGCTATTATTGTTTTTTCCTTTTACAACATGTCTATATTATGAACAACTTAAGAAGGCGCACAATTTATATAAAAATTTAATGACTAAAAGCTATTTTAAAAGTATATTTTTTTACAATACATTTGAGTTAAATATATTAACTAAAATTTAGAAAACTGCAATCATATATTATAACTTACGCTTAACGACAGAACATAATTATTTTTAATATAAATTATAATTATTTCTCTTCATCTAATAATTATGCAAAAAATAATTATTAAAAAAGAAAAAAAGAGTTTCTAGTAAGCTAGAGTCAAAAGTTTTCATACTCATAAAACTTTCAGTTGGACTCTGCAAGCCATTAATGATAAGTATTAATAAGACTCATTTTATCATAAAAAATTATTTTAATTTACTGATTGCAATAAAAAAAATTTTAGGGTTGGTGTCAAATTAGATTATTGGATATTTACGTTTAATTTAGAAAAGATTGAAAAGACGTTTGAAAAAAATAGGTAATAAATTTACTTGCAATGAGGTGTAAAAACTAGTCAATAGAAAGAAAGGTGAAGAGGGACATCTCCCTCTCTTGTCCCCTCCCTCCATCATCACCTCATCCCGGTGATTGCAGATATATAAATATGTGTGCAAACTTTAATAAAAAAATAATTTAAATTTTTAGTCCTAATGTTTTTTTGTTGTGTTTATTTTGTTCCTCTTTTTTTTATTTTATTTTTTCATTTGTATCCCTTAATTTATCAGTTGTGTTTAATGGTAATCCCTATTGTTAACTCTGGTCAAATTAGATTGTCAGGTGCTTATGTGACTAATAACTAATGACAGATTATGTTTATATTAAACTATTCAATACTTTACGCATGGCATCAACTTATATATTTTAGTTAGTTTTTTTTTTATTTTAATCCATTATCAGTTATGTATTAACATATTATTAAAAGTATTAGATTTTTGAGATAATTGTTATAATAGTCAAACTCTTTTAATGAGTTGACAATATATAATTAGATAACAGTGTAAAAAAATTTTACACTGACAATAAATCAAAATTAAACTCTTTTTTTTTTATAGACAAAAACTAAGGTGAGGGGAAGCAAATAACTATAAAAATTCTAGCATTTTACTGTATCCTACTTTGCTGCCTAGTGTGAAGAGTTATTTTCTTAAAATTATCATTTAAATAATCATTCTTCAGAATAAAATAATGATAGTAAAAAAATTTATTATAAAAAGTTGTTCGATAATTATTTCTGCTATTTAGTTTTTCTAATCAAATAATTGAGCTTTACAACGAATAGTTATATATTTGTTGTGATTATTTTATTATAAAATTAATTATTAAAAAAACAGTACAAAATTGTTGGGTTAAATGTAAATCTTAAGTGTTGATGCGACCTTACATAGTTTCTTTTTTTGGTATTTAGAGTCTTAGACCTTACATAAATTTATACAAAAAGAAGATATAAGTTATTTTTAAAAAAAATTTATACTTATACCACTAAAAATTAATTTTTAACGTGTAAAAATAAGAGCCCTATAATATTCTTATAAATAGAAAAAATTGATAATTTGTTTGGTATTTCGAGTCTTAGACCTTACATAAATTTATACAAAAAGAAGATATAAGTTATTTTTTAAAAAAATTTATACTTATACCACTAAAAATTAATAATTAACGTGTAAAAATAAGAGCCCTATAATATTCTTATGAATAGAAAAAATTGATAATTTGTGTGGCTCGCACTTCTAGGTGTAAAGCACATATGACGAGTAAATGACTAAATGCGGAATAGCATCTTGAGTCTGACCGTGATAGCGTCTTGAATTAACTCTCTTTATTTCCCTTTTTTTCGGTCAAAGAATTATGCGGCTTTGTAGATCATCAGATAATAATATGCCATTGTTAGAACACATGACACTGACTACTAGGAGTAGGAAGCAGTGTTGACCGGACCGGAGATTTGATTTATCTAATCGTGAACAGAATAAACTCAATAAACCGTAATTATTAATTTTTTAAAAATAAACTCAATATATTTTTGTTTTATAAATGATTTTATAATTTTTATATTGTTAATGCGAGTTATTTAAACGGTAATTGAACTTGAAAATAAATCACATCGGTTCGGTTTAGTTCAGCCATGCAAATAATATAAAATACCAAACACAATTCAGTTTCTTCTTCCCTCGTAAATCCTACTTCTCTACAACTACAACCCAACAAAAAACAAACGGAAAAGTTCCAGGTTTTGTGTGATTGTGTTATGTTATGTAGTTTCAGTCATCATAACAAGTAGGAGAAACTACACAACACTATTGGGTCCACACGTTAATAAACTTTGGTTGGTATTGGGAGAAAGAGCAGAGCAAGAAACAATGGCTTCTTGGAATTCAGTTCCACTCCATGTCTCATACGAAGTTCTGGGTTGGTTTGCCTTCGTTTGTTGGTCTATCAGTTTCTACCCACAAGTCATCTTGAACTTTCGCAGGAAAAGGTACGTAACGTACCCCCAGAAAATCATTTTCTCTCTTGACTATTTTGTCTGGAACATATAAAAATTCATCAAGTCTTTTTACCTTTTTTCTAAAAATAAAATAAAATAAATTTGGGTTCTTCTTTCTGGTGTAGTGTGGTGGGGTTAAACTTTGATTTTGTGGTGCTGAACTTGACGAAGCACACGTCGTATCTGATCTACAACGCGTCTCTGTACTTCAGCTCTGGTGTTCAGAAGCAGTACAAAGACAAATACGGTCAGAAAGAGGTTTGTTGTATTACTACATATATGAAAGCTAAATTGAATGAGTTTTTGTTATTGTGAAAAGGGAAAGTTATCTTTGTTACTATTAGACTGCTCATTATGCCACGTCGTTTCTCTTGGAGTTGTCATTTCACCCATGTTATGCTTGGAAATCTAAATGCTTTTATATTGGTAACTTGCTACCCAGAAAGTTTTAAAAAGCATTGTAGTTTTCCTCTGTTTTAGACTCAAATGATAAAGAAGTTGATACTTGATGGTCAGAATTTTGATGAACAAAACATTAGATAATAATTCATTGATTTATAAAAATTCATACTCTCTATCGTTTTCATTTAATCACACTTATCCACATACATTTTATTTGTTAAAACCCATTCAGCACTTTAGAATATTTTTTTAAATGTTTGAGGGAGCGAAACTTTTTAATTTTGGTCTGTTTCAGATGATACCTGTGGCAGCAAATGATGTTGCTTTCTCAGCCCATGCTGTTCTACTGACAGTAATTACCTTGTTCCAGATTGCAATCTATGAAGTAAGTACCATATTCTTTTTTGTTGAGCTTATTGTTCTTGTGTAGAATCCATGATTATCCTGAAACTTGCAAGTTTCCCATGTAGCGTGGAAGTCAGAAAGTCTCTAAAATCTCCTTCGGAATCGTCCTTGTTGCGTGGCTAACTGCAGCGGTTTGTTTCTTCGTAGCCTTGCCTAAACATCATTGGCTCTGGCTACTCTCCATCTTCAAGTATGTTGTCTCTGCTCTTTTGTTGTGTGGTCAATTGCATTAGTTAATTTATTGTGGATTCTTAACCTATTTGCATGTAAGGAGATACCTTCTATATGATGATTCTAAACCGTTAACTGTTGAACATAATGTGCATGGAAAATGTATATTACAAAAGGTACCTTTATGTTTATGGTAATCTTTCTTTTATCGTACTATCGGCAACTACAATTTATCTCTTTAATGGGATGCTGCTAGTTGCTTGTTCTTTAATTTCTATCTTTGCCAAGCTTGAGAACCCATTATTACTGAAGTTTTCACCATGCCATTGTTACATCATGCTGTGATGCACGGATTTCTCTTACTAATTACATTCTAACTTTGGTTGAAATTGATCATGTTGCAGTGGCATCCAAGTTTGTATGACGATTATAAAATATATTCCCCAGGTGAGGGATTTATTCCAATTTGCATTACTTTTTTTAGTTTCTTTCTTCTCATGTCTACTAGTGCTTTTGATATACAGTTTGATTGCAGAGATATAATTAGCTGTTTTAACTAGGTAAACTATAAGAAAAAGTTAGCCTTATCAATTACCATCAAGGAATCATGTTTTGGAATGAAAGTACATAATCTGAAGAAGAGCAATTTAATAATTTGGCTTTCATGTGTTTGAAGATTGTTTTCTTTTTCTTTGCTCATTGAGTTAGAAATTATTTTTATTGACATCTCTTAGCCATCCATATTCAATTAATAAATTGTGTTGTAAATATAGGCAGTAATGAACTTCCTAAGAAAAAGTACAGATGGTTGGAGCATTGGTAACATTCTACTGGATTTTTCTGGAGGGATAGCAAACTATGCGCAAATGGTTATGCAATCAATAGATCAAGGTCTGTCATCTCCTTTACCAAGGGATCATGCTGTCTCATTTTATAGTTTGAACTTTGAACTTATATATTTTTCAAATGAAATCTATAATTTCCAGATTCTTGGGTGAACTTCTATGGAAATATAGGAAAACTACTGCTATCTCTGGTATGAACTATGAATCATTCTTTTACTATGAGATATTTTTGCTTTCTTTCTTAATTATGGTTTCATGTTTCCTTCCATTTAAAACTTTTTACTTTTTGTACCCAAAAAAAAAAAAAAACTTTTTACTTTCACAATGGATTTTACTAGCTAAATCAGCTTCCACCTTCTTTAATGTTGTTATTTTTATCCAAGAATTTTAGCTTCCTTTTGATAGAGGAAATAAATTTATTGAAAGAGCTAAAATTCAAATAGAACAATAGGGTCTCGTATTAAGAATTACTTGTTAATGTTCACATAACAGTGGTTTTGATGCAATAAATCATTGCAGGTGTCTGTATTCTTTGACATCCTCTTCATGTGCCAACATTATCTTCTATATCCAGCAAAAAATACCAAATCAGAGACCTCAGCTGAACCTGACAATGCCAAGTCGTCGGATCAACCATTACCGGTGAATGTCTAAGGTGTAGCTTGGTCCATAATCCCTCTTGGAATGAATCCATCCTCGAGTTGTGGTTGAACCTACCTTGCTATCCAAGATAAATAGATATGTATAGAATATTTGAGAGGCTTTATATCTTTCCAAGTCTATTTCCCATGATTTGCACGTTCTGTAATTTCTTGGTTCTGCCCTTCAGTTTACTTGTAAGCTGCAGGAAAAATTTCACCACTTGTAAATATCCTTAGCCTCAATCAAACTACATGTACACATTTCAATTCAAAATGATTAAGACATGTAGGGACTTGGGGTTTTCATTTTCAAGTTTGATGGCATCTCTACTGATGACCAGATCTTGTCCAATAGAAGCATCAAACTCCCAAGTCTTGTTCTTTAATATCCTGTGTTGTTTTTCTTTTTCTTTGGTTTTACATTTCCTAACCTCTTGTCCAAATTGAATGTCAATAATATATTATTGCAAGACAACTGCGAGTCACATTTTTGGTCAACCATGTCCCTGACTACAAACGCCATAAAACAAAGGGAAAATGACACAAAAGCTTGGCTTAGTAGAAAAGTATTCCTATTTGGTTGCTGAAAAAAATTAATATTCAACTAATTTAACCGATAATTTATATATAGTTAACTAATAATTTATCTTCATTTTAATATTTGATACGTGGTTAACTGTATGTAAATTATTGGTTAAATTAGTTTAATACTTAATTAATTTTTTTTCACAAACCAAATGGGAATACCTTTCTTCAAGCCAACCATATGAGTCATTTTCCCTAAATCAAAAACCAGGATAGTGTACCTATTCCTGATATGGAGGTAAAGAATACAATCTTTTCTGTGGGCACCCCTAAAGCTCCAGGACCAGATGGTTTCCCCGCGGCTTTTGTACCTAAAGTTTTGGTCAGGCCACAATATTATTAATTTTGTGTCTTCCACTCTAGATAATGACGCTGACTGCTCGTTCAAGTCCCAAAAACTGAAAAATCTAAATTCATAAACCAGTTTAGACCAATTTTTCTTTGCAATGTCATTTATCAAATGGTTACCAAAGTTATTGTCAATCTTTTAAAGCCTATCCTGCCCAAGATCATCTCTCCCCTCCAAGCCAGCTTTGTGCCTCAAGGATGTATCCATGATAATATCATCATAGCGCAAGAGATGTTACATTTCACGAGGAAAATGTGTGGGAAAAAGGCTTCTTTACTATAAAAGTGGATCTTGAGAAGACCTGACAGATTAAAGTGGAGCTTCATTAGACAAACCTTGGAGGACATTGGAATTCCTCAATCCCTTACTGAGGTGATAATGAAATGCATTAGCACTATGTCTACCAATTTGCTTTGGAATGGTAGTAAAACTGATTACTTTCAACCCTCTAGAGGCATTAGGCAGGGGGACCCCATCTCCCCTTTTATCTGTGCTCTATATATGTAGAAGCTGACTCGCGTTATCACTGAGGCAGTGTTGGTTCGCAAATGGACCATATGAGAGCAGGGAAGTAGGGACCTCAAATTTCTTACCTTCTGTTTGTTAATGACCTCCTATTTGGCTTAGCTTCCAAGGAAGAAATTGTTTGTCCTTTGCAATGTCTGCAATTATTCTGTGCTCTCTTAGGTCAGAAGGTGAATAGCAGTAAGTCCAACATCTTCTTTTCAAGGAATGTGGATCAGACTGTTAGAAACAAGATAATGGAGTATTCAGGTTTCATGGAATCCCACGATATGGATAAATACCTAGGTGTTCCTATGCTGCATGGTGCTGCAAGGAGAAGCACATTTCAGTCCCTCGTCCAAAAGGTGAGGTATAGAGTATAGACAATAGACTTTCGGTATGGAAGGCCCATCAACTCTCCATGGCAGTCAGAGTCACTTTGGCTAACTCGATTATCACAGCACCTATTTACTCTATGATGACTATGTCTATTCCCAGGAACATCCTCAGAAATATAGAAAAGCTCCCGGGAAACTTCATTTGGGGGGCATGGACCGGATACGAGGAAATCTCATCTAGTTGACTGGAAGACCATTTGTAAACACAAAGTCCATGGGGGTTAGGGGCAAAAGGACTGGATATTTTCAATACTGCTTGTGCCATGAAACTTGGCGGGAAAATAAAATCTGGTCAACAAGACCACTGGGTGGAAGTCCTCAAAGGGAAGTATGGTTGTGGTCATGGTTTGATCTCTTCAATTGCTATTAAACTAGCTAACTCAAAAAGATGGAAGGATATTGCTTCTGGATGGGAGAAGTTGAATAACTTCAGGCTTTGGGACATTGGAGATGTGAACTCACTTTGCTTAAAGGGATTTTGATGATAACAAGAAGTGACTCACAACGAAGAACAAGTTCAACCTTTATTGAAGATTTTTATTTGACCTTGATTCTTTGTAAAGGGTAAAAAGTTAGTTATTGCTTAAAGCTCTTGAACCTTTTTAAGCATCCATTAGCATAAAAGAAAACATTTTTCAAAACCTAAGTGTTGGTGGCAAGGTGTTTTAAAAACTTTTCTAAATGCCTTTTAACTTGTTTAAAAACTGTTTTTGCTTCAATCTTGTTCATTTGCAAAGCCAAAATTAAGATTTAAATGTCTTGTATCCGGATACAAGTCTTTGTATCCGAATACCATTCCTTAGAAATTTAAATTTTGGCTCCTAAAAGCCAAATATCAAGATACAAGTCTTTGGTATCCGAATATTTGTCTCCAGAGGCAAATCAACTCTTAAATATCCGGATACAACAATGTGATATCCGGATATCATGCTCCAGTAGCCAAAACACCTCTCTAATATCAGGATACAGCTTTTGAATATCAGGATATCTTGTCCAAATATCAGGATACGAGCTTGGATATCAGGATATCTCAATCAGATATCAGGATATCTTGTTCTTGCCTAAACCCAGAAATCAATATATCCGGATACAAGGTTCAAATATCCGGATATCTCCTGCGTGAAACTCTTTCATAACGACTAGTTTTGACATTTAATGGACCCCAACCACCACCAACGGCTCTAATATGCTATGGAGTATTTATTCTATCACTTGAGGAGTTAACAAAAAGAACAACAACTGAGAAATCATTTATTGAGAGCATTTAACTCCCTGCATTCAAGTGATACTCTGTTATTGAGCTTTAAGTGATAATATATCCTTACCCATCATTCTTCAAGTTGTATATCTGCTCTTTTGAGAGTATTAAACATTTTAAACACTTACTTTTCGTGTAAGAATCCAAGGGTAGGTGTCCCTTGTTGTATTTGATTGAGGCTCTAGCACAAAGAGGGTGGAGGATCCCAAACTAGTGAAGAGTGCTCTGTTCTTGTAAGGGTTTCTCAAGCACCCAAGTTAGAAGCTTGAAGTATAGTGGAAATCTCGGGTGGATGATCTCGAGGACTGGACGTAGATCACAAGGAGTGATTGAACCAGTATAAATCCCGTTTGCACTCTTTCTTCCCTACTTTCTTTATTTATTCAAGCTTTACTTTTATATCTTGTTTCTTGGTGCATTCAATCTTGATAAGGTGCCTTCTAGATTGCTTGTGTGGTGTTGTTATTTACATTAGTCCATACCTCTCTTGATACTATTGATTCAATAAGATCAGTACCATTAAAGCTTTTGTGAAAAATTTGTGAAAATTTTTAGAACTCAATTCACCCCCCCTCTTGAGTTATTGAAGCCACTTGGTAACAGGAGATGGTCGTTCCATATTTTTTGGACTCAATGTTGGATGGGAGAGGTCATCAGATTAGCTGACATGCCACAACTATCTCTTATGATTATATCTACACTGGAATGTTGCTGATGTTGTTACTAATTGTGGGGAATGGAACTGGGAGTTACTAATTGTCTCCCCCTAATCTCGTGGCTAAATTTCACTCAATTCTGCCCCCTGATTTGGAACTTGGGGTGGATAGTCTAAGGATGTTTTTTCTATCAAGAGCACTTATCAGCTCTTCCTTAATCTGAATACTACCACTGAGCATGGTCATTGAAACAGAGTATGGAAAATTCAAGGGACTGAAAGGATGCGTGTTTTCTTCTGGTTGGTCTCTTATGGTAGGCTAAACATCAATTGCAGAAGGGGCAAATGGCAGCAAGTTGATCCTAATTGCTACATCTATTTGAAGAAGGTCAAAACTATCCTTCATGTTCTCAGGGATTGCCTTGTGGCAACTAGGATTTGGAATCAGCTTGTTCACTTTTCTCACAGAGTTCTCTTCTATTATGGGGACCTGAAACATTGGATCAAGGCTAACTTGCAGGCCCAATTGGGCAAAAACCATATGGATAATTGGCAAAGTACTTGGTCCTCAATGATTTGGATGCTATGGCAGTGGAGAAACAGAGATATTTGATGAAGGTTTTCAATGGCCCAACAATCCTACTCGAGATCCTTAACTGGGGGTATTTGTTGCAGGGTTTGGACCCTCATTCTCAATCCCCTTCTGGAGGTAATGTGTCTCAACAGGCTGGAGTTAGGTGGACATCTCCTAAGGAGGAGTGAATCAAAGTTATTTCGGATGGTGCCTTTAAGAAGGGAAGTGCCTTGGCTAGATGTGGACGATTGCTGAAGGATAATCTTGGCCAGTGTTAAAGGGATACACTTGAAAACTTAGGGTGCCAAATGCTTTTGATACTGAAATTTGGGGTGCTAGGGCAGGCTTGAATTTGGCCTGGAATCTTGGGTATAAGAGGGTGGAACTTGAACTTAACTCCAAGGCAATGGTTCTGATTTTAAAGGGGAACTCAAATGGTAATTTTGGCACAAGGAAGATTGTCAGATGCTTGAAAAGCATGCTTAGGTGGGACTGGATGGTAGAGGAGTGCATAACTTCAGGGAAGCTAACCAAAGTGCTGATTTCTTTGCCAACTTGAGCTTGCAGCAGGATTTGGGGCTGAAAGGGAGGAGCACTCCTCCTCATGAGCTTAGAGGTGTGATGATCCATGATGCAATGGGAGTTTCTACTGAAGGTAAAAGAAGACTTGAGAAGAGGGGGTTGAATCAAGTCACCCACTATTTCAGTTTCTGCAAAAACACTTTAAGACAAAGAAACTATTGCAGAGATAAGATAACTCACTGGGTAGCTTATGTCAGCGGAAACTCAATAAAACAGTAACTTAAAGACTTGCTCAAGCAATCAAAACTTAACACACACAACAATTAATCAATGCAATGTAAAAGAGTAGGGTTAAGAGAGATTGCACAAGAGAATTTATACTGGTTCAGCTCCAATCTAGAACCTACATCCAGTCCCCAGCCAAGCTGAGATTTTCCACTATCAACTTGAGTGTTCTTTGATCAACTTTAGCCTCTCCAAGCTAATTCCAAGCAAGTAGCACCTCTACACTGCTTCACAGGTCACTCACAGACCTAAACACTAGCTCACCTAGCTAGATTTTGTTTCAGCCACGCAGGGCTTCTCTCAAAAGAGTGTATGATAAAAACAACTCACAAAGAGTAGATATCTCACAGTTTAGCTTATAAACAGAATAAGAGAATATTACAACAAATAGCACAGTGACTCTTGTTTTCTGATGTAATTTGATGTAGTTCTCTGTCTAATCCTTCATGCAGCAAATATTTTATAGCAAAGGAGGTGATTTGACCGTTTGAAGGTGGTCCTCACACTTTATCAGAAAAGTACAGCAGGTACAACTCTTTTTCTGAAAAGTTTCTTTTGCTTGTAGGGTTGTGCAAACAACCTTTTGACTTTGAGTTTCAACTTTGCAGAAGGATTTGAGCCGTTGGCAGTCCTACAGGATCAAGCAATATCAATCTTGGAAGTTGCAATGTCCTTGCAACAGTTGTAGATTCCCGTCAGTAGCTAGCTCATCTTCAGTCATGAGATAGCTCATCGTGAATCCATAAACTTCTGAATTTTTGCACAAGTTTTGAGCAGACCTATCTTCAATCATAGGCATCCTCATCTTGTTCTTCCTAAGGCTTTATCCAGGACTGATCTTCATCTTTGTAGTGGTCTTCTAGTTCTCATAGGATGTGCTTAAAGTCCAAGTTTTAGGCATGAAAACTGTAATCTTGGAACAGCAACATGTACATTAATGTTTGAGACTTGTAAGACTTGTGTGATCTTTATTTGAGAATCCTTGTAATGTTTATGTAACCCATGAGATCTGTTTCTCTTTTAGAGATCAACTTTTTGTACTTGAGAATGTCTTTGATAAATGAGAAATCTGCACATTATCCTTTTGACTAAGATCAAGCATTAGCAATGTGTGTTATTAAATAAATGTTTGTTATCATCATTAAAAATATGCTTTCTAGGGAACCTTGGGCTAACATCTACTCCCCGTGGTAGAAGTTTCTAGTTTTGTTTCCTTTTCCTGGGTTATTGCCCTGTGTATTTACCCCTAAAAAAGAAAAACAGAATCATCATATTTTGTTCCTTCATTGTCAAATTTTTTTAGTTCCTTTTTTGTAATTTTTCCAAAAATAACTTCTATGGATCTGAAATCTGAGTTTAACATAGTAGCCATAATGCTAGTTACATAGATTAGCAATAGCACTCAATTGAGAATTTCAAGCTCTCTGGGAGCTGTCCAATATACTGAGTTTGGATAATTTATTTGGATCTTTAGACATTGTTTCTTGCCAATTAAGTTGGACTTCTCAAACTTTTAGATACTATAAACATTTTTGTGTCACCATTGTCTCTTTTGGGTTGTTTTCAATATGTGATGGTTGTACAAATTCACTTTAAAAAATTCTTATGATGATGCATAGCCGACAATATTGTTCAGTGACTGGGTTGGGTAAGTAAGATGACCTGTGAGCTTAGAAAACCTATGAAGTTGAGGCTATGGTTAAATATTGTTCAGTTTCTTCAGATATCTCTCACCAGTCTCCAGTGTGCTCACTGGGAACCCATGAACATTTTAATGTCACCTCAGCACTATGTCCATAGTGTCTTTGTTTCTGAATCATATATTATTGAGGTTCAATTCCCAACTTATTCCGGAGGGTTCTTATTGTAAATTGAGGTAGGTTTGTAAGTGTATAATTAGCAAAATATCAGCCTCTTGAAGGGTCTTTCAAGACAAAGTGGACGTTCTTTAGTTTCTTTTGATATTTTTAAGATAATTGTCAATGTTATAGTTGCCTTATATGCTGTGATTAAATTTTTTTTCTCATGACTTTTTGGGAATCGGTTATAATGCAGCTCAATTCAAGTATGTATGACACTCATCAAATATATGCCACAAGTTAGACTCTGACATGTTTCTTATATAATCTAATAATTTAGCCAGTGGTGCTTCACAATTTGTTATTCCTGCTTCTTTGGTAATAGACTCTGACATGTTTCTTTCTGTTTTCCTTGTATTCAACATTGGCAGTGTTCTCCTTGATTCTTTTGGAAGGGTGCTAAATTATTCACAAATGGTTGTCCAGTCTATAGATCAAGGTCATTTTTACAAGCAAAAGCGATTTAGAAACCGTGCCATTGAATTTTAATCCATAATGTGTATTATCAATTTCAACTTGTTATATTCTAGGTTCTTGGTTGAACTTCTATGGAAACGTTGGGAAAGTACTGTTATCCTTGGTATGTAATCATCTGCTCGTCCACATTCCTAGCATCTTTCTTTGAAGATGATTAATTTTTTACTCTTCTCTCACCAATTAATTCATTTATTAAGTATTTAAATTTCAATTCTTTTGTATTACAGAACTGAAAATTTGTTTTAACATATTTAACTAAATTATTATGTATTGGAAATCCTATCAAGAAGTATGCCTCAGAATTATACAAAGACACAAGGAATGGAAAATTTGCTTAAATTTTGAAAATTCTAAAAGGGATTGTTACATGAATTGTGTATTGAAGTCATTAACTACGGTGAAATTTTTATATGACTTTCTCTGGTTTACTGTCAGTGATTAATGAATTTTTATATATTTAATTTTTGTGAAAAACCATTAATGTTAGCTATTCTTCTGGTGGACAATCGGTTCCCCAAGCAATTTAGTTTTGTGTACTTAGTTACTTACTTTAAACATGAAAATAAAAAAGAAATACAAAGAAATAGAGAATGTGGTTTTGTCCTTAACGAATATAATTGCTTGTTTGGAACTTAATTAATGGGACAGAGACATTTTTCAAACCTTCAACAGCTATAATTTTCCATAGCCAAGGCAGGCCATTGGATTATTGTTACAAAAGATCCAACGGTTCAGATTTATCGGGATGTTAGAAGAGAGGTGTGGCCTCCTTCAGCTTCAAAAGGGAATGATTTTTCACTTTTCTCCATCTTATTCAGACTTAGAGAGAGAGAGAGAGAGAGGTTGATTTCTTCTTCTCTATATCTGAGGTTCTTTCTTTTTGAATTATACTATTATGTTACACTGTGTGTCATCAATGGGATTTTCTTTAGTTTCTCATAGGCCTGAGCCTTCGAAAACGTGGGTCTTTAGTTTAAGGTTTTCTCAAGTCTTGAAATTTTTGTTCTTTATTTGTTCTTATGCCTATGCCTATTTCGAGATTCTTTGTATTGAGTCTTATTTCACTTCAGCTTAAAAAGGGAATGGTTTTTCATTTCCTATCTTATTCTACTCACGCATTCACACTCAGAAGCATTATCGATCGCACGGTGGTCGCTTTTTCCTCTGCTTCTTCAAACTTATTCAATCGATTCCACAACAGGCCATAGGTATTGTGTTTTCTTTTTCACTATTTCTGAGCTTATTTCTTTTCAATTATTGTGTTGTATGTATTACACTTTGCCTTATAAATGGGATTTAATTTATTTTTTCATAGGCTTTGTCCTTCTGAAATGTGGGTCTTTAGTTTAATTGATTTTTTTGTCTTATTCTTATGTGTGTTTCAAGATTCTTTGTATTGAATCTTATTGATCTGATCCCAAGGATTCCCTTTGTAGTATTTGTAAATTTTGTTTATCTTGCTTTTCCATTCGGGGTTTTTGGATGAAATCTTGTATTCTAGTGCTTTGTGTGCTGATTCGCTCTAAGATTGGAATTAGAGGAGGGATATAGTTTCTGGGTTAATTACTTATTTTTTCCTGATATATTTAGTTACTGAAAACATTGACTAAAAGATGACAAAAAAAAAATTGTCTGTGATTTACAAATGAAGAAGAGTATTTATTTAACTTCACTAATCACGGACAAGTTTATTCTATGGGTTTACTTTCAGGACCTACATGAAAAGGACCATTTTTGGGAAGGAGGATTTAGATTCGAATAATTGTAACCTCCTAGTAAATTCTCTTATAATCTTCTTAATTACTTAAGGAAAAAAGTATTCAATGCTTTTGAGTTCCCAAACATATTAAATGTTTTTACATTTTCATATAATACTTTATGTTTAAGTAATTAGGAAGATTTGTGAATTTGTATCTAGTTGAAAAGGTATTACCTGTTTTTTCAGAGGTGAGCAGCAACAGAAAAGTGGTGCAGTTTTGGAGATTCCATTGATCTCTATACACCTTTTATAGTTACAGAAGTGAGGTTATTTGGTGGTGTTTCAAAGTGATTATATTGGAGTACGCCATGTGTTTTAATTTTGAAATAACTCAACATGGTCCCGAACACAGACTCATGATGAGTTGGAATTGTTATACATACTTAACCAGGTTTTTTTTTAACATTTCTTCTGTATGATATCTAGTGATACTTACAGTTTGTATGAGTTTCAGGCTCATTTATTTAGGTTTTGGAAGTAGTAAAGATAACAAGGTCCTTTGCCAGTGTCCTATGTATGCAGTGATGTGGTGACTGTGGTTGAAAAGAAATGCCATAATTTTTTGAAAGACAACTTTAGGATGAAGTGGGATAAAGTGGTTTTTATAGCATTTTAGCTTCTCTATTGTGGTGCTTCAATAGTGGTTATTTGAAGAGGTTTCTGTCAGATATACAGATAAATTGCCGTGCTTTTTTAAAACGATATCTTATATCTACTCCTGTATTTCTTTGTTTCTCTTCTCTAATGAATTTATTTTCTTATTAGAAAAAAGTCTGATGGAAATTTTAGGTTTTGAGGTTAAATATTTGAGAGTTCTGACTGCTTTCATATTAAATATAAGGGAATGTGATTAGTATATCCCTTCTCCCCAATTCTATTATTTATTATTATTATTATTATTAATTTACCTTACACATTAATTGTGCATGAAGAAAATTCTCTTGTTATTCTTATGTTCAAACAAAAAAGAGGCATGCCAAGTATCAACTATTCGCATCTCTTTCTTTTCCAATTCTATACAAGGAATGTGATCAGTATATCCCTTCTCCCCAATTCTATTCCAGTTTTATTATTTTTATTATTATTATTAATTTACCTTATTATTCAATAAATAAAGTATCAACTATTCGCATCTCTTTCTTTTCCAATTCTATACAAGGAATGTGATTAGTATATCCCTTCTCCCCAATTCTATTCCAGTTTTATTATTATTATTAATCATTCAATAAATTATATTTTCTTAATTGAGAAACATGTATTGTTTTCATTCAATATGGATGTTGATATATTCTTGTTTCAAGTATTTATCAGTTTATGCCGGACAATTATTGAACATAAATTTCAAAGTACTTGCCTATATTTTTCTAGTTATGTATCCTCACCTCACATACTACAAGTATGTGCACATACATTTCTGCATTTCTGCACGCTTGTTTCTATTTTTCCCCCTATAATGTATTGGTTTACATTCACTATTAGAGGAGTTATTCTTCATGAGCCACCTGAAAGAAAAAAGACTTTCCCTATATGTGCTCCTGATATTGTGGTCACAATTTTCCAATATTACGAAGAAAGTGAGTAATCATTGAATAAAGTTAGATGTGCTTTTCACATATAATGTTTGGTTGAAATAATTGTGCTATATATGATTATTATGATTTACAGATCACGAGAAATTCATGAAAAATGTTAGTATTATTAATCTTAATAATATGCATACAGTTACTGATAATTCTCTACATAAATCCATTTATATTCAAACACTTTCTAACTGTAATTTCACTTCCTTCTCTTTTATATCTTTCTTCTTAAAGCAAATGTCATAAATGTTTTTTAGGGTGACTGAAGTTTATGAAGCACATAATATATTGTTGTTAATTATGGAAATGACTGAAATTTGAAGAGTAAACACTCAAATTGGTCATTCAAAGTTACAGGTGATATCAGTTTAGTCATCTAATAATTTTTGACATCAAAATAGTCCTGTAAAGTTATTTTTTGACATCAAATTGATCTCCCAAAATGATCAATTTGATGTAAAAAAGTAATTAAAAGACTAAACTAAAATCACCTGTATCTTTGAAGGACCAAATTAAATATTTACTCTTTTAAGGAGGTATACTCTAAAATTGGATGCTTAAATTGGACATTTTAAGCATGGAATTCTTTTTTGGGTTTTGCACTCAGTTCATCGACAATAGTCCTACGCGACATAGGCCCAGGTAATGGAGGAAATTTTGTTACAAGTATTTATTGATGATAAGTTAGATGCAATTGTGCCCCTGCTAGGAAAGATGAAGAGAGAAGTGAAGTATTAACAGCAAACCTAACCTAATTCAATCACCACCATCTGTGCATGTCTCGGAGTTATGCACTAGCAATCACGACCATGCTGGCTCACTCAACCAAGTTAGTCTCACTCATACTAAGTAGGGATTGTGACAGAGAGAATTTGTGACTAAGAGAGAAATGAAACATCAATAGCCGATCCAACCACCATGATGGGCACTAGCAATGTTAGCCAAGTTAGTCTCACTCACACCAAGTAGGATGTGACAAAGAGAGAATTTGTTGCGACTAAGAGAGAAGTGAAGCATCAACAACCAATCCAACCACCATTTGTGCAATCCAACCATCACTTGATACTTTCTTAACCTTTTGAGCAAAAACCAGGTAATAAATTTTTGTTATTGATGAGAAATTGCATTGAAGCATCCACATGTTCGTATTGCTCCATGTCTATATTGCTCCAGTACAAGAGTTCTTACATGGTTGAATGGTGTAATTTGTGATTCCACCCACCATTTGTGCACTAGCAATCACGCACACACAGTGCCACGTATTCAGCCACAAGTGTCGATCGACCGGTATTCAACCATGTCGTGGTTGTGGTTAGTTGTGCACTAGCAATCATGATGACACTAGCAATGTCAGCCAAGTCAATCTCACTCACACTAAGTAGGAATTTGTAATAAAGAGAGAATTTGTGACTAGTGACAAAGAGTTGTGCATGTCTCGGAGTTATGCATGTCCCGGAGTCGTGCATTAACAATGCAACGCAACCGTACTTGACACTTTCTTAACATTTTGCGCAAAAACCAGGTAATAAATTTTTGTTACAAGTATTGATGAGAAATTGCACTTTAAGACCTATGAACTCACACCAGGTAATAAATTTTTGTTAATATAGGTATTCATACACTTTCAACAAATAAGATAAATTTTAAATAAAACAACTTTTAATAAGAAAAAAAAAAGCAATTATTCCAAAAAATTAATCAAAAACAAACATGCTAGAACATCTACTAATTGAATGCTTGGGCCTACATGTAGGCTAACCTAAAATTATTTTTATGAATTTGGGCTTGAATCTAAGTGTGTACTTGGATTAGATGTGGAAAAAAATTATGTTAAAAATCGATTATATATATAATCGATTTTCAAGAAAATTAATTCAAGTTTCATGAAAAACTCAAAAGCTAAGACAAGGCTCTACAAGTTTCATGAAGAACTTAAGAGCTGGATTAGACTTCTAAAGGTCCAAAATAGCCCTGCAAGTCAGAGTGGGTTTGCTGTCGCTTGAATTTGAGCAGTGTGCACATATTGGACCATATCGTGGACTATATGCCTCCTTTTGAGCTGAAACCGGTGTCATTAAAAAGATAAAACGCATATCTCCAACTTCACTAAAGACCATTTAGTCAATAGATGTCGTTTTAGGCATGATTATGAAGCTACAAGTTGATTTAAATTTGAAAACATGTTTTGCCAATGTGACTTGAGGTAGGTACAGTATTTTTGGAATATCTGGAGTTGTAAAAGTCCAATTGGCATGAAACCAACGCTAAAAGTTCAAAGAAACAATTGTCTACAACTGTCATGAAGACCTCCAAGCCAAAATACATAGTTTAGGTCATGAAAGTCAAGATAGAAATCAGGGAAGAGTTGCTGACTAGAAGCCACCAACCAGCCACCAACCTACCAACCATGCATCAAGCTACCATATTTGAAAATTTCTATTTTTTTTACAGCTTGCATTCTATTAGCTTCAGTTACAAATTAGCTCTAGGATTAGTATAAATAAGATTAATCTCTCTTGTAATTGCATCATTCAATTTGAAGTAAGTTTGTTTATTTGTTTGAAGAAAGTTTGAGTATTTGTGAGAGTTTTCTTTCTGTTCTTCTTCATTCTCTTTAGAATTTCATTTTTGTTCTTTTATTTCTGAGTTCTGCTTTCCCATCAATGGAAGACTAGACTCTTATAATCAATCCAATGGATTAACCATCTCGATGTTGAATTTGGAGATATTGTTTCGATTGTTCATATTGCTTAATTATTATTCAAGTTTCTCTTCTTCCTCTTTTGATTTTTATCTAGATTGAATTGCTTAATTTGATTTAGATATTTATGTAATAATAGTTTTATTATCATGTATTCAAGAGGATCACAAAAACTAAACAATGTATCAAAGCTTTTTAATGGATTGTTTAGCTTGGTTAAATTCTGGATCTTAAGTTAATCTATATTTGGATGGTGCTTACTTTATCTAACCTTGGTTAATCAAATCCTAGATGTTTATCTAGTAGAGGATTCTTGAATCATGTTAAGGCTTCTTAATGTGATCTAAAGCCAAGAACATGGTTAGCAATTAAGTGAATTCCTTGTGATCAGTGATGGATTAAACTCAAGATCGGTAAAATTCCTTAAATTTGTTAATTTGTTAATTGTGTTCCTTTAATTCAACTAGAGTATTTACTTAACAAATCATCAAAACCCTCCATTTTAATTATCTTGATCTAATTGAATCTTTTTTTTATTCTTGAGAGACGATTCGGTTCATTCTTTATACTACAAATTAGTTTGTGAACTGGTAATTTTTATTATTTGACGGGTCTCGACAACCTCTTGTCAACGACTCCAAACATTTTATTTATTTCTCTTTAAGTCTTTTTGAAGCTGCCTATTTCGCGGCATTTTCTCTTTTGAGACGGTTGAGACACGTAGTTAAAAAAATACCAATCAAAATTTTGACACAATTCGCTAAATTTATGGGTAGTTAAGATAAGATAAAGTGGTGGAGATTGCTCATCTATCCAATCGTTAATAACTATGCCAACTCATTCTAATAAAGAAAAACCTGATTATCTATAGGGAGTTGCTATGGTACTCTGATGGGTTTGGTACCCAGGGTGAGTTGTCAATTATCTATTAACTATTTGTTTCACAATAAATGCTTGAAAGTCTATTAAATATAAATAACAAATAATGAATGCTTGACAACTTACCCTGGGTACCAGAGTAATGCTTGATTATCTAACATTTTCTAAATAAAAATTAAGAAATCAAAGTGTGACTATATATAATTACTAATTCAATCTAAAATTTTCCTATCCAAATTTATATCCTCTTAACTATTTGAGGTAAACCCAAGAGACTACAAGGTAAAAACATACAATGAATACTGATACATTGATATATATTTTTATTCTCCTTCATTTTAATTTAGTCATATCAAACACTATAAGTATCACATATGCTTAACTCAAGTAATTAAGATAAAATAAGTGGAAATCGGTGTCTCTATACGTAGAGAACATATTCGCAAAATCTGTAGATGAAAATATCACAACTACCTTAACTAAGTGTGTCATGAGAATGAGAACATATTGACGAAAGAGATTTGTTCACAATCATTTATGATAGAGAAACCGCAATACTAATACACTGCTACTAGCCATTCATCTCCTGTTAATAGATTGTATTATGAATATAGGCGATCATGAACTTCCTAAGAAAAAGTACTCTTGGCTTTAGCATTGGTAACATTATACTTGATTTTTCTGGTGGGATAGCAAACTACTACGGACAGATGGTTGTGCAATCAGTAGATCAAGGTTTATCATATCTTCTACAGATATGTCTTGCCATTTGATTTTATAATTTCACATTAACATATTTTAAATGCCATCTTTCCAAACACATGGGTCAACTTCTATCAGAACGTAGGAAAAGTGTTGCTATCTCTAGTTTCGGAAAATTCTGACTTCACGATATTTTCTTTTGCAAGTTATAGTTGCTTAGGGACGGATCTAGTTTATAGATAATGGGGGTACATGCTCTCACTCAATTTAAAATTTTTCTTTTATCATAGTAATGATTATTTATTTTTGCTCTTATTTTGTTTTAAACTTTGCTCCCATCAAGTTGATGAGAGTAAATTTTAAAGAAAATAAATTTGAAACTCACTCATCTTTATCCCTTTTCAAATTTGTGTGTTTGTGTATTGTGTTTGCCTCCACTATTTAAAGTTTCTCGATTTGTCACTGTAGTTGCTTCTTATTTTTCTTTTCCATATATTTTGCATGCAGTTGTGCTGTTGCTGTTGCCCTAGTACAGATTTTGGCTTTAATTTCATGTCATTATTCTAATCTTAGAATCAAGCTATTCTTTTTCTTTTTCTTTTTCTTTTTCTTGGTAAAATAGTACTATTTTGTTTTGGTTTTAGTGAAACAGAATAATAAGCGCATTTATTGAGAATCCATTTTGCTTAGACTTGGATGTTGCTTGTGCCTCGTAGAATCCATTTTAAGAATTATAGCTTCACGTTCTCGACAATGATTTATATCATAAAAAAATTTCTATATGATTAAGATATACTTTTCAATTTATTTAGACTTATTTATTACAATAAGCGCTTATGAAGTATTTTTATTCTGTTTAGATGAGCTTATTAAAACAACTTATTAAACTCATATAAGCTGTTTTGAGCTTATTTTCATAAGTTAAAAATTTAAGTTTTTGTAAAAGTTAAAAATACTTTAAGTATTAGTTGTTTTTATAATAATTTTTGATAAAATTAATCTTTAAGAATTGACACAATTCATAGCATATCCCTCAATTAATGCTCGATATTTATTCCAAAAAGTTTATGAAAAAAGTTTCACTAAGTTATTTATCCAAACACTATTTAGCTTATTTTAGACAACATTTATGACAATAGAGCTTATTAAATAAGCTTTAATAAACTCTACTCTAATAAGTACTTATATGAGTTATTTATCCAAATAGGGCTTAAGTAGCTAATATGGAGCATGTGTGGAAAAAAATTGTTCTTTCTCAAAACAATTTTTTTCAATAATAAGTTGTTTTATTTAAAATTTATCTTGTTTGTTTAAAGTGTGTAAAATTGATTATAAGTTAAGATTATTTTTCTATAATTAAAAACAACTTTGTTTTGGAAAAGTTTGTATTTAGAGCTTTTAATTATGTGATTAGAAATTAGTTCAAAAGCTTTGATAGATAAATACTCTTTTGCCATCAACTAAATAAAATTTTCAATCATTTCATATCTCTTTTAGTAATTTAATACATAAAATTGCAATGCTAACAAGAAAAGTTCCCTCTATGAGAATTGATGGATGGCAAATTGGTATCCAAAATAACTGTTGAAAATTGAAATTTTCAAACCTGGAGGAAGGTTAAGAAAAATAAGAAAGCCAGGTTGTTTTCCTTATTTGATAAGTTAAATGGGAGATATATACTTAGGATACACTATTACTCATAAGTCTTAACATAGAATATTGCAGTTTGTTTCACCGTAGAATAAGAGGAATTCTGTCGGGTCATAAGCTGAATATGTTGAACAAATTCGCCCGGCATTAACGTGCGTACAGATTAAAAGAAGAAGAATTTTTTAGGGAGAATTTATACTAAAGATAAGTAGATAAATTTCTGACTTTAACTTTTATTTACTTTGAGTGTAAATACTATCAATTATTACATCATCATTAGAAAAATTTAACTTATCATAATAAAAAAGTTTAATAATATGACAATACATAATTATATGATAAAATAATAGTCTGCTACTGTAAAAGTTGCACTATGCACAAATTTAAGGAAGGATTAGACCCACATACTATGGTAGGCTAGCATTACCTTGCATTTACAATAGACTAATTTTATGACCCAAACGTGTGACCTCCATGTCACATAACAAAAACTCCAACCGTTGCATCAAGACTCCCCTTCACATAATTGTATGATATTCTAAAATAGTTTTACACCAATAATGAATTAAAATTAAATAATGTAAATTAGAATTAATTAAATAAATTGAAATTAAAAAAAAAAGATTCCATAAATTGAAATGAATTACCATATCAATTTGTAATAATTATCCGTAACATAATAAGTTGTCTTTTATAAAAAAATAGAATGTTAGGATATCAATTAAGGAATTCAAATTTTAAATCATCTTTTATATAATAAAAATCAGATACCATAAATTAAAATTAATTTCGATAATAATAATAATAATAATAATAATAATAATAATCTGTAATTTCTTATTTTTCATTTTATATAGGCTTGGCAATGAGTCGAGTAGGGGTTGGTTTTTGCCCACCACGAATCCACCCTGTACCTCCTAAAGGAACCTTCAACATGCCCCTACTCGCCCCTTGAGTTTTGTAGATGAAAACTCGCACCCTACCCGCAAAGAAATAATAGAACCCAAACTCTACTTGCATCATACCCGCATATACTATCTAATACACAATATAATATAAATTACTAAAAAAATTACTTATTTCATCAAAAATCTCAAGTTACATCAAGTATGAAACACACTCTTTGTGGAAAAATAAGGAGTGTGGGTAAGGTAGGGACGGGTAGACCTTAAACCCGAACTCACCCCACCTCACATTGCAACACAGTTTAAACCTGGCCCGCTCCACCTGCTGCAGGGCGAGTTTTAAATCCGACTCATGTGGGTCGGGGGAAATTGGATACCCGCGAGATGGGTTCAAATTGTCATCCTTAATTTCATATTAGAAATTCTTTAATTATATGTAATTTCTTATTTTTTGAAGCATATAAATTACACCAGGATAGTTTTTCATTCTATTTATTCTTCTCCATTGCTTTGAGGATATCTCCACTATTGATCTGCTCCTACATTGCTTGAGTAAAAAAATTTCCTCTTTTTATAGTGTGGTTTATCAATGAAAAAATGATAATTTGTTATTCATTTTAGTTATATAATGGTTGCATGAAATAATTTTGTTAATGAAGTGAACTTGAACAATGATCAAAAGATTTTGAAGACTAAAGTAAGAGTCATACGTTTATGGAGAATTCCTCATTTCAAGCAATATGAGCTTCCTAATTCGATTGAAATGGTTGTCATGAATGAAAAGATATTTATTCTTATCTAGAGTTGATGATGTAAAAATTCAGAACGCAAATATACGTTATCGCAAATCAAGTAATATAATAGTAAGAAAGTATCGAACTCGCATAGATTAATTCTAAATTTAACTATCTACTAAAAGTTAGCAAAACGCAATCTTATTTAAACAACTTAATAAAAAAAATTATGAAAGACTAAAAATTAAAGTAAACAAGAAGTAAAATTTAATGATTTAGATTAATCAAATTAACCAAGCCTATGATTGCAATTATCTCTTACAGTTTACTTAATTCTCTCAATTCTATCTAAGATCAATTAATTATCTGAATTATTAACTAGAAATTCTAACTTATCTATAAGCCTCTTTCGATGGTCAAATATAAATATTTTTAATTAATGATAAACTATATGTCTATGTCTATCAAGTAATCAAGAATTCATTATGTTCCGGTTTCATTAATGGTTACATATGTCATATAGGTATATGTCTATCATATACAAACTCAAGGCTTTCGCACAAAAATCATATGTTATCTTACCTAGCTCTAAAACCAAAATCCATTTGTCAAGTTGCTTAAGGCTTATCAATTCAATTTAATTAATGGCCAATTAATTAGAAGCATTAGGAACAAGTAAGATAAACAATTCAAGATAATCAATTTATTCTTCGATATGATAAACGAATCAAATTACATGTGAGTTCAAATTGCAATCGTAGTATAGAAGTTTAGCTACTCATTATATTAAAGAAAATAAAAGAACAAATGAAAAGCATGATGAAAATGAAAGTAGTTGTTGGTATTAACTCACAATAATACAACGGGCTAGAGTTTCGGGATTTACTTGTGACAAATTGGAAGATTTAACCTTGAAATCAAAGTATAAATATCATAATTTATGAAAGTTTCACCCCTAACTCTAACAAAAAGCTTAGCTAAATCTAATTTTATTACAAAGAAAGAAAATATGAAGGATCAAAATGAGAGAGAACTTAGAATATAGAATGCTCTTAAGTGTGACAAATGTCTTCCTTTTATAGGCAAAGGCTAGAACTATTAAAATACAACTTTGTCAAATTTTGCTGCACATGAGCTGAAATTTCACCTCCGAAGATCACTAAATTCGTCATTGATTGCGTCATAATTTGAAAATCTTCATTTCTATAAAAGTTGTAGCACATGCAGTCTTGAAGAATATATCAAAACTTTAGCCAGATCTAACGGTTGGATCTTGAGATATGACAGTTTTGTTGAAACTGCTCAAATTACATCACTAATGACGACCATCCACTTGTTACTTATTTTTTACCAACTTCCGGTGCTAATATGGAAATATTTATTTGCATGAAATTCGTAGAAGATGCTGTCATGAATGACATATCAAAATTTCAGCTGCATCCAACAGTTAGATCTTGAGAAATGACTAAATAACCGAGTATAGGTTTGAGTAGGAATTTTTTGGTTTGTCTTGAATTTGATGTAGCCCAAAATTCACTAAGTTTAAGTCTTCATTCTCTCTCCCGTTTGAGCTATACTGATATAAACATTTAAGCTCATGATATTTTGGTTCAACAACTGCTTTGAATAATCTTTCGGGTGCTCTGCTCAATTTATAACAACATAACCAATATATGAGTAATTATGTAATTTTTACTTCATATATGCAATAATTTTACAAGAATAGACCAATGAGAAGTACTAAATTATACATATAAAATGTGTTTATCAGTTGAGTCATTGCACATATCTTCTCTCAAGTTGTCATAAATTCTTTTTTCATAATGGGATATTTTTTTATACTGATACCAATTGTTATATTCTTACTATTTTTATTGGCAATGCAGGATGAAAAAATATAATGTACAAGAAGGAGTATTCATGTTTATTAATTATAGATTATTATATAGTTGTTATATTTTCATTCAAAATTTATCATAGGGATGATCTTGAATTGCATTATGAAGAAATTGATGCTTTCAAAGAAAAGAAGCTTCTATTTAATGCCCTGTTGAAGATGCAGTCTTTCAGTTTTTATGAACAAAGTAATATTCAAGCATCAAACTTGTGTTTTGATGAAGCGATCATTTCAGCTTTTGTTATAAAAATATAAAGTTGATAAGGTATTTTGAATTTCAACTCTTCTTTGATTTATTATTATATATGTCAGTTGCTTACTTTTAATTATTGAGTAATTCATTTACCTTTTTTTCTTTTTTTTTGCAGTGTCCTATACTTATAGAAAATTCAGATATATTGACTTCATAGGGTGATACTCCTAATATCATGAAGGTTAATTTATCAGTAACCTTATCATAGAAGTTTAATCTTTTATATTTTATTATTAAAGCTTAATTAATTTTTTAACATTTCAATTACAAATATTTCTATTATTTTATATAGAATGATTCGTTCCAAACATGTGATAATGAAAATGAATTTGGTTCATCGACTTTGTTACCCCTTCAAAGAGCTTGAAATTCTAAAAATTATAATTGTTCATGATGATGGTAACATGTCTTCAACCAAACTTAGAAAAGTTATCAAGAAGGAATACAAGTAAAGATTATTATTGATTTAAATTCTTTACTATTTATTTTTTAATTATTAAGACTTTAGAGTTATTTATAATATTATTAAATAATTTGAAAAATATAATTACCCTCATTAGCTTAAATATTAAATTTTAATAATATGATACATCCCATAATTTAAGTATTCCCTAAAACTCCTATCTCCTTAATTTATGATTTAGCATACTTTCTTTATAATAAGGTGTCTCATATTTAAATTAATAATATGTTGCCAATAAATGTGTCTTCTAACTAATTTAAGTTTTCTATAACGTGGAGACTATTAGAGTCTTGTGATAAACACAAGGGCCATGATATAATTAAGCTCGAGTGAAAAAGCAAATATCAGAATTGTCAAATTAATTATTAAACTTATTATTGGTTTGGATTATTGTCTTTTGTAAAATATATAACAAGAGCAAATGATAAAATATATGAAAAAATAGTAATTGGTAACATGAAATATATTATTTAAAGAATCTTTCAATATTATTTATTTTTTTTTAAATTATATTGTTACGTGTTTTAGTGATACTAATTTTGATAGTAAGATAAAAATGTGTTAATATTTGATTTCTTTAAATCTAAAATAAAATAAATTATTTTTTTTCATAATTGAGAAAACATCTCTTATCTCTTTTGACAAGTGATAAAATATTTCTTTGAATCTTATTTTTATATTAAAATGTTAGTCATAATTGATTTGGTTCAAATATGATTTTTAAATCAAATTTAAACTAATCTATATAAGTGATTATGAATGTTTGAATTTTACGATATCAATTTGCAAAGTATTAGAGCTAATGATGCAACTTGAAATTTGTAAATAATTACTACAAGTAATTAAATTAAATCACAAAAAAATGGGCAAAACAATATGGTGCTTTAATTTAGGAAAAAAACAATATAGATATTAATGATTTAAGTTGGCCAAAAAAATTCACGGTCTCTAATTGGCATAAGTAGAAACAAACAGATACTAAATATGAAATACATGTTTTATTGGCAATAAAATACCATAAATTCAAATTTAAAAAATGCCAGATACAATGAATATCAAATTTGATATAAATGCCAAATTGATAATAATACAAATCTGTATTTAATTGCAGTATTTATTGCAAAATATTAGAATAAAAAACTTTAATTTTTTTTCATTTATTTTGAATATTTGAATGTTACTGGATTAAATATAGGTTTTATTGGCAATAAAATTTATGTTCACATGTCTTTCATAATAATATCAATAATTTAAATTTTAAAATCTAAAATTCACTAATATTTTGGAATCCATGATACTCGGAGCAAAATCTAAAGTAATATAAAAATATTTTTTGAGGAGAAATTCTCTAATTATAAGTAGTTTCTAATATAGATTACACGTATAAAACTATTTGTAATCATAAGTATTGAACCATTATTATCAAATACTGAATATCATTCATATACGAGAATTGTGACTGTATTAAATGTGTGAAGAAAAGATTATACTAATTGTCTTAATTTTAATATATTTAAATAGTTGTGTCGGTAAAATTAAATAAATTTACTATGTAATTATTTTATTTTATATATACTTTTGAATTAATTTATTTTAATTATTTAACAAACATGTATACCATTTATTTAACAAATTCGTGTATTCATGCACGGGTAATAAGAACTAGTAACTATTAAAGATAAGTAGATAAATTTATGACTTTAATATAGTGTAAACATTATTAATTAATTATGTGTTGCTATATTATTATTAAAAGAATTTAATTTTCAAATAATTATTATTATAATAATTTTTTAATAATATGATAATATATAATTAAATAATAAAAGAATGGTATGCTATTATAAAGCTCGCACTACGGGTGAGTTTAGGATAGGATCAAACCCACATGTTATGGTAGGTTAGCCTTACTTTATATTTGCAAGAGGCTAATCCTATAGAAGATTTTATTATGCACTTAAAGGTGAATGGTGTATAGATATTCCATTAAATTTACTTATTATAATCAATTTTTAACATATTTCAAAAGACCATCTTATTATTCTGTTACTTATTTTTTAAACGTTGATGTCTGTTTTGTTCTAATTTATTCTATTAAATTTTCTTATTTTCATTTGTTACGAAAGTTAAATTTTTTATTTTTTCATGACTGGTTTAAGAATTTCATCATAAAATTTATTTATTTATTTGTACGAAAATTAAATTTATTTCTTTATTAAATATTTATTTATTTTCATGACAGGAATAGTAGTCTTGTCATTGAGTAATAATTTTTTATTTTCATCTATTTAAATACATGATAAGTTAAAATGTAAAAAATTAAATTAAATCTAAATGCATGACAGGTTAATTTTTTTAATTTTAATTAATACATGATTTTTTAATTTTAATTAACACATGATAAAGTTGGAAGTACTGTTATCTTAAATTAAATTTTTAATTTTTTTGGTAAATTAAGTTTTTAATTAATAAGTATTTTCTTTTTAATTTAAAATTAATGCATCACGGGATTGGTAGTCCCGTGACACTATTCTTCATTTATTATTTTTTTGATTATTTTTTTGCTTCTATTTGTTTTGTTTAATTCATGATTGGATTGTCACTCTCGTCATCATGTTTTATTTAGGGTAATAATTTTTTATTTTTATTTATTTAAATATATGATGATAAATTAAAATATAAAAAATTAAATCTAAATGGATGGTAGGTTAAATTTTTAATTTTAATTAATATATGATGAGGTTGATAATATCATCATCCTAAACTAAATTTTTGATTTTTTTAGTAAATTAAATTTTTAAATAATAATTATTTATTTTTAATTTAAAATTAATGCATCACGGGATTGACAGTCCGGTTACACTGTTTTTATTTTTTTATTTTCAATTAATTTTTTTTTGTTTTTATTTGTTTAGTCCATGACTCACTCTTGTCATTGATTTGTTTTTATAAAATATTATTTTATTTTACATCTAATATAAAAAGTCATACCATTTCACCTTATTTAATATTTTTTATTTCAACTTTATTTTATTTTATTTCCTCAATTGAATTTTTCCTCTATTTTTTATCTAGGTTTACAGAAATAAAATTTTTTTTGTTAATTTTATACTTTCACCATAAATATATATTTTACCATAAAAAAATGATTTCTTGAATTTCTTTTTTGTTTTACTGGTTTCATGCAAAAATTAGTACGAAGGGTGAAAGCTAATTTGGATAGGATTTCAATACAATTTCATATATTTATAAGGGTCTTAAATCTTAATTATTACTAAACCTATATAACCGATTATTAGTTAAAATATAAACCGTTCGATTCATTAATTAATTATTTTATTATTAATAGATGTAAGAAATTGAATGATACATTCATACTCTTATTGTCTAATAGAGCATGGTAGACGTTACCTAATTCTATGACTCAAACTTGTGACTTCCACGTCACATGACGAAAACTCTTAACTATTGCATAAATGCTCCCCTTTACATAACTATTTGATATCGTAAAATAGATTTACACAAATAATAAATTAAAATTAAATCTAAAACTTATTTATAAAAGACTTATTAATGAATTGATTGGTTAATTTTGTTATAAAAATAATTAATTGTTAATCATTTTATACCAAGCTTAATCATTCAAATAGTTAATCAAAAAGATTATTTTAGTATTTATATTTTTTTTAAATATTAATATTTAAAATAAATTTTTTATTACTTATTATTTATATTTAATAAAATTTTAAATATTTATTATAAAATTAACTGTTAATAAATAATTAATAATTAAACATAATTAAGAATACCCGTTAATCAAACATCTTCCATAAATATTGTTGACCACAATTTTCTGAAATCATGGATGACGTAACCATTGAATTCGCCCACAAAAAGGACTCTATCCATTGGTTTTGTAGTTTGTAATAATCAATCGAAGTTGCTAGTTGCTTGCTTATTGGCTATTGGCCACACCCGAATGAATGGAGTTATTTTCTTGGACCAAGTGCATGGCAACTCAAATCTTGGAAGACAAAAAGTGAACAGTTTTAGAAAAATTATTAGACAGTGACGGCCATTTCATTTAATATTAAGTATATTAAGTATGTATAAAATTTTGTAGATTATATTATTACATATGTCAATTGATAAATAAAATATAAACAATTAACTAAGAATTATATATAATTTTAAGAAGGAAAATCTTACAAGCAACCAATGAATTTCAAAGCTACTAGTCTCAGCCACGTTAATATGTGGACCCAGTAGTTGACGTAAGCCATGCAAAAGGTCCAACGAAACTGTATTGGATATTTGGACGGTTCCAACTTCCTCTGTTTCCTTCAAGTGACCCCATTCCATCCCCTGCGCCACAAACAGAGACAGAGAAATGGCTTCCTGGAATTCAATTCCGCTAGAAGTCACGTACCAAGTTATGGGTTGGTTAGCTTTCATTTCCTGGTCCATCGGTGGCTTCCCACAAATTATCTTGAATTTTCGTAGAAAAAGGTACCATACCATATTTTTCATGTTCTTTATTTATTTCTGGTATTTTTTATTTGTTGTTCTTATGCTGTGTGATCGAACTCAGTGTGGTGGGCTTAAACTTGGATTACGAGATTCTGAACATGACTAAGCACTGGTCGTATCTGATATACAACGCCTCCCTCTTCTTCAGCTCTGTTATTCAGAAGCAGTATTTCGAGAAGTATGGTTTTGGACAGGTTTGTGCTTTTTAACTTATGATGTTTGTTGAGACATTCTTTCATTCAACTTGCTTAAGTGGCTCTGCAATTGCATATATGAACTTTCACATATGGTTGCTAGATGCAAGGCTACACGGCTGGTATATATATAGAATAATATATATATATATATATATATATATATGGTATATGGAGATGCATCGCATGGTTCACTCAAAATTTGAATCATTTCTGGTTCTGGATGACCCATTGTTTAATTAAATCTCCAGTTTTCTTTTGTTCTTACATTTTGTAGTAGTAATCACATCAATTTGATCAAATTCACTACTTGGATATAGCAAATGGGGTGTGATATAAGCAACTCACGAGTCATCATCAATGTAGTGCCTAGAAATATGAAAATCAGCTATGTCTCGTGGTCCTAAATCATTCGAACCTCACATTATCTATTTTTGCTTTATAATTTCTTGTTCTTTATTTCAGATGATTCCTGTTGCTGCTAACGATGTTGCTTTCTCGACTCATGCTGTTATAATGAATGCAATTGTAATGTACCAAATTGCAATCTATGAAGTAAGTATTATCATTTATCACAGTTCTTCATAAGAGATTTTCTTTTCCTCCTATATCCATAATGCTTTGGGTTATTGTTGAGCTCTTGATAATTCATAGATAGTAAATGGTCTGCTGATTTTTCTTCATGGCTTTTGCAGCGTGGAAGTCAGAAATTCTCTAAATATGCAATTGGAATAGTCTCTGTTGTGTGGTTCTGTGCTGCAGTTAGCTTTTTCATAGCATTACCAAGCCAGTCTTGGCTTTGGCTAATCTCCATCTTCAAGTAAGTTGCGCTCTTATTATGACTCAATTTTTTTTTAATCTAACCGGAAGGTTTTGGAATGTTAATTAAGCTCTTTGGAGTATTTGCTTAAAGATGTTCTTAGAATTTGGGTTTGGGCTTAACTAAAACCTAAAAGCTAGCTCATGGAGTAAAGATTGCCCCTCACTTATATAACCACTATTCAGGACACCCCCCTCACGCTCAGGACTGTTCATTCGAAAAGTGAAGTTTGCAGGACTGGATATCTACAAGTGGTCTAACGGATCTCGGATAGGCTCTGATACTTCTTAGAATTTGTGTTTGGGTCTAACTTAACCCCAAAAGTTAGCTCATCGAATGAGGGTTGCCCTCACTTATAACTACTATTCAGGTCATATCACTATCTAATGTAGGACTCTCAACAGATGTTATGATACAGATTTTAAAAAACGGCATTAATGTATTCATTGTTTCCCTTTTCAAACCATTACAGGTGGCTGCTTAGCTTTGTTTGTGTTGATTTGCCTGCCTGAGCCTTTTTTCACTTTATCAGTATCTCAATCTGCAAGAGAATAAATAACGAGAAAATTACCATAAATAAAGTTATGGTACATTGTTTCACAGAACCGCATTTTTTTTACACAGACTCATCACATTTTGTTTCTTCATTGTCATAGTTTTATCAGTTCTTTTTTGTAATTTTTCCAAAAACAATTTCTATGGAGCTCAAATCTGAATTTAACATAGTAGCCGTAATGCTAGTTATATAGATTAGCACTCAATTGAGAATCTCAAGCTCTCTGGGTTCTGTCCAATTTAAGGAGTTTGATTAATTTATATGGATTTTTAGATATAGTTTATCGCCAATTAAGTAGGACTTCTCAAACAGTTAGATACTATATACACTTTTTGAGTCACCATTGTCTCTTTCTCTATGTTTTCACTTTCAGTATGGGATGGTTGTACGCATTCACTTTCTAGAATTCTTATGATGATGATGATGCATAACTGAAAACTCATAGTACCCTATGTTGTATTACCTCATATGCATTTGAGTGTTGGGTTAGTAAGATGACCAGCGAACTTAGAAAACCTAATTAATGGTCATGCTCTATCATGGCTTAAAGAAATCCTGCAGAACTATATGAAGTTGAGGCTATGGTTAAATATTTTTCAGTTTCTTCAGGTATCTCGATCTCACCAGTGTGCTCACTGAGAACCCATACATTTTAATATCTCACCTCAGCTGTATGGCCATATTGTCTTTGTTTCTGAATCATATATCATTGAGGTTCAGTTCCCAACTTATTCTGGAGGGTTGGTATTGTAAATTGAGATAGGATTGTAGTATGGGAAAGTTTACTATCATTTAAGTGTATGTAGTATTGCAAAATATCAGCCCTTTCAAGGGTGTCTTTCAAGAGAAGGTGAACATTCTTTAGTTTCTTCATATTTTGTTAGTTTAATATAATTGTTGATGTTATAGTCGCTTTATGTTCTGTGGTATGATTAAATTTTCTTCTAATAATTTTGTGGAAATCAATTATACCGCAGCTCGGTTCAAGTATGTTTGACCATCATCAAATACTTTCCTCAGGTCAGAATCCCTTACCCTCCATATATATGCTCTATATGATCATCTGGAAATTTGGCTAGAGCTTCACAATTTCGTGCTTTTGCTTCATTGGTATTAGAATGACAAATTTATTTCCGTGTTTTACTTGTATTCATCTTATTAACTTAAAAAAAAATTGAAGTTTAACACAAACACAATGACATACAAAAAAGAACAAGGAAAAAGGATATTTGCTTGATTAGCCATCTGTATTTTATTGCTAAGTTATGGCTATTTTGTTATCAAATATAGGCATTCATGAACTTCATGCGAAAGAGCACAGATGGATTTAGCATTGGCGGTGTTCTCCTTGATTTTTCTGGAGGGGTCTTTAATTATTCACAAATGGCTGTGCAGTCTATAGATCAAGGTTTGTATATTTTACGAACAATAGTGAATTAGACAGTGCCATCAGATTTTATCCTTAATGTGTTATGAATTTCAACTTGATCTATCTCTAGGTTCCTTGGTGAACTTCTATGGAAACATTGGGAAAGTACTGATATCCTTGGTATGTAATCCTCTGCTACTCCATATTCTCAGCATCTTTCTTTGAAGATGATTAATGTCTTGCTCTTCTCTCACCAATTAAATCATGCATTAAGTATTTAAATTTCTTTTGTATGATAGAACTAAAACTTTGTTTTAACAAATTAAACTAAATTATTACATATTAAAAATGATTCAAGAAGTATGCCTCAGAAGATAAATGACACAAGGAATGGGAGGATTGCTTAAACTTAAAAAATTATAAAAGGGTGTTTTTTTCATGTGTTGTGTATGAAGTCATTAACAACTCTGAAAATTTAATATGACTTTCTCTGGTTTACTGATAGTGATTAATGAATTCTGATTTTTTTTCCTTTAAAATAAAAACATAATTGCAGGTAACTATATTCTATGATTCTATTTTGATGTGTCAACATTATGTACTATATCCTGACAAGAAGGGGCTTACTTCTTCTAAAGATTATGAAGAAATCAAGCAACCACTAATCCTTGCTAGTCCAATAGATCAACAAATCAAAGGTTCAGTTAAATCTTCTGATCAGCCTCCAGCAGAAGAATTCTGTGACGTATAACTTGGATCACGTAGTGTATACCAATTTACCATGTCCTTAAATTAGGCATCGTATAATCTATCAAAGGATGGTAATTTAAAATCCCCATGTACCAAAAAATAAAATCGTTTATTTTGATGCAATTATTGCACGCCTCTTTCTCTCTTCTTTCTTAACCAAAATGTTAGTGCACATTATACTGTGTTTGAAGGACCCAGAAAGGAATCATATTGAATCTCTTCCAATTTTTTTAAACTGACATAAGCATCTTATAAATATGGGCTAAGTAAAATGGAACTAATAAGGAGTGTCTTCTCAATTAATATCCACAATGGTTGATTGTAAGTGTAGGGACAAGTATCTTCTTATTTTACTCACTAACATGGGAGTGTTATATTATGAGAGGAAAAAAAACAACTTTTATTATAGTAGAACTCACTATTACATGTGCAGGTCCATCATTTTATTTTTGTGTCTTTTTCTCGTAATATGACCCTCTTATTTAATAAGTAAAATGAGAGGATCCTTGTAATCATAATCTTAGCAGTATTAGATAACATTCTTCAGATTCTAGGTTTCTTTTTATTTTCTTTTTAGAAACAAGGTATATGCAAAGTAATGGCACAAGCTACAATTAAAATATTATAGGACTAAAATAAAAAAGACAATTAAAAATTGAGTGTAATTTTGATTAACTATAAAGCTCTATTTGATAAGTCTAATCCGCTAGTTTATAACGAATTTGACTAGTGGGTAGCAAATTAAAAAAAATAGAATTGTTTGATAATCAGTAGTTTATAGCATTTTTTAGTGGCTTATAGTGTTTTTCCAAACTCTACTTAAAGTAGCGTTTGATCTTATAACTTATAGCGTATTATTTTTTTCCTCATTTGTACTCTCATTGTTTTAATTAAATTCCTCCCCTATCTTCTATTAAATAAAATAAAAAAATATTAATCCCTATATATATATTGTTAAGTATATTTTTTTTGCTTATATATATATATATATTAAAAAATTATATACATTTTTGTTGTAACGTATATTTATATATATATATATATATTTATAAAGCATGAAAAATTAAATGAAAAGAAAATTTAAAATAATATTTTTAACCAATAAAAAATATTTTAATGATAATAAATAAATAAGATTATTAAAATATAAATTTCAAAATTTTAACTTCTAAATATCTTAATAATTAGTTTAATTAATATAAATTTATTTTATAAATAATTAATAAATATTTTTTCATATTTAATATTGATGGAAGAAGTTTAAGCATTAATTAAAATTGTATTTTTATATTATTTTACATTTATCAGTTAATTTAATCGTTAATTTTACTAAATACTTCAAATTCAATTTACTAGCTTATTCGCTATCAGTTATCTGTTATAAGTTCATTTGCTATCAGTTAGCTTATCCGCTATAAGCTCATCCGCTATCAGTTAACTTATCCACTATCAGTTAGTTTATCCACTATTAGTTACTTTTTACCAAACATAGCCTAAATTTAAAAAAATTTATATTATCATTTAATAATATGTTTGTATATCACTAAAGAAGTTTTATTTCTTAGATAATTGTTATCATAATTTAATTTATTTTAATAATGTGACAACATATGATTAAATGATAATGTAAAAAATTGGGTATTAACTTTGACTCAAAATTAAACTATTAAGATTTTTATGAAGAATAAGAATGCTACATGTCGAAAATATATTATGATGAAATTAATATAACTAAAGATAAAAACATGAGAAAATTTAATTTACATTGTTTTAATGTTATATAATATAGATAATACTTTATACATATAAAACCTCATAATTATCTCTGTATAATTAGATTTATCTCTAAATCTATATCTATTTAAAAAAAATTCTGTATAAATTCACATAATTCTTTTTTTTTTATATATATAAAAGTTTAAGAGGAAAAAAAGTTATCCCATTCTAAAGACAAGATATACCACAAGCCTCAATGAAGACTTAAAGTTATACTTAAAGATGACTTATCAATACAAAAATCATAAACACGACTCAAACCCAATACCTTTTAATTAATGCTATTTAATATTAATAGTTGAACAAACCTCTTTAACAAATAAAAATAATTTAATAACTATGCACATTGTTATTAAGTCCCTAGCGAGTGCGCACTCATTTTTCCTTCTTTCCCCTCTCCTTCTCTTAGGACCTTCTTCATAGGTTGCCCCTAAGTCTCACCTTAGAGGTGGAGTCTCCACTGACTCAGCGGGGCCAAGTACCCAAAAAAAATAAATTATGCACATTGTATGTTTCAATATTATTCAAATAACATTTTTTTTAAAATTTCTTAGCCAAGGAAAATTGGTTTCCCAAACATTTTAGTTGTCTACTTACTTTTGACATGAAAATTAAAAAGAAATGTAGTTTTGCCATTTATCAATATTGATATACAAGTAACTAATTGCTCATTTGAAAATTCTCTTTTGCCATTGCTAGAGTATTTTCATAGTCTTTTGGTGTGAGATCAAATTCCATTTAAAGTATTGAGGTTGTCCCTCTTCATAAATGATTTTTCATAAATTCAAACCCCTACCATTGTAAAAGACTCCTCAACCATTAAACTCAAACTTATGTACCACTTGATTCATCCTAATAGGTGGAGAAGAGAGACATTTTAGTGCATTTGGAGTTAACTTTGAACTTGAGTGTAACTGCACTTGAATAGGATTTTTTTTTTTAAATAAACACTTAAAAAAAATACTTTTATAAGTTTTTGAATATATTTGAAAATAACATTTTGAAAAAGGTAGAAGTTAAACAAACAAAAATTCAGTTATCATTTTTTTTAACTAATAATCCTTAACTTTTGAAAATAATAATAATAAGAATAAGTAGTTTTTAATATACTTTTTTTAACAAAAATATCTTTTACTTTTATTAAATATTACATCCATGTCTTATCTTTTTTTTTTAAAAAATCCTATCTCATTCGTTCTAGATATTATATTTTTAATAATTTTGTTATAAAATTTTTTTTATATTTTTTTATTTAAACAAACTTAAAAGCTCTTTTATTATTTAAAAATATTTCTTAAATTATGCATCCAAATAAAAAAATAACTTTTTTGCAAAATACTAAAAAATATCTATAAATGAGTCCTTGATCGTACCACGCCATTAAAATTTTTGTTAAGCATAAACAAGACCGTTCAATTGAGTCAAAAGACCAACTAAGTCACCGCCAAATAGTTAGGATAATAACAATTGGGTAATGCATTATTAACCCACCGAATAGGCTGTCAAATCTTTGTTTTTTTCTTTTTTCTTTTCTATTTTGTTCTTGGTCTACACGCACACGCACTATGACTTTGACTTCACCAATCAAGCACCTTGCTCCCCAAGGTTCCATCCCAATCGTAGCTAACACTATATAAACAGATCCACCATTCACTCTTTTCCCATCATTTCCTTCACTCATTATTTTTCTTTAACCTTTTCTTTATTCATTTTGGCTCACACCTCCAATTGAAAAAGAATGAAAAGAGAGGGTGGCCAACGTGGGATGGTGAGGTCCTATCGGATCCTACCACCCGCATTCTACCCGAGATCCAAAACCCGAGTTTTCAACCAGTTTGATTTCCCTCCCATTCCCACCACCGTGTTCTTCACCAACCACTCCGGGGTGAAGTCCAAGGTCAAGACCAAAGGGACCCAGAAGCTCAAATACTGGAGGGATGTGGTGGAGGGTCGACCCACATTGAGATTTTCCGGGTTTTCAGCAACCGGGTTATTGGATCATCTTTCTTATAGTTACATGGAAGATGAGGTGGAAGATGAAGGCTATCAAGCTGATTATCCTGTGAATGATTGGTACCCTTTTGTTGACTAGTTTAATTATGATCACGAACTTGAGAAAAGGGCCCTGAGATGGAATGCTTACGATGATGGTGAGGAAGATGGGGCTATTAGTGATGGTGATTGGGTGAGCAATGATGATATGTGCATCTCTGAAATGGGGTTTCAGTTTCAGATTGACCAAGTTGAAGAAGAAAAAGAAGATGATGATGAAGATTGGTGTTCATGATTGATTGTTAGTGTTATTTTCTTGATGTTATAATTGCTTAAATGAGCATGGATTTGAATGAACAGTTTTAGTGTCAGCAATAAAAAGGAAAGTTGGAAAGATCCAAAATGTTGTCGACCCATCATTTGTTTGTGTTCACTTATCAGCTTACCATTTTCTTTGGAGAATATGACTTGCATGGACAAGACACCGGTGAGTGGGGAAGTACCTGCTGGAATTATTTTGTGTTTTTTCTTAGTCCTTTGAGTATTGCAAATATTTTACTTACTTTGATTAAATTATTAACCCTTGATTTGATGATGTAATGGGAGTGAGACGAGGAAAAGAAGGCAGTTCAACGTTTGACAATCTTTGGTGTTGGGGGGGGGGGGGGGGGGGAGAAATTAGAGTATTTTGCTCACCAATTTTATAAGATTATAGGACGATAACATTTTAATAGGATCCGCAAACGATTGTTTCAATCCGCAACTTTAGAAGATTGTTTCAATTTGGATTGAACATATAGAGTTTGGGCTTGTTTCATTTATTAGTACAAAATATATATCACTTGGGCTTACAACTAGGCCCATAGTTTGCCATAATCTAAGCCTTTACAGAAAAATGATTTTTAATCTACTATAAAAAAAATAAAATACTATGGTTAAATACTCCTACTCTCTCATTTTCATAGACTCTATTGCCACTAAAGAACAAATTGGAGAAAAGAGAATAAGTCAAAAATTTTTCCATTGATGATTGATGTCTGCAACCGAACAGTTCTGAATGAAAGCCCTAACATAACTAAAATTCTACAGTTCTTCCGATTCCTCTGCTCTACTGCACTCATCATCATCTAAAACCATCACGGACTACCACACCTTCCCCTGCTACCGTGGCACCGGATTCCCCCCCCTCCTTCATTCCCATTCCCAGGTTCCAATCTCTCTCTCTCTCTCCTCCGTTCTGTTTCTTAATTTTCTGAAACAAGCACATTATTATTAACGCAGAAAACAATGCAATTAATTATAACTAATTTATTTGCTTTTTTTTTTTTTTAACAAAATTTGGTGCCAATTAATTTTTGGTTAACTATTTGTGCAACTGAGCTCTATTGTTACCTATGCAATTCTTGTTTCCCTTGTTCTCTGTTCTGTGATTCACTCACTTTTTTGTTGTCCAAGGTTTTCTGATTTTCCTGTCACATTTATATTTATTTTCTTTATACAATATGGTACTGTATTAAAAATATGTATATACATTCAGCGCTGTGTTTGGAACCGATGGGTTTTGGATATGCTTTTATGTAACACTGGGCTCTCTATTCCTTCTTCAATTGAAGAACTTGGCTGGTGATGCAAGTTTCTAGCCCCATTTTGCTTGGTTGAGTAGGTGGAAAATTTAGAACAAAAATCACTTTTAATACATACTTGGTATGACAAAAATACGAGAAGATAGAAAATAAAATGTACTTATTTTTCAGTATATACTTCTTTTATTTTTTGGGTTCTAAGGAGGCCTAGTTGGAACTAAGGGGAAATGAGAAATGGGGATGTGGTGGATCGAACTTCCACCATGTAATCATAGCCCCTGGTAAAGATCAGGAGAGATACCAGTTGAGCTACGTTCTACCGGTCCACCATGTAATCATAGCCCCTGGTAAAGATCAGGGGAGATACCAGTTGAGCTACGTTCTACCGGTCACTCTGGACTTTGTTTTCCACTTGTTCTCACTTTCTACCTAGTATTCAACCAAGTAGACAGTAAAGCTCAATGTATTTTACCACAGTGCTGTGCTCTTTGATTTGCATTATTTACATACCATGCACTGTTAAGCTACAAACGATTCTAAACTATATTATTAACACTATCTGCATCCAGGTCTGCTTGGATATGTCTATGCCTGAAAAAACCCATATTTAAATTATGTTGTTCCATTTTATCTTTCTTCTGCTAAGGAAATTTAATCGAAAGATTCTTTTCCTCTGACCCCATTTCCCTCTCAAAGAATAAAATTTTAGAATGAGTTTTATCACTTTATCAACATATACCCACCCAAGTGCTGTGCAACTTGCCTGCAATCATAAGGAAATTACATATATGGCGCAGTTTTATATTATTGTCTGCTCTTCTGAAAGTGTAAATAATGGAAAAAGAAACTGTAATTTGTGATCTCTGTTATTATCCATTTTGAAACAAGTTGAAGCATTTATTCCCTCCATATTCTGCAGCAGAGATAGATTATACCATGTTCCATTTTGGTATTATTTGCCATTGTTGTATTCCTGATCAACTATTCTTAATATGTTTAGTTAATGGTGACTGTCTTCTGTTGCTACTGCATTTTCCCCCCTTACTCGTTTGTCTTTTGTATATTTAGAATAAAGGTACATGGAGGGTACTGAACCTGATATAAAATGGCACCGCCAGGAAGATGATGCAGAAAATGAATGTCCAATATCGCCTGGGGTAGTAATTGATATGGGGCAGGAGAGTCAGAGCCCCAAGGATTCTTCTGTTGCAGATAGTAACATGGTCATTGACACTGCACATGAGTGTACAAGCCCAAATGTTTGTACTATTGATCATAGTCAGATGGAAATTAATGTTGAATGTCAAAACTCAAATATTTCTCCTGATGACAAATTTCATATTGATATCAGTAGTGGACAGCTGTCTCAGAGCCCCAACACTTCCTCTGTTGATATATCAATGACCAATACTGCTGTAAAAAATGAGGAGGACATATATGTGGTGCCGAAGATTGGCATAGAGTTTGAATCGGAAGACCATGCTTACAAGTGTTATAGCAAGTATGCTGTTCTGAAAGGTTTCAGTATAAGAAAGGATTTTGTCAACAAAAGTAGGATAGATGGTGCAGTGGTGTCCAGAAGATACACTTGCTATAGACAAGGTTACCGTCCTAACAAACAACATAATACAAACATGAGGAAATTCCAGCAGGAAACAAGGACTGGTTGCTTGGCACATATGACTATTGCTCGTCAGCCTAATGGCAAGTTTCGTGTGACTCATTTTGAAACAGAGCACAATCATGAGTTTGTAACACCCTGTACTGCTTATATGTTACCATCACAAAAAAGACTGAGTTTTGCTCAAGCAGTTGAAGCCAACATAACTAATGATTCTGGTTTGGATGGTGTGCCAAAACTGGGAATGGGATTTGACTCAGAAGAGAATGCATATGAATTTTATAATACATATGCTGGACGTGTAGGTTTCAGTGTTCGAAAAGATTATGTAAATAGGAGTAAAGTAGATGGAGCTGTAGCATCTAGAAGGTTTACTTGCTTTAGAGAAGGTTTTCGGCAGAAAGACAAACGGGATACAAATGTAAAGAGACCTCGGAAGGAAACTAGAATTGGATGTTTAGCACAACTGGTAATTTCCCGTCAACCTGACGGTAGGTATCATATAACTCACTTTGAAGAAAAGCATAATCATGAACTTGTTGCTGCATGTAGAGTTCATATGTTACGATCACAGAAGAGATTAGCAACAACTCAAGCTGTTGAAAACAACATTGTAGATGGTTCCAAGGTGCTGCCTAAGTCAGCCTCTGAATCAAATTGCAAGGCTGTTGAAGGTTTTGATGATCTAGGTTATGATCCCATACATTATGAATATAAACTACCTTTCAAATGTACAAGAGAAATGAAAGAGGGAGAAATTGAAAAGATTAGGCAACACTTTCAAAGCAAGCGATCAAAGAATCCTTCTTTTTTTTATGCTTTCCAGCTTGATGCTGATGATCAAATAACTAATATATTTTGGGCTGATGCAAAGATGGTAGTAGACTACAGTGATTTTGGTGATGTTGTTTGCTTTGATAGTAGTTACAGATTTTATAAGGACTCCCGCCCTTTTGCTCCATTCCTTGGTTTAAATAATCACAAGCAAATGATTATCTTTGGGGCTGCACTTCTATATGATGAATCTGTGGTATCTTTGAAGTGGCTATTTCATGTTTTTATTGAGGCAATGTCTGGAAGAAAGCCAAATACAATCCTTACAGATCAAGATGCGATAATAGCTGAAGCAATTAATTCCATATTACCTCAAACAAATCACCGAATTTGTGTATGGCATGTGTACCAAGATGCCCTCAAGCGACTGAGTCACATGTCTGTGGGATCTGGTTCTTTTGTAAATGATTTGAGCAGCTGCTTTTTTGATCATGAGGAGGAGGAGGATTTCGTTAATGCATGGAATGCTCTCCTGGACATGTATGATCTGTGGGAAAATGAATGGTTGCATCAAATATATGAAAGCAGAGACAAATGGGCCATAGCATATGGAAGACATATTTTTTGCGCTGACATAGCAAGCATGTTACTGAGAGAAAATCTTACTGGCAACCTGAAGAAGCACCTAAAGAATGACTCAGATGTGCTTCCATTTCTCAAGTATCTCGTGAAGGTTGTGAATGATTGGCAGTACAAGGAATTAGAAGCCAATTATGACATGAGCCAGCGTATGCCAGCACTGATGGGGGATGTTGTTATGTTAAAACATGCAAGAGATCCATACACACCAAAGATATTTGAGTTATTCCAGAAAGAATATGAAACATGTTTAAATCTAGTGGTAAAACATTGTTCTGAGAGTGGATCATTGTACAATTATAAAGTTAGCATATATGAACAAGTACGAGAGTATACAGTTACTTTTGATTCATCTAATGAGACAATCACTTGCAGCTGTATGAAATTTGAGTATATGGGAGTCTTATGCAGCCATGCATTAAAAGTTCTTGATTATAGGAACATAAGGATAGTTCCATCCTTGTACATCTTAAAGAGATGGACAAAAGATGCTAGAGTTTGAACTCTCAATTTTTGGAGGCAAATTTGAACACATCATTAGAAGGCTCTTTGTTAACCAAGGCACATGGCTGTCATCTTATCATCATTACTAATACGAGGTAGCATTTCATTCGGTACAAAAACTTCAACGTAGAGAATGGGCAGCCTATGTATTAACTAATCTTATGTGAAAATTGTACATTATCTTCTTGAAAGGTTAATTACATTTGTATCTTATAGATCAGAATTCATTAATACATGATAACTCAGATTGTTGACTTAACTGCTTCTTTGTGCATTTCCTTAGTTGTGATGTGGCGCTTGCTGTTTGGTAGCTTAACTGCTTGATAAGTCTATTCTTTGGTGATGATTATAAGCTGAGTTGTCCTTATCTTAAGGCCTGAGCCTACTGAAATTTGCCATTCCGGTTACATAAACCTTATTTTTTATCTTCTTTTTTTTTTTTGGGTTTTAGGCTACTTCACTAATCTTAGAAAATAATTTTTTTGCTTCGACTTGAACCTATGACATTTGTCAAAATTTCTCATCCATTTCACCCGACCACTTGAGTTATGCCCAAATGGCTTAGAAAAGATTTTTTTAACATTGTAAGATATAAAATGGCTCAACGAAGATTATAAAATGGGAAAGACACTTGGATATATTGAGGGGACAAAAAGAGAGATAGTGGGAGTGGAAATAAAAAAAAAGGAATAGCAGTCTCTGGCCACTAATGTTGCTATATACCCAGAATACACCAAAGGGCCATACTTATGATATTTGGTGCCTAATTAATGTGGTACAGCCCCATTTCCATGAAGCTACATTTACAGGTTTACACTGATCTTTCGGCTGCAAGAAGAATCACATTGTTGAGTTATGCTCTGCTCTTTGCATGATCATTATTTGCAATGTCTGTCAATCCGGTTTCCATGCTGAATATTTGGTGATGCATTCTCATGAGTAGTAATCATCGTGGAATTTGCAGTAAGAGGATCAGTCAAGGTCTTTCCCTTGAAATTCTTGGTGCCATTGTTTTTCAGTGAAGGTCTTTGAGGAGGTAAAGACATTTTGCTCTCTACCACACTGGGAGTGGGTTTTCTTCCCTGTTTGGGTGATTCAGAACGTGTCAGTGGGTCCTGCAAGAAAGAAGCAATTGAATTTTTATCAACTTTTGGCCATGTTGCTCTCAAGTACATGGCTTGGAACGCAGCTTGAAGCTCAAATGGGCAAGATCGTTATAATTGTAAACAATTGAGAAAGATACCTTTTTTGTCTCGTTCTTTGATGCTTTTCTTTCCTTGTAAAAATCAGGTAGTGGCCTGGCTTTGAAGCAAAAGCTTTGGCGTAGTTTTCTAATCTCTGTCTCTGCTTTCTCCTGCAAGTAAGAGGATTGAATATTACTGATTAAGCTGAACTCTTGAGGAACCAATTAAAGATAATGCTCACACAACGACATTTTACACTTGGTATTAATTTTACTTGTCAACCCACCTTGAGTTTTGTATGAAGCTGCACTTTATGTGCCTCATTGGCATTGAACTTTTCTTCAAGTTTCTGAAATTGATGAAGATCAATAGACAAAGAAAGACAACTACTTTAGTAACCATATTAAAGTCAACCTCATAATCAACTGAATCAGAATAGAAAAATAAGGATTGGAGTTTTGCCTTCTTTCTTCTTGCAGCCCTTTCTTCTGTCCGCAAGCTGAAAGGGGAGGATATAATCGGGGATCTCATTTTATTTCTGCATGCAAATAAAACATTGTAAATACTGGTCTAAAATCAATTACAAGAAAAAATAAAGCCCCTCCAAGGTAGAGGTAATTGCTGGTAAAGGTACTTGCAAGACCATCCAATCAGTTACTATTTTGAAGGCGAGATTATAGTGAGTTGACTAAGAATGTTTTTTGAGCTAACACATAGAAATTGAAGATATATAAGTATCTCCTAGACCAGAAATCTATCCATGAGCTGATAAGGGTGTGACTAATTTTATCCCTCGTGTTTCAGGAAGATGGCTTTCATCAAATACTAATGAAACGCTTAGATGTGTGGTCTTAGTGGCTTTCCAGCCTTAACACATAACATGTTTTAATTCATTAACATGGTCCAAAAATAAATACGTCAAGACACGTTGTTCAATTATTCTTGAATTGAGAATTCTGAATTCTGTCTGGCACTCCGAAAATTTTAATATACGAGTAATCTAAGTGGAAAAGTTAACTCACTCTGCAGAGAGCAAGCGCCATTTAGGGCCAGCTGTGTGGTTGCCTGAGGCCGATGAATCAATAGGTGTTTTGCTCCTATGATGTTACAAAATTTACATGCACGACATCAGGATGTGAACAGATATAAGTAAACAGTTTTACATTATCCATAACCTTTTAAAATCAGTACCTTTTCTTTTCGGTTAATGGGGTCAATGAAGAATGCTTTTGCGTCTCCTTCTTTGAAGCCTGCAATTGGAAAATGACTCACTTTAGCATCCTTGACAGCAATTGCAACTTGGAAGATAATAGCAAAATGGAAGTTGAAGGATTTGTAAGAGGGTAAAAAATTGTATAAGACATATTAAGGAAGCTGGAATACCATAGTTGGGGTTCTTAGAGGCGTCAAGCTTTCCTTTGAAGCCTTGGAAGAACCAGCACCAACTCTGGTACTTTCAAATTTCCTCATGACTGATGCAGTCAATCTGTTAAGTTCTCTAATGGGTGTAAAATTAACTGACATTTGAAGCGACTTAGGAGTAGATCTTTTTTTATCAGCAGAGCTTAACGCAGGCTTATTGCTCATTGGGGTAGCCATATTATCTCTCTTGGAATAAATAGGAGCTGTAGATTTGACGGGTGTAGAGGTGAACGAGGTTCCAGTAGCCTTTAACAACTTAGAGGAAGAAACTGGTGGTTTCTTCTTGCCCATCGATGCCAAAACTTCCTGATCAGAGTTACAACCCTGCTGCAACAACCACCATTATGTCAGTTCTATGACCTCAAAGAATCAAAACAAGAAAAAGATGCATGGAAATAAATCAGCATAATAACCTTCAGTATTGGTGTGAAAATTGGAGTTGTTTCACTAAGCTTTTCACTTTGCTCCTTGTGGGTATCACTATCAACATCTTCAAGCTGGTTTTGCAATTCAACCTTCATTGAATTCCCTACAAAAGCTTGGTGTTCCTTCTCTGGGTCAGCTCCCTCTACCTTGTTATTTTCAGGTATACTTGCCTCTATATTTGGATTTAAATCATGCCCAGTGGCTCTGAGCATGGCATCTGGCTCAGAGGTCAAAACCTTTGCATCTTGTTCTTCCTTGACAACCATTTTAGAGTTTGAACTTCTTGTCTGTGAATTATGGGTATTATCAACTACTCCCTCATGTTCAAGCTCCATGGCATTGTTTGGTGCAGTATTATTGTTTGCTTGTTCAAGCAAAGCAGCTGCCTTTTGTGCAGCAAGTTTTTTGTAGTGAGCTTCAAAGAAAGCTTTCTTTTGAGCAACTGAACCAGGTCGTGAATACCTCTCTGCCTCTTCAACGTAGCGGTTGTGAGAGAAACTGGACCATTTCTCCCATGCCAGGGACTCTGACATGAACCTCCCAAACGAGATTGACTGCCCAAGTGCATGAATTGGGTTGCTCTGAAACGCACAAGTTTCACAGGTTTTTCAAGGTGAACAACCTTCATAGAAGATACAAAGTCTATTTTTGATTAATTAATTGCCCCCAACAAAAGGCCAAAAACAAAAATGATGTTCTGTGTTATGGAAACCCAACTCATCAAAAATTGACAAGCAGCATTGCAGCAATAAGAAAATGCCCATGAAATATCAGTTAAAGGGATCCCTAAGAAAACAGAAATGAACACCAACTGAAAATGCAGTTTTCCTCTATTATTATTCCCATTCCTTCATAAACCACGTGCAAAACCAAGTAAAAGAGGAAGGAGAACAAGGGGGAAAAAACATCAAATGAAAGGCATTTCTAAGAATCCAATAATGCAAATACTGAAAGACAGAAGTGACTGCTGAATGAACTGACCTCGTTGGCTTCATTGGAAATGCCGGAAGCATAACAAAATGGTTGCATGAGACAAGCTGAGTCTCCCATGTTTCACTGCAACGTCGAAACCTCAAAAGATCCAAACTTCACTATAATTATTATGATTCTCTTTGTTAGAGCATTATTTTATTTTATGTGGCCGTTGTCATTGTGCCCACATTCAAATTTGAAATTCAAATCAAAAGCTGTGGAAGTCCATGATGTGGAAAAGCAGACAACTTACACAGATTAAAAAAGTGCAGTGTAGTGCAATCTTTTTTAAGTTCCAAAGTGGGGTCCACCAACAATGTTTGCAGGAGGAGCCTCAATCTTTTTCACCTTGGTTTGGGGGCCCACATTTTGAAAACAATAAGAAAATCTTCAACGTCTATTGTTGGCTAGTTTGAATTTGGTGAAGCTTCAATTCAAATTATGCTCAGCCTAGGAAGAGGGTTCTTTGATTGATATGCATGTTTATAGTTGAAGGGTAATAGGAGCAAGATGAAAACAACAATGAGGGATGTTCATGCTTTTAGAAGCTTCAGCTCGTGCAAAGCCATGGCTAATTCTACGAGAAGGACAAAAGGGTTTAGAGAAAGTAGGTGGTTGTGGAAGTTGTAGAAGGTGAAGATGTAACGGGCTGAACCACCAGTAGTTGCAACATTACCTAGGCAAAATAACTAGGATGCGGACTCTCTCTATGGTTGGTAATTTGAAAATGATAGGCTATTATTGGATATATATATATAAAAGAAAAAAGGAAAGAAAATAAAGAAAGTGAAAGTATGTTTGATTTTAATTATGGGAAGAATGCACGAGTTAGATGCGTGTATATGATAATTTATGACTTGTTTTATATTGACAATTTGTGTTGGCTAAAATGATGTCTTATGTTTCATCCTTCAGTTAAACGCTTGTTTATTGAATGCAAAGGCTCAATACAAGTATGTCCTTAATCAATGACAATATTAAATCTCTTTATTTTTTTTTCTTTCGATTCATGAAGGTTACATAAAGAGAACTAGCCATATATTCTTTGTATGAATTTTACATACATATTCTTAGTAGAAATTCGACATGAAATATTGTATACATAACACACTTTTTTTTTCTATACATTTTGATACAATTTCTTAAAAGACATTGTTGGATTAGAAGCATAATTAAGATAGATTATCATCATCTTCAAAGTCTAACAAAGCATTACTAATATTGCATGTATATTTATACCCTTGGGAAAATATCCAACACTAAATCTAGATCACACCCAATTACATAAAATTCACATTTCATGATTGGAAACTCAAAGGCTAGTTTCATGAAGAAAGAAAAACAAGAATAGTATGAATTTATGATAAAGATTAAATGAGGTGATTTTCTCGTTTGTTTTATAGTTTGCGGTTGGGCTCACCACATTACAAAGGATCACGTGAACTCACGTGTCACACTTTACTAAATGTGCTTCTAGAAGTTATACTTGATTTTGTATATCAAAAAGAGTCGCCTTAACTCACAACGTACCTTCTCTACTTTTTAGGATCAGGGAGCTACTGTTAGATGAGGGTTTCAATTTCTCACATGTCATTTCCCCATTCCAGCTTACATTCAATGAAGATATTCCTAGTTATTTAAATAAAAAAAACAAAAGTCATGCTATTTCCGCACTACTTTATACACTTCACTTCTACATTGATATAATAGTATTTGAGTTTAAGTGAACTCACACTAGACATGCTTAAATTTTAACTCGACCCAATTGAACTTCAATTGTTTGGCTTAGATTTTCTCCACACCACCTCGAGTGCATGAGCCATCAGGTGTTGACTGCCAAAAATATTGCCATCAAGTAGTGTGGAAAAATAATTTCTCCACTCAGATTTTGTTGCTACTAAAGTTGACCCAAAGCAAACCCGGGATGAAAAGAAAATCTCTATCATGTTTTAAAATAACAAGCTCCATATTTTTAATGATTTAGCTATATTCTGAAATCTTAAATAGTATAATTAAGGTACGAACATAGAACTGTCAAATTCTCTCTTTACAAGACCTAAATTAGTTTGTGAATGATTATCAAGTGTACTGTGGTGGACTAGCAACCCAAGGTACCATATAGTTGCAACAATTGATCTGGAATAGTTGGTTGCCAATCTTGACGTTTAACATAACCCCATTTTATTTAATAAGTGAGTATTTACAGTAAGTGCTGAGAGGGATAGGACATTAAAAATGTTACATAAATGATATATAATATGTCAGCACTCAACAAAAGCCTTTGCATGTCATAAAAAAAAATTATACAGTATTTCACTCACCTATTCTGCAGGATAATCCTAGTTGAGTTTGAAGGTGTAGGTTTCACTCTCCTGTTCTACATTGACTTCTGGGTACAAAATAGTACAAGTACTCTCAAATTAAAGAACGGAAGATTAATTTCTATTTGCAAATTTCTCAATCATTAATATCCATCGAAAATATCAAATGGGAGGCCTCTTGGTTGGTCAGAATGGCTTGCTTTGTATGAATGAAGTCATACAGTCTCGCTGAAGCAACATGCCCTCTAAACTTTAATTTGTGATCCCTGCATGGTGGTCTTAAATTTCAACCAAATATCTTTACACCACGAGGGAAAAAAGAGCACAATGTTATAGAGGTACGTCAAGACCACGGCTATGCCGGTCACGTCCATTTATTTCCATGTATCCAGGATGCAAGCTTCTTCTCCTGCTTCTATGGTGTTTCATCCTTGTTCCTCTTCTTTTATGACCTGAATACACCACAAAAATGACGACCAAGAAACCTAATGCAGAAAATGCCCATAAGAATATCACCCAAAACCTGAAAGAACTAGGCATCTCGTCTTTCTGAACACTTGCCAATTCCTCTGAATGATTTGCTGAGATATGATTGCTTATTGAATCAAAACTTCCATCTAAGTTACCAAGTTTCCTCGAGATTCCACTCTCCTCTGATGTGTCCCCTTTTGATGTGGATAAGGAATTAGCACTGGGGCACCTTCTCTCGTGATGCAGATTCAGTGCTTCATTTAGTGTCCTTGCACATTCTATGCTGAGCAGATCTCGCTGTAAATTCTCCTTATCAGCATGATCAAGTGTTGAGGGATCTGGTGGGTCTGGAAACTTGGCCCAGCATCTGTTGACCATGTCGACCTCCCGCCAGTCTGCCTTGTCAAAGCTCCAATTCCCAACACTGAATCGCAATCCATAGTGAAAAACTCTATATTTGACACCCGGTTCAGGAACATATCCTGGGTATATCAGTATCTGACTGTTTATAGTATGTCTGAATTTCAACTGCATCAACAACATTATTTGTTATACGTTAAAGAGGAAGTAAAAAATTATGTAGCATACCAATAAATGGCGCAACACGCCATGATAGCACAACACACTTACACATCATGATAAAGAAAAACACACAACAGCATGATAGGGAATTGAATTGGATGCTCATTTCAATCTGCAATTATCTGTGTCCTGGACCAACTCAACTCAAAAACTTAAGTTATTAAATGAAAGCTTGGAAATGGTTTTATATTTCGGATACGCCCCCCACGCAAGAGCCCTTTGGCCTTTGGGCTTAAAGCATGGACAATGTAAAGGTTCACTTTACCTTGTGCTAAAATCCTATTTAATTATGAAGAATGTGAGAGGCAAGAATCAAACTCTTAACTACTTTGGTCAGAGGCGAGGCTCTAATACCATGTCAAATATCAACTAAACCCAAAAGCTTAAGCTAATAAGTAGAGGCTGAGGCTCAACAATGGATTTGTATCTCTAACACTATGGAACCCATAATCATATGAACAGGTATGCAGGGTATGCACAACAAGAATTTAAAAACAATATACCTCTGCTGCGCCAAATGAGTAACCATACATCTCGCTAATCCACCCAGATTCATATATGTCTCCTGTTATATTTCTGGCATAATGAGCTCTATCAGCTCGGACCTCCTCAGTTTTATGCAGCCATAGCAAAGCGAATTTCCGGAGATCATCTATATGCATAATGATTACACCACCAACCTTGTCACAAGCCTCAGGATTGCTAGTATGTAATTTTGCAAGCTCATTGTCACATCCAATAAGGTAGCTAGCATGTAAATATTACAAGAAAAAAAACAAATGAGTCATCATACTGAAGATGCAAGACAAGACACACATTGACAGAAACATGTATGCATGCATCCATGTAAACTGCAGTCATCAACATTGCATTTACATCAACAACATTAACAGGTCTCATAAACATAAATCAAATTCACCAGGCTTACTCATAGGGAGTTGAAACAGGATGGCCACGAGCAGCTTTGAATTCCCATGGTGTAATTGGGCCTCTCAAGATCATATCAGCATCAAGAATCACTATGAATTCAGCATCAATATTCACATGATTAAGCCAGTGAAGGACTGCAGCTGGCTTATTAATTGCTGGATACCTAAAATAAAACAGACAAAATTTCAAGTTTTTGCCTAGAGTCTTAAAACATTCAGCCACCTGAAGCATTTAAAAGAGGTAGGCTCTCAATAACTGCATATTAAGAGTTGAAAAAGCAGGCAACATCAAACATAAGGCAAACTTCAGCAGTTCTACAGTACTAAATAAATAAATGAAGTTTATTTGGAACAAAATGTGAGTCCCACCAACACAGATAGACTAAACCCGGAAACTTAATTTTAGGACATCAAAATCGAGAACAATACATGATTATCACATAAAGTTGCTCTGGGTGTTGGATCTTGGAGGGTTCACCTATTTTAATAAGGAAATAATGATGACTGGATATGTCTGGTATTAAAACATCAAAAGGGTGGAGAGCATACTCAAAATAATGATAAAAACACATCATTTGATTTCCAAGTTAGCAATCACACAGTTTAAGTAGTAATGGAAATCAGGAAGAAAAAAAAAACAATTGAAAATGAAAAAAATCAACCAAGGTAGATAACTAGTTTGACCATGGTGCATATAGTTTCATATACAATTTAAACATAATCATGGGGATGAGCTCATCAAGATGAAATGCTTTTAGCTAAATTAGCTTTAGTTATGTTCAAAAGAATGATGCTACAAAAGTTAGTCCTTTGCTCGTTCCATGCTTGATTTCACAACTACTAATGTTGATCACTTTGTCCCAAAAGTGTCAGTAAATGTCAGTGCAGAAATGACAAGCAACTAACTAAAAAAGTTAACATAATACAATTGAAAATTGAAACACACACACACACAAACACACACAATTACCAATCTCCTGTTAATGGATGTCGACTCATAGAAGGGACATAATGGGTGGGAGCCAGATCATGGCCCTTATATTGCTTTAAGTCCTCATCAGAGCAGCTGAGAAGTCTAGTGATATTTCCAGGCTGTCCACTCATATGAAAACTGTGCATAAGTCCTAAAGTCTGCCAATCAAAGTATGTGGTACATTCTGTGGAAAAAATAGTATGGATTTTAGGATATGGCTTTCCAGCATCATGATCAACATGTTCTTGTATGGTATCCTCCATCATTTGTAAAGTAGCAGGAGTTGCATATTTTGGCTGAGTTAGTTCAGCAAAGGCTTTGCTTTTTAAAAAGCTCAAGTATTTAGACCAAGCTGGTTTAGGGCATCCATTTGCTGCATGCTGTAATAAAAGACCTTCATTTAAAGTGTTTATGCACTCTATACTTAGAAATAGCCCTCGCCTTCGATTGGGGTCAAGTTCCAACTGCCTTACCTGCAATAAGAAACTTTCCAATTTCAACAAAACTTGAAAAAATCTGATGCCATATTTGTGTGCATAAATTCAGTATATTAGGACTAAAAGGTAAAGCTTAAAATGCTGAGTATTACAAATACACATGCCATGGGAATATATGCATGCTTCTTTACAAATTATGGAGTATTAAAAATACACATGGTTCTCTATAACACAGGAGTTTCTTCTTCTACAAGACTAGTAGGCCATGGGAAAAAGAGCCTGTTTTTCTACCACCACACACAAGTTTCCTCCTACAAGTATACTGGTTTACATACCTCCCTGGGATAAGGAGGTTCTGGAAAGAACTGGCCACATTCATAAACAATTCCATCTTCATGGTGAGCCAGTTTATTAAATGACCAATTCCCTACAGTAAATGGCAGCCCATAGTGAAGAAGAATTGGCTCAATTCCCTCTCGCGGAACATAACCTGGGTAGATCATCAAGTTATCATTGATCTTGTGCCGAAGTCCAACCTGTGAACAAGACATAGGAACCCAAAGGGGTAGATAGAAAGAAGAAGAAGAAGGAAACAAGCAAAACAATTAGTGAAAATTGAATAGTCAAGCACTACAAATGAAGTGTTAGATGGTTAGGGTAGAGTTACAGTAAGTGTAATATTATATAACGCTCAAAATAAAATAAAAAAAATCATTTTAAGGCAATGAACTCACTTCTGCAGCACCAAAAGAGTACCCATACATCTCACTGATCCATCCTTTCCCATAGATGTCACCAGTTATGTTTGTTCCCCAGTGAGCCCTATCTTCTCGCACTTCTTCTGTTTTTGAAAGCCACAAGGGTGCAAAAGCTCGCAGGTCATCTATATGAAAGGCCAAAAGCCCGCCAACCTTGTCACAGAGTTCTGGGTGTTTCGTGTGCAGTTGAGCCAAAATATTGTCACAACCTCTTAAGTACCTAGAGAAAGAATTTTGGTATACAGCAAGTTTCAATGGTGAGCCAGAGAAAGAAACACTAAATATAAAATACAAGATATTTGTACTACTTCAAGAGATTTACACAATCAAGTTTCATAACTTCAAGCAAAGCTCTCTAGTTGTGCTTTAACAAAGCCCCTATTCTCTAATTCATAATGTCAAGTGAAAACATTAAGGACAAGATAAATATAAAAGGCTTAGGCATCCAACACTTCCATATTGCTATAATTTTGTTTTTTGCCAAATGTGAAGCTGTACTAGACCATTAGCATCTTGCCACAAATAGCTGCAACCGGTAGTGATGGGTGAGAATATCTAGCTTTTTACACTATCACTAAAAGAAATGGAGTGAATAAGAATAACGTGAATGAGAAATAAGAAAGAAATTAGTGAATACCCATAATATGCAGCAACAGGTCTTCCTTTCTCTGCACCAAGTTCCCAAGGTATAATTGGGCCTCGGATTATCATGTCAGCATCCAGAATGACAACCCAGTCAACATTTTTTGCATCTTTACTATGTTTGAGCCAGTGTACAACCCCAGCAGGTTTGTTTATTGCAGGGTACCTGCATAGTGGATAGAAAATTTATATCTTAAGCTCCTATCATGGGAAAATGATTCTGCTTTTGTAATAAGGTATGAACGTGTCTTATTTGGCAAAGGAAAGTGTTAAAATTCAAAACACTCTAAAAGGGGGGATATGGGAGAGAACAAACACTTACATAATACCAAAGTAGTAGCAGAAATATTTTCATCATGAAGCAAGAGCAGCAAAATTACTTATCTAATACCCTGCATTCATTGCTGACAAGGGCAAGCTAAAAGGTCTTTACTTATAAGGGAAATTGGATATTGGTGTATAATATATTTAAAAAAAAAACGACATCAGCAAACTTCTTGTCAACCCCATAACTACTCAGAGAAGCACAAGATATAAAAATCCATGTGCAGAAATTTTAGCAATCAAAACTGATGTAAACACAAATCCAGGGCTAAATTCACAGAAGTAATTAAGCTACCACGGCAACCCCCAATGTTTGCATACACAGAAAAAAGAACAATAGCAACAATTGCTATATAATTAATTACATACAGGAACACATCATGCATAGTTGAAAAATGTGCCACTAACTAGCATATAGGTCAATCAGAACCAAACTCAAAATGGTATTATACCACTTCTCAACAAACCACATAAACCAATCTACATTTCATAATCCCCAAAAAAAAAAAAATTCCAAAAAGTAGATTAATTTTACAACACTGATTTTACCAGTCACCAGTTCTGGGGTGTCTGCTCATTGAGGGCACCTCAAAAGTGGGAGCCAAATGCATCCCTCTGTAATTCTTCTTCTCCTCATCAGTGCAACTGAGAAGACGAGTAATGGGTCCTGGTTGCTTGGCCTTCCTGTAGCTATTCATGAGGCCCACCGTCTGCCAGTCAAAGTAGTTCTGACATTCCACAGAGAAGAGGGTGTGGATCCTCCACGGTGCCTTGCGAGCCGCTTCCACCCCCCACTCAGTGCCAATTCCCAGACCCAGAATCACCAACAGCAACAAAATCGAAAATTTCGCCATTGAAGCTCGATTTGAAGGTCAGATATGAAATGGGTATTGCTTGAAAGATCTGAATTTCATGTCTTTGATCCACCCAGAGGTAGAGGCAGAGCTTGTGTGAAGTCAAAATTTGGAGTTTTGGGCTTTATATTATTATTTATATGAGAGGAGGGTATCTATCAATTATTGTGTGGTTCAATTTCAATAAATATAAAAATAATTATGGAAGCAAGACAGTGCAGTAGTTGGCAATGGTAATGGTCGCATATGACTATCTTGAATCTTCACAATTTTAGAAATGTTTTGTTTTGCAATGAGAAAAAATGATTTTTGTGCGTCTTTATTCGATGGTTCGACTAGCTTCCGTAGCTGGCTCGCTGTCTCCTCCTAATTTATTAAGGAAGCTCGAAGCTCTTACAAATGAAACTAGACGTGGTCGTTTCAAGAATTATTTTTAAAAGAATGAGTTTATGTTTATGAATATTCATTCACCTATAAAGTAATTTGGAGTGCCTTTAAAAAAGAAAAAGTAATATAATCTATATCTATATACATTTAATTAAAATACACTCATGAAATCATATCATTCTACATACTATTAGGAGTTGACGAGGACTTATATAAATAATTTTTATGTGATCACTCAAATGTCGATGTGAATCTTGTAAATATGTGATAAGTAGGGGTGTTCATAACCGAACCAAACCAATTAAAATCGAAAAAATCGAACCGAAAAACCAAAAACCGAACAAAACCGATTAATTTTGGTTTTGTTTGGTTTTGTTTTATGAAAACCGATTGGTTTGGTTCGGTTTTCGGTTTTCATTTATGAAACCGAACCAAACCAAACCAAACTGAATTCATATAATTATTTATATATTTTGTATAATTTACATGCTTATAAATGATTATATTTAAATTTTTGGTTGTTTCTATAAATATTTTAGGCCTATTTATTGTTTATAATTATGTAATGATGTTTTTATTAGGATTTTATACCAACTTTTTTTTAATTGGTCCATAAAAAGAACAAAGTGATGATGTGTATGAATTTTTTTAAGAAAAAAATGTTTAGTGAAAAACCAATTGAACTGAACCGAACCAAACCAATTATAATTGGTTCGGTTTGGTTCGGTTCTCCAATTTTAAAAAAACCGATTGGTTCTTAATATAGAAAAATCGATTGGTTTGGTTCGGATGATTTTTCTCCCCAAAACCGAACCAATCCAAACCGCGAACACCCCTAGTAATGAGGTTGTTCTAAACATATAATTAACAATTTTAATTTTTAATAATTCCTGGCTTTTCAGCTCTTAAATGAATGCAATAGACTATGATTGATGGCAATTCTTAAATAGTACTTGAAATATTTTTAATACTTTTATAAATTTTATGCTATTTAACTGATTATCTACTAGTTATAATTACAATTTTAAACAGGTAAAATTATATCTAATTTTTTTGTCCTTGCCCTAATCCTATTCATGATACTGAAGTCGTTTCTCTTTACAAATATTTTCTCGCGAGCGCAAATCTTTGATATTACAGAGACCTCTCATCTGCTGAATTAAAGCTTACTTACCACTTGAGTTATCCTTTATGAATAAATATAAAGTTTAAGACACACAATCATGATAAAATATTAACTAGTAAATACTTAAAAAAATGTATTTCCTCAAAGTAAATATCACAAGATATTAGTTTCACTTCATTACCAAGCATCCTATTGCAATAAAAATTAAAACTTTATTTTACAAAATATTAACTACAAATATTAATATGCAAGCATTCGGGTACTAATTGACTAGTTTTAAGTTAATTGTGTAAGGAGAAACTAATAAATATGAAGAAAAAAAATCAAAAAATTGATTTTATGTATATATATAATTTATTATTAATGCACTTGTATTTTAAAAATAAATTTTGTTTTGATTCATTGTCAATATAAAATGTTTTATGTGATCACTCAATTATATGTTGACAAGTTTTACATTATTTATGTACTTGTACATAGTTTTTCTTTTTTGAAAAAATCAAGCAACTAGTTGGAATAGTAAGTAATTTTAATCCTAAGTTGGAACTAAAGGTTGGATTCATGCATGTAAAAGAAAAATACTAGGATTCATGCATGTAAAAGAAAAATACTAGGTTCCTTCACATCAATAATATAATTTCAATGCTTAGCACGACCACTTCCCAATTATCTAAATCCAAATATCAAGTAAAAAAAAAAAATCTAAAGCAAGCTGCTGAAGCACAAGTCCTTATGGGGATTATTTGATTTCTCAACCAAGTGGCTTTACTTGTATTTATCTTTCCTTCCTTTCCCCTTTCGAATAGGGATGAAAATAAGTTAGATTGTCCAATAGAGGCCTATGATTTAACCTACTTTTGGCCTATTTCGCTTTAGCCTATTTATCAAATAAGTTAGGCTTAGGCCTAGGCCTTAAAAAAAGCCTATTAGCTCTAATAAGGCGGCCTATTTATTTATTATAATAACATAGTATTAAAATTTTATAATATTTATATGATTTAATAGTTATATATTAATATACTTAATTTATTTTATACACAATACAATAATTTTGTTAAAAGTTAGGTATATTTGAAACCTATAAAATTTGAGTATGTTGGCTTATTGGAAATCCTTTATGCAATATAGGCATTTAAATGAGCTTTCAGGCCAGGCCAGATTTTTAAGTTTTCATAAAAAGGTCAGGCCAAGCTAAAAAATAAGCCTATGATAGGTAACAGGCCCGACTAAGGCCAATATTTTTTAAAATATGTCAAACTTATTTAGAGTAAAGTCTAGCCTAACCTAGTTTATTTTCACCCCGAAGTCTTCAAACCTCTTTTGTATTAAAATAAAATAAAATAAAATTGCACTAGTCATCAATTTTCCCAACGGTTTTAATTAAGGAGGTTGAAGATTTAAGGTTTAGAATTTATGACATATATATGTGTGCGCGCGCGCCATAAAGAAAGCAAGGGAAGAAGAACAAAAATTATTGATCATAGCAAACAGCAAAAAGCGACCAAGCGGGGAAACCTTGGACACTTCATGGTGATGTGTGTGACTACTTTAATAAAACCAACAGTTACAGAGGAGACAAGAAAAAGTGATGATCTTATCAACCCTGCAGTCTTCAGCCCCACAAGTGGTGGGGAAGTGTGGGCTGTTGTTGAGGAGCTCAATCCAAGCGGCAGTGAAGGAACAAGCAATAGCAAAAATCCAATTCGCGTTCAATATGGAATCATTATCACATTAACAAAATTAAGCAATCATTCAGGAAAAAAAATTAAGACAAGAAAATGCAGGGATGAAAGTGGCAATCTTGTTTAAATAATCTTTTATAACATTTTATTGCTTGAGAGATTGTAAAAGTTGGGGCAGTTTGAAGGGGTGGTTAATATGCTTATTGCCTATTTTCCAAGAAGAAAAGATCTTGTTCAAGAGGATTGAAGCTATTCCATGAGAGAAAGGAATCCATACTATCAACCCATTGCTGTAAGGAGTTTTCCTGAAGGTAAGGGGATTCACCCTTAGAAAGGTGGTTAGAATCATCCAGAGAAAAAGAAGAACGACAGTAAGAACTAGTACTGGTATTGGTTTCTTGGCTTGTCCATGATCCCAAGTCCAACTGTGAGCATAGCATTTCATAATTATTTAAAAGATCAGCGGTATCATCCAAAGTCACCTTGTTTTCAACCCTTTTCCCTTCTGGTTTTGGCATTTCTCCTGTGCCATGACTGTCCAAGGACTTAATCTCCACATTTTCTTCAGACCCTTTTGAAGTATTTGGCTGTAGGTTTGTCTTAATTTTGTCATCATCAGTGTGTTCGTTTCGCTCTACTGGCTTCTGGGTCACAGGGTCCAGACCAAGGAGCATCAACCTCTTCTTGATTCTTGTGTTCCAATGGTTCTTGATTTCATTGTCTGTCCTCCCCGGAAAATGTGCAGCAATCTTAGACCACCTGAAATTAAATATCACATCGGTTTAGAACTACACCTAGGATCATTTCAAAGGCTCTTCACATGCACACTGTCCAAAAATCTTGCCATTTTTCTGGCACAGTGACAATTCAGATGTACTGTACCTGTTACCAAGACGTGAATGCAGTTGTATAATTTGATCCTCTTCCATTTCTGTAAAGCCACCTCTCTTGAGGTCTGGCCTAAGATAATTAATCCATCTCAATCTGCAGCTCTTTCCACATCTCAGCAGACCTTCATCAGCATGCATAAATGCACCGAGTCAGATACCCCTTTTAAGGCAAAGTAATCAACTGTAGAGCATGTGGAAAAAAAATTCAACAAATACCTGCAAGCTTGGGAACCATTCGCCAGCAGTGGATGCCATTGTTGAGGATGAAATTCATAAGCTTGTGATCTTCCTCAATTGTCCATGGACCTCTCTTCAAACCAACCTTATCACAACAAGGCTGTCTTCCCATTTTGGAATCTTTACCTTTGTCAAATCAAGATATCCCTTGAGAGTTAACTAGTGTTAACATAAAAGAAGGGTGCTTAAAAAAGGAGCTTTAGGTTCAAGCAAAGATGCTGCCAGTTCATTCAGACATTTAAATAAAATCAGGATGTCCTTTGAGGGGGGAGATAAATGATTGGATGGAAAGCACTTTGAGTTGAAAGCTAGAAAAGCATGGAGGGATTGTCATTATAAAATGGTGGTCACCACCCTTGTTTGAGGCAATAGAAAGAGTTCCTGTTCAAAAAGAAAATTTTACAGGGGAAGGAAGAACCAGACGTGAGTCCTACTTTTTGACAAATTTCATTTTTTGGTGCCAAAATCTTCTCTTATTGGTAGCATTCCATGTAAGCACCATAAAAATATTAAGTTTGATAGGATTCCCTGGTCCCCAAAAGGCTGGCAAGCTTTGTCGTTGCAGGCAACCCTCATTTCATCTTTCAGTACAGAGATGCCCTCACCATTATGTGCAAGTGTTCGGAAATTCCACCCATGGATTCACTTGGGAACTGGAACCTTCATGAATCAAGTAAATTGGCGATAAATAGGACACATCAAAACTATACTATACTTGGTAATCAAAATTTATTTATTAAAGTTGGAAAGGGACATGAGTATAAAGTTATAAAAAGAGATAAACGAGGTTAAGTAAAATGGATGTTGATTTTAATCATTAAAAAGGAAGTGGTTCGTAATCAGCTATCTGCTGTGACTGTGATGTACCATGTTTCACTTCTGGTTGTTCTTCCACATGTTTGAAAACTAGAAATAAATCATCAATAATGGTGATGAGACAGAGAAATGACGTGCTTCCTGTACCATTTTGTACACATGACCATGTTTTAAAATGTCAAAACTACAGAGTTGGTTTAGCCAGAATGCTAAATAGTTAATGTGCATTGCTCTAGGTGAGCTTTTGACCAATAATTTGGTATGAATTAATGGGATCAAAGACCCTAAAAATGAGCAAAAAAGCGAAACTTGGGGCCCTTAATAAACTGCGTAGAAAGAATTAATTCAGAACCCACTATTCTCCTGAGTAGGAGACATTAGGGTCACTTACATTTGGAAAAAAATATCCCTACATATCCCTAGCTTTTGTGTGTGCACTTGGAAACCTGAAAAAGGTCATGGCTTCAATTGATATTTGATGGTTGATAAAGATGAGATGCCACCCAGTGGAGGTGGAACATTTATGTAATGAGTAATCACTTTGAAGAGCCTAGAAGTATTTAGAAGTTAACCTGTCACATTGAACTTCCGCAACCATGATTGAAGAGGTGCAAAACATTGTGTGAAAAGTGAGTGTAACAAACATCAACCCGTCTAGCACCAATTCTGGTCAGAAATTGCGGACGCGAATCTAAATTGAATCATTTATCACTATGGACGTCAATTGTCACATATATTAGCAGTGAGTTTTAATTTTATATAAGCTTTTCTTTTCAAACTCTGACAATGAAATTCCATATTTTATGTAGACTTTTTTATCAAACATTATTTCTTGCTAATGATATCATAAAAGTTGTTGCTTTACTCATAATTTAAGAGATGCAATAGAGTAGCATTACAAATAAAACTATTGCATTTATGAATCTACATACATGCTGCAGTTCAATGAATATGATTGATTATACAAAATTAGATACGCAAAAAAAATATGCAATTTTTTTGTCAATGGCATTATGATAGCACAATATTTTATCCATTTAATTTCCTTCTTACCAGGTCTTTTAAGGTTCAATTTGACTTAATTTGGTTCATCTTATCACATTTTATGATATTATGCTCAATTGGATCATTGTGGGAATTTTAGCATAATTTGACTTCAATATGTCTTTTTGGCAGTGTTCGGTAATTTGGTTATAAGTTGAGCTACAAATGTTCGATTAATGTGATTTTGATCTTTTAGGAAAACTAAGATAAAGATCTACAAGTTTCGTGCAGACCTCAGGATCTGAATTACGCGTTTGGACAATTTAAATTGAAGTCAAAGATACAGCCAGAGAACTGATCATGACAGCTTGACCTCTGTGCAGTCGGCAACCCATATCTCATGTTTTAGGAGTCCAATGGATGTCAAACTAGGCCCAAATGAAATATGAGACATAAATCTACAACTCTAATGAGACCTCCAAATCAAAATACGTTGTTTTTGTCATGAAACTTAAGTTGAAAGTATGGGATAAGCTGCTGACGAGATTAAGCCACTTAATTGGGCATAACTTGGGCTCTAGACCCACAAGTAACATGAAATCAAGGCCCAATGATTCCTAATTAACCTAGCTTTGTGTCTAATGGGTTTCGAGTGATGTATGGCTAAAAGAGGGGTTAGTTATATATAGAGGCAGCAGCAAAAACGTAACAAGAGTTTACATTTTGCACTTTGAATTATGTTTTCTTTCCTTTCTTTGATTTTCGTTTGAAGCCTCCATGGAAGGCTAAACCCTTTTGATTAATTCACTGGTATAAGAATTTCTTTTATGGATCTTAAGATTTGGTTTTAATTCGAATTTCGGTTCTTATTTTCTTTCTTTTCCTATTAATCTCTTCTCTTGGATCTTGATTGCAATTTCTTGTTGGGTCGATGCTTATCATTGGATTTGAAACTACATTCTGCCTATATTGTAAATATAATCTGGGAATGAATATGTTATATGCTTAATTTGACATGTTTAAATTCGAGATTAATAGGATATGTGATACTTAATCATAGGCTTGATTAAATTTCGGCTTTTAGATTGATTTAGTGACTTAGATGATTGCTTAATTGTTTAACCTAATTCAATTATATTCTGAATGCTTAATTTAGTAGGAAATCACTGAAATTAATTTATGCTTAATTAGATAATTAGGGATCAAGCAAGAATTAAATTAAGAATCGAAATCAAATATTTAGAAATCAATAATAGATCATGCTAGAAAACTTAACTAGTAGATTGGTTTTTTTAAATGATTGATATTCCCTTTTTACTGCGATTTGTTTCCTTTCAACCTTTGAAATTCAAAATACCCCCTTGTCACAATTGGGAAAAATCGCGACGGGGAGTGACGAGAGACAAATAATTTAAAAACAATGGAGTCACCACCAATTGTTTATTGGGTAGGGAAAATGACTGGAAAAACCCTTTAAAAATGGATTTAAAATAAAAACACAAAAAGAAATGTTTGTGAGACCAGGTAAGGTTCGGGAGTCAATTATGCACAGGGAATGGCAGGAACTTAATCCTACAGTACCCCTTGATACATCCATCCTAAGACAGTTATCTTAAACTAGTTGTGTGAACTTTAATAACCTAAACGATATCTATTTTACCCATTTTAGCAAGTAGAGAAATTAAATAAATACAAACAATTATTCACAGATGACAAAGAAACTAATTGAGAAAATTAAAAGTTTGACTTGACTTGCATGCTAACATATCCCTTGGTGTAATGGAGAATTCAAAGCTACGTAATTCTCTCTAGAAAATGATTGTGCGTTGATTGGTTTTAATTTAGAAAAATATTGTTTTAAATTAATTGATTAAGAGTTTATTCAATTAAAATAGAAATAAACTGATTTGATTTAAAAGGGAATTTCGTAAACACGTTTTAAATAGAATGGAATGCGGTACTAGACTCACTGGTCCACCCCAAGAAAAATATCTAGTGAGTACTTGACCCCTGAAGATAACTAAAGCGATTTGTGGCCTTGAACCACTTATTTTGAACAATTTTTTATTAACGTGACCTAAATTGAATGGGAGGCAATACTAAGCCCACTGATCCACCCCACAAAGATTGTATAGTGGATACTTGATCCTTGAAGACAACTAACGCTACTTGTGGCATTAGAGCACTTATTTAGAAAACTCATTGTTTACAACACAAAGTGAGGCAAATTATCAAATAGATATTCATTAAAATTGAAAATAAACACTTATAATCAAAATAAACAAAACAGACAACACAAAAGGGAGAGAGACCGATCGGTAGGTCGAACATCTAATCTCCTATAGGAGAACTCGACAAGACCACTAAAATTGCAACAAGAAAACTCGATCTGATCAGTTGGATCCAATCGGAAAAGGGGGAAGGGTACTTGGTGGATATCCAATCAGTCAGGAGCTGATCAGACAAAGGCAAAGCCAAGGAATGGGATCGGATCGGGAACGAGACCGATCAGTTAAGGTTAATGGAGATCATGGGAAAGGTTATCCAATCGGTTGGGAACCGACCAATAGTGGGTGATCACGAAATGTGGTGATCGGTTTTGAACCGATCGGTTAATGATAAGTTGGTGAGGTGAATATTTGGAGAGCGTTTGATCGGCCAGAGAAGGAGTCTGCTTAGTCGGATAACTGATCTGAGGGTAAACGGGGAGCTTGGCTCGGTTTGTGATGGAGGAAAGTGTTTAAGGACGGATCAATTAAAGGTTGCTTAGGTCGGTACAGTGATGAGGGGTTGTTAAAGGGTTGGATCAGTTAAGGGTGGCTCTGTCGGGTATTGATCAGAGGGGTTAATGGGTTAAGGGTGATCTTGACTCAGAGAAAGTGATGGATGAGGAAGGTGTTTAAGGGATCAGGTTAGGGATGGTTCAGTCCGGTCGAGAGTTGATAGGGGTAAAGTAGTTAAGGGATTGGGTTGGTAGGGGAGGCTCGGGTTGGTCAGAAAATGGTTCTAGGCAAGGTTAGGGGCGAGTGGTCTGTCGGCTCGATCAAAAGATGGTTCTAGGGTATCTCAAATCAATCGATTAATCAGTGAGGCAAAATGTTTAAGGTCGGATCGGGTGAGGATGACTCAAGTCGATCGGTAAATGGATGGGAAAAAATGTTTAAGGGATTGGATTGGGTGAGGGTGGCTCAGCTCGGTCAGAAGATGGTTCTAGGGTATGGTTGGCTGGGCTTATTCACATGCAACATTCTCATCGGTTATTTAAACAATTGCAAACATTTTCCCCAAGCAACACATGCAAATTAATTCACTTCACACCTCAATTCCTTCACAAATTCACAAAGTAAACTTTATGCTTATTACCCATATCAAATCACACTAGTATTAGCAGGGACATGGCTCAAATTTCCCTTTGATCATAAGGAGACAAAAAAGGAAACCGTGTCAAAGTGTCATGTTATAACAGTGATAAACACAGAACTTTGATCACATGCAATATTCAAAAGGCATCAATCCAACATTACAGACCCGCATACAAATTAAAACTTTAGTGCCTACACAAATATTTCAAATAGCAGCAGCATAGTCACAAACATGTCATCTTCCAAATATAACAAATGGTACACTAATTAAAGGCTCCTAGCTCAAGTTATGAATCAAACACCACATGCTGCTAAGAACTTGAATGATGCAGAAAACAGCACCTACTTTGAGTGTAAACTGGTATCAACCTATAAAGGGGGAAAATCTGAAAATTTTACCCATGCAAACCTTATGTCTTAACTTTCTAATGCAGCCAATGGTGATTAATTTTAACATGTACAACCCAAGTTATGCATGGAAATACAGATACTACTAGAAACATGATTTAAGCAAAACACCACTGACTTTGATAAAAAAAAACTAGTATTGATTGGTGAGGATTTAAAAATCTGAAATTTTCACAGTTAAAAGCTCTGTATGTTAGCTTTCTAATGCAACAAATAGATTCCAGTTTGGAGTTGTATTGCCCAAATTATGCAGAGAAATGCATATGCTGTCAGAAACAGGACTTAAGCACAACATCACTGGCTTTGAAAAGGAACTGGTACTAATTGGTGAGGGCCTCCTTTATAGTTAAAAAATAAGAAAAATGATATTTGCACACTTTTTTCTACACTATTTTTACACTTAGTTAACAATGAGTAATTTTTTGGTTAATATAGTATATTGTTTGGTTAATGAGTTTTGGTAATCAATTACTTACAGACTTGGTTAACGATAAACAAATTCATGATTAATTCAGTATATCGTTTGGCTAATAAATTATCAGCTTGTAAGTGATTGGTTACGCAAACTCATTAACCAAATGATATATTGTATTAACTAAGAATTTGCTCATCGTTAATCAAATGTAAAAATTTGGTGTGCAAATATCATTGTTGAAAAAATAATAACAATAGTATGCTAATATAAGAAATTTCAGATAAAATGCATATAATAGTTTAAATATTCAAATTATATTTGAAAAAAATGTTTTCAAACACTTGCTTCTAAAATGCAACTTTTGATTTATCATAAAAGTTGAACACTAGAATAAGGAAAATGATACTTATATACCTTTTTTTTTTACATTTTTTTTATACTTTATTAATAATGAGTAAATTTTTGTTTAATACAGTATATTGTTTAGTTAATAAGTTTTGATAATCGATTACTTACAAACTTGGTTAATGACAAATAAATTCTTGGTTAATTTAGTATATCATTTAGTTAACAAATTATCAGCTTGTAAGTGATTGGTTACCAAAACTCATTAATCAAATGATATATTGTATTAACCAAAAATTTACTCATTAATAACCAAGTATAAAAATAGTATAAAATTTTAATGTGCAAATATTATTGTTGTTAAAATAAATTGTCTCAAGCAGCCAGCGAATAGACATGAAATCATTCAATAATTTATCCAACCCTGTAGAAGGCTTTCTCTGTTTTTCCTGCACTTACAAGCTCGTCGTACTTAGGTAAGATCACCAAACAAGTTCTCTTAAAGAAAAACTTATCTTTCCTCATAATCAGGCAAAATTGCATTATGTTACAATATTACAGAATTTCCTCGTACAATGATACAACAATAAAAAAGGTCTTGCCTCATGAAAAACGGGCTAAGCCTAAGCTTCTAATGTTACAACAGTTCTTTGTGGAAGACTGGGATTTTACATTTCACCGATAATCAATGCTAGTTTTACATGACATATCTCACAACAATGACCTAGCTAAGTGCACTTCATGTAAAGAGTTACACGTATCCTCTTATGTCTTTTCTCTTTCAAAGCACAAGATGCAAATTAAATTTTATGTGGACGAGTGTAGAGGTTCGAATCTCACTGTATCGTGTGACCATTAACAAAAAATCTGGTTGTTCTATACAAACGGAAACGGTTCCAAAACTCTATCAATCGTGTCCAAGACATTAAACAGCATAAAAGTTAAAATCCATCAATCCTGAATATGCCATATGGATACATCAAGATTCAAGATAAAAATGCAAAGTTTCCCATGAAGTACCTTGTCAGGGTTATTTTTTTTTTGTTAGTACAGCTCCAAGTGCACCCCCAAGTGACCATCCAAATACAACTATTCTAGATATGTCAATATCATACCTTTGAGAAAGATGATCCAATGCAGCCTGGCCACAAGGAGCCAATAAAATTGGGATAATTTTGAGTAAAAAGTTTGATGACCAAAATAAGGGTATTTATCAAAAAGCACACCTATCCTTAGTAATTCAATGCTGAGTTTCTGTGGAATGCCAAGGAAACCCTTGAAAGTGAACAATAAGTAATTGGCTCACCCCCAGAATTGATACCTTTCTACAAGCCTAATTGATACGTGAAGTTAACAGAAAGACCCACCAAACAATCCCTTTTGGTTTCAGCAAAAAGCATCGATTATTAATCCGAAAGTGGCATGAAATCCAAAACCCAGATACTCATTTGATCAGATGCAACTTGCGTTCAAATGGGTCAAGTGAATTTGCCAACTTCAAAGCATAACCCACGTCAATGGCGGCCCTTGTTCCAAAACCATATTCGAATAAAAAAATATAATCCGTCTGGTTAAATTGGGCCGGACCGGTTTGAGTACCCGATTCATTACTAGAGCAAACCCCCTTCTTTTTCCATATATAGAAAAAGGGATGAAAGGAAAAAAGAAGCAAAAAAATATGTACAATTTGAGATGAATGAAAGGGAAGGTCAAATGATTCTTGTATAATCATGTAAAACAAATATGTATAATTTGAATAATTCAAAAAAATTATGTGTATAAGATTTCGTTGTTACTCAGTAAATTACAAAGAAAGTTGGGACCAATAAGTAATAAACTTATTTGTATAAATAGCATTACTCAATTTTAAGTATTTTTTTAAAAGGCAGAAAATATTGAAAGGAAATATTATATGCATAGCCCGTACTAAGTGTCTTCACGTTACATGCCAAAACTTTCGAGATAACCAATTCTATTATATATTACTAGATTATAGCTAGCTAGATAATTTAAATGCCAAGAAACTAATTCTATTCACTTTTGCATAATGACAATGATATATAGTCGTAATTGAAATTATGTGCCGTGTGTCTTTAGCCATCATATGCATTATAACTTTAGAAGCTTTTAATCTTTCTTTCTTTGATGCTCAGCTACCAATCCAACACCATTGTCTCGAAACATCTACAAGAGGACCACAAGGAAGATGGGAAGGTAACTTTGAACTCTCTTTTTTTTCTTTTATTTTTGTTTTTTACCCTCCTTCTAAAATAGAAAATGGTGTAACAAAGAAAGCAACCCCCCCCCCCCAAAAAAAAGCATCACAGTTAATAAAATTTTAAAAAAAATGATATTAAATAGACTATGAGGACATTCTTATAAGAAACACCAAAAAAACAAATCTCGCAACAAAAACAGTAACATAGCAGTTTATATTATCCTAGACAAGAAGGAATCTAATAGAATTAGTCTGAAGTAGAGGCTGCCCCAGGAGGGGAAAGTGGGAAACATCACTTCCGATATTTTTACCCCATCATCCAAAAAGTAAACATTATTCTATATAAACCTAGAGTAGTAGTAAGCTGAATGCTAATCCAAAATATAGAAGCTTCAAGACATGAGATTTGGGACAAACTCCTTGCAGCTCATTGAACAGAGGCAATGTGTCGGATCAAGTCAATCACACGTGAGCTGCAGTGAAAAAATAACATTGAAAGTGAAATTAGGGATACTAAGTGTACAAGGAGCAGCAGGTCATGTTTTAACAGTGATCTAATAATGCTTATGAGGAAGCAGGAGCCAAAAACCATTTACAGTGACAACTTGATGACTCAGCCTAGAGTTCTAACTCCAAAGACTGCTGGGGTGTGTAACCTTTATCTTTTGACACAAGATGAAATAATGTATAAACTGCCTCAAACACAAACGGTGCAGAGTTGCATGCAAAAATGAGATTGTCCAAACTAAACTAATGTCTTTAGGCATAAAGAAATCGGAGAGTTCTATGAGGAATTAGTTGCTATCTAGTAGGCTAGTAGCTGGAATTTATGTTTGACTGCGCAATAACTCAGTTGTTCCATGAACAGTTCAAGACTGCAAGTTGTTTGACAGGTCTTAGTAAGTGCTATGCTGTTGTCTCCTTTTTTCTGAAGAAAATTGCTAATTAGTTCAAAAACAAAATACACGTAGTCCATTCATGTTCGTTTTATTTACTTCAAAGAAAGACCCAAATATGACACAAATAACAAATATTGAAGATGATCATATGTGATGCACCGATACTTCAAAATTGGTGACGTATCCGTATCGTACCCGTATCCGATACCGATATGCGTATTATACTTCTGCATCCATATTTTTATTGTATCTTTGTATTTTTTGTTTCTTGATTACCTACCGCCTTAAAGATATTATTACTCAAAAAATTCTAGCTATAGATTCAAACCCCGTTCTCATCAATTACTTTTCTTAAAATATATTATTACTCTTGCAATCATGACCTCCTCAAAATCAAAGTAAATTGGTGAGGAATTTCACCAAATTTAAATTTTATTTTTTTACGTATATAAATATAAACTTATTTTATTCAATATGCATTGTCGTACCTGTATTCTAATTTTTTTTAAACTACCGTATTTACTTATCGTATCGTATCGGATACTCGTACCCGTACCCGTGAACATAGATGATCATGTGGTTATACTGTTGTTTTCAACAAGAAATTCAATTACTTAATAGAAGTCATTATGTGGGTAGCCCACAGATTAAAAAGACTTCCCACTTGTAAAAATAAAAAGGCGAGCCATAGAAATCTGTTTTACCTGTAGCCCCATTCATTGTCATACCAAGAGACAAGCTTCACAAAATTGTTATTCAAAGAAATTCCAGCCTTGGCATCAAAAATGCTTGACCTGCCAGCATGTGCATGGTGGATCACAAGGTAAGCTTCATCTCACTAATTCACTTGCAAAACTTTAAAGTAAGAAGAAAAGTGACATAATCTAGCAATAAGGAAATAAGACCAAAACAAGAGTAACATAATCTAGCCAAGATACCAAAAGACCGAGGAACATCTAATTATCAATACTAAATTCCTCATGCTAAGCTAAAACCGAAAATTGACTACCTTAGGTGCATAATGCATGATGGTGGCATACTAATTTTGTAACTTTCAGTATCATCACCTGCTGTCTCCCAGAAAATCGGTAGACACAACATCATCCTCTGTGTAACCAAGGATTCCCTTCAAACTTCCCTCAGATGCCTCCCTATGAAAAATTTGTAGACAAAGGAAGATGAGGACTTGATTATAGCAACTACATCTGGAAAAAAAAAAACAGGAGCACCTTATCCCCAAAAAAAATTGTTCTTACTTGATAGCAGCTTTAATGCCATCATAACTGGCTGCCTTCTCAATTCTAACAGTGAGGTCAACCACTGAAACGTCTACAGTGGGAACTCGGAAAGCCATTCCTGTCAATTTATTATTCAGTGATGGCAGCACCTTACCAACAGCCTGCACAGTTACAAATACAGTAAGCACAGTCATTTTCCAGAAAGAACTCGTTTGAGTACTAAATGTATTTAAAGATAATAAAAATTGGAACAATGCAACATAATTTAGTAAATATAACAAATATCAAAATCAGCGCCTCTATAGGAAAAGTTATCATTGGCTGTGTTGAAGTTACTAAAATAATTTTCGAAGTTACTAACATGTTTTGCCAAAGTTGCATGTTTGTATAAATAACATTACTACTTCTCAATTTTAAAAATATGATAAAAGGATCTGTTAAGCATGGTAGCCGTTGGTGGGGGCAGGGAGGTGGTTCCAAGAACATCTGGGACTATAAAAGAAAGGACATCAGTGGTTGATCAGATATGATGGAGACTTGCATTCATATGTTGCTGGTTGAACCTACCTATCTTTGCCAAGATCAACTATCACTTAAAGGGGCAACTTGAACTTGAAATCACATGAACAAAGAGAGGGAAAGGGATGTACAGATAAATTCATATATGCAAGTTAGATACCTTAGCAGCTCCAGTACTACTAGGAATGATGTTGAAGGAAGCAGCTCTACCACCTCTCCAGTCCTTGGATGATGGTCCATCAACAGTCTTTTGAGTGGCTGTGTAACATAGAAAGATAAGTCATGAAAGAATAACGTCATGTTTGGTACATCCACAGTTTGGTAGCTTGTTGTTTGGTACATGAAATCAATGTGGAATGAATGAAAGTTGATCTAAATAACATAAAATCCCTTAATAAGAAAAACTATAAAGTTTAACTTTTTCATATATTTCTTATATATGTAATCTGAATGACGGCAATATACAAGTTTAATTTTTTTTATCACTTGATAACAAAAAAAAAAATATTGTCGATAAAAAAGACAAAAAAATTAAAGTGTGTACATTGTTATTTGAAACTTAAGTACAATATAGATATTAAACTTTTATTTATTTCACCTCTTATTTAAATATTCTAGGGATAGCATTCTCTATTGCTCATGGGATTTAAGTAGTTTTAATTTAACAAGGGTAATAATTGTCACTTTGTAAAATTAATGAGGGTATGTTAGGAAAAGAAATATTCAAACCCCATTCCATAAGCAAGGAATCCCAATCCCACCTCTCTAGGAAGGAATGGATTCCATGCTCTTTTCCTTGTTCTGTAGAATTAGGCATGGAATGGAATTACCTTTTTCTTCTTAATAAACGTGGGAATCCCTCATTTCATGGAATGAGCATGGAATGGAATCACCATTCCTGCGTACCAAACGTGACATAAATTCTATGCAACTAGGAGGAATACATAACGTTACATACTTACCTGTAATAGAGTGAACAGTGGTCATGAGACCTTCAACAATACCAAAATTGTCATGAATAACCTGACAATATTTCATCAAGATCACTTAATTGAGTTTTTGTTTTTTCTCTAAATAATAAGAATCTTTCTTTCCAACTTTAAGCAACTATAAGACAAACTACCTTTGCAAGTGGAGCAAGACAGTTGGTTGTGCAGCTAGCATTAGAAACAATATTAAGATCTGGCTTGTATTCTTTCTCATTGACACCAACAACAAACATTGGGGCATCCTTGCTAGGGGCAGAAATAATTACCTTCTTTGCACCACCCTAATATCAAAGTACATAACCACAAAATTAAGAGAAAAAGCCAAACATGAGATCAAACAGGGTTTTAAGACATCAATAATTAAAATCCCCCCTAAAGGTTTCTAAAATATGGTCAATAAACATTTTTTAACATGGCTCTTGAAACAAATAGCATGCCCCTGTCCTTGGTCCATTCAACCAGTATAAATGTTTGCAGAACCCAATAAAAGAATATAAGGGAAAATATAAAAACAATATTTTCAGGATGAACATTTTTCCACATTATTTTTAGTGTCTGAGATTTATGATGAGACCATGTTAAACTATAAAACAGAGCCTGTCAAGATACTTGTTCAGAAAGTTTTTTTGTGGAAACAATAGTTAGATTGAGGACTACCATATAGATATCTGATATCATGCCATCAAGAGTAGGCCATAAACCACCCCCTCATTCTTTTACTTGATTTCAAAACATATATAGTGGCAATCACAGTTATAATTGATTCACGACACCATGTGATGCGAATACTTAATGACAAACCTTCAAGTGGGCAGCTGCCTTGTCTTTATCAGTGAAAACTCCAGTGGATTCAACCACAAAGTCAGCTCCAGCCTCACCCCACGGAATCTCTTCTGGGTTCCTAATCAAATAAGAAAAAAAATTATGTCTGAGAAATTATTTCAATAAGTTCTGTGGTGTGAGTTATATTGTATCCACATCCAAATTACTTACTAGTTACTACAGAACTAGAATATACCTCATACCAAAAACAGTGACCGGCTTATCACCAAAGAGAAGGGTTTTATCATCCTTAACCTTAATTTCATGGTGTTTCCATTGCCCATGAACACTATCATACTTGAACATGTAAGTCTGCAGGGTACAATTCCAAATTATTAATAGATAAAACTCAGTAACATGCGACTGCAGGCAGGCACACAAAGTAGATTTACATAACAAATTTGAAACAAATGAATCTTTCTTGATTGCAAACCCAACAAAATAATGAAGTTATTTGGACAAGATAATATACTCATATAGACAGCTATACCCGTTTCATTAATACCTTTAACAAACAAAACAAAATAATGTCCCAAGTCTACGATCATATTACAAGTGCTTTTTTTCTTTGACCAAAAATAAAGCCCAGATATCAAATTAAAGTAATGCAATGTAAACCAAGTATTAGCGAGATCCATGCATGGTCATCTACAACAATGCAGAATTAATCATCACACAACCCACAAATGAAGCTACGAAAACTACCCAAAAAACTCACATACACACAGAGGCTAACTGCTTTGCTTACCATGTAATCAGTGGTGATGAAAGGATCGTTAACAGCAACAAGCTCCACGTCATCTCTCTGCAAAGCCACTCTGGCAACCAGACGGCCAATTCTTCCAAACCCTTCATCATCACAAACAAACACATACACACACACACACATAAATTACCATTACCAAGCAACTAAACATCAGCAAAGTTATCTTTTTCTTTGTCAACTCATAAAGGAGTCATTCACTTTATCTTTAACGAAGTTGTGACACATAAACAAAAAAAATGGAAATAGCATTGGAGTACCATTGATGCCAATCTTGATCTTCTCACCCATGAGTCTCTCTCACTCAGATAAACCTGAAAGGAAGAAGAAAGGGTAACAGAGGCGCACAGGGCAGTGAATGTGAGAACAGAAGATCAAGGAGAAGTGGGAGTTGGGACACAGTGTATTATATATATATATATATATTGAACGTTGAATGAATGTGTGTGAGGAGAAATAGTCGAAGGTTGAGAACCACAAAGTGCTGCATGCATCCGTTGATTTCGAGAGAAAGGTTCAAGCACTCACATGATCAAACCATACCCGTCACGAGATAACCGGCTTTGTGTAGAATCGGTAAAAACCCATTGCATGATGGCTCTTAAAAGATTAGAAGCTAAAAATTTAAAGAAACTTTATATTAAAAAAATGAAGCCAAATTTTCAAAAAAAAAGATACTAGCACATACTTTTTTCTTGATGATATTATCTAATGGAATTATCTTTTCACTTGTAAACATTACTATTATATATCTTTTAAGTCAGTGAGTTTAATAATTATCCTATCATAATTATCTTCATTAGATTTTGAAAACTAAAAGCTAATACAAATTTTATGTACAAACAACATTTCCAATAAACATAATTGAAAGGTTAATGTGCAAAGCAAGTATGCAATGCACTTACTCCCGTATTTAGAATCTTTAAAATGAAAGAATTAGTTTAAAAATGTATGAAATAATATTAATTTAATTGCGTAATATCTAATGATTTGTAATTTTTAAATCCTACCATTTGCTAAGATTTGTAAAGGAGAATCCTGCAGGTGGGTCACACTTGGAGTGGACCCACATGTAACCCGGACTAAATAATTAAAGAGTAATGATTTTTGCACATTATATTTTTTATACCGCTTTTATACTTGGTTAACGATAAATAAATTTTTTATTAATACAGTGTATTGTTTAGTTAATGAGTTTTGATAACCAATCACTTACAAGCTAGTAAAATTCATTAACCAAATAATATGTTGTATTAACCAAACATTTACTCATTGTTAACCAAGTGTAAAAAATGTGTGAAAAAAATAATATGCACATATTATTACTCATAATTAAACCCGTAAACTATTTCATTTTAAATATTTTAAATAAATTCTTTTTGACCTTGAAGTTAAAATTGTTGAAACCATAGGGTAAAGGACTAGTTGTAGTTTATTCCTTTTTAAGCAGAGAGAGTAAGCAGCTAAAGCATGGCACTGAGAAAAAGAAAAAGGTTTCAAAGATTTCTTGTTCATTATTACATCAGATTATATATTATTTTTACAGATTGTTTCGTAAGCTTGCTTGAAAGTAACAGAGTAACTTTCCACAACCAAAGATATGTTGGGGTACACGAACTCATGGTTACAGGACAGTCAACAGAGATGCCACCTATGCCAATACGCCCAGAAAATCTGACAGCTTTATCAATCTGAGCATACTCCACACCACAGGGTGGCTCCCCATTCCCTCAAAGTGCTTCCAATATTGAGACCAACAAGCCAAACTGGTTTGGCTTGGGCATGAAGATGGTTATAACATATAACTGGGATAAAGAGCTCTTCCCATCTCTTTGCTTCAAGAGAGGTTTTTTATCTGGATTCAACCTCCATATGGTTCCCCACACCCCGAAATCCAAGGGGAAAAATCCGTGGGGGCAATTGCCTCAAAAGATTTGTGATAATCCCCGAGGCAATGCTGTTAAGACCATAGCATATTTATATTGGCATTACGTCTGAATCACAACAATCAACAAGAAGAAAATGATAACACAAAATTTGTCTGTAATAGAAAACAAACATTGTGCCCAACAAAGCAAACTAAGGAAGCATAGGCTTTGGCTTTCGGTTAATATTATTAAGCAAAATCCATACCTCCACCCTAGGTCGTCACTAAAAGGAAACTATGGGCATAATAAGTCTCTTTCAATCTGAAATCTGAATCTTATCGAAGAACCAAGAACTCGTGTCTCGTACAAAATTTAACTAATGAGTTCGCTCAACTACAATTTTCAAGTTCCAACAAAACTCAGTTGTAAAACTACATGAATAGTTCTGACTTGAGGGTCCACGTGGTCCATTAAGGGCGTTACATTGAAGAATGGATTGGAGACAACATAGTGCATAGTCACAGTCACGCCAAAAGAATAGTGCACTAAATTTTATATCTTTTAGTGAGAAATAGTACATCATAATACACAGGAAAAAATGGAATGGGACTTCCAAATGTGGTGTGCATGAGGTGAATGCATCTCACTGGCTCATCTAATCACACTCTCAAACATCTCTATCTCACAAAAAAAGATCTGACAGGTGGAGCGAACATGGAGCCGATCAGCAACTATGACCTTATCAAGCACCAAAACAAATCAAGTAATATATCACATATCCCCAAGTAAATTAGTAGCAGAAGAGTGATCTGAAGCTAATTTCAAAGACGGGGAAAGATTTTCTCTCTCATCATCATCTTAATCTGGTACATCTTAATATGAGAATTCATGACCTCGAAGTGAAATATATTTCTTGACCCAGATGGCAATATCCTCGGCACAAACCTGAGCCTGAGGGCTTTTGAGAAGTATGTCTAGTGTTGCAAATTCATGTACCGCATCTTTATACTCAAGAACAGGTGCATCAACATTCACCTTCCTGAGCTCCTCTGAGTAAGCAATGGCACGGTCCCTCATCCAGTCAAGTTCTGCCACCACTGTCAATGTTGGAGGCATCAGCTTTAAAGGAGGACCCCGACCTGGGACTAGGGGATTAGCGGCTGGATGGTCCAGGCTATATTCTTCCTCAGGTAGGAAAAGTTTCCATGCAAGCATACACATAGCCTTGTCATAAAAGTAAGAGTTTGCCAACTTTATTTCAGAATGAGTGGGCACACTTCCAACAAAAAACGGATACAACAGGACCTGTGCCACCACCTTGACAGGGTCCAGAAGTCTGCCTGCTTCCACAGCTTTTCGAGCCACGTAGTCTGCAATATTTGCACCACAACTCACACCAAGAAGAACACATCTGTTTCAATATTAAAGAAAAAAGAAAAGGTTAAGCACCGAACTAGCACAGTACATAACTCCATGAAGACTAGCAACAGGAACCATGACATGACAGGAAGAAATTAAGGTAACAAACAATACAACAACTTATCTACAACAAATGTTACCCTTCAACTTAAGCTGACAGCAAAGTTTTTCTGCTCTCAAACAAGGCAAGTTTTGAAAAGGCATAGCATTACACAATATATCCCACTGCGCCCTAAGGAGGCAATAGATAAACTTTTTCCCAAGTCATATACGATACTATAATCAAGCAAACCAATCATCCTCTTAACTCATCCAAATCACTTAGAAGCCAATTGCCAAATACGTGCTCTAAAAAAGAGTAATTTATTATTTGAAAACTACTATTGCCAAGCAAAATTTATATAGAATATTAAGAATGGGGAAATTAACCAGAATTAGACTGATTCCCTAACCAAGCTTCATGGAATAAATATTGGGGATGTTAAAGGAAGACGCCCAAGAAATCTGTTTAGTATAGAAGATAAAGTTGAGGTAGGTTTGCAGACATACAAGGAAAAAGATTAAACAAGATATGAGATTCTTAGCCAAAGCCAAGAAGAACAAACTGAGCACCACAACAGCACACGTAAAAGCGACCTAGAAAGATATGACTCCAAAATGGTTAGTGAAGGCCTCTAAATGAGAAAATGGCAGAAGCTTCATGTGGAGCATTCTATTAGCCTTCATTATCGGCCCATGTAGCCTACTCAATATAGTAGTGTCTTATTGTTATTAATGTTCTCCAATGGCATATTTAGCCCCTTGTCCATAAATTGGATTACACTAGCATATTCTAGGACGACAAATTCCTTTACTTTTCAAATAAGTCTATCGATGACAAAACTCACAAAAGTGCCAAAGGGATGCCTTTAAAGTACACAGTTATAGGTCTGCTAAAAGCACAGGAAAAAAACACAAAAGCCAGTAAACAGAAGGAAATGGAAAAATAAAAAAAAAAATCTGAAACCTGATACTGACAATAGATATAATAAGAAATCATCAGACCAAAAGCAAGAAAGATGAAATCCTAGGAGAAAAAGGTTCACATAAACTGTTGTTTAAGCGCATTAGGTCCACAAGTCCTTTTCTTTTATCATTAAAACCCTCTAATTTCCCCATTCAGTAGTGCACGATGACCTGTGCCAGCCATCAAATAACATCCACCAGAAGAATATCTTACATGCCATCATCACTTTACCACCTCTCTTTCAATGCCTTTGTGTTTTTTAACACATCTATTTTGTGCACTGAAGTTATAATAACTGGACTAAAGACACATTCTAAGGTGAAAGAAATCATATCATCAGACATAATCTCTTCAGATAATATGAAAAATGAAGCCTACTCCTTATATAAACAGTAGCAAAGTAAGACATCAATTCCCAGGTTAGCATAAAAAGGCTAATGCCCAAGAGTTAAACCTAACTATAAAATTAGCAAGATGAGACTGGCAAATGTGTTCTTCAACCGAGGAAGACGTGGCAAAAACAACTATAGACAAGTAAGAAATTTCCTTTCATTAAAAGCTAAATAATTTAATATACAGAAAGGTAGAAAGGCGAGACAGCAGGATGAATTTTGAGAAGCACATTGATTAGAACACCATAATTTCTACACAAGAAATTATGAATTTCATAACGCGTAACAGAATGTTCTCTCTGATCTCTACAACAACTGAGAATCCCAAACCAAATATATGAGCCAGATCTATATGTTTGGAACACAAAGATGCACCAAGATGTGATTTTACTAGAGAACACTCTGGCGGGACATTAATTAATCAGTAAAAAAAAGACTTTAAGTACATATTTTTGCTCCAAATCTAAAACTTCCTTAAAATGAGACTAATTAAATAAGTAAAACAATGCAGGATAACTCTGACGAGTCATGTTAGAATACTAGTTTTTTATCAGAACACACATATAAGTCAGTCACTTCATTGTAATCAACATTAAATTTGAATTTCAACTCAAACTTGCAGTCATCAAATTCAAATGATGGTCAACACTCGTTGCCCACTTTCATTGGTAAACTCTACTGCCCAGCTGGACACCTCACACTCTGTGATCCCTGACCAAGGAAGGGTTACCTTACCCTACACTATCTAATCGCTACCTATATATAAAAGAGACAATGAATGTATGCACAAAGCATTTTAGTCACAACTAAGATCATAATTCAATCCAAATTTTGAAATGCTTAAGTAGATCACTCTAGCACAATAAGAACCAAGATATAAATTCAATAGAATCACAAAAAGGAAAATAAGAAGTGTAACCTTGATGGATTTCCATGAGCAGCCAACCACGGCTCAACCATTGAAGCACCAAAAGAGTCAACAATATGCCTATGAGCATCTGTTTTCTTAAACTCAGCCCCACCACCACCACCACCACCACCACCCTTCCCATTCCCCATTGATTTACTACACTCAGCTAAATTCGCCTGTTTAGCCAACCAATTCAACACCTTCAACCCGTCCTCAAACGCCGCCGGATATCGGTTCTCCGGCGCCAGCCGATACCCGACGGCCACGACGATCACGTCGCACAGTTTCGCGATTCGCCGGCAAAAGAAATCATTGGCGACCGAATCGTTGCTCCCGCTAACCCAACCGCCGCCGTGAAACTGCAGCATCACTGGCAATCTCCGGCGATTATCCAACGCCGGCGAGTAACCGCGGTAAACGCCGCCGTTGATCAAATTCAAACCCTCGACGTCGTTGCTGGCCCCAGTGCTGTTCCTTCTGGGTTCTTCCCTCGGTGGCGCACCCGAAGGGCCATAGCTATTGCGCCGCAAAGCTTGCGAATTTGAACCGTGGGTCGCCGCATCAACGTGCGCAGATTCGGGTTTGCGGTGGGTAGGCTTGGGCCTAGGCTTGGGAGGGTGGTGAGGCTTGGAATCGGGTTCGGGTGGGGTGAGCGCAGATTCGGGGAGGAAGATTCTGATGGAGAGGGAGGTGAAGGGGTCGATGTGGATGTCTTTGGTGGCGACGCCGTCGGCGAAGGAGGGGTTGGCGGCGGCGACGGATTCCTCGGGTCGAGAAGAGACTCCGAACGGGTCGGATTCTTCGGGCGGGGCTTGAATTCGGTTCTGTAAACGGTGCTTCAAGAGGAACTTGAAGAACACGCTGTAGAGCTTCACAGCCACACTTGGCATTTCTCTATCTCTCTCTCTTAAAATTTTGGTGTTTTTTTTTTTTTTTGCAGAAACCGGAAAGGAAGACCAGTCTCTGGTGTTGGGATTACGATAAATTCATAACTAAATTAGGATTGGAATTGGGATTAAGCTGTGATTTGGATCATATGGGATTAGGGTTTTATTTTTATTTTTTTAGGACCCTAAATGGTTTGAATCTGAAGCTTCGATTCAATGGCGTGGTGAGGTGAAAGAGACGAGAAGACACACCAGACAGAAAAGCATAGAGAGAGAGAGAGAGAGGGGGGGGGGCTTTGGTTTTTTTTTTTTCGAAAATAAATCTGTGAATTGTTGTTTTTTATTTTGGGGATTTATTATCCTATTTGGAGTTTTCTAATTTTTCTTTTTAAAAAAAATATATTTTGATAAGTTTTTTTGAATAAATATTTAATTTAATTATTAAAAATTTTATTTGACTTTAAATTAATTTTTTATTTATCAATAAATTAAAAATAATCTAAAAATATTAATAACATTAAATTAATTCTTAAAAAAAATATTTTTGTTATTAAAATAATCTTTAAAATAACATTATATTAAATTTGAAATAATAAAACTTATAACATTAATTATTATGAAATAATCAACTTCATGTTATTAATAAATAGAATATGAATATTTTGGGTTGAGCAAAATAAGTATTTATTTTTTTATTTAAATTTTTTGTGTGTGTCGGGAATCTACCTATCTATGCCACGTGGGACGTGTGGTGGAGTCAGAAAGGGTTATGTTCATGTGCGTGCGGTTACAGTAAACTAATTGGCGAGGTTGTACTTTTTGTACAAAATTGTCCCCGAGAGTGAGAGGTGAATAAAAATGAGTCGTTTTGTAATAAAAAAATATTAATTAATTTTTAAATATCATTTATATGATTATTTTAATGAAAAAAGTTAATTAAAGATAAAAAAAATTCACAATAAGATGAAAACGATAAAGGAAAAGGTACAACCATTTCTTCAATGAAAAGTGTTGGTGGATTCATCTAATTTATTCAATTTATGTTGATTTAAATGAAAGGAATTTAAATATTTTATCTTGTATTCAATTTTTAATATAATATATACCTAAATTGTAGTTAAAAGGGATTTTCATTTTTGACATTTCACAATGATCTATGAAATTAAGTTTTTATTTTTTGAGTAAGAATATATCCTCATTAGACACAAATAAAATAAAATCCAATCCATGCTCGTCCGCGTTGGAAAATGTGAAAAACAACAAAGTTTTTAATTTTGACCTAAGATTACCTTATTTTTTTAATTATCATTGTCTTATTTTTTTTGTCTTCTAAAATATGAAATGTGGATCATCTTCCTTTCTTAATAATAATATAATATCATGAAAAGAAATACAAATTTTTCTGTGTTAAGATCAATTATTAGTCATATTATATAAAAATCAATATATGTGCTTCTTTTTACCATAACATGATGATGATACTGTAATATTTTTAAGCAAAAGAAGAAAATTCAAATTTAAGAAGTGTAATTAATATGAAAATTACAAATAAAATTTGTGCAAGTACTTATTAGATAAACCAAGTTAGATAAGTACTTATTTGAATAGAGCTATTATCATAAGTGTGATCTAAAATAAGAAATAGTGTTTAGATAAATACTTTAAGAAACGTTTTTCATAAACTTTTTACAATAGGTATTATGTATTTGAGAGATATGTTATGATTATGTTAATTCATTAATGTTAATTTTTGTTAAAATTATTATAAAAACATCGAGCATGGAAGTTATTTTTGCTTTCATAAGCTTGAATTTTTTGGCTTATGAAAATAAGTCCAACACAAACTTAGGTTCTATTTGGATACACTTATATTGTTAAGAAACATTGCTCAGATGAGAGAAAATTGAGAAAATGTGAAAATGAAATTGATTGAATAAGAAAGTTATCTAAAAATTGTATACAAATATGGCTTATATAGCATTGGAGATGTAACTAATTACACCTAACTAACTAATTATTAACTAATTATTATATATGTTAACAGCCCCTCGTAAGTTGGAGGATGCGTACTTAGCATTCCCAGCTTGAGATGAGCAATACAATCTATCACAAAGAAAATAACAAAGTACAAATCAGGTTGTAATCACATCAACCAACAAGAAAAATATAAAAATGAATGCTGAATGAGAGATGGTAACGGCCGAAGTACATAGCTCCTAGAAGTCTTCGACCTTTTTTTAGGCCCCTTCGATCTTCTTCCAGTGTCTCCACAGCACTTGTCCCAAGCAAATTGGGGCTTTTCAAGACACCAAACAACATTACAACTGAGAAAACTTTAACCACCATAAAAATGGCAGAAGCAAACGAAATCAAAGCTTAACCACCATGATAAGACAGAAGCTAAAATCAAGGACAAATCATGAATGAACCAAGATTAACAAAAACAAAAAATGAATGGCAAATCTTTTGCCACGTGGCTGCACATTTCCACTCATACAATGGAAAGGAGAAAACAAAGTCCAAATTCATCCAAAAAAAATCATAATGAAACCACCGAAAAGTGAGAAAAGGTGAAATGAAAAGTTTTCTTTCCCATATCCCCAATGAGTAAGCGTTGGAACCCGCGTGCAACATCAAACAACATCGTGTACGAACTATCGCGGAGCTTCATCTCCAAATCCATCATCCCTTCCACATCACCAGTAGAGCAACAGCCAAGAACTCTTGGAGCAGATGTGGTAGGGAGGATCGAAGCCTTGCGAGCATCAGCGGGAAAACGAAGAGGCATAAGGCCAAGAAACTGGCAGCGGAATTCCGATGGAGTAAGATCGGAGAATTTTGTGACGCCGTGGATGGCAGAGGGATCTAGTTTCTGGTGCGACTTGGCCCGTACCAAGTTTGCCTTGAAGTCACCGAAGGTGGCTCGGATCAAAAGGTCTTCTTCATCATCGATCTGTTCCTTACAAGTAACCTCCGATTTCGTGCAAGCTTCGGAGACTTCATCATTTTCCTTTAGATTCTTAGTTTTGAACTTCAAAATCATGCTCCTATTGTGTTCACGAACTCCGGAATTGGACTCCACACACAAAGAATACTCTGACACCTCCACACACGAATGACTTCTAGGTGCTAGTTCTTCGTGGTAGAGCTTCCAGTTTGATCTTCAGGATCTGATTGTCATTGGTGTTTGGTTCCCGAGAAATGCAGGGAAAATTCTGCGGTGAATCTTAGTTGTAAATGTGGTGATTGAATAGAAAGTGAGTGATAGAAAATGAGAGAAATAGAGAATCAGAGGAAAGAGAAAAAAATTTGAGTTCAACATGAACTCAAATGCAGCGAAAGATAAAATTTCTTCAAGGTAGATACCATATAAGCTCTGATACCATGTTAAGAAACATGAATCAGATGAGAGAAAATTAAAAGAATGTAAAAATGAAATTGATTGAATGATAAAGTTATTTAAAAATTGTATACAAAGATGACTTATATGGCATTGGAGATGTAACTAACTATGTAACTAATAAAACCTAACTAACTAATTACTATATCTGTTAACATATATGCAACATATTTAGGTTTATCTACTATAATAAACACCTATAAAGTGTTTTTATTCTGTTTGGATGAGTTTATTAAAATAGCTTATGAAAATACCTATAAATTTTTTTAGACTTATCTTCATAAGCTAAAAGTTCAAGTTTACTAATATAAGTCTTTGTGAAAGCTAAAAATAGCTTAGGTGCTAATTGTTTTTTTACTAATTTTTGACAAAATTAACCTTGAAGAATTACCATAATTCATAGCATATGTCTTAAATGCACAATACTTATTTCAAAAGGTTTATAAAAAATGTTTCTCAAAATATTTATCTAAATGTTATTTAACTTATTTTAAACCATACTTATAAAAGTAAAACTTATTAAATAAATTATATTCGAATAAATACTTATATAGATTATTTATTCAAACATAATCTTATAAAGTTTTAAAAATTATTTTAATAACCTTATTATCTTTATTAAAAAAAATATATATTTTATAAATATTTTTTACGGGAAGATAAGCCCGCACGGGCCCAAATCCCCGATGATGATTTCGGTTCGTTTGAAACCACTAGGACCAATTCAAATAAATAATTCAGTTCACCACTCAACAAATATATTTGAATATTAATTTTAATTGAAAATTTGAAACAGAGCCGCCAAGGTAGAGGCTGTTACAAGACCAGTCTAATGTCTAATAGATATTTGAGTTAATACTCAAATTTTAAAGATATATGGGACATTAGTTTAGTTTTTTAATTATTTTTTATATCAAAATAATCCTTTAATGTTATTTTTTAATATTAAAGTGGTTTTTCAAAGTTATTTTTTGACATTAAATTAGTCCTTAAAAAAGGTTAAAAAGAACTAATTTGATGTCAAAAATAGCTAAAGAACCAAACTAATATCTCATGTATCTTTGAAGGACCAAATTAAATATTTACTGTATATATTTTCTATTTTTCTATTTTCTATTTTTCTTCAATTTTTTATAGGCTTAATCATGATTGATAATTTTTTTAATGTATTTGTTAGAACCAAAGATAAATTGAGAAATTGAATTTGGAACTAAAGTAGTTCAAATAATTGATCCCCTCAAAGTTTTAAAAATAACAAATGTATTAAATAAAAATGAATAAGTAAAGTTTCATTTAACCAGTATGTAACATAAAAGAATTGATAATCCAATAATGTTTATCTTACTTAAAAATATGTTGATTATAATCTAATAAGGAAACACAGTTTTCAACTAAACTTTATTAGCATGCGTCCAATATGACTCTTGTTATGAATGAAAAGAAATTTGGAATGTGTCTAATATACTCTTTAATTATTCTACTCCCTCTGTCCCAAAGTTTTAGTGGTTTTAACATTTGATTTTTGTCCCAAAACTTTAGTTGTTTTAGAAATCCAATGAATAATTAAGCATTTTTCCCACTACACCCTTAGATTAATTAAAAGCATACATTAATTATATTTTATATTTACTAGGTAGCTATAGTGAAATTTGCATTGAAAAGTGACACTTTCATTAAAGTGACACCAACCATCAAAGAGACACTAATGGATGCATGACTAAAAACACATCAGCCCATAAATATTATGAGAATTTGGAAAATAATTAGTGACAAAAAGGAGCAATAATTAAAGAAATTTTAGTCTAAATTTATCTCAATTAATTATTTCTTAACCTATGTGGCAAAACCTTAAACAACCAAAGTTTTGGGACAGAGGGAGTAGTATATTATATTAGATCATCCAAAGTTTTCTTAAAAACCTTAGATTCAAATATTCGTCCAAAGTTCGAATTCAAATACAAGAAATGTTCATCATTAAATGTTGAAGCAACCTCTAACATAGTACGCGGCAAAAAGAAGTCAACTATGCTACGAAGTTGATACTTATAACAATTATAAAGATCAGCAAATAAAGAACTTTCTGCGTGCTCAAATAATTCAGAACTAAGATATCATATTCTTAGTAATCTCTGATAATCAAAGTCACTTTTCAGAAAAAGCTCAACACAATATCAGCTTATGCATTTAATGTTACTTAGAACTGTAATAAATGTTTCTGTTGGACGAAGAAGCTTATAAAGACCACTTCAAGTGCTTGTTGCCTATAAATACAAATGTCTTCGAAGAAAGAAAGTAGAGCGTCTTACGTGATCAAAAGAGAAAAAATTCAAAACTTACACTCTTTCTTTTCTTTACACTCTTGTATAGAGTTTCTTTCTTGAGAATTATTCTTTTATCCTCATCTTTTATGAATTAATTTCAAGTGTTGTTTTTAATAACCTTTATTTCAACTTACTGGTTTTAGCTTGAAGAGACTGTGTATAAAAGAATACTTGTTTGTTAGAACCTGAAGAGGTTTGAGAATACTTGTATACCTGAAGAGGTGGTACTTGTAATCTTGTGAAGATTAGTGGAAAATCTTTCTCGTTGAAGAGACTGGACGTAGCTCTCGGGTTGTGAGAGTGAATCAGTATAAATATCTGGTGTGAGCTTCTCTTCCCTCTACTTGTGTTTTATTTATTCACTAACATCTGATGATTGTCATTATTTTCTTAACAACGTTTTTAAGTTAAACATGAAATCTTTCAACTGCATTCAAAAGAAGTTTTATAAAAACCTTCTCTGCGTCTAACAAACTGAGAAGTTTTTCATTTCGTTCATTTCTTATTAAATTTCAACAAGATCCTTGTTTGAACTTTTAATTAAGGAAAAAGTTTTTCAAAAAGGTTAAGAAGCACAATTCAACCCCCTTCTTATGTTTCACTTGATTATTTCAGTATTAATGTGAATCATTTTCTACATATATTTTGATGGACTGAGATAGATGGATAGATATACAAAAATAAATTATGAGAATAATTTGGATAGTATACAGCCCAATTCGTATACCTCGAGTCTAAATGGATAACAAAAAGGATAACTAATGACAAATATAAATTTAATATAAACGGATGTGAAGAAATTGGTCCTCAACCTTAATATAAGGGAATGCTATTAGTGTTCTTTACTCAAATCTTCCATATTCGAGGATTATACTGAACTGTTTTTTTTTCCCTGAAATATACACACACACACTCTGTTAACAAAGAAAATTCACCTACAAAAAGTTTTTAATAAATTTTATAACAAATAACACTACATAAAAAAAATTGTTGTTGGTGAATAAAAATTAAATTCTGCTCCGTATATTATTTGAGACATCAACTGATTTATACCTATAAAAAAAATCATATCAACAGTTATAGTCTTTATTTTGCTATATAAAATTTTAATGTTAATATTAGCCAGCGGCAGTTTATATAATCTACATTGAAAATTGTTCAAATAATTTAAAATATCAAATTGTATATCAAGGAACAATAAGAGACAGTGAGTACAAACTACAAAGTAAATAATGAAATACTAGGAAAAAGAAATATAAAACTCGTAGTTAAATATCATCATGAATTTAATTACATACTTGACAATTTTTTAATAAAACATTGTTATAAGAATAAACAAAACTTTTTTTCCAATCCAACATAAAGAGGATTCACTCAATCCTTTTTGTCAGTAATAAAGATACATGTTCTACATAAATTTGCGTTCATCATATGTAAAACAAATACAGAGCATTGGCCATAATTCATGATAAGATAAGCTCTAATTACCCAATTTCCTTAACAACTAACTCACCTACACAAAAGAACCAAGATTAACACTAAATATTGGCGAACAAAAAATGGAGCATGCTTCCATCAAAGTAAAGTATGAAAGCAGATTAAACGTTGAACTCAAGCAATTTGAGATTCTTTAAAACATCATACTGAAAAGACCAGCTTTACAAAGCAAACTTCCCAATAAACCGGGGCTTGAGGCACCATTTGTGTCCACCCAATCCAATATATACATTCTATACTTGCAAAACCAATATGGAGCTATTTTGCACCCCCATATTTGTCTTTGAGAGTTCATCATGTGGCCAAGGGAACCAACAAAAACAACTTTCTTGCACATACCACCCCTTGTATTCTCATGCTTTTCGACCCTGCAATGCCAAAAATCAAGGATTACTCCAACTGAGCTCTACTTGCCCTACCAGAAGGTGAATGGGAGGCAGTTCTGGGAGAAACCAGAACTGGTTCATTGCTTGCAGCTTTCACGGCTGCCATTTCTTCTAAGCGCTTCCAGGTGGCTTCCCGCTTTGACTTTATATCCTTCTCTTGAGCTTCATCTTCCTGAAATTTGAGCATGCACTCCTCATAGAATTCAAGATCCATATCAGAGAAGATCTTGCGGACATTTATTGTCAAGCTCTGGACAGCCTGGTTCCAGTGATCTCGTGCATTTTGCTCCAGAGCAGGTAAGACAATGGGAAGTATAATTTTGTGGTTCTGCTTAATTAGGTTCTCAATGTGCTCATTATTCCACAAGAACAAAGCCCTCTCTGCTACCTGCAAATAAACAAGCAAGCATATAAGAGAGAGAGCACAGGACTAGAGTGAGGTAACAGTATCTACTATCCAGAGTATCACCAATAGTTGTCGTTATTATGAAATCCTATCAGGACTGAAGAATGGCAACTAGGTATAAAAATTAAGTGGGAACATTAGGAAGTTAATTTTGCCCTCTTTTTCAGGAAGGATATCTACAGTGCACTAATAAGATCAATTCCGATTTGACTGTGTCTTAAAGACACCACTGATCAATCAATTTGAGACACTTATGTTAGCTTTGTACTAAGCTTTATTAGATGTTTATTGTGCCCAATATTAGTATTTTAGATGAGTTTAATGTTGTTGGGCCTCATTCGGCTTTAATACAAATTATGAATAATTCTTGGATTTTGACCTTTCCTCCTTGGTTAGGTCATAACTTGGGACTCGGTGATCCATTTGCGGTGATCTTGGTGTCTTTGGAAAACTAAGACAAGACTCTACAAGTTTCATGAAGAACTCAAGAGCTAGATCAGACTTCTAAGGGTCCAAAATATCCCTGCAATGCAGAGTGGGTTTGCTGTCACGGAAATCTAAGCAGTGTGCACATATTGGACTATATAGTAGGCTATAGGCCTCCTCTTGGGCTGAAACTTGGCCATAGGAAAGATAAGACTCATATCTCCAATTTCATTGAAAACCATTTAGTCAATAGATGTCGTTTTAGACATGATTATAAAGCTACAAGTTGGTTTGAATTTGGAAACACGTTCTGCCAACCTAACTTGAGGTAGGTGCAGTGTTTTTGACATATCTGGAGTTCTAAAAGTCCAAATGGCATGATTCCAATGCCAAAATTTCAAAGAGACAACTGGTTACAACTTTCATGAAGACCTCCAAGCTAAAATGCACCGTCTAGGTCATGAAAATCAAGCTGGAAGTCGGATAAGAGTTGCTGACTAAAAGCCACCAACCATACACCAACCCACCTACCATGCATCAAGCTTCCATATTTGACAATTTTCATATTTTTACAACTTGTATTCAGATTATTTTTAATTACAAATTAGCTTCTAGGATTAGTATAAATAAAACTAATCTCTTTGTATTATAATGATTTAATTTGAAGTAAGTTTGAGGAAATTTTTTTTTTTATTATAATACAAAGAGATTAGTTCTATTTATACTAATCCTAAAAACCAATTTGTAATTAAAAATAATCTGAATACAAGTTATAAAAATATGAAAATTGTAAAATATAGAAGCTTGATGCATGGTTGGTGAGTTGATGCATGGTAGGTGGGTTGGTGTATGGTTGGTGTCTTTTAATCAGCAACTCTTATCCGACTTCCAGCTTGATTTTCATGACCTAGACGGTGCATTTTGGTTTGGAGGTCTTCATAAAAGTTGTAGTCAGTTGTCTCTTTGAAATTTTGGCGTTGGAATCATGTCATTTTGACTTTTAGAACTCCAGATATACCAACAACACTGCATCTACCTCAAGTTAGGTTGGCAGAACGTGTTTCCAAATTCAAACCAACTTGTAACTTCATAATCATGCCTATTGACTAAATGATTTTCAATGAAGTTGAAGATATGTGTCTTATCTTTCCTATGGCCAATTTTCAGCCCAAGAGGAGGCCTATAGCCTACTATATAGTCCAATATATGCACACTGCCCAGATTTCCGTGACAGCAAACTTACTTTGCATTGCAGGGATATTTTCGACCCTTAGAAGTCTGATCCAGCTCTTGAGTTCTCATAAAACTTGTAGAGCCTTGTCTTAGCTTTCCAAAGACACCAAGATCACCGCAAATGGATCACCGAGTCCCAAGTTATGGCCTAACCAATGAGGAAAGGTCAAAATGCATCAAAATCCAAGAATTATTCATAATTTGCATTAAAGCCCAATGAGGCCCAACAACATTAAACTCATCTAAAATACTAATATTAGGCACAATAAACATCTAATTAAGCCTAGTATAAAGCTAACATAAGTGTCTCAAATTGATTGATCAACTACTCATCATTATTAATAAGGAAAAAATTCATAGAACCTCCCAAAATTTGGGGCTCTGGCAAATACACTTTCAAGTTTCAACAACATTAAAAATGCCTCAATAGCAGCTTCTATTCATTTTCAGTTAGTCCATTCATCATCATAACAACCCCAAGCTTGAATTTTAAAAAACCCACTTATTCAGTGATTCATTCCTCAGCACAGAAATTTGTGTGCTTAGAAACCAAGACTTTCAAAACTGACCGTTCAGCAAGAACACAAACTAGCTACGGAGATATTATTTAAAATTTAAGGGCAGTTTCATTACCAACATAAAAAAAAATCAGGGGTCCATTTGCCAAAGCTGCAAAATGAGGGAGGTTTTGTGCATTTTATCCTATTAATAAAGCAAACTCAAATAGTTCTTAATCAGCCATTTTTTGTCCCAACAATTTCTTAAAAATCTTTTAAAACATTTTAAACTGAGGTCAGTAGGAGTATAAGATCAAAGGAAAGGGTCACAAGGAGTACAGTTTTCTAATAATAATAGAAGTGAAAAATTGCTAGTCATTGCCCAGGCATGATTTCTCCCATACTACCTCCTCCCACTCTCCTCTGAAGACATGTAGAGGGGGAAAAGGTAGCAATTTCTCTGTATAAATTTCCCAATTTTTTTTACTTTAATATAATTCTCAATTTATACATACACATTATGCATTCCAGTATATTATTTTATTGATGGAATAAGTAGCATCTTTCCTTGAAATTTGGGAATCTCGAGTGACTAAATCTGCACTACTTGTTATATAATGAGAAGTTGAGAACAGATACAAGAAGTTCGTGTGTTGAAAGAGAAAGCTGAGGAATGGCATCTTCAGAAGGATTGTGATAGGAACCTAGTTTTACTGATAGAAAAATGGAGGCTAGCTCCTTACATCAAAGAATGATTTTCTGGAAATTAACAAACAGAAACAGAAAAACACATAAAAGTATAAGAGCAGAGATTGCTCAAGTATCCAGAACCCAGCTATTTCGAGGAGCCACCCTCACAGTCCCAACCATTCACTCAATTCTTGCTTCCCCCCTTCTCTCTTCTCTCCTCTCTTCTTATTCCATTCCCACTACCCGATTATGCCCCCTGCCCCACCTGCCACATAAGCAGGTTGTTACAATGCAAACCCACAACATGCTGATCACACAACTTTCCCACGTGCCCACACGCGTATTCCCTTTACTCCTACTGTACACCTTAGTGAGGGAAGGGTGCCTGTGCCTATCAGATTGCATTAGAATATGACAGCACAGAATGAATTAATAAAAAAAGGACAAGTTTCTCCAACAGGATATGCACTGAGCACAGAGGTTGCATTTGCAATAAATGTCTAGGAGAATGATTTTAAAGTTGAAATTACAGTTTCTATTGCATATTATGACTCCACAAAATACGAATATTATGCAGAGTAAAATAGGAGTTGTGAATTTCTATCGTATATTTGCAAGGAATGGGGATTTAGTTGTGAGTTTGTCACCTGAGTGAGGTTTTGAAAGTAATCATACTCCTATTTTACTCTGCATAAATATTAAATTCTATTGTCTATTTTTCCCAAACTTTTCATTATTTTCAAATGGCTATTAGAGCTTCTATGAATTTGATCATCCACTATAGTCCCATAAACAAGACATTGTCCATGATAAACACCAAGTGGATAATTCTAGCTAGCATACCCTTAAAAGGAAAGTGCACCAAGTCAACTGCATAACATCTAGGCAGTTTATATTTGTATAAAGTAGGAGTATGCAAAAGATAGAGAAGAATCTCTTTCTCAATGAGCATCCCCACATGGAGAAATATGTGCAATGTCTTCTCTGCAGCCTAAACCATAATATTTTCACGAGTTGCATTTTCAAATGTCAACTGATAAATTTCCAGTGCAGTCTACGTGAATCCCCATCAACCCCCACACAAAAACTTAACACTTACACTCAGTTCTGTAACAGATAATCCAAATGACCACACATATGGCAGCACAAGGACAATAAATTGTCAAAGCAATAACAGACCACAAAATCTTTCACCAAAATCTATGTTCATGTATTCTGAAAATCTACCAACAAAAGAAAAAGAAAAAAAAATAAGAGAGGGCCATAAAACATTGGAAACAGCATAAGAATGCCCAGCTTACCAATTTTCAAATGAAAATTTCCCTGAAATCAAAGTCAAAGGTCATATTATGAAAAGAGTGAGAGCATGTACACAAAAAAAAAAAAGAACAGTGAAAATATATTTGCAACTGCTCCTTGTATCAGTCATATTAATCCAAATCTCAAATTATCTTCAGAAACATTATAGTTTATCTACTGAGGCCCATGTGTTATGTGTAAACATACAAACAAAATTAGGATATTATTTGAATGTAGAAAGTGATTTATTTACCACCCTAAGCAAAAAATCAGGCCCCAACAGGAAAACTTTCTATTTCTTCTTAACTTTCTATTTCTTCTTTTCATGAGGGGTAGAAAAAATATCAAAGAACAAAAGAGAAGGTGGAAACTGATGGAAACTACTAAAATTACCAAACCTGGAAATGTGAACTGCTCAAACAACGACTTATTTGGCGGAACAAAGGTACCATACAGCGTTGAAATTCTGCAGGTTGAGTTGCTTCCAAAACTTCCTCCAGCTCACCTAAAAACATAACCTCCTTAGAACTATTTGTAATGGGCCAGTATCTTAATAATCCCCGAATAACAGTATCAGCAAGCTTGCAGTCCTTTTCCACAAACTGTGTGATGCAGTAAGATAACTGCTGGTGGTACATCGATACACATTTTGGTTTATGAAGAGGAATAAGAGCTCGCACAAGAAACAGCTTGTGCTCTTCTTTCAGTGGCAAAGCAAAGCCATTGATTATACTTCCCAAAATTTCTAAGAGTTCAGCAATCCCATTGTGTTTCTCAGTTTCAAACATGAAACGATAAAATATATTGTTGATTGCTTTTCTGATGAATGGTCGGTGCACCATAAATTTCCCATATATGCGATGAAGAACTGTCTTCAAGTAATCCCGTTCCCTGGGATCCTCTGAATCAAAAAGTTCTAACAGTCTAAGAACAAATGAATGATCAATATACCTTTTTGCTAACTTTGCGTCAGTCTCAGGTGATGTGACAAACCTTAGAAGGAGTTCATACACAATTTGCAAGTAAGGCCATGCAGGATCCATTGAAGGCTCTTCCTCTTCCAAATCAAAGGCTTCTAGAATTTTGTTCTCACGGGGCGGAGAAGACAATTTCCGGAACAAATTTATAGACACCATTTTTATGATTTCTTGCATCATAATTTCTGTAAACTTGCCATTAGCTGCAGAAACATAATCCACAAGTTCTACTAATGTTTGTCGCTTAATCTCCTTTTCTTTGAGGTTCTTTGTAGGGTCAGTGACATCAAATATAACACAGCACATCTGCAGCTTTCTTATAAACATATTCTGCTTCTCTGAATTTGGAACATCTCGAAAACCTGGCAAGGCTTCATAGGAGGAAGCTGACAAACTCCCATTCAGATTCAGTTTTGAATTGAAAGCTTGGAGAAATTTGTCACCATGATTTAGTCCAACACTCGAATTAGAATCAAGGCCTGAAAGAGATGAAGCAGTTGAATTTCCATAATGGTATCCAGCCAAATCACTGCTTCTTGCACTGGTTGAAGCAGTTGAACTTGAAGAGGATGTTGAAGTTCCCCCTCCTTCATGATTTTCCACTGATTTGGAGGGCTTCCGTGGGAGCCTATTTAATATCTGCTTGATCATAACTTAAAATTGGTTCAACAAAAGATTTTTGTCATGCACTTCAGAACCCACTCCTCAATGAAATTTCTTCAAATCAAACAAAGCAGCAACCTCAAGCAGCAAGTTAGCCAAGCAAATGCATTAACTGAATTCCAGATATAAAGAACAGCCCAACGAAAAAAATAACCTCCCTACAACTTCACTTCCATCTCCACCATCATAAGACACTGTGATCTTCACTAAATTTATCAACATAACATTCTAATTGGGGGAAGCCAGAGAATTCATAACAAAAATCCTTATCCACATCCATCTTGCTTCTTATGGTGACAAATCTGAAACATAAAGACATCCCAAGCTCAAATCAAAACTACACCAAATTTCCCAATACTAAAAAAGGAAACTTGCACAATATTTTTCCCTTTTACAATAAACAAAACCAAATTACCTTTACACTGATACTGAGAAACAAATAAATAACCCAATTTTATTTTATTTAAAAAAAAAAAGATTGCAAATTCCCTTGTTGATTGGTACCAAGAAATTTCAAAAATTGAGTGACAAGAAAAGGACCCAGAAAACTTTGACTTGTTAATTCAACTACAATAAGCAAAGGGTGATGAACAGTTACCTACTCCTCCTTGTATCTTCATTGTTTATGAGGATTTTGACCAGCGAATAAGAATATAGCTGGATCAGACACAAATAGGATCTGGGTCTGATCCAGATGAAATTCGAGGCAACAGTGCCCTACAAAAGTGTTGAGAAACAAAGACACGATAAGATGGAACAACGTTAGCAAAATCGAATTTCCGACAGAGGAAGAGAAAAAGTTTGCCGACATAAAAAAGCAAGAGAATTTTAGAGAATGAAGGAAGCTAGTCTATACACTATACCAAAAGAGAAATCCAGCTACTCCATCTTCATCTTTGAAGAAGAAGAGAGAGAGAGAAAGAGTGCCTTCGTTAAAGAATAAAGTGGAAAGACAAAGCAAACTCAGGCTAAGTTGTAGTTGTATTAATTAAAGTAAACATTTAAAAGACTTTAATTTTGATGTAATTTTATACTCACGTTCAATCATATTTTCGAGACTAATTATCTTAAAAAGTTATTTAAGTTGATTAAAATTAAATTTATATTAAACTTAAATTTTTAAAAATATACGAAATATTAATTTAATTTTTAATTATTTTTTATATCAAAATAATTTTTAATATTTATTTTTTATATTAAATTAATTTTTTTATATCAATTTTTATATTAAATTAATTATTTTAAAATAATTAATTTGATATAAAAAATAATTAAAAAACTAATCTGATACACGTATATTTTAAGAAATTTAAATTAAATATTTACTCTATTATTTATTTATGATTTTGTTAGCAAAAAAAAATAATTCTTCTTATGTTGCTCATATTTCCTTTTTTCATCTTCTTTCTCACTTTCCTCCTTCTAACTTTTCTTTTTAGTTTTAGGTTGGGTTTTTTTTTTTAAACCCAAGAACCTTGAGTTTCAATCTTAGCATAACTTTAATTGGCTTTGAATTAAATTTTAATCAAAGTTTGATTTACTTTATTATTGTGCTGATAAATCAATAAAAAAAATTGAAAGTGAGTGATAATGTAAAATATATTTTAAAATAATACTGAATCAAAATTAATTTTTTTATTTTTTTATCATATTCATAGACTTTAGACATATATAAATTGTTTATTGACACGTTGATTAGTTCACTTCTTTAATTTAGTTAAAGGTAAATCATTCATATTCAGACTAATTGATTTTTTTGAAAAAAGGTTCTTACAAAACTAACTCTAAAGTTACAACGTCAAAATTCAAACATTTTTCTTTCTCTAAAAGAAAAAAAAAACACTTCTATTTTTCTTTCATAATGTACTAGCATTATTTTTGCCCACAATTTTAAGTGTGCCTTGCGCAAAAAATTCATGAGAAAAGTACCCTGTAAAATGCTTGAAAAAACAACGTCAATTATAGTATAGTTACATATATTATATTAGACATACGTATAATATAAGTCATTAAAAAATAGTATAAAAAATTATTATATTTAATAAAAATTAATTTTACACTAACTTTTAATATAAAAACTAATTCTTATATAAATGTCATATATACAGTAAATTTTATGTATAAAAATTAGACTAATCTTTCAATAAAAAATTATGGATTAAAGTGATATAAAGTTTACACAACACAAACAATATATTTATATAATATTTTTATTTATTAATTTATAAAGTATGTAAAAATGCGAACTCTCCTTTAATTTAAGCACAGTTTTTTCTAAGAAGATGGAGCTCACTTGGCTTCGGCAGCAGGCATTAGTGGGTGACTGGGTCCCATCTCATGGCTGTGAAGGTGATTGAGATAGGCCAAATTTTGGATAATTCATATACCATGATAATGATATTTTTTTAATATTAAAAATATACTCAAAATTAAAGGGGGTGAATGAGGTGAACATCATCTTCATTGTTTCCAGTCAGTTAATAAATAACATCATTAGAGACTTGAATTCTAAACATCAATTATTACAGTGCTATACTTTAAGCAAAAATTATGACTGTTTAAATCATGACAATGCAAGACAACAAAAGTCACAAATTATGTTACATAAAAGATTTTTTTTTTTTTTCAATATCAAGATGTACCTCAAAATTAAGTTTATCTTAAATAGTAAGAATGAATTAAGCTAAGATAGGGGGGAAAATGGTATATCAAATTACATACATATTTAGACCTTAATATTCTCAACAATATCTCAAAAAATGTAAAATTCATAGGTTACAAATTGAAATGACCAATATTCTAGTCCATCTCTTAGTCTGCCATAACAACAGAGAAACCATCTAATCGTAGTTCTTAGTTATGCTATATGCTAAACAAACTATTGGTGAAGTCATAAAATTAAATCAAAGAATCATACTCCACTAAGTAGTCACGTGCACACAGTATTGGAAACCACAACCATAATCGAGAAATGGAAGGAACAATGTACGTTAATGAACAGAATAAGAAAATGACGTAAATTTTCATTCCTGATATATTGCTAAGATACAAGACCTAAATCGTGTGATACACAACTGTAAAATACATAAATTGCAGTCCAAGGATTGATCACAATTTGACTAAATACGGATGCCAGAGGGATGCAGAGTTGCCGCAGAAAGACCAGAACTGCATTTATCATATCCACCATATTTTTCACCATGCCTCATTGGGATGTCAGTTTACTCCTCAAGTGGATGAAATGTGAAGGCAAATTCGAGTCCACACTGCAATTATTTGGTTAAAGACAATTGCACCCTCCAAAACCCAGCTTGCACTTTCGATTTTTAGCATCTTCATCCCAAATTAAATCATCATTCAAGAATGTAGAACACGGGTGACTCATGGTTCCCTCCCAGCATTAGGGCATCAAAAGATCAAATAGAATGGTGAAACTATACCAAACGAGAATAACAGAAATCATACAAGCATCGTGTTATAAAAGGTGAGGGGGGTGAATATCCCAAAAGAATCGATGGCAACCCACCACAGCAATCATGCCATTTCCTTTAAGTTTCAGAGGATGCCCAAAAACAAGTTTCAATGCTCCATCAAGGCCGTTTCAGTCTCTGAGAGAGGGGCTGTAACAACAAAATTCATAATTCATTAATTTACCAACTTGGAAGAAGTCGTAAAGAATTGCTAAGTTTACAAGTTTATAGTATCAATGTATGCATCAGAAGCACATGTCAACCCTTTACGAAAGGGGGAAAACAAATAAACAAAACTTCAAAATGCATTCCCACATCTAGAGATCAATGGGTCTAAGGTGTGCATCCGAAATATTTTATACATACCAAAATATTCACTTAACATTCTAACAAGTCCTCGAACGGAAGTAAAACACAGTCCCTCACCCCCCCCCCCTCTGCATCATATTTCAAACCAGCAAAGCATTTAACAGCAGCATGATGCCATCAGATGATGAAAAGAACTGAAAGTCAAATTACTATAACTAAAACACTTAGTTAAAAACTCAACATACCCAGCAAATCTTCAAATGAATCTGCTAAAAGTGAAGAGTCCGTTAGCAGAGGCGGTGAGAAGACTTGATCCTGAGAATCCTCAAAGTCAAAAATTGACCGATGTGCATCAGAAGTTGCATTTGAACCAGTATATGAGAGAAACCCATTTACATGGTCATAATCAGAAAGCCTTTCCAAATCATTCAACATATCAGGAAATTCATCAAACTTGCTCTCCCCATGACCATCATATGCATGACTCTCAAGTATGGAATCCTCCGTTTGAGATACAAATAACCTTTTACTCCTCAATGAAGCTGCCCTTTTTTCTGCATCTAAATGAGAAAAGCCAGTTTCTGAAAGAGGGACAAAGAAGTGTTCAGAACTTCCATCAGAATGACTATCTCGTGACGACTCTGAATTGCATGACCGCAATGACAGTGCCGCTTCTCTTACTGACCTCTTCAAATTCTGTGCGTAGAAACTATCACTACCTACAAAAGAGAGCCATTATCAGTCACTTTGTTTATAACACACTGACCAAATTCCCTCAGAAAAGCCATAAGCTTCAATATAATGAAACATGTCAAAGGCCAACTATCCTAAAAGCTTAAGCTATCAGGTGGAGGCCCAGGAATTTTTTATATCTCTAACAAATGTATTTAGCCAAGAAGCATAGAAGACACGGCAAACCTTCTGCTGAACTTGCTACTTGATTACTCGAAGGAGGATCCAAAGATATGCTATCAGAAAGATTCTCAGTTTGGCTGGTTTGAGGAGCATTACCATGCCGCCTTTGCACATTTCCAGCTTTTCCAGAAGATGGAGTCAAGCTAAACAATTGAGGAAGCTTTAAAGTGGGAGGACTAACAGAAACCTTGTCAAGCTGAACATTATATAATCTTGAAGTCACCTCACCAACATCATCAGTGCTACTGTCCTGAATAATACAAAAGTTATATTAAAAAATAGGGGTAAAATCAGATCTCTTATGGTGAAAGCATCAAAGAAGTGACAAGTGCATTATTATACTAAAAAGGGTAATTTACCATCCTCCCACTACTCTGTGCTTGAATAGGTGACGTTGACTGACCATGATGTCTGTTCATTGGATGTAGATTGGAGGCTATGCAGTTCACCTTTTCTGCACACTCTGATATGGAATTCTGTATTGTTGGAGCAACTTCCTTGAGTTGGTTAATAAGCACCTGCAAATGGAAAGTGAAACAATGTGAAACTCCTAAAGAGAGAATCATTTTAGTATAGGAACAGCAATTACAGATCAACTCTGCATAAGATACTCAACCCCTACTCCCAAAAGGGGGAAGAGAGAAAGCATGATATATCAATATTAAAGAGTAGAACCAGCAGGTAATTGATGAAAGGAATGTAACTCCTCCATGGCACAATAAATTTCTTGCTTTCTATATTCCAAGTGCTATTTGCTGAATAGCAAAGGACAAAAGCTCACTGGTATTTTGCTCGTCTACACTAGACCTCACATCAATACAAGTTATCATTAACCACGGACCCATAGCATTAATTATAGACAAGCAGCTGTCAACAAACAAGGCAAGACACAGTCCACCAAGACTGATAAGAAAGGAAAAAATGCAGAAACTTATACATATATGTAGTCCCTCAGTCCCTCATCCAGGGTATGCTAAAAAATTCTCAAAACAAAATCATTCGTCTACTCTTATAAACACCAGCCCCCCCCTCCCCCAAAAAAAAGAGCCAAGTAAAATTCTCAATAAATCAATTTATATTTTCTGCATAATATAAGTTCCAACAAGTTCAATTGACTAAGTAGTGTCAAAAATCATTTGAGACATTATTTCTCCTTCAGCATAAAAGCATCAGGTTGAATGAAATATGGTAGATGGTCTAAAAACTCCACCAAAAGCAAATAACAAATAGAAAATGAAGCTGCCTTTGGAAGCATTTCATTGATAGGATCTTGTGGATTTTAAACATGGTTTAATGAATTACCTGAAAGCTAGCCAAGTGTTGCTGATGCTCTGCAAGGGTTGCTGCTAAAGACTCAGCATGGCCACTTGAACCGCCTTCTTGTGCACTCTGCAATATATCTGGACCCTCTCCGTCATTTGCTTTCGCCTACAGATCATAGCATGGTTAGAAGTTTCTATATGTAATAAATAAGATTGAATAGTGTTATATGACATAAATCAACTTACTAGGCAATCTAATTCTTAAATGGAGAAAAAAATAAAAAAAAACCAAAGCATGACTGTAGAGAAATGAGAAAATAAAATAGAATTACGACCATAAATTGAATTGCCAACACAAGCTGGATTATCTTATTTTCAAGAGTTTGGATTATAAACAATAAGCATCAACTATATATTATTGAACAAACACCATAAGTTAAGGGAAAAATTGGGATAAACATACTTATTAACTAAACATCATATGTTAAGAAAAAAAAACCTTATCATAACCTTAGAGTCTTACATTTCTCCTAGATCTTTAGTGCAGAAATATTACCTTGACAAAAGTAAAATGCTTGCTGGTAATATAAAGATGAGGGGATGCCCAAGGTTTGGCGAAAATCAAGATATTTGACAAAGAATATAACAAAAGCCTTTTAGTTAATGTAAACTTGAAAGATAGAGGTATATATACAGGTGTCAGACACATAAGCGATAGTTCTAAGTAACTTCAATACAACTATTGGGAGCTTGATGTTAATCTGATTTCAGTTCTGGAAGTTGTTTTGTTTTTCGGTGCCATACTCAGAAAGTTCAAATTTGTTAATTGTATAGAGATATAAAATCAATCTTGGGCCTTCACCTAATTGCTTAAGCTTTTTGGAGAGTTGGCCCTTGACATGATATCAGAGCCTACAACCAAGTGGTCAGGAGTTTGATCCTTGCCATCCCTATTTTGCATAATTAAGTTGAATTTCAGCACAAGGTAGAGTGGGTCTATTCATTGTCCACATTTCAAGTACTAGTGTAGTACTACTAGTACAAGCCCAAGCCCACTCATAGAATAAGACTCCTAACCTTAATTAAATTAGGAAAATACTCCTAAGAGTGCTTCCTCAATTAAAGGACTAATTGATTCCACAATATCTTCTAAGATATTGTAAGATACACTGAAGATATTCTAACAATTATGCATAACTAATTGAGCTGATTTGAAATCTTTTGACCCAAATATCAGGGTTTTCGAACTCAGGTTGCTTATATAATTAACCCTCATATCAAACTCGAAGTAAATATAATCAAGTTTCAAATTGATTCAGCCTGCCGATCGGCTCAATCCAATTACCTCCCCAACTCTGACATACCTTTCATCCAACTTCACAATCAGTTCTTTAGTCCTTTTCCACAATTTCTTCTTAAGCTGCCAACAAACAAACCTCCATTTCTTTTTTTCGTGGATTTTTTTGTTTAAGCTGAAATATATTTCAGTTTTCTGATATTTTTAATGATATAAGATATTAATACATCTTATTCACCTTTTTAGGTTCATTTTAACAAATTTGACATTATTTCAAAAATAACCATCTTCTTCATGGGCGCGGCAACCACACAATCCACCATATTGCCTTGGTGGTTTTGGAGTTTTCAGCCATTGGCAACCATAAACCATTGACAACAATGAAAGAGAGGAGCCATAAGAGCAGAAAATGGTACCATCTTTAAAGGAAAGCTTGTAAAGAGCATACCAGATGAAGCGATTGTTTATGGATACGTTGCAAAGCATGTGTCCACCGCCGTATAACCTCTGCTACATCAACAGTTTGGTGGACTCTTCCAGTTCTGTCATCCACTCTTGTCAACGTCTCATTGCTAAAATGTGAGCCATCATTCTCCTCTTTGCTATCCAAGTGCACTGCAGGCAAATCACCAGTCTGACCAGATAATGCATCCAAATAAGGAGCCTGAGAACTCTGGTCCATTGCTGCAAGCAAAGATGATCCAGAGATCCGATACCTGAAATTTTTGTATCGAAAAGTGAGTTGGCACAATTAGGTATACAGATATTGGAATGGCAAGGCAGGCTACATCACTACAATGACTGCATTACCTATGTTCCCGGTGAGCTATCAAGTCCTCAATAGGGCCTGATGCAAGAACTTCATGTTGACCTGTACATTAATATTAATTAAACTCAAGATCATTATTATCTAGTCTCTTTTATCCAAAGGCTTTTAAAAAAACAAACAAGGATTGTAGGTGGTGGGGAGACAAAGTGTGGAACCTTATAATTGAAAGGATCCCAATATCAATGGTTTATCACCAACACTAATTAGGAGCAAAAACATAATGAGCATATCAGAAATTAAAAAGAAAAAAAAAGACTCCGAAAGTTTGAATAGCTATACCACAGAAAAATGGAATGTGTAGGTTAGACAGACTACAATTAGAAGAGGAAAAACTTATCATTAATCAACTTATTAATAAAGGCATACAACTGTAAAAATCAAATCCCATCCCTAGAAACTTATAATTAATCATCTTGCCCCCACTTAACGAACTTAAAAATGAGGATGCTAGAATTACATGATCCATTTGACAAATGCAAAGAGTAACAGAAGTATTAATCTTTGCACTTACTTTTACGAGCTAATAAAGAATCCCATAGGCGAGTAGCCTTCGAAACTAAATGTGAATTCTGACTTGAACTGGATACAAGGTCATCCCAGAGTTCTCCTTCCAACTTCACTTTATTCCTCAAGTCATGCAGTTTTTCCAGCTCTTGTTGCAAAAAAGCCTGAATCCAGGCTTTTTATTATAATTGCTTAAGAGACAGATGCATAGGGAATAGAGGGGAGAGGGGAAAAGAAGTACTATATATATAAGCCAAAGCTGGCAAATAGCCTTCATTTATTGATATACCTCTTCAGCACATAAGCCACGAAATTCAGCAGTCATTTCATGAGCCAAATTCGACCACATAGCCTGCCGTTGTACAGCCATTTCTGCATTTTTAAGAAACTTCCTTCTTTCAAGGGCAATTCTTGCCTGTTTAAGAAAAAAGACTCAATTGAGTTAATTAAGAACAAGTGATGTTATCAACATAAGAATACAAAAGAAAAATTAATAAACCAAAAAATAGAAATAAAATTATTTTCTTAAACATTTTTATCACTATGAGCAATTTGACAACGAAGTACAGAATTCAGGGAAACAGTCAAAGTAAAAGTGGTATTGATATTTTTTGTACCACATCAAAGGACTTAAAAAGACTTAATAAACATTTACATTAACAAAAAAAATTGTCTAGATAGGAGAGGTCATAAAAGTTCAGGCAGAAAATTCATTTCATTCTACATTAAACATGCCAAACACCTCATAATTGTTTCAATAACAGTGCCGCATGCACATGATGATAGTCAATTCATCCTTTCCTAAATTTTTTTATGGATTATCAATAATACCTTTGTGACTGGAAGTAGAGTAGCTGCATGTGAGAACGCCACGTCAGTCAATGGTGCAGGCAATGGGTTAGAAGCTATGTCAGCAGTAAACATCCGTCTATGAACCTCTCGTAAAGCATGCAAAGAAAGTTGCCATAGAAGCTCAACAAACCTGCACCAACATGTACATTCAAACAACTTGAAAACTGTTGTTAACAGAAATCGAAACAGTGAGCTCCCATAACCATGTTACCACATGAGATTACCTCATGGCATTCTCAAAAAGATTCATTTTACTGGTATTTTGTAGGAGGGGAAAATCCAGTTACTCAATCAATACCATCAAGTAGTTTGCTTAGTGAGGAGAAGGAGTTCTCTACAATAAATAACTCTCTTTAAGTTTCAGTAGATACCAATTGTCCATCAATTTCCCTGACTTGTTAATATCTACTCACTAATTATAAAAGCACTTCCAGTCTTGTCAACAACAATGAACAATTTATATAATAATAAGTTAAAAAGGTAAACCCTTAACTGGACGCACAAATGAACTGAACCTTTTGTAATGAACTACACATGAGCAATTATTGACTACCAACCTAGGTCCACAACACGTAGCAAGTGAAGAAACTCTTGAATTGCTCCTGGGAAGTGCACCCTGCGACTCAAGCTCGCTAATAACCCCTTGCACAACCTAGAAAACATGTTCCAGCAGCACCATTCAAAATCATTCCGAGAAATTTGAATTCATAAAAATAAAAAATAAAAATTTTAAAAAAAAAAGCAAGAACCCCAGTGATTGATTAATTTAATGAATACCTTACGAAAATCACGCGATTGCGCGGAGTCAAAAATTGGCCAAACCTTATCAAAATCCTGAAAGATCCCGAGAAAAAAAATGTTAAAAAAGAAAATGGATGCATCAGTGAAAATGGGAAAACGCAGAAAGAGAGAGAAATTGGGGGTGTTTAGTTTGGACTGAAGAGTGAAAATTGGAGATACTTTGGCGGATTGAATTGGGCCTCTGAGAGAGGAGAGGATGAAGTAGAGAAGCTGTTCTCCCAATTTGGGGTTGGAATGGCGGAAGAGTCCGACCCGAGGTGTGGCATTGGATGCTCCGACTCCGAGAATTGCCGGATCCAGACCCAACAACAAACAGTTTGTGTACATTGCACTTTCCAGCTCTATCTCCCTCTCCTTCTCTCTGTCCATCGTCATCGATCACCAACACAACACAACACAACACCCTCTCTCTCTCTCTAGGCTTCTTCTTCTTCTTTTCGGTTCTCTCTCTTTCTCTTTCTCTGTATTATGATATTATCTTGCTTCGTTCCTGCTCTCTGATCCTGCTCTGTCGTGCTTTTGTTTGTTATTTTATTTTTATTTTTTTTGGAAATGAATGTAGGTCCTTATATTAGTTTGAAATTGTGATATGGACCCATAATTTGAAAAAATGGGGGTAGGGGTGCATTTTGAATTTTGAAAACTTCTTAAATTTAAGGTATGTTTAAAATGGAGAAATTTGAAGGGAAAATAAAAAAAATGATACTTTTTTATTTTAAATTGAAAGAAGTATAAAATGTTTATATAAATGCATAATTAATTATTAAAAATCTATATGCTAATTTATTTTTATATTTTTTAAAAAAAATCTTCATATGAAATGAATATTTATTTAAAATGTAAAATTACACTATTATAAAATAAAAGAGTAATTTTTTATTTTAAGTAAATATTTTTTTGAGAAATTTTTAAAATAAAATGAGAAAATATTTCATAACTTTTTATTCATTTTTATAAATATTTTATAATTTTCTTCATTTAAAAATAAAAAATTATTGTTTCCTTCCTTTCTCTGTTAAACTTGAAAAAATTCTAAGAATATTATAATACTCTACTACAAATATAATACATGATATTACATAACCATACATGACAATATATTAAAATTAAAATAATTGTTAATAAAATTTAAATGGTTAAAATAGTATATTAAGAGATAGGCAAGGCAAGCACATCTTCAAAAAAAGTAGATGACGTTGTCGTTGCTGGCCTAATCCTACTATGGTATGTTGTCGTTTTGAGCTCCTGGAGGTGCAGTGTTGCCGTACTTGATCAATCACGGGTTAGTGCTAAACATGATTAGCTCCGAAAGAAAATAAAATAAAGACAAAAATGATATTTTAGTCCTTACAAAGTTGTTTTTATTCTTGATTGAGTACCTCTTATGTTAATTTTAATAATAGAGTCTCTCATTAATCAAAAAATTTATTAATTTTTTTATTAAATAAATTTTGATTATAAAATAACTATATTGAAGCAAATTTTGATCAATTAAAATTAATTTGTAAAAAACTAAATTAAAAATAAATATATTAGCGAGGAATTAAAAGTTAAGAATGAGCTTTCATATAAAATAAAAGGACAAAACAATCGAAGATATTCTTCTTCATTTTTTTTGGTTCGAAATAATACTAATTGAAACACAGTTTATGTAAGTATACACATTGCTGATGCTATATTGCTATGTCTAAAAATCTACACAGAAAGTCATCAAAGCCATCACTTTAATAAAAAAAATCATATAGGGAAATATATTACAAGTGTGATTTTTAAGGTGACAATAATTTTTTAAACTCGTAGTAATTTTGTTATAAAATTTTATGGAAGTCCCACAAAATATATACAAAAACAATATGATTCCAACAGAACATAAATAAATTATATATAAATTAATATTAATTATTTCAACGAAATGCCTAAACTAACATAGAAAAGTGGTTTGTTGGTTATTTACAACTCACACAGAAAAGTGAATGATCGGCACATAACAATTTAAATTGAAATTAATGAGATATTTTCTTCATTATTCTATACCTTGATTGTTTTGGGACATATTTATTATTCTTTCACTTTTCTCTACTTATAATTTTTTCAGACCTACAATTTTACTATATTTATATAAATATCTTTTATATCTATAATTCTTTGCTTTTATTCTAAGTGTCACCATCTTTCTTATTTTATATTCCCTCCTTACGAAATTGCATTCATTTTTATTGTCACTAGTTTATATGATTAAAAAAACTTACTTATACATTTTATATAGTTATTAATTAGTTACTTTAGTATTAATATATTACTAGTATATTGACAGGCACTTACATGCTAGTTAATATGTATTTTTTTTTTTTATTTTAAATGCCAGTTAATATGTATTTTTTTATTATTGTTTATTTTAAAATAATTTTTTAATATTTATAATTGATTATAATTGTAAAAGTGTATGTGATAACTTATTTTAGAATGTTTGTAATTTCTCAAATAATTCCTAAATGTTTGTATTTACAATTTTACCTCTTGATTAATTTAAATTTAATAAATAAAGATAGTTGTTTAGGAATAAAAAATTTAAAGATCAACTAGGAGAATTCTCTTTATAATAGTATAGATAACTGTAAAAGTGTATGTGATAACTTATTTTAGAATGTTTGTAACTTCTCAAATAACTCTTAAATGTTTGTATTTACAATTTTACCTCTTGATTAATTTGAATTTAATAAATAAAGATAGTTGTTTAAGAATAAAAAATTTAGAGAGTAAATAGGAAAATCCCCTTTATAATAGTATAGATAAACTTAAATATATAACTTTTTAATCTGAATATATTAAAATTTATTTATATGAAAAGTTATATAAGTCATGGAACCCATTCAAAATACTGGTTGGTATTTTACCCATAACATTGATGCAGAGAAATTTATTTTTTGTATATGAAAAAAAAAAACTAAGTGAGATGTTAATATTGAATAAAGTTGACCCACCATTTTTTTAAATACTATGTCCATATATATATATATATATATATATATGAGATGGTGAGATTACTATCAAGTTTGCAACATGTTATGGTCTTCGCAAATAAAAACAAAAGACTTTGAGCTCTATTAAGAGATGATATAAATATTGGTAAAAATTATCTCTAAGAAGTATAAACAACATGTGATTTAAAAGAAAAGAATGTCAATAAACAAAGAGCAATATTCCCCATGGAAGCATGGAAAAATAAGACGTGAGCTTTTGTGGTTTCGTGCTAATATAGATATTGGTCTTTCTTAGCTTGGATTTGATGGCAAATGACACTTGCAAGATAATATACGAGGGACTAGCTGGAAACTAAAGAAGGACTTTTTGTAAGAAAAAATGCGAGGAGACAAAACGGTATTATTTGCGGTAGGTATGTGAATCATCATCATTTCTTAATGCTAATGAGCTGTTGTTAGATCTTATAAATTTGCGTATTATTACACGTTTGTTTGTTCACTTTGATGGTACTTAAAGGAGACTCCTTTTATCCATATATTCTCAATTTCTGATTTTTGACACTCCTCTTATACTTATTTTTATATTATAAATCTATATAAAAGTACATTAAAATACTTTTTTCTATAAATTCATATATATAATTCAACGTATTTGTGTACACACTAGCTCACACATTACACATATATAATATTCAACATTAATTTTTAAAGGGTAATATGAATTTTCCATGGGATTTTTTTATAAAAAAAATCTTATGAGTTTTCTTATTTTTTTAGTTACAAAAATAAAATAATACTCATAATTTAAAGAAAGGAAAAGTTATAAAGAGTACTTTGTTAATTAAAACTTATAATTACTTGTTAGCATAAAATTACTAAAAAATATGCTAAATATTTTAAAATATTATTTAAATGTTATTAGTAGAAATATAGTTGTAAAATCATGTAAAAAAATGAGGAAAAAATCATTTTGGAGCATAGTAAGGAAAACTTACTTCACTAGGGGCATATATTTGCATCGTTTAAGGAGCTTTGATGGTTTAAATTTTAAAAAAAAAATTATCAACCACAATAATGGTTAAGATTGATTGATATGATAATACCAAATATTGACTGTGGCAACTGTCCCGAAAAGAATATGCGGCGAAATAGTGGAGCTCACAAAAGATTTTAAGATAAATAAATAAATATTTGGGTTGTCACCAATCGATTTTTTTATTAAAAAATAAAATAATATAATTGGATATATAAAAAGAGAGTTTGCGTATCAAAATTTGAATTTAGTTGTTAATTATAAGTAGGAAAAATATTAGCACTATACATGATCTATTCCGATAATAATTACCTATTTAATCTGAAGTTATTTACTAAGTTAATTAAGTTGGTCGTTTATTATGTAAAACAAAATATTTTTATTTTCGGTTGTTTTTCATGTCCCATTTTGTCGGGTATCTTACCTAAAAATGAGAAATAATCGAGACCATAAATGGGTGACTTAATAGTCATTATTGGAGAACAAATCATGAACTCGCAACTTATCAAGATTGAACATTATGAATTGAAATTTTTTATTTTTAAAAAAATATTTTTTATCAAACAAGAAAGTTCTTAAAAGTGGATTTCACAATGGAAAAATATTATTTAACAAAATAAAGGATTTTTAAAAATGATTTTTACAAAAGAATTTTCAAATTTTAATTCACCATTATCATTAAGTAGGGGCTATATGAATTTATTTATAATTATTTTGCATTATTTAGTTTTTTTGTTTTAAAAAATATTTTTATTCATTTGTTTATTTTTGGGAATTAGATCTTGTCACTGCTCTTGTCCAAATCTAATATAAATGTCTCAAGAATATAGGGAAAAGTTTAGTTGATCGGATTCCTAATCCTCTCCCAATTTCTATTATCGACCGATTTTAATTGTTGAGATGTTAAATATGAATTATAATTTGTTTAAGTATTACGATAACTCAAAAGCAAGAAGAAACGGTAATTGAACAAGTAAAGTAATAATTTTTATTGTTAGAGATTACTCAGAGTCACCTCAAATGTTTAAAATTAACAAATACAACAAATTAATGATGAAACAAGATTTTTACTGGAGGTCATTTATAACTTTGCTAGCACTCCTAGAAAAATCACAAAATTTCTCTTCACCTTAAGGAAGTCAAAATGTCATTGTCGTCGCAACTAATTTTAATTATCCATTCTTTAGAATCTTATATCATACATCAATTTAAGAAGGATTAATGAAAATGTTAAAGGATGATTATTGATAATGGAAACGATAGTCGAATCGGTCATGATCGATTGATTAAGTGTTAAAAATGGAAATGGTGATCGGATCGGTTATGGCCGATCGGTTAAGTATTGAGAATGGAAATGGTGATCGGATCGGTCATGGCCGATCGGTTAAGTGTTGAGAATGGAAATGGTGGTCAGATAGGTCATGGCCGACACGGACGCAAACTCTGTTTTTTGATTTTTCACGAATTTGGCATAATGTTGATGGCTATTGGGGTGGGTATTGGGGCTGTGTTTGGTGGTAAAACAGTGAGATATTGTAGTGATGTTGATTGTACATGGGTGATTATGGGTGCATTTTATAATGGGTATGGAGATGACTCCGTTTTGACGAAATTGTGCAAGGAATGAGTATTTTGGCTTGTGGCTAAGTATGAGTTCTGTTTGGTATTTGTGGATGGATAATTTAGTGCCATCAACCGTATTCAAATTAAAATACTCAAACAAGGCTTATTCAATCAGATGAAGGTGGAATACAAGAATAGGCCAACAATATGGGTGCCAAATTTCCCAACACATAAAGTATACATAGCATACAAAATTCATATGAAAATACTGAGATAGTTTAACTACGTATTCAAATCATATAATAAAATTAATACTGATGCCATACATCCTTCACATTGTGCCTTTATATACAAAAAAAAAGGAATTAGGAAAGGAAAATGATTGGTTAGGGCTTACCGAAGTAATTCCCAACTTTCTGCCTCTTGTGAGCTCTTTTGTTCTTTCCTCTCTCAATACTCAAAGGCAACTTTATAGTGAATTCCCCCTCCCCCAAAATATTTTCCCAAAATTTCTCTTGGATTCTTTTTTTTCCCTTCCTCTCCTCCCAAAAAATAAAAAATAAACTCCTCTTTATAGAGGGGGTTTCTGCAAAACAACAAGACTCTCTCTCCATTGTGTGTGTCCTTGCAGGGTTTGAAAGAGCATGTACTTTTGTTGGCATGACCTTGATCTCAAGCAGAAAAAGTGGGTAGTACGAGTGTGTGAAACATGGCTTTAGCACAACGAGGAACAACACGGGAGGTGCAGGAGGTATATGGGGTGATCGACAAAGGGAGTGGTGCATGAAGGAGTGGTACAGGGGCGAGTGGTGTGGGGTGTGAGCGGCAGGGGGACGTGGTCCCCTTTGTACCATAGTGGCGAGCAGCATAGGTGCTCTGCTCAGGCTACATGTGATAGAGGAAGGAGGTCGGTGGCACCAGGTAAAGGTAGAAAGGTTAGGGATGGTTTGGGCCTAATGTTGGAAACAGGCCAAATGGTGAGGGTTGGGGTCAGGCTTAGAGTTAAAGTGGGTTTTAGGTTAGGTGAGGGTTGAGGAATTGGGTTTGGTGATTGGGCCAAGTGAAAAGTGGGCTTCTAATTTTTTTTTTTATGTTTTTATTATTTTGCATTTTAATTAATTATATGGCTAATCAAAATGCTTTATGAAATTTTTAATAATAATAAAATCTTATCCGGAAAAATATGATATTCACATTGACTTAACTAATTATTCTTCGATTTAATTTTAAATTGAATTATTTTTTGTCTAGAGTAGCTCATGAATAAATGTCTTTTTAAGTCTATGACCAAAAGAATTTTTACACTTGTGTTAATTATATGTATATTTTTTATATTTGGTCTCACTGGGACTAGTAGAGTCCTCACCTCTAAGGTAGAACCTAGGGACAACTCCTAAAGGGGAACTCAAGGGAAGAGATAGGAGAAGAGAAGGAGAAATGAGTGTACACTCATTAGAGATCGAATTTCACACCTAACACTAATATCAAGTGTCCCTTATCAAGTGAGCTAAGCTCACGGGACATATTAATTATATTTTATTAATGTATTTTGTTCATTTACCTAAATGTCATTTTCAATAATTTTTGTAGTAAGAATTTCTGTTTATCTTTTCTTTTAAAAGGTTTTATGTGCCCGGATAATTTGCTGAGTCTATATATAGTTTAATATCATTTGTTACAATTCTCCTATTTCTCTTAAAATAAACTATATAACAATAAATTAACATAAATTATTAAAAATATCCACAGTTTTAAATAGTTTTTGAATCCCATGTCTGTCCTAAGTTAAGCAAAGTTATGGTGCAAACTGCAAAATAACATCCATTCTAAATCTGCAATGTTTAGATATTAGGCCCAAAAATATTTGTCTCCATCTCCTAGCATTTGTAGTTCTTGGACTTCAGACCCAAAATCAAATTCGTGGGCTTCAGGCCCAAAAGTAAAATTCTTGGGCAAGAAACTTCGCAGGTGCCAGCATCACGTGTAATCAACCTGCAGAAGAAATAAAAGGTGTGGGACACAGCGAAGAACGAGAGACGAGGGTGCACAGCGGAACCATAGTGTTTCCTTTTGCCACTTTACTGTATTCTCTGATGGTTGTTGATGCACCGTTTCCACTAACTTCGAAAAGGAGAAGGGTCACCAACATTTATTCCACGGTACACAACCACCACCTTAAGATTATTTTCTTCTTATTGATTTATTTGTTTGTTAATTTTTTTTTTCCTAATTGAATCATCTTATTTTACGATCTGGGTTTGGTTTATATTTTCCCTTTTTTGCTTTATCTGCTGATTATTTTGAGATGGGTTTGTTTACAATGTTTTTTTTCCCCCTTGGCTAGCAAAGAAATTTCTGGTTCTTTGCGTGTCAATACGTTTTTGCAAGTGTTTTATTTTTTTTATTTTTTATAATTGGCAGTGATATGTGCTAACGGAGTGGCTAAACATTGGATTTAATGATGAAAAACATTGAAACTTGCTGGAACAAAATAATTAACTCTGCAGTATAACATATGAATGAATTGGTATGATCATGATGTTGTAAAGTTTTAATCTTTTGGTGGTCTCCTTAAGTTGTCTTTCTTGTTCATCTTGTCATTCCCTTAACGTTTCACCACTGGGTCCTTGGAGTTATTCAACAAATTAATCCACAACCCCCTTTCTAGCCTCTTCCACGGGCACTGTCTTCTTAGAGTTTTTGTACATAGCATTGCAAGAAAAAGGTATTCTAGAGGTTATCTAATAAGTCTCTGCATTCTTTTTTGGTCTTTGATGTCTCATGCCCTTGGTATCAGGTATTTTGATTCGTCCTGTAATGGTTAAAATTCAAACTGGCTTTTTCCTAACTGATGTCTATAAGTGGCATTATGCACTCAAATTTACTTGGTAGGCGGCCGTCATATGAAATTCGTTAGTGGTAGAAACAGTTGGCGATTTCTAGGTTTTCTCCTGAATGCCTGAAAGCAGACCATGTATTATTGTTTATTATAATTGACCTTATAAAATTGAAATAATGATAAGAGAGTCCATCTCCCCTATTCTCTGAAATAATTGTTATCTTTGGTCTTCCTTGAGGCGTCATACATACTGTTCCAATGCAGATGTATGTTTATTTTAGTTATTTGTATTGCAGCCAACTTTTCCTGGTTCTAATTTACTGCCCTTGCACTTTAATGAACTCTTTATTTCAATGATGCATGATTTCTTATTGAATCTGCTTTTTTCCCTGACGTGTCTTTTACTATTGTGTTTTATGGCAACAGGCCAAGCTTGCAGCTATGAATGAGCAATTTGGACGAGAGATCCATGTTTTTGAAACATCACCACTTTCTCCATCACCAAATGCTGCAGCAAGGAATGGTAATAGGCTAATAGCACCTTAAATTTGACAATCCCAAGGCCTTACGAAAAGTGTGCATTTAAAATTTCAATTACCAATATTTGTATATATAATTTTCCTGAAGAATCCTGATTAAACTTATATTGCTTGTTGGTATTTTGGAAGGAGATGAGTCTGATGACTTCTATGAGTTTACTGCTGAAGATTATTACCGAATTTTGGCTACTAAAAAGGAAGGTAATAATGATGCTAATTATTCCATGTGAGTGAAGTGAGACTGTATTGACCACAGGTTGTGGCCTAATATTCATGTGATGTTTCATCTAAGGGATATGCCTTTTTCAAATTTTAACAACTTGAATAAAATAATAAGTGTTAAAAGCTATGCATTTGCATTGAATTACACTTTCTCCAATTAATGATAACTGATGATCTAATATAAGGTTGAAAAACTGTAGATTTAAAAATTTGAAAAAAATGATTATTTAATCAGTGATTAGTAAGCCATTTGTTTGGCACCATTAGTAGGTTATAAGTACAATATCTTACTGCATGCTATTTATATTGAAGTGCATTATCTTGCCCTACTTTTAGAAACTATGCAATGTATGCGGTCATGTTGTTTCTGTTTGCAGTTGATGGTTAATAATACTGAATGAAAGGGAGATATATAGTAGAATTAAGTAAAGTGCATGTTAGGGGATGCACACACACAGTATTCCCTTCATGATATTGAAATTTAAATATGTAAATTATGTACAGATAAATTCTTGAAGACTCGGAAAATCCGAGAAGCAGAAGAGGCAGCTCGTAGGTCAAGAATAACCAAAGTAATGTCTAGCTTCTTCTTTTTTTTTTCAAAATTGTGATAATCATCCTTTAAGTTTGTCACCAGTCCATATTGGATATATTTTTCTTTTCTTGAAGAATCATAAAATTTTCATGAATGCTAAAATACATTAAATCATAAGGGGTGAACTTATATTTTCAGTTGGTTTGATCTTGTTTGCAGGCTGTAATTAGAGTTCGCTTCCCTGATAATCACACATTGGAGGCTACCTTTCACCCATCAGAAAAAATCCAGAGTTTAATTGATCTCCTCACTAAAGTGATTGCACAACCAGAGCAGCCATTTTATATATGTAAGCATATTGATATCTTGTATATGATTAAAATTTTAAATAATATTTTCCTGTGGAGCTTATAATTGGTAGTGACCAATAGGCAATAGGACAATTCAAAGTCTGTCAATTCATTTACCATCAGCTTAGCATGCCCAAACATCATCTTTTGATAAGGATTCTAAGTTTTTAACCTCTAGAAAATTGCTTTGAATATGGACTGAACTTAAACAAACCATATGTACTTTTAATGATGCAGATACTACTCCGCCTAAGAAGCTGATCAAAGACACGTCTCTGGATTTTTATACTGCTGGCTGTTGTCCTGGTGCCATTGTGTACTTTTCATATGATCTTCCAAAAGGTGAGTTCATGCTGTCAGAAGAATCATTTTTCAGAACATGTCTTACATTGTGATTTTGCCATGATTATTATATAAGTTCTATATGATAGTGCCTTTGTTCCACTTTGGGTGACTAGGTAGCACATTTATTTTGGAAAATGACTGGTTCATCTTTTTCATGCCATAGTATGGTTGTTGTGATTGCTAGGATTGTATGTTTGAGTCATACCATGGCTTGGCCATATGTTGTATGATCCAATTAAAGTAGTTAATGGTGGAACACGGTGCGGAGCGGCCACCCTAAAAACTGCTATAGCGGCTATAATAATTTTTTTTTGTAAAACTTACAAAGACATATATAATTAACAATCCTAATAGTTTTAAAACTTTATACCATTAACAATAAACAATGAACAAAGTTTCAATACTCAAAATTTAGGATGCATTTTTCAATTACTTAGTCAAAGTGTTATGAAAATACTTAAAATACCAATAATAAAAATATGACCATAACTAAATAAATCGAAAAACAGTTATTACTTAAAAAAAAGAAGTTGGTTGGCTGTGTGCGTGGGAAAGAGGAAGATAAAAAGACAGAAGCAAAAGTAAATAGAGGAAGCTGGAAGGCAGAAAGACAAAAAAAAAGTTGGCTGTTTTTTGCACACAAAGGAAGCTACTGGCGATGGAATGAACAGATAATAGAGACTCTGAATAATAGATTGATATGGTGTATGTAAAATACAAAGCACTAACACCTATTTATACTAATAATTAGGTCAGTGCTAATGTAATACTACTAGTACAAGTTCAAGCCCACTAATACAATAAGACTCCTAACCCTAATTAAATTAAATAAGGAAACAAATCTGGAAACAACTCCTAAGATTGCTTCCTCAATTAGAGCTAATTGATTCTACAATATCTTCTAAGATATTCTAAAGAAATTTTAAGATACACTGAAAATATTTTGAGATATTCTAACACTCTGCAATGTGGGATAGTTCCCTTGTCCAATTTTTGTGTGAGCATTTGTATAGTTGACTTAGTTGTATACAGTGGAGTTCAGTATCTCATCTAAAGGGTGGTTTTTGGAAAATTGCTTTAGTTTGTAATCTATTAGGTCTTTAATCCTTTTAGGAGAGGATTTGATTGCGAAAATGTAAATATTTTTCATCGCAATAATTTAATATGTTCTTGGCTATTCGTAAGTTTTTTTTTTTTGGTGAGATACACATATTTTATTTTTTAATTCCATCAAATCTTGTTTGATTTTCAAATCTGGTTGTAGTTTGCAGATGCACTTTATTTTGTGTAAATTATGTTTTGCAGATTTATATTAACAATATTCTTTTTTTGGCACTGTTCAATTAACTATGTTGGAAATGTGTATATTACTGTTAGTTAGCTCTAGATGTCTAGGTTCAATGTACTTACAGCAGTCAACCCAAATCTTGTTAATTGTGTAATTATTGTAATTAGGCTCCTGTATTGTAGCTTATAATTATTCCTCGATGTAGTTGAGACACACGGTTTCAACATCTCTCGCCTCTTTCCCTCTCTCTTGTCCACTGTCTTTACATTGTATCTATAGCTTTTGAGAGGTAACCTTAAAACCGTGCTTACACAGTAGACCCACTATCCTCCAGTGAAAATTTTTCAACTTGTCATGACCTTCCTTTGTCAGAAAGGCCCTGTCCTTACCCTCTGCTGTGACATCCTACCAATAACCCCTCATACCGTTGCTCTCTGCCACTACCGAGGCCCTCGAAGTCCCTAGGCGTGCACCGCACAGGTCCTCACCCGCCGCTTTCTACCATTGCCCAGGCCCCCACAATCCCCAACCACAGTGCACAGGTCCTTAACCTGCCACCCTGTACATACCAGCGCCACCCATACCCACCAACCAACCATTTCTTACCGAAACCGCTGCCCTTCTACAACCAGATCTCACCTAGCAGGGTCGGACCACCCTGCCTAGCTAGAACAGCCACCTTCGCCCAGCCCGAAACAGCTAAGCAGCCATTTCCCTTAAATACCCAGCTCTAACTGCATCCCCTCATCACCGTATTTGACTCCGTTGCACCAAAATTTGATTCTTCCAAGGCCGACACCCTTATTTTTAGCAACTTCGTCAGTGCCCTCTTGTCAACTAAGAAATTAGATGGCAGTAACTACGACATTTGGGCATCTGGCATCAAATTATGGCTTACAAGCCAAGGCTACAAGGACCATCTCACCAAAAGGCTAAAGTATTCCACCTACTAAATGTGACAAGTGGGAGAAAATTGATGCCTAGTTGTGCAGCATTATCAAATCCACCATTCATTCGTCTCTTAAGTAGATTTTTCTCCCTCACCTCACATGAGTCTATTTGGCAACAGGCCAAGGTTCTCTACACAATTGATGTCCAGCACCTCTAAGGTGTCTGCCATGACTTTATAAGTCTAATTGTATTGAGAAAATTTGATGGCTCTATGTTTGCTTATCTGGGTAAGGTACATGCGACTCTCCATGATTTCATGAATTATTACCATCGGCAGAATCACCAGAAAAGGTACTTGAGTGACGTAATACCTTTTTCATGCTCCTCGGTCAATATCGTTTGCCTCTAGAATATTCTAACAATTGGGATCAGATTCTTGGTGCCTCCATTGTCCTCACCCTATCCACTACATGGTCCACGTTGCTCCGGGTTCCTGCCAAGCCGGTATTTGAACTCACAATTGCACCATCTCCTGGTGATACGTCTACCATTGTTTCTAAGAACAATAGTCATGGCCGCTTTCATGGGGGACATTCTGGTTCTCAACCTCGCCCAAAGTGTGATCATTGTCATCACATGGGCCACACCATTGATAAGTGTTGAGTGTTACATGGTCAACCGCCGTCCATAGCCAATGCTGCTCAGACTGCACCACCTAACCTACTTGAGTCCTTTTATCCGCTTAAAGCATCTCTGAATGATTATGCAGATTTTCTAAAATGATTTGAGTAACGTTAATCCTATAGTTTTGCTGCTTCTATTGCACATACTGGTAATTAATTTTCTTGTATCTCTTAGTCACCATTCCTTGGCCCCTAAGTACTTGACTTTGGTGTGTACCACATCACTGGTAATAAGACCATTTTCTCAAAACTCTCTACTTCTGGATATCTGCCTACTATTACCTTCGCTAACGGTTCCCATGCCAAATCTCAAGGCATTGGCATTGCCAATCCTTTCCCTTCCTTTTCTGTTGATTTGATTCTCTATGCTCCTAGTTGTCCTTTTAATTTGCTTTTCATTAGTCATTTAACTCGCTTTCTTGATTGCACCATTACATTCACTAAAGAATTTGTTTTTCTGTAGGGCTAAAGTTCAGAACGAATGTTGACACTGGATGTGAGTCCCACGACCTTTACAAGCTCTCCAACCCTTCTTGTGTTTTGTTCTGCTACAGAATCCCCACACACTATCCATGCTCAGTTGGGACATCCTAGTCTTGACAAAATTCAGAGAATGGTTCTGAGTTTATCCAAGCTATCTACTTTATCTTGTGAGTCGTGCCAACTTGGCAAGTCTGTAATTGAGCTACGTCTCCATTTTTGGTTCACTCTGATGTTTGTGGTCCTAGTCGTATTGTTTCTACTTTAGGGTTCAAATACTTACGTCCGTTGATGATTACTCTCATTGAACTCGGTTGTTTATGATGCAAAATAGATACAAGTTGTTCACTATTTTCAAGAATTTTTATCATGAAATAAAAACTCAATTTGCCCCATTTGTACATTGTAGTGATAATGCCTGGGAATCTTTATCTCATCAATTTCAATCATTTATGACTTCTAATGGCATTCTTCACCAAACCTCGTGTTCACACCCTTCAACAAAATGGGATCGCTGAAAGAAAAAATAGACACCATATCGAAACAACTTGCACTCTCCTCTTTCATGGTCATGTCCTCTTTCGTTTTTGGGGTGATGTTGTCCTAATCGCATGCTACTTTATCAACCGCATGCCCATGCCTTCTTCTGTACTTAATAATTAGGTGCCTTGCTTCATTTTATTTCCTCATTAACCTCTTCATTCCCTTTCACCTCGTATCTTTGGATCTACTTATTTTGTCCATAATCCTTTTCTTGGTCTTGATAAACTATCTGCTTGATCCATCAAGTGTGTTTTTCTCGGTTATATTCTATTAAAAAATGGTTATCGTTGCTTTTCACCTGCTCTCCAACGATACCTTATATTTGCCGATATCACCTTCTTTGAGTCCACAATGTTCTTTGAGTTTGCTGAGTTTGCCTCTTCAGATAGTAGGCCTATCTCTAAAGTACTTCTTGTTCCTTTAGTCTTTGTCCCTCCTACCTTGCCCGTGGAACCCTCTACCACTACAAACCCACCTTATCTTACCTATTATAGCAGACCACATCCACCATCGAAGATCATTCCTGCACCTTTACCAACTTCGACATTGCTTCCTGAGTCTGATCTTCCCATTGCTCAACGAAAAGGTATATGCTCTACTCGTAATCCTTTTCCTCACTAAGTTTCTTTACGTTATCACCGCTTGTTGTCTTCACATTATGCTTTCCTTTCGTCCTTGTCTTCTATGTATATCCCAAAATCTACAGGTGACGCATTATCCCTTCTAGGATGGAGATAAACAAAGATTGATGAAATGACCGCACTTTCAAAGTAGTGGGACTTGGGAATTGGTTCCTCTACTTTCCGAGAAATCTGTTATTGGCTGCTGATGGATTTACAAGTTTGGTCCTGATGGTAAGATTGATCGCCTCAAGGCTTGTCTTGTTGCAAAAGGCTACACTCAAATATTTGGCCTAAATTATGGGATGCCTTTTCACCCATGTCCAAGATGGCCTTTGTCAGGCTCTTTCTCTCCATGGCTGCTATCCGCTATTGGCCTCTCTATCAACTTGACATGAAGAATGCCTTTCTTCATGGTGATCTATAAGAAGAGGTCTATATGGAGCAACCACTTAGGTTTGTTACTCAGGAGGAGTCTTCTGGCCTAGTCTGTCATCTTCACAAGTCTCTTTATGGCCTAAAACAATCTCCTTGGGCTTGGTTTGGCCAATTTAATACTGTAATACAGCAACTTGGTATGATTCGGAGTGAAGCAGAAGACTGGTTAGGAAACAAAACTATCTCACAATTACTCATCCAGACATCTCATTTGCAGTTAGTGTGGTTAGTCAATTCCTGAACTCTCTGTGATTGTCATTAGGATGTAGTGATTCGAATCTTGAGATATATTAAGGGAGCTCCAGGCAGAGGTCTCCTTTATCAAGATAGAGGACCTAAGCATATTGTTGGATACTTAGATGCAAATTGGGCAGGATCACCCACCGATCCACCTTTTCCTATTGTGTGCTCATTGGGGGCAATTTGATATCTTTAAAGAGCAAGAAATAGAATGTGGTTGCAAGATCCAGTGTGCAAGCAAAATACAGAGCCATGACCTCTGCTACATGTGAACTCATCTCGTTGAAACAACCACTTAATGAGCTTCGATTTGGAGAGATTGTGGAAATGACACTCTTCTCTGACAATCAAGCTACATTGCATATTGCCTCCAATCCTGTGTTCCATGCAAAAACCAAGCACATTGAAGTATATTGCCATTTTATCAGGGAGAAGATCCTATTCGGGAATATCATCATTAGTTTTGTCAACTCAAACGATCAACTAGTGGATGCTTTCACCAAATCCTTAAGAGGTCCTCAAATGAGTTATCTTTGTAACAAGCATGGTGCATATGATATATATGCTCCAACTTGAGGGGGAGTGTTGGAAATGTGTATATTAGTGTTAGTTAGCTTTAGATAACCAGGTTCAATGTACATATGATATAGTAGTCAACCCAAATCTCGTTAATTATGTAATTACTGTAATTAGGCTCCGATGTTGTATCTTGTAATTATTCCCCGTTGATTATATAATTAGACACCTATGTGTAGTTGAGACATGGTTTCAACATCTTTTTGCCCCTCTCTCTCTTGTTCACTGTCTTCACAAACTATATACATTTTTGTACTGTTCAAGTAGCTATGTTCTTTCTTGGCACTGTTCTAGTAACTACATTTTTTCAAATCTATCATAACATGATACTTCATCAAGCACGTACAATGAAGTGTATTGCATATATGAAGATTAGAGCAATATAAATGACATTACGTTCACTTATTTTTTGCTTAATATACCACCATCATGTGTACTGCTAAATAATTAGAGTTACACTGGTGCAAGGGCTATGGTAAATTGTTTCACCCTCACTTCATTTGGGATTTAGCAATGACCAGCTATCTGATATATTAACCTTTCTTGGTTTTAATGGGATGTTTAGGTGATAGCACTTTAGTTGACAATATTGGCCCTTACCTACGCGAAGAGGTCATGTCCTTGAAGGATTTGGATGTTGCTAATGATCAAGGTCAGCAATCAGAGCCTGAAAAGTCTGCACCAGAGCCTGTTGAGCCAACACAACCTCCTGCTGTTGAAGAACGTAAACCTGCTGAGAAAAAGCTTGTTAAACCAAAGTGGCTAAAAATGTGATATCACTTTCCCAGAGGTGCAATGGGTGTTGTTGCAAGGCACTTCACTTGTGCTCTATATATGTATAAATGGTTCATCTTGGGCACTCACGTCATGTTGTCAGTTGGCATATGGATCTTCTTTCAGTGTATCATGCTAAATCCAAAATAATGCAGCGTTTTTTCTTTTCTCTTCCTCAACCCTTTCGCATGTTATTTCTCTACAAGTTGTCATGAATTTGTAGATAATGTTTGAAAATCTTTGGTGAGAAAAACTTTCTCCTCATGCAATTATTCATTCACACTTAATTATAGTCACTATAGTTATTCATTGGTAGGATTGAATCGTAGGTCAAAGACCATAGGGCTATAAGTTTTATAGTTATGGCCCAAGCACATGGAGCCCAGGCTAGGTCCATGCCTAACCCATATAAAGATTCCCCCCCCCCCCTCCCCCTTCTCAAATTTGGAAAACCAAATTGAGTGTATTTTGTCCCAATTTTTATAAATAAAGAGCTTTCCATAAAATAAAAAAAAACATGCGCAGAGAAAAAAATCAGTGAGTTTAGTGCCATTTTTATGTATGAGGGCATTTTCATTCCAATAGTGATATTTTTTATTTTTATTTTTTATGTTTAGTCATATAAAGAAAATTAAATCAATAAATTGAAAATAGTGACGAAGAAAAAATGGAAGAAAAAAAAAAAGAAGACAGATAATGCATATGGTATAAACTTGTGTAAATAAAACTAGAATGATGAATTGAATGTTTGTAATACTCAGTGCCTCAAATTCGAACCTAGTCTTAAAATTGTTTAGGTCCAACACATGGGTTGAATTTAAGCCTATTAATTAAAAAATTAAACAGTAGTGCTATTTGGAAAATTGCTTTCATGAAATGAAAGGCTACAGGTGGTATGGTAGTGTTTGTTTCAGGTTTATAGACCCACAACAATTAATTTTTCTCTCATGCAAAGACTCACAACAAAAATTAAACTCGACCCAAAACTCACTAAATTTGCATGCGTTAACCTGGCCATGAACAGGTTTATGAATTGATGACAAAAAAGAAAAGAAAAAAAGAACAATTTATGAATTAGTATATTCGCTGGCGATGACGTAGGTGATTTGCTAATCAAGAAAAGAAGATTGTGAAAGAAAAGTTTTCTTCATCTGCTTACTACTTCCCACCTTCGTTCACATGTGTCCATTGACTAAGGGAGGCAAGCACACACATCACTTTCTATTATTCTTCCTCACATTTCTTTCAACACCAAGAATTTCTGTCAACAATTGTTTTCCACTTCCAGTTGATCATTATGAGCTTCTCTTCCTTTTCCATTTGTTTTCTAAGAAATTCATATGCAGGTTCTAGTTTTACGTATGCCTATTTAGTTTGCATTATTTTTTAGACTTCTTTATATGATTTTTAATATTTTAATTCTTGATAAAAAGAATTAAAATATTAAAAATCATATAAAGAAGTCTAAATCAACTATTAAAGGGGCCATATCAAGAATCAATATATTTAAATCGAAGTTTATAAGTTCAAAACTTAAATATATCATATACTTATCGAAATTGAGCACAACATTTTTTCATATTATAAAATTCATCAATAATTAAATGTATGTCAAACTTTGTTAGCAATATTATTTCAATATAAGTGACTAAACAATTACCCAAAAAATCACCCCCATCTTATTTTTTAGCCCATTTTTGGCAGTATTTACAATTTTTACCTCTAGCCACATCAAATTTCAAAAGGACGAAAAAACCAAGAAACTACTTTTAGTTTTACTAGTGTGTGGCATTCAACATCATTTTTTTTTAACTTTTGTCTCTTTAACCTAAGTTTGTTTTTTTATAAAATCTCACTTATAACAATTGGGTCAGTCCATAATTTATTAATCTAATTAATTACTTAAATTATAATCATAATATGGGCTAACAAAAGATAATAACTACGAGGAGTTAAGAGCCTTTTGCCTTCTTAGCTGACAACTATACTACATATATGTTAAAAAATTATAGAAAAGTTGGGAGGACCAGAGCTACTGCTGGTCCCCCTAAATCGGTCCCTATTTTGTCAGATACACATAGAAGAAGAAGTAGAATTCAAATTTAGAAGAACTAAAAGAAAAGAAAATATTGACAAAGTTTTATTTAGAAAAGATATATTATGAAGTAACCAATCATATTTTAAATAAATTGTAGCCTAAAAAATAAAAACAAAAACAAATTTTAGTGTTTTAAGAGTGGCCATGCCAATGCCTCAAAGTCCAACGTGTGTGTACATATGTGTATGTATTTTTAAAATTTGTTTTAGGTTAAACATTGTTAAAATGTATTACATTATAAATTTATGCTTATATTCATTATGAAAAATTTTACTATGAAAGGAAAAAGAGAATTATTGGTCAAACTATTTTTAATTTTGGAATCATTAATTAGTAGAATAGTTAATTGGGTTAATATATAATTAATACATTAACTACTCATAAAACATTGTTAATTTACATAAAAATGAAAATTAATTAATTAATTAATTATTAAATTGAAAGTATATTTGAGAAAATATTAAATTATACTTATTCAAAAAGAAAAAATACACCAAGTTTAGATATCTCAACCTTATAGAGTCACGCGATTCACTTGATTCGGATTGGTTCTAGCTCTTTCTATCACTATGAAGTTTCAGAGGAAATAAGATAAACAAGACATGCAAAAGAAAATAAGATAGAGAAAATAATTTTCAGTTGTTTAAATGTGGGGTAAAAACAGAAAAGAAAGAAAACCTTAGTATCAAAGTGAGTGGAAACTGCTATATAATATTTTCTCCTTCAATGTAGGGATAAATTTGAGAGAAAAAAATATAAGCTTGATTGTCTATTTGACATTTTCATCCACCTTCACAATATTTACTAATATAATTTTTTTCTCACCTCATTATCATTATCAAGACTATATTTGTAGTTTATTTACTTTCTCTTTTTTCTTTTATCATTTCCATCTCATCCATATATATATATATATATATATTATTTTCTATTATCTATTATTCTCTTCCTATTTTTCTTTCCTTCTATTTTCTCATCTCATCCAAACTTTACACTTCTCATCAACTGTCACCAACTTATACATGATACATCTAGCTCTATGATTGGCTATGACACTTATAACATATCAACATATGATGGTGAACTGCAACTTTCACTATCACAGTTGGAAATTAGTTGACGATATTCTTAATTAAAAAATAAAAAATATAAAGAAGAGCTAACTAGACATTACTAACCAGGAGTTTAGTTGACTAACAGGTGAGCTCACACCAATTTTTTAAATAACACAGTTACTGCGTTTTACATCATTTTAAAATGGTAAGTGAAATCAGCATAATCTTTTACATATTTTCAATAATTTAAAATTGAATAACATATTAACTTACAATTTTCAGATGGTGTAATCATGCTCCTAGAGTGTACCATAAAAACTACTTTTGATTTTTCTAGTAAACATTATTGAAATTTATATAATTGAATAAACATCGTACTTAAAATCTTTGTTCTCCCTTTAGTCAAACTTGGCTTGCCAAGGAAATATATTTAATTATTTTTGAACAAATATTTATATCAATTTTATTGAAAAACAGAGAAACAAAATAATTAAAAAAACATAATCTATTCACAAGCTATTTCTTCATCTAGTTTTACTGATCCACTTATATTTTATATGTATAGTTAAGTTATACACACTATTTTAATATGCATAAAAACTAAATTTTCTTAAACAATACAAACAAAAGAATAAATAGTTCCTGATTTTTTATGTTTTAGTGAAATTATATACTTTTATTAACTTCATATTGGTCTATTGTAATAAATATATTTTTAAAAATAATTTTCAATGAACAAAGGCTGCTAATGGTTTTTATATAAAAAGAAATCCATTTTTATATTATTTATGCATTTTTAAAGTCAAGTTGCATGCGACCTCCATTATTCTTTGTCGGGTTCACTACATTATATTATTGCATAACGCAAATGAAAATTTCCCATGACAACTTCATACCTTACTGTATGAAATTAAGAGGGAGCCATTCATCTTCCTCATTTTATGTTTGGCTCCTATTGTTACGAAAGCCTTTTTTCTTCTTTCTTTTATGTGAAGAACATTGTTTATCCTATATATGAACTTTCTTTGGAATTATATTAAGGAAAATAAAATAAAATCAATAATAATAGCAGGGTTTGAATTTGTTATATTATTTTATTTTATCTTCTTTTCATTGGGTCGTTACAGTAATTTAAATTTATAACCTCTATCTCAATTTCTACCCCACCCTAACTAATCAGATGCACAAATACCTTAGTATTTCTGTTAGAGCAGAGTTTCACTTTTACACACTATTACACTTGAATGAGGAAAAGAGAGAGATGACTATTCTAGATCAGAGAATATATCAAAAACAGTAAAAATGAGATATTTTTGAAGTAAAGGAAGATCACACACTGTACATTTATTGATGATAACTTGTCTTTTATACACACTTGCTCAGGTCCCACAACGGACAGATTACAAGAAAAAAAATCAATTACAATTAACTCCCTTTTACTCTAACAAATCAACCAACACAACTACCAACTGAATTAACCCACTAACATACCCCTCTTAATTCAGATTGGTTAAAGATACAACTCCCAGCTTGTTTCTCAGTCCTTTGAATACTTCTACCTTCAATGGTTTAGTTAGGACGTCTGTTTGATTCTCTCAGGTCTGCGCAGTTGTTCCGGCCAGCCTTTCCTTGCCAACTTGATCCCTCAAAAAATGGAACCTTGTCTCGATATGTTTGCTACGACCATGTGCCACTGGATGCTTAGCAAGATTTATGGCAGACTTGTTAGCTACAAACAAAGTGATTGGTTTTGATTTGCACACTCCAAGCTCATTCAACAAAGCTTCAAGCCACACAGCCTGACAAGCACTCAGAGAAGCTGCTATATACTCAGCTTCACAAGAAGATAATGCCACCATCGGTTCCTTTTTTGAGCACCAAGAGATTGGTGCTTTGCCAAGTAAAAAACATATCCAAACCGTGCTTTTCCTATCTTCTTTATCTCCACACCAATCAATCACTATATCCAATTATCTCAAATATCTCCTCTTATCACGGATTCTTGATCGTGAAAGAGAATTCCATAATCAAGTGTCCCTTTCACATATCTAAGAATCCTTTGATCGCCATCAAATGTGGAACTCTTGGACATTCCATGAACCTACTAATTAAGCCAACACTAAAAGCCAACCGCCTTGTATGGCACAAGTATCTCGTTGAGCCGACCAATCTTCCTCAATTGTGTTGAATCAACAAGTTCTTCACCGCCATCTTTCACCAATTTCATCTCGCCCTCTCACCGGGTGTCACAAACTCAATTGCACTCAAGCATGTCAAATTTCTTAAGTAAATCGCAGTATATTTCCTTTGGCACATGAACATTCCACTCTTTGTCTTGTGAAATTCAATTCCAAGGAAATATGAGATGTCCAAGATCCGCTATTTCAAATTCCTCCATCATTTTCTTCTTGAATTCATCAATCTCACCCCAATTTACACGTCATTACAAGTAAGTCATTTACATAAATGCATACAATGGTCAATTTCTCATGTTCTCTTCACATATACTCCATGTTCGGATATACACTTTATAAATCCAATTTGAATGAGAAAACCATCAAGTCTCTTATTCCAAGCCCTTGGAGCTTGCTTTAGTCCATACAAAGCTTTTCTAAGTCTCAGAGCACCTTTGATTCCTGCCTCTTTTACTTCAAATCCGTGGTCGATCTACATATACTTCCTCATCCAAAGGCCCATTTAGAAAGGCCGACTTCACATCTAATCGTGCATTGGCCAAGCCTTGGCACTTGCAATGGCAACTACAACTCTTATTGTTTCTATTCGCAACAAAAAGTAAACACATCTTCAAAGTCCACTCCAAGCCTTTCTCGCAAACCCTCTCGCTTACTAACCTGGCTTTATGCTTCACAATCTCACCACTTGGACTCGCTTTAACTTGTACACCCATTTTACTCCAATGGTTCTCCTTTCAAGTGGTAATTTTACAAGTTCCCTGTGTCCGGTTCCTTTCAATTGCCCTTAGTTCTTCCTTCATTGCATTAATCCACTTGACTCTTGCATTGCATTCTCAAAGCTAACTCGGTTCAAGATCAAGCAAACAAAGCAAAATGCACAAATTCACCTTTCCGAGTCCACCGCATTATCTCGAGATTACTTCACACTCCCGCAACCTTTGAGGTTGTGTTCTCACTCTTTGAGATCTCCTCACTCTCGAACTTTCAAACCTTGTGCTTCTCTCCCAAAGATCATCATCAAATAAAGAAACTTGGCACTACCCTTTCTTCTCGTGATTTCCAATTCCAATCCTTCACCTCATCAATAATCACATCCCTACTAATCACAATTTGCTTGCTCACCGGATTGTAAAGCCCTGTAACCTCCTCGTAGAGTGGAATCCAACCAACATAAGTTGCTCTCCCTTGTCATCTAGTTTTCTTCTCACTTGATCGTATATGTCTCGAAACAAGTGAGCCAAAAACTCTCAAGTGACTAACATTTGGCTTAATTCCCGACCATCCCTCTTCGTGTGACTCCTTTCGCCTTTTGGTAGGACTCCTATTCAAGATGTAAGTGGCGCACACCGCTTCACCCCATAAGTACTTGGGCAAGTTTTTACTTCTTAGCATACTTCTAACCATATTCATGATGGTTCTGTTCCTTCTTTCTGCTATGCCATTATGCTGAGGTGTGTAGGGTGGTGTTACTTCATGTACTATTCCTTCCTTTTCACAAAAATTATTGAACTCTTTTGACAAATACTCTCCTCCACCATCTGTCCGAAGGGTTTTAATTGGTTGCCCACTTTGTTTTTCAACTATTGCCTTATACTTTTTAAACACATCAAACACTTCACTTTTCCTTTTGATCAAATAGGTCCACATTTTTCTAGTAAAATCATCAACAAATGACACAAAATACCTGTTTTCTCCAATTGACTCGTTTGGATTGGTCCACATACGCCTCAATACACTACTTCAAGTTTGCTCCTCAGGCCGGGTTTCAACATAATGAGAAAAAGGCTTCTTATGTTGCTTGACCAATGCACTCTTCACACATCTCTCGTTGGCTACATCGATACGCAGGCAATCCTTGCACCATGCCTTGTTTGTTCAATAGATTTAGGTCTCTAAAGTTTAAATGACCAAATCTATAAGGCCACACCCACTCTTCTTTATCGGGCCGCAAAGGACAAGACATCTATGCTCCATGACTTGGATTCCCACCTTGAAGGTTCTATTCTTAGACATTGGTGCCTTGAGAATTAACCTTCTCTTTGGCCGTCATGCACTTTCAAAGAAGTTATTCTCCATAGTCATCACATATCCCTTCTCAAAGAAGTTGACCAAGACTCAACAAGTTGCATTTCATTCCCGTGCACATACAATACCCTCGCAATTAGTGACTGCCTACCATCTTTTTCTTTTGATAAGCACATCACCTATACCTTCAAGTAGTTGAGTTTACTATCATCAAAGAAACTTCACTTTGCTTCTCGACGGCCTTAAGCTTACAAACCAATCATTTCGACCGTCATATGCGTAGAGCACCTCGTATCCAGGTACCATTGGTTCTCACCGCTTATCTTCCTCCTTTGTTGTTACCATTAACAAGACTGGTTCAATCTTCATCTTCTTGGGCCATCCTTGCTTTATCACCTTGTGATTCCCTCTTTTTCAAAGATAGCACTCATTTGCAAAGTGTCCATATCTTTGACAATTGTAACATTGGATGTTACTCTTGTCAAATTTCTTTTCTACCACCCCTTCCTCTTGATCCACCTCCCCCATGACCTCCACAGTTCCACCAAAGACTAATCGTTCTTTGATTTTTGTTGTTAGAAGCTTGATCTAAATGATTTCTGCTTGCGCCCATTATTGTGATTCCCTTTCCTCTTCCTTTATTATTGAAAGATTTTCCCTTTTTGTCTTTATTGTGATGTCGAGCCTTTAATGCTAGATCCGTTGTTTTCTCCGTACTTCCTCTCATTGATTCTTTGCTCATGTGCTTCAAGGGAACCTTGTAATTCTTCGACTTTCATTGCCGCAAGATCCTTGGATTCTTCAATTGCCACCACCACATGATCAAATCTTGAAGAAAGATATCTTAAGATCTTCTCAACAATTGTTTGATTTGGATGCCTTTTCACCACAGCTTCTTCATGAGATTTGTCAAGGTCAAGACCCCCGGTAAAGAACGCAAAGAACACCTTCCTTTTCCTCCATTTGAAGCAATTCATATTGGCTCTTGCGGAGTCTCTGTGAACCTCACCTTCTTCACTTTCTCTGCCTCCAAAGATATGCTTTCTCAAGATTCTCCCAAGCCTCCTTTGATGATTCAGCCTCTGAGACCCTTTCAAAATTGGCTGGATCGACACATTGATGAATGATGTATAGAGCCTTGTAATCTTTCTTCTTGGCTTCCTTGAATGCTATCCTTTGTGCCTTCGTGGGATTCTGAGGAAGAGGATCAACGCCATTTCTCACAATGTCCCACACTTCTTGATACCCAAACACCACCTTCATCTGGATGCACCATTTGTCATAATTCTTGCCATCAAGAATAGGGAGATTCCCTGGAAAATGACCATTTGAGAGAGAGGCCATTGATGTTGTATCACTCACGGAACCTTTGCTCTGAATACCAATTGTTGGAGCAGAGTTTCACTTTTTCACACTATTACACTTGAATGAGGAAAAGAGAGAGATGACTATTCTAGATCAGAGAATATATCAAAAACAGTAAAAACAAGATATTTCTAAAGTAAAGGAAGATCACACACTGTACATTTATTGATGATAACTTGTCTTTTATACACATTTGCTCAGGTCCCACAACGGACAGATTACAAGAAAAAAAATCAGTTACAATTAACTCCCTTCTACTCTAACAAATCAACCAACACAACTACCAACTGAAATAACCTACTAACAATTTCATTTCTATGAAGATTCTAGATTCAAATTTGTATCACTATATTAGTTGATGAAGAAAAACCAGTTGATGAGACTGAGAAGTTTATTGTGAGAGATCAGTTTGGGAAGTATGCTATTTCTTCTGAAGGAATCTTAAGATTTTCTCATTCTTCTATTGAAATTTCTCTTCATTTTCTTGCATTTTCTCGTCAAGTACCACCACTCTGCTCTTAACTTAGATGCTAGGTATTAGTCTCTTACAAAATGTAACTAATTATTTAGAGCATTAAGGATGATATCTAAACACTTCTTTTTCAAAAAAATTACTTTCCTACTTTACTTTTTTTTATTGCCTAAAAATCTTAATAGAAAAATCATCAAATAAACATAAACAACAAATTAATCTAAAATTTTAAAAGAAATAATAACAAATTAAAATCTTCTCATATATAAGTATGTAAATTAGAAATATATATAATCCATACAAAAATTATATATATATAATTATATAAATTCACTTTCATAAATAAAATTAAAAATTAAATTGATTATTATAAATTTTTTAAGTAAATTTAAAATTAATTAATTTTGTTCACTTTTTAATTTTTCAATTTAAATTTTTAGGTTTAGATAAGTTTGATTTAATTATGAACACCCTTACCAATAATCCTTTACCTTTTTTTTTTTTTGTTACTCATGATATCTCCGCGCAAGATTGCGAGGACTAATCCTTCGAGTACTGAGATCCATTTAAAGAGTTGACATCTTCCAACAGATGTTTTTCTATACACATGAGTCAGGAATCGAACCCCTAACCACGTGCTTAAGAGCCCCAAATATTTACCACTTGTGTCATATCATGTTGGTCAATAATCCTTTACTTTAATGATTTAATTTTAATCTACTGTTAATGTAAAATTTCTCTACACTGTCATCTAATCATGTACTGATACATCATTAAAAATATTAGACTTTTGAAGTAGTTGTTATAATAGTCAAACTCTTATAATAAGTTAGCAATATATGATTAAATGATAGTGTAAATTTTTTCTTACACTTACACTGAATCAAAATTAAACTCTTATTTTAATAATCAGGAATACATCTCTTTTTGTTTTTTCCATTTTATCCTCATCACCTTCCATTTTATCACTCTCTGAGAAATTTCTAAATATTCCACAGTTGAGACATTCCATTTTTGACTTCTCTGAAATTGTTTGCAATTGAATTGCCCAAGTGCCAAATCCAAAGGTCGAGGAATTTTTCACAAGCATAGGGGCATGAAGGGAAATAAGGTAAAATAAAATACATAAGAATGTGAATTCATCGACTGTGTCCAATCCATTACCTTCTCTGACCGATTGACTAATGGGGAAGTTGGTGAACGAACAACCTTAAAAGGGTTCAATCCACTCAGCCTCTGAACTTTGAAGCTCGTGTTCCACTCCCAATTTTGAATCAATACAGAGGGTACTGTTAAACACTGTTACCCCTTTCCCATCATTCGTTGTCTACTTCTGCTTCCCTTTCTACCCCTTTTCTCTTCAAGTTCCTCCTTGTGTTCTAAAATGGATAACGCTTTTGATTTCGTGACTTCAAGCTCAGTGATTGTCGTTTCTGGGTGGCTCTAATTTTGAATGTCTTTTTTTGCTTTGACTTCAATTCTGAGGGTCTTTTTTATTTTTTTGTTCAATTTTTGATCCATGTGCATGGAAAGGATAATAATCTCTTTCTGGGTGTTTTAGTTTTGAAGTTTGATTCTTGGGTTTGGCCTTTTTCTTTTTTCCAATTTTTGTTTTCAGTATGTATACTGAATGGGACTTCTTTTTTCATTTGTTTCTGCAATGCCCTGTTGCAAACTTGTGAAAAGCTTTTCGATGATTTGATGGGCTATGTTTCTTTTTCTTTTGTTTGTAATTGAGATTTGATGCACAATATTTTAGCTCATAGCAGAAAGTACTGTGTTTGGACTTGGGATGGTTTGATGTGTTACTTTAGGAATTGATGGTCTGGTCTGCCCATTGGTGAAATTAGGCTAGTTGTCTGACTGCCCAATCCAAACTGTTGGTTATCTGTTCTGGGGAATTAGTGTCATTCCTACTGCTTTCTGGGCACTCATCGTCATTCAATTTATTTTCTGTCATTGAAAATTGAAATCATTGTTGGATATTTGCTTACTTCTAACTTATTATTTGATACCAGATAAAAGCTGCTGTAGTGTACCAATATATTGGAAAGCAGTTCTAGCAGTCTGGTACTGCTAGAGGATGGGATCAAGTGAATGGTACATTCAAAAAAGATCTAGCTTTAGCAATGAATCTCCCCTATCAAGGGATCTAGAAAATGCACCTGAAACTGGGTCACTCTCCATTGTTGTGCTTGGTGCTTCTGGTGATCTTGCTAAGAAGAAGACATTTCCAGCACTCTTCCACCTATATCGGCAGGTTTGATGGCATCCAATTTGTCTTAAATAAAGGAAAACCTTTGTGGATCATGTTGATTAGCGTGTGATATCGAGGAAAAAAAGGATTTGATATTGATGATCATTGAACTATCAATGGACTAATGGAAAACCCTTAACAAAATGTGTTTCCGAATGTTGTGATTCTGATCAAGCACTGGTTCAATTTTTTTTTTCCTATTCATATATTCTACAGGCTAATCTGACAGTTAGTATCTATTCCTAATTCATATTTTTCTTGGAAGATTACCTGGAATATTTTCTAAAAGCCTTTTGTTTCTCTTAAAGGAACCAATAATTCTCTAACATTTGGTGGCTTTATTTGCAGGGATTCCTGCCACCAGATGAAGTTCATATTTTTGGCTATGCAAGGACAAAAATCTCTGATGACGAATTGAGAAACCGCTTACGTGGGTGAGATTTTTTTTATTTTTTATTTTAATTTTAAAATCTATTTTCCTTTTCCCCAAGATTTCTAAAATAAGTAAAAAAAAAATAAAAAATCCATGGAAATCAGTTGCTTTCTGATACTTCACAATTGTTGATTGTACTTATATGTAAATAGAATGTGTTTATAATTCCAATAATATCGTTTGAATTATTTTAATGATTAACGAAGCATATTTCCTTGATTCTTATGTTTATATTAGCTGAAAAGATTTACTCTGAAGTTTGTTCGATGATTGCTATGTCGTGCATTTGCTTGGTGCTTCTTTCACAAATTTTTCTATAATATGCTCCTTGCTATCTTACTAGTTCATGTACATCATCCATGCATGTTTTTTTGGTCTCCCACGAGGTGTTCCCATACCCTTTCGATGTGGGACTAATCCTTGCTCGGGCGTCTGATGGCATGAGCCTGGCCACAAGGTGTTTCCAGTGAGATTCGAACCCCTGCATTGCAAGTAAAGTTCACTCACATGGAGCTGAGGTTGCCAATTGAGCCACACCTTGTGGTTATCATCCATGCATGTTTGTCCTGTTTGTAAGTATACCAAATGATAGGAAATTGGTTGTGATTTGATATGCAGCTATCTTGTTCAAGACAAAGGAGCTTCCCTTGAGCAGTTGGACGATGTATCAAAGTTTTTGCATCTGGTTAGCATTGGCTGTCTTGCATAATTTTATAATTTTCTGCAATCCTTTCACTAAAAATACTTTTCTGATTGGTCAAACGTTCATTCTCTTTCTCCCTTTCTCTTCCTTCTAGATCAAATATGTTAGTGGCTCTTATGATTCTGAGGGTGGTTTCTGTTTGTTGGATAAAGAGATTTCGGAGCATGAATCTTTGAAAAACAGTGCAGAGGGTTCATCTCGAAGGCTTTTCTATCTTGCACTTCCTCCTTCGGTATATCCATCTGTTTGCAAGATGATCAAGACTTGTTGCATGAATAAATGTAAGATTTTATAATCTCTTGTTTTGATATGTACTTTTTAACATTTGATTGAAAATGTTTTTATAAGGACCCTTAGCTGGGAACAAATAGAAACCTTGTATTCCCTAGCTTAACACCAGTTGGGAGTAATGCTCTGTCAGACAACTAGTCTAGGCTGCATTTCAGAAACCACTTTAAGCTCTTCTCTCCTCCTTTAAGTAAAGTGTAGATTACTAGTTTGCTTTCTGCGAGATCTTTTTCTTGATAATACTGGAGCTTAATTGAATTCACTGCTGTCTGTGTATCATATAGCTGCTTCCAGGATTTTGGAGTCACTGCATAATTACAGGTGGCTGTGTAATACTTCTGGTGTTTAAAATTGTTAGAAATATGTATATAGTTAGGTGTCTTGTTAGTTGTCTAGGTTCAATGTATCTAGATTATTTTTGTATCTATATATAGATTCATCCTCTTGTGTAGAAGACACAAGGGTTCTCAATATCTCTCTCTCTCATTTTCTCTCATTTAACATGGTATCTAGAGCCTGGTGAGAGGGAAACCCATTCCCGGAGAACCTTTGTTCTCCTAAGGTGACAATTTTCCGCTCATACCGTGTTTTCACTCCGGCACTGGATTTCCTTCACCGGAAAATTTTTTTTTTTTTTTTTTTCTTCTTCGCTACCCAACCTCGAGATCCGAGATCTGCTACTCGCTCAAAGAAACCCAGACTCCCGACCTCCATCTCCTCGCCGCCACGCGCGCCACGCGCCACCGTCCTCCGCGCCAGGCCCGGTACGGACTTGCTCGCTTCACGCCACCAGCCACGTATCCGGACCCTCACCCTCCCGAGCCTAACCCCCACCGGCGGCGCCTCCATCGGGGCCGCCACGCGCCCGCCACGCGCCGCCACGCATCTCATCCAAAGATCCCTCCACCGGCGCGTGTGGGCGCGTCCGCCAGATTCCTCGGCGACCGTTGGCCAGTTTCGTCGCTTGTCGCCCGGACTGCATCCTGGCGCCGAGATCTCCATTTCGACTGCTTTTCGGTTGTGGGTCTCCTCTGCGAGCCCCGCGACCACTTTTCCGCCACCGAGAGAATTTTCCTAAAGCGCCTTTGCCTCTTGCTCTCCATCATGGCCTCCCCTAGCCATCTTGAGCCTCCGAAGGCCGAATCGCTTATGTTCACTAATTATGTCAATTTTTCTCCATTGAGAAATTGGATGGCACCAATTATGAAACATGGGCCTCCGATGTCAAGCTACGGCTCTCCTAGGTCAAGGGTACAAGGAGCACTTACCCAAAAAGTCGACTGCGTGTCGCAATCGAGCGTCCGAAGTGGGAGAAGGTCGATGCTCAACCGTGTAGTGTGCTAAAATCAACTCTTCATTCCTCCTTGACGGATCTTAGGGCTCATATTGCATGCGAGTCTGCTTTGGGAGCGAGCTAAAGTTCTTTATACCAATGACACTCAGCGTCTTTACAGGGTCTGTCAAAAGCTGATGACTGTCATTGGCCCGAGGCAATTGGATGGCCCTATGTCTGCCTACCTCGGTAATGTTCACAGTGCTTTACATGACTTTAACGAGCTATTGCCTCCAGCAGATACTCTCAGAAAGGAGCTTGAGCAGCGGGAATTACTTTCTTTATGCTTCTCGCCCTTTATGGCTTGCCTCCGTGAGTACTCGCCATCCGTGATCGATTCTAGGTTCTCTCACGGTTCCCACACTTTCCACGGCACGGTCTACGTTGCTGGTTCAAATAGGACGATCTGATGACTACCAGTTGCTCCTCGTGATCGGTGATACATCGACCTGTTTCTCATCACACCGGGTCCTAGTCGTGGTCGCGTGGCCGTGGCGGTCCCTCAGTTCCAGGACCTCGCCTAAATGTGACCACTGTCACCGCTTAGGTCATACCATTGACAGATGTTGGGCCTTACATGGTCGCCTCTTCTCGCCCTACCAATGTTGCACGACTCATCCACCGTATATCGCCGAGCCTTCGCGCCTCCTCGAAAACTTCTCCAGCTTAACTATGCAGATTTTTACCGAAATGGTGTGAACAACGCCATCCTCCGGTTCCCCGCCTCAAGCTGCTTGGTAATTCATTTGCTTGTGTCTCTCAATCACCCTCCCTTGGTCCTTGGGTCCTTGATTCGGTGCATCCGACCATATATCGGTAATCGGGCTCTTTTCTCTACTCTTTCTACCTGCTCGGGTATTTACCTAGTGTCACCTTAGCTAATGGCTCCCACACACAATCTCAAGGGATTGGCACGCTCATCCACTCCCTTCCCTCGTCAGTGGATTCGGTTCTTTATGTCCCCAGGATGTCCTTTTAATCTGCTTTCCATTAGTCGCTTGACCCGTTCTCTTGATTGTTTGATTACCTTTACTAAAGATTCTCGTTATTCTACAGGACCGGAGTTCGGGACGGATGATTGGCGCCGGATGTGAATCTCATGGCCTTTACCAGCTCTCCACCTCTTCTCGAGTTTGCTCGGCCACGGATTCCCCTCTCACTATTCATGCTCAGTTGGGTCATCCTAGCCTTGTTAAACTCCGTAAATTGGTGCCAAGCCTATCTAAGTTATCGAGTCTTCCTGTGAGTCGTGTCAATCGGGAAAACATACCGTAGTCATTTCCGATCGAAGTCAGAATCGAGCTATGTCTCCTTTTGCTTTAGTTCATTCGATATTTGGGGGTCCAAGTCGTGCTAGCTCTACTTTAGGTTTCAAATACTTTGTTACTTTTATTGATGATTTTTCCCGTTGTGCGTGGTTATTTTTAATGAAAAATCGGTCTCGAGTTGTTCTCAATTTTCCATACCTTTTTATCATGAAATCAAAACTCGGTTTGGTCTTTCTATTCGCACTTTCCGTAGTGATAATGCCCGAATACCTATCCGAAACAGGTTTCAAACATTTATGGCCTCTAATGGTATACTTCACCGGACTTCTGTGCTCATTACCCTCAACAAAATGGGGTTGCGGGAACGTAAAAACCGCCACCTTTCATTGAGACAACTCTGACCTCATGCTTCATGGTAATATCCCGATTCGTTTGGGGGATCTTGTTCACCGCCCGCTACCTTATTAATCGCATGCCATCCACCTGCCTTAGATAACAAAATCCCTCACTCCATTTTGTTTTCCCATCAACCTCTCCATTCCCTTCCGCCTCGTATTTTTGGGTCTACTTGTTTTGTCCAAAATCTCTCTCCGGGTCTTGATAAACTCTCAGCTCGGTCTCTTAAGTGTGTCTTCCTCGGGTATACTAGGTCTCAAAAAGGTTATCGTTGCTTCTCTCCTACACTCCAACGATACCTTATCTCGTAGATGTTACCTTCTTTGATGCATCTTCTTCTTTGAGTCATCCCCCTCACCCCGAGCCCATCAACGAGGTCTTACCGCTTCCTCCCGCTCTTGTTCCCTGTTGAGTCCACAACACCTCCGTAGCGATCCCACTTAATCGCCCCTTCCCAAACCTATCGTCGCCCACATCCACCATTGGCACCTCTGCACATTCTTGAACCTCCTACGAGGCCATGATGGATTCTTCACTCTAGACCAACTCCTTTACCTCGCTTCCCGCACTGAGCGGACCTTCCCATTGCTCTCCCGAAAGGTATTCGATCCACTCGTAACCCTTCTCCGCATTATATTGCTTTGAGTTATCATCGCCCCGTCATCTTCGCATTATGCGTGTCTTTCTTCTTTGTCGTGTCTATCCCTAAATCTCCAGGTGATGCCTTATCCCATCCTGGATGGCGACAAGCAATGATAGATGAAATGTGTGCACTTGCCGAGCGCTGGTACTTGGGAATTGGTTCCTCTCCCCTCGGGAAAATCTGTTGTTGGTTGCGGCTGGTTCACGCTGATTAAAGTTGGCCCCGATGGTCGATTGATCGCCTCAAGGCGCGATCGGTAGCTAAAGGATATACACAGATTTTGGTCTTGATTACTGATACTTTCTCTCCGTGGCAAAAATGACCTCTGTTCGGCTTCTTGTCCATTGCTAACCGCCATCGCCTCTCCATCAACTAGACATCAAAAATGCTTTCCTTCATGGTGATCTCGGAGAAGAAGTCTATATGGAGCAACCTCCAGGTTTGTTGCTCAGGGGGAGTCTTCTGGCCATGTTTGTCGCCTTCATCGGTCTCTTTATGGTCTCAAACAATCTCCTCGAGCATGGTTTGGTAGGTTCAGTACTGTTGTTCAACAATTTGGTATGACTCGGAGTGAAGCAGACCACTCTGTTTTTTTATCGCCACATCACTTGCAGTGCATTTATCTCATTGTCTATGTGGGACGACATTGTCATTTCTCGGTAGTGATCATCTGGGCATACTGCAGTAAAAAGAACATCTTGCTCAACTCTTTCTGCACCAAAGACCTTGGCAAACTTCGATATTTCTTGGGTATTGAGGTGGCACAATCCAAGGATGGTATAGTAATTTCACAAAGAAAGTATGCTATGGATATACTTGAAGAGACTGGCTTGTTGAACGCCAAACCAGTTGAATCTCCTATGAATCCGAATGTCAAACTTCTACCGGATCGTGGAAAGCCATTATCGAGATCCAGGAAGATATAGGAGATTGGTTGGAAAACCGAACTACCTCACGGTTTACTCGACTGACATTTCTTTTCTTTGTTGGTGTGGTTAGTCGAGTTCTTGAACTCCCCCTTGCGAGAGTCATTGGGATGCAAGGTCAATTCTAAAATATATTAAGGGAGCACCAGGAAAAGGCATCATTTATGAAGATAAAGCGGCATACAGGACTATTGGATACTGATGCGATCGGTAAAGTTTGGATCACCTGCGATAGGAGATCCACTTACGGGTATTGTATTCTCATTGGTGGCAACCTCGATATCATGGAAAAGTAAAGAAACGCATCGTGGTTGCAAGATCAAGTGCGTATGCGAATATCGAGCCATGGCCTCGCCTACTTGCGAACTCATTTGGTTGAAACAAATTCTTAAAGAATTACGATTTGGAGAGGATATGCAAATGACACTCATCCTGTGACAATCAAGTGCTTTGCACATTGCCTCTAATCCAGTGTTCCACGAAAGGACCAAACACATTGAGATAGACTGTCATTTTGTTAGGGAGAAACTCCTTTCAGGAGATATCACCACCAGCTTCGTTAATTCAAATGACCAACTTGCTGATATCTTCACCAAATCCCTAAGGGGTCCTAGAATAAGTTATATTTGTAACAAGCTTGGTGCATATGATTTATATGCTCCAGCTTGAGGGGGAGTGTTAGAAATATGTATATAGTTAGGTGTCTTGTTAGTTGTCTAGGTTCAATGTATCTAGATTATTTTTGTATCTATATATAGATTCATCCTCTTGTGTAGAAGACACAAGGGTTCTCAATATCTCTCTCTCTCATTTTCTCTCATTTAACAAAAATAAAAAGAAAGATTCTGGAATAAACTTGATTTCTATTAGTTGCCTGTGTATCAGATAGCTGTTTCCAGTGGTTGAAATCTGTTGCTTAGATTTTGGATTCACTGCATGATTACAGGTGGCTGTGTTATATTTCTGGGGTTTAAAATAAAAAAAAAAAGAATTCTGAAATAAACTTTGAATTTCTGTTAGATAGATAGAATTAACAAGATAGATCTCAGGGTTTCAAATTTCTTCAGTCTCATTCTTCTAACAACACATACTATAACCATTTTTTTAACAAGAACATGTCAACTTTTCCTAATTGCTTTTTCATGTAATGGTTCCTGTTTATAATCCAGAACATCTAATATTGTTTTTATTGATGGTTGCATCTATTTCCTTTTCGTAGCTGATCTTGGTGGATGGACACGTGTTGTTGTTGAGAAGCCTTTTGGTAAGGATCTAGAATCTGCAGAGCAACTCAGTACTCAGATTGGAGAGTTGTTCGACGAACCACAGATTTACCGTATTGATCACTACTTGGGAAAGGAACTAGTCCAGAATATGGTAGTAAATGATTACATAATGGCTTACTTCTTGTTTGCTTTATAAACACTGCCTAATCCCTCTTCATTTGACTTATATTGCCAGTTAGTACTTCGTTTTGCAAATCGCTTGTTCTTGCCCCTTTGGAATCGCGACAACATTGATAACGTGCAGGTGAGAAAGTGTGTTTTGTCAAAGTTACAACATTGGGTTGAGGGTTAAACATCAGTAATACTATTGAAATCAGAACAGACACTATTAGTTGGCCTTGACAATTCATATTTCATAGTTTGCCAGTCTCATCATAACTGTTGACTGTCATTTTTCATGGCCATTTCAAATTTTACCTTATCTGTCTATTGTTGCCTAATTCAGCTACTGCATTACCAAGCATTGATATGCCGCCATTTTAAACTTGAGTTTTTGGATGTTGGTTCTGTGGCAGATAGTTTTCAGAGAGGATTTTGGAACTGAAGGTCGTGGTGGATATTTTGACCAGTATGGGTATGTGTAGTAAATTTTTTTTTAATTATTTTGTTGAACAAAGTTGTCTAATTACAAGTCATGCCAATAGTAGGTTCTGAAATGAAGTGATATTGAGAAAACAAGTCGGTGTATACCAATTTTACTTTTGTTGATGATAAAGTCTGAATGTAAAACTTCTAATTTGTATTTCTAACTTCTAAGTATTTGTCAATATTTAGTTTTTTAATTGATGTATTTTGCAATAATTATCTATTATTACGATTAGGAAACCATACTTCATTAATATACTACTTTTATTTGGCAGAATTATTCGAGATATAATTCAAAACCATCTGCTGCAGGTGAGGCCTTCATTTTAGACTGAAATAGATTTTATATATTTTTGCATTGATATATCACCATGTTGTATTGTCAAGTAGATACTTCTGTCCAATAATCAGATGCAACAATATTGCTTAAATTCACTCCCCTCCAAACTTGTAATCTTACTAAGGGTGTGTTTGATAAAACTAAAAAAATCTAGCTCTGAAACTTCAGTACTAAATTTTTAGTGCTGAATAGTTAAGCATTGTATTTGTAATGTTTGAAAAAAAAAATTCAGTTTAAGTGATGAAGGTGTATTAAAGGAAACTATTAGCATTTAATAAAGTAAATATGGCTACACTACAGGAAACTTTTGTCATTTAAAGATTTAAATAAGGAAAGGCTTGTTGCTGAATGCATTTAGCGACCTCCCATGTGTTGATTTCTTTTTTGGCACTTTATCACTTAAATTAATTTTTAGTATGTATTAAACAAACAACTGTAAATCATTTTCAGTTCTGAATTTTTCATTTTATGAATTGAATTGAATTTCAAATAGGCCCAAGAATACTTCCAAGTGCGCTTAGATCTGTCTGTAAGCATTAGAAAACTTAATACTTTCTTGATGGACTTGAACACACTTTGCAGTTTTGCAATATCGACATTTTTTCTCAGCCTTGTTACATCAGATGTTTGCCAACCTAATAAGACCTATTAAATAGCCTTATGATGACTTCATAGTTTTAAATCAGACATTTATCAGTCTAATATGTCAATCTTGTTCATTGTTTTTCTACAAACTCAGGTATTTTGCTTGGTTGCTATGGAAAAACCTGTTTCTCTCAAGCCTGAGCACATTCGAGATGAGAAAGTGAAGGTATGTATCTTTCCATTCAATTTATGTGGAAATTTTTACTCTCTAATGTCATTTAATTCTGCCTCTCTAGTCCGAAGTAATCAATGTCAGTACCAACGCCTTGCTCTCCTTTTTTATTTGATTATGCATAGTAAAAACTGCAGCAAAGAGGGGTATTTTGTTAGATCCCCTATTACTAAGGTATATTCTAGAAAGAAGAAAATAGTAGGAAGTGGAGCAGCACACGTGGGAAGGAGGATAGGATGGAAAATGTAGAAACTGTGAATGAAGAAAGTGTGCATACTATGGATCTGAGCTATAACAGAATGCTGAGCTGGCAGAAGTTAGTGGGAGGGAAAGGTGAGTCGGTGGAGGGAAGTGAGAGAATATAGGGGAGGAGGTTAGGAAGAGTGAGGCAAGCAAGAATTGAGTGAGGTATTGGGAGGGAGGTAGCAGACCCCTCGAAGTGTCTGCATTATCTCTACGTTTTTCTTTTGAGTGTAGTTTCCTTTAATCCCTTGTACAAATCCATTACTGATACTGATATCACACTGATATCAGTAGCAGAAGCAATAATACATAGGAGTTTCATTCAGTATTTTCTTCTATCTGATCTAGTTTTCTATCATATTTTTATAACTGATAACTTGAAACTTTCCGTGTTTCACTTTTTTGTTTACCTAGATTTTTAGCTTTGAGTTCCAGCTTGCCTCTATACCACTTTCTGGTTGATATAAAAAATGCAGGTTCTTGAATCAGTACTTCCTATTAAAGATGATGAGGTTGTTCTAGGACAATATGAAGGCTATAGAGATGACCCAACCGTACCTGACCATTCAAACACTCCAACTTTTGCAACTGTTATTCTGCGAATACACAATGAAAGATGGGAAGGTATGAGAAAATTCCAGCATCCTTTTTCCTAAAAAACGATTTTGCATTGTGGGTATGGGGAATTTTCTGGACCTCCCTTTGATTTCTTTATGCTTAATGATTTGGAAAATTATATTAGTTCATATTCATTCTGTTGTATTTTTTTTAATATTCTCTGCTATATATTTCTGTGCATTTGATCAATTAAATCTCAATTGAGACATTCTCACACCAAGCTTCTTTTTTGTGACAGGTGTTCCTTTCATACTAAAAGCTGGGAAGGCCCTAAATTCGAGAAAGGCAGAGATACGGGTTCAATTCAAGGATGTTCCTGGTGATATTTTCAAGTGTATGGCACCAGACCTTAGGATATTTGGGTGAATTCTCTTCAATACATGCTTTTATCATGCATCTTTTGTTGTCTATACTCTAAATCAATCTTGAGCATGAAACTGGAATCAGATATAGTATACAAGTCATAACTTTGAAAGCTAAGGCTTTTTTGTGATATGGCAATCTAGGATGATGTGTTTTGTACTTTGGTGTCTATTGTAATGAGTGTACAAATTATCTGTTCTTCTTCTTCTTGTGTTTGAAGTATGAATAGAAATATGCTCAATCAATGGGTGTGCACATAAAATTATCTTATCACAGTGGAAAGTATATTTTTTTCAAGAGGTTGGTCATCTCAATAATCCATAATCACATAGGTGACAAGCAGGAGGAACCCGTTCTTTATTAGCACAGTATGAATGCTTTGACAATGAACATAAATATTAGCTAGCCTATAATTTTCCATGTCTTGATGACTGATACCTTGTGATCTAAATTTCAATTTATTTATAAACCTTACTGTAAACTTTTACTTGTTTAGGTAAAAAGCAGGGGAGAAATGAGTTTGTTATACGCCTGCAACCTTCAGAAGCTATTTACATGAAGCTTACGGTATGTCAGTCATTCTGATAACCCATAACGAGAACAATTCTGCCACTTGTTTGACCTGATTATCTCTTACAGAACAGTTCCCTATATATATCATATGCGTTTATTGAGGATTTGAAGCTGTATGGAGGAATTCTTTTTTGTTTTTGGTATAGGAATTAGGACATTTGGTGTTTATATATTGAAAAATCTGAACTAAATATACATTTCCCTGGGCACTGTTTGGAATCAATTTTCTTGAAATGTAAATGGCAACTTTGCTAGTTAATATGTGGTTAATATCTGCAATATTTTATCTTCATTTTGTACCTGTTATCATGTGATAATGAAAGAAAATCTATATGTTAAATTCATTAAGCTCTGGTCACAAAATGCTAAAAAATAATCCCATGATATTTCTAAGAGTGGACTGACTAGTTCAATGTCTCATGCAGGTCAAGCAACCTGGACTGGAGATGTCGACAGTGCAAAGTGAACTGGATTTGTCATATAGGCAACGCTATCAAGGGGTAACCATTCCAGAGGCTTATGAGCGTCTAATTCTTGACACGTAGGTTACTTTCCCTAGTTCATGTTTATGGCTTGTTAGTTGTTTCTTGGGGGTAATACAGATGTATCAAGGTCCACCAAGCTAGAGTATAGAAGAATTAGGATTACATGCATTACTTAGCAGTCAGTTCAGTTGTTTGAAAGAAATAGATTTTGATTGAATTAATAATGGGAATTGGAATATGTTTTACAGAATTAGAGGTGATCAGCAACATTTTGTTCGCAGAGATGAGTTGAAGGTAAGATCATTACATGCTTGATAGTCTATTGCAACAGGGTCTTGATTCACAACTTTTAATGGTTGTATTTTGTCTCTTATCAGGCATCCTGGGAGATTTTCACCCCACTTTTGCACAGCATTGATAAGGGGGAGTTCAAGTCAATCCCTTACCAACCAGGAAGCAGAGGTCCTGCAGAAGCAGACGAGTTGCTGGAAAAAGCTGGCTATGTTCAAACACACGGTTATATATGGATCCCTCCTACCTTGTAGAATGCTCAATTTCATAATAGCTTGCCCTCCCTGAGGATTTTTAGTTGCTTTTACTCAATAAGCTTGAGAAGATTCCCTTGGAATAGGACTCTCTCCTAATGGGTGTGTGTATCAAGCATTTGAACATATATGAGTGGTTGACACGGTTTGTGTAACATGATCTGCCTCTGAATGCAAAAGAAATAGAAAATGAAGTTCATTTAGGAGTATTTGTGTTTGCTTATTCAATAATATATGAAATTCTAACATCTCTCCAAGATACATTTAACCAATGCCATACCTACTGTAATCTAAATTCGTTGATGCACAATCTCCGAATCAACATGGTTATTTCCCTTTAATTTTTTAATTATTATTTATCAATAATATGATTGACCCTTCTGAAAATCCTTTGGTTTGTGTATTTTCTGTTTTGAAAATGTGTTTAGTTGGGTTTTAGTGAAAATGCTTTTTAAGAAACATTTCTGAAAATGAGACAATATGAAAACAACAGATAGTTGTTCGATCGTTTTCTTTTCAAAATTTAAAATATTTATTAATAATTCGGGTTAGCATATTTCATACGTACTGGAAATTTTTTCTGGAATTAGGTCCAATGGAAATTTTTTATTTTTATATATTCAATTAAAATAATTAATTTCACAAGGACACAATTGAAGGAATCAAATTTTAGGGCAAGAAGTGTATATTTCTAGTTAGATTAAATATTGATTCAAATCCGTTTCGATGCGTATGTTCTAAATTGAAAATCTACCCTGACATAATTCCAATTCCAAATTTCCAATGCGTACACTCCAAATCCACCTAACAAGGAAAGCAAAAACTGTAAAGCTATCGACAGTCATGCCTGCCTTCAAAATTATAATAATGGTAATATTAGTTATAAGTTCTAACCCCACGGTTACATAACTGGAAGTAATACTAATTAACAATCGCCTTTAGTAATTTTCATCATGCCATAAAATTCTGAATTCTTAAGCATGAATGAAAAGAAAATGCCAAAGAATAAAAACTTAATGAAGAATGGTGCAATGTCAAGGACGTGGCTTCGGATTAGTACTCAAATCACTTCCTATTAGTATTAGGTGGATGTGATTTATCTTCAGTAGATCTTGGTCAATAAAGATGGGAAATGATAAAAATATATAAAATTATTCATTAGCTTCTACCTAATAACAAGCTTTTGTGTGAGTTGTTTCATAACATAATATCGGAGCCTTTATGAACAATTAGTTTAAAGTTTGATCTTTACTGTTATCATTTTTCTAAATAAAGTTAAATTTCAACATAATGTAGAATGAGCTTGTGTTTCACGCTTCAAGAGATATAAAATCATTCATAAGATTTTATCTAACAGTTTAAACTTTTGGAATAGTTGGTCCTTGGGAGTTGCTATAGTACTCTTATAGATATGGTACCTGAAGTAAGTTATTAAGAATTTGTTAATTATTAGTTTTCTAACAAATATTTAAAAATTTATTAAATATAATCTGCAATTAAAGAATGCTTGATAACTCACCATAATTATCGATATCAGAAGAAAAAAATGAATAATGGCTCCTTGACATATTGGCATAACTCCATAAGAAACATTGAAAAAGCTCAAAATTATTGGGCTCATGAGAATTGGGTTGGTATCATAGTTGTATAGACCAGATTGGCCGGCTAGAAAACCTGTGAACTGGGCTTCAGGCTGATCTGGTTAAAGATGTAGACCATTTTTCTTATTGACCCGATCAAACTCAGACGACTCGGTCTAACCTGCCTGGTTCCCTAACGAACTGGTTCATTATTTAAAAAAAAGAGTAAACTAGCAACTTGATCATTGAAAATAGCTTACACTCGTAATTTAGTCATTGAATTTATTTTTATATATAAGTTAGTCTTTAAAATTTTAAAATACATTGCAAGTTAGTCATTCTATTATCTTTCCTTTCCAAATTAAACAGTAATATGTGATGTGATATGTTAAGTGCTTATATGTACTATTAAATGCCACATATCAGGTAATAACCGGTCAGTTAAGGATAAGCTCGTTCAGTTAAGTTGATGAGGGAATTGTTAAGGGGATTGATCGGTTGGTGAGCTGAGGGGTAATGGATTAGGAGCAAGGTCTGTTAAGTCGGTTAAGAGATCCTGAAGGGGTCGGATTTCATATTTCTCACTTAAATGATGTCGTTAGAAGGGCTAGGCATGTGAAGTAACCTGTCATGTGGCATTTAACGGTACATGTAAACACTTAACACGTCACATCGCGTGTTACCGTTCAATTTTGGAAGGAAAAATAACAGAAAAACTAAGTTGCTATATATTTTAAAATTTTAAGGACTAACTTATATGTAAAAATAAATTCAGGAACTAAATTACAATTACAAGCTATTTTCAAGAACCAAATTGCTACTTTACTTTTAAAAAAAATTACCTTGAACAAAACGACGTCGTTTTATCAATAGGGTGAGCTTACCTGCATATTTCGATGAGAGATTGAGAACTCCTCTTTGCGGCTCATCTTCCCTGCGTTTCTTCGGTAACTGGCGAAATCGAGCGGTATCGTGGACAAGGTACGATATATTGTTACTTGAATGTATCTTTTGTTGTGTTAAATACTTAGTCAGTTAGGAATTATGTTTTCCTTTATGTTTCTGATATCGCATTCAAATTTAGTCGAACTGGGTGGTCCATTTGTTGTGTTTGGTTTCTGTCCGAAGTATCAATTTTTGGTTATCTGGGTGCAATCGCTGAATTTTATTTTGATTATGAAATATCTATGTATGAAATGCGCCTTGGATTATGAGCATACGTGAGTGACTGCAAATGAAGTAATACTCTGGTGCTTCTTCATCAACGTTCATATCAGAGGCAGAACCATTACCTCCACTGCTTCCCCCATTGTCACTAATGTTATCTGGCACATAAATATCAGATGACTTCTTCTTGAATTTCCAGTCTTGTATGTCAAATACAAGAATATCCTTAGGAGATCTGGGTTTGTTCCAACTTCTCCTTGCTGTGAAGAACCAAGGTTCATAGCAGTTTGGAGGAACCATTTTGGTGTGCTACTTGGTCAGTTTTCCCGTGTGTCAATGGCTCAAAAAGTTTTAGGAGGTGGGTTTTTATTCAATGTGTGTTTATTGTTTAATTTTTCATTACATGGGTTGTTGTTGAGGTCAAAGTTTTGTTTCTGTGTATATGTAATCTTTGCATTTTATATGTTATTCCAGGGATTTAGATCATGTGATCATGTCAATTTGCTAGTGCAAAAAAGTGTTATTTCCTGATATAGAAAATCATGATATCAGGTTATTGGGCCTTCCTTTAGGTGCTATGTTTGGAAGACTTTTAATTAGAGGGATGTTCTCCCTTCCTTCCCCCTCAAAGCTCTAAAATTCTTCCCCCTCAAATTGGGGGGTAAGGAGGGGGAAAAGGGTTTGTTTTAAATTGAATAAGGGGGAATGAGAGTTAATTCCCACTACTCTCAAACAAGGGAATGAGAATCCCCCTCCTCCCCCCACTTAAACACCCAATCAAGGGGAATTAATTCCCTTTCCATCCCCTTCCTTCCCTTCCCTCTCCTTTCCTTCCCTTCCCATCCTTTCCCCCTCACTTAAAAGAACATGGCTAGAATTTTACAATATGGGTTTATGAACCTTACACAAGTTCTGAGTGAAATCTTAGCATTGACTCCATAAATGTTAGGAATTGCATTCTTTTACCGTTCACTTTAGTTTTCTCTGTATGGGCAGGCGTGTTATCCTGTAAGCCTATGTCCTTCACAAACAGATGCAGGCCTAAGAATGCGCTATATTCACTGCTAATTTTAATTCTAGTAAAATATGTATACTGTTACTTTACAGGTTCTGCAATGCAATTAATCTTTTATTTATTTATGATGATATTGTTTAAAAACCATGCTTTTGGGTAAAATATAGACACTGCTGTAGATGCCCACAGATTTTAGGTAGATTTATATCATAATTGATTTCCATAGGGCATGAAAAATAAAAGTGCTGGAGGTGTGGTGTGGGGGCAGGAAAAAATGATATCAGGTTCTTAGTTGCAGCTTTGTTCAGGTCTCTAAACCACACTGAGCTGCCAAGTTGGGTACAACTCTAAAGGAGAATTTTTAAAAGGGAAGGTAGAAGTTCAAGTTGGTGCCCCCTTGCATCCTATCCTATTTGTAATGTAGGAATCTGAACTCTAAGCAGTCAAGGTTTAGAATTCAAATTTTGAGAGACGGCTGATTTTGTTGACCACAATTCACCACACATAGTAAAATAAATGAATATGCACTAAAGAAATGAAATGGTAGATCTATACATATATTCATCCTGAGTTTTTCCATATAGTTCTGTTCCTCCCTAAAGTGTTGTAAACTTGTCTTTCAGAAGAAAGCCATGGCAATGAACCATGCCAGGTCTGTTAGACACATTCTTACCGCCAAAGAGGCAGTTGGGGTTGCATGCCAACGAACTTTTGCCACTGGTAAAGCAAAGAAAGGATCTAAAGGGGGTGGGCCAGCTGATGCACCCAAAGCATCAACTCTTAGCAAAGAAGTCAAGGCAAGTACAGTTGTAGGTGCCAACATTCTTAAGGACGGAGCTGATCCAAAAATCCTGCCTGATTCTGAATACCCTGACTGGTTGTGGCATCTGCTTGATAAACGCCCAGCACTAAGTGAATTACGTAGGAAGAATATTGAAACACTCCCTTACGAAGATCTAAAACGCTTTGTTAAGCTGGATAACCGAGCAAGGATCAAGGAGAATAACTCTGTCAAGGCCAAGAACTGATTCAAAGGTCAAAAGACAAAATTGGGGGGGAAAACAGTGCAGAGTTATTTCTTTTTTAGTTTTGCGGTTCTCTGTCTTCTGGGATTCCTTTGAGTAATTGACTTGCATGTGTGCAAATCATTAAATGGAAAGAAAGCCAAAGAATTGCATGATTTAGCACTTTTTATTGCTTTTACTTTCTACTACTTTCAGTCTGTTTTCCCCTGGGATGTTTAGTAGATTAAAACTGATTACCTTTGTTGATTGAACAGAGCCTTGTCAATAAAATCTTTTTGGCTTAGCTTTATAAGACTGATTAGACACTTTTTATAATGTTCGTTGAAGAGGATTCTTATATAAATGGCGGAGGAATTCCATTCCCTTCAAAATCGAAAGATTGGTGAGTACTGAATGGTGACTGTACATATCATTTTCTTTTCATTAAAGACTCAAATTATTCAAGTTAAAAATTGGATGAACTTCCTCATTAGAATTGAATTTCACTTAATGTAGTGTTAGGAACAACCTATTTGGAGAAAGATATCAATATAGAACGTTAATTTTTTGTATTTCTCTCTGATAGCAATCCATTGAGACTTGTGATTGGCATTGCTCCAATTACGTGATTCTTCTAACGAGAATGGCACATTATATTTTGAGAAACGTAATCTAGTTCCACTTCATGCAATATGAATTAAATGTTTTATTGCTTCATGTACTTGGGGCCTAGTTTTGACTTTGCTATTGAAATTGAACTTCATGGGTGGAAGCCACCATCTCTTGCCCCCTGGCCAGTGAACTTAACTGATGGGGGATCAAATAATATCTCTCCTTTTGGAGGTTCACTAAAAAAGCATATGCTATTTCCCTTTTCTATCATTGACTTGGTGGACCCTTCTGTTCAGGATTAGTGTTATATTGCAATGGGTTTGGTGAACTTTTTCATTTGCTTTAACTAAGAAAGTAGTAGATAGACATATGGACATAATGTGTATTGATCATGGTTTAGTGGTCCCTGTATCTTTTTCCTTTTTTGCGTTGTTGGTCCCTGTATCTACTTATCCCATATGCTAGATGGTATAGTCTGTTGAGCATGCATCCATTATAATGCAGAACTGTTTATAATCTAACCTTGTGGTTCACTGAATGGGATATTGAGACTGACTGGTTTGTTAGTGGTGATTGTCGTGCTCCTTCAGCCCATGTGAAGCTGTGGTTTCATGACCCCCATTAAAGCAAGAAAGAGACTAGCGGAAGTTAAAAGAGGAGGCAAGAAAATGATACTCGTGGAGGGTGGAATTCGACATCACATGCATCATTGTTGTTAAAAGCAGGCAACCTGCCCTATATACAGCTTTTGAATGCAGTACCTATGTTAAAAGCTGCCTTTCACATGTTCACTTTTGCTTTTGAGAGCTGTGATTCCAAGACCAATGAATATGAATGGTTGGATTCGGGTCTATTTTAAGTACCTAGCGAAGACAGCTCACCAATAATTTTTAAACGTAATTCTTGCCAGCATTACGTAGTACTAAGCAAGGTGAACTACCACTGTCTGAAGGTATTACCAACCCTCATTAAGGCATTCCTTCTCATTTTATGTTCACCACTGAACTTGTACGTTTCAGCTGTGGTGATAATATTTGTAGGCTTAAGAGATAATAGTGGCTCAGCTGCAAATGGATCATGAAATATCAGATAGTTGCTTTTTATCCGTGTGGCTGAATCTGAATCGCTTCAAAATGGTTACTTTTCCTTGACCTGTGCCTCTTAGCTATGATGTTCCGTGACTGAGACATCGCAGCAAGAAAACTAGGAAAATCTGTCAGGATCAGAGAGCTTAGATATTGAACTAAGAAGCTCAAGATAGTGATGGATGATGGTAATAAGAAAGAGACCTCGCCATTATTGAATCAATGCTTTTGCTCTGTCCCCAGAATGTTTTGGTCCATACTGGATAAGATCATAAGATCTCAGTGGAAGGGTCGAAACTCTGGATGGGATATTCTCAATGAAAAATATTCTCAACGATCTAAAATTTACTTCAATTTTATTATATAATATTTACATTTAATCCAATGGCGTGCATTGTTATGCTCTGTCACTTGTTACGATTTTTTAATGGATTAGTGTATTATTTTCAGAGTATGGAAGAATCTCTCATTTTCAAGAGGGACACATCAGCATGTCCACCCTGCGTGCTTGCTTTCTTGTCATTTACACTTCCTAACACGATAACGTCAAATTACCTCATTCCACACGTTCATTAGTCTTTGTTTTCTACTCTCTGTATTATTACCAACCAAAAAAGGCTAATCTCACTTTACCTCCTTCGTGTATGTTGCTTTATTTTCTTTGTTTAACCTTTGCAACTGTCCTAATAGAATGATTAACATGAGCTATTGAGTGGTGGCAATTCCTAGTACTTATAGAAGGAACTAGCCAGTAATTTTTATTCGTATATATATTTTTTTGGTGGTGGTTGCAAGGGTCATTAAAGAGAAAACAATTTAAGAGAGGCAAGAAATTATCTCACTGTCAATAATACCGCCAACGGAATTTCTTTTAAAAAAATGAGACATTTGCCCAAAACATATCCTACTCAAGAATAACGCAAATTTAAATAAAAAGAGAAACTCAATCAACCAAAATAAAATAAAATAAAATAAAATCAAAAGAGAAACTAGGTCACGCCATGCAAAGGATACAGACAATATAGTTAGGCTTGCATATGAAAATCTCAACATACTTGCTCATGGAATAGTTTGAACTTTTTCTGTTGTTTGATTTTGGTTATATTAGATTAGATGCCTTATATATTATAGACCACAGGAAAAGAATAGAACCCGTAACATCAAGCACATCTTAGTTTTTATAATTAGTGATTGTCATGTGAGTTATCAATTTGTGGGAATTACTTTGGTACACTTTTTTGGATACTGGTGCCAGGATAAATGGATAAGTGGTAAATCATTTATTGATTCCTAATTTATTTAATAAATTTTTAAATATTTATTGTAAAATCAACCATCAATAAATATTTAACAACTCATCATATACCAAGAAAGATATTACTAATAAGTTACCATACCAATGAAGATATTTACAAGGTAGATAAAAAAGAAGTTCAACTCAAGTAGAGGAATAGATGAGAGAAGGAAAGTCCAAGAGGAAAACCTCCGAAGTAGTGTAGCTCTCGGCTTAATTTCTCATTACAATATTACTTTCCGTTTAATATATATTATCAGTTCATGCAGACATCTGGAAATTCTTGTGATCAAACCAAAAATTTCTAAAATTCTATATCTTGTTCTGTTCATGTCGCCATGGCCTCAAAGCATTGGTCGATTAGGCCGACAAAATTTGAATTATTTAAGAGTTGAAACTTTTAGGTCAGTCACTAAAATTAGGTTCACAAGCACAAACAATTTCAACTACTTTTAGTGGCCAGTGGGCTTGGGAGGCTATTACTCAAAAACCTCTAACCACATTTTGTTGTTAAATAAAAGTTAATGCTATTTGTATACTTTCTTTTCACACCATACTTGTACCTCCTCTCACATACAATCTTTTTTTATTAATAATTATATTACTTACACAATTTGTTTATATTAAATTAATAAATCAGATAAGAGGTATAGAAAATGTGTGCTATAGAGAGTGCAAATAGAATTTCTCTTAAAGGAAATTGTGAAAAATTGACAACTTACCTTCTTATTTTCATGGATGCTACGTATATTTTTATTTTATGGAAGGAAAATGGGTGGCTGTGTTGCTCAGTTGTGTGATAAAAAAAAAAGTCAATTACAATAAACTTTGCTCAAAACATTTCAATGGAATGAGTAAGCGCATTATTATATTGGTTGAATACTTCTAGCGATAAGATGTGGATTGTAGAACTAAACTATCACTTTAGCCATGTCTTCATAGAATATAATTGATTGTCCAAAGACTATGATAATTTATTTTATTACAAGTAGCACACAACATTTGATGGTGTCATGAGCTCTGTCTCTGCAAATGTAAAGCAAAAGCACACTGCTTCAGTTTAGCTTCCATAATTACTTCAACATCTTTATGTACAGTAAAATCTCTCTTGCATTGGTTCAACTTCCTACTTCTAGCATCATTGCGGCCAACCCTCTTTCATTATCATGTCCTTTGCATCTTACCCGCGTTTTACTGTTTAGACTTTTATTGGCATCTTAGAGTTCTCTTTGAGATTCCAAGCTGAACAAAAATTTTCTGAGAATATCCTATTTCATGTTCTTATCTTTTGCAAATGGTCTTGTGATCACTTTATAACTATATTCTTCTACTCTTAGCTTTTCTTTAATGTGCCTGCTTCCTTTTCTGGGTAAGCTTTGTGAGAACAATTATGGCTGTTTCCTTTCTCTTACTAACTGCTTGATATTATTAATAATGATCACACCAACCCACGTATCCAAACTCAGGGACACCCTTCTTTTTCTTTGTTGTGCTCCTGTGATCCTTATCACATTTAATTAGTAGGTGTTCTAATGGGATTTTGCAGGTAGTTCAAGCGCTTAATTTATTACTAGTCTCTTATGTTGTCTTCATATGTATACTTTAGTCCTTTTCTACATTTCTCGCATGTGGATATTTTGGTTCCCTTTATACACACTTAGTTCTCTATAGTCATAATTTCCATGTAAGCTTTGTTCTGCTGTATCAGTTCTATCCTCACACAGGTCCTGCTTCTTCTTTTGCAGAATTACTATACTCTTCTGCTGTATCAGTTCTACCCTCACTTACTTTGTTTCCCTTTCACCTTTGCAATCATTAGTTTCAGCGTGAGATTGAGTTGATTTGATTTGTTCTTCACAAGGTTATTATCTATTTTTTTGTTAAAGTTGTTATAGTCTCTCAAATCACTAGGCTTTAGTATTTCAATCTTCCCAATGCCTCCTACATATTTTCCACTTCGTTGGGAGAGCACCGGGGACCAGTGGTGGTATGCATCACCCATAGATTGGGCTGCTGCTAATGGCCACTATGACTTGGTTCGTGAGCTGCTTCGAATTGACAGCAATCACCTTTTCAAGCTCACTTCCCTTCGCCGCATCCGTCGCCTGGAGATTGTGTGGGATGATGAAGAGCAGTTCAATGATGTTGCAAAGTTTCGTTCTCAGGTGGCACAAAAGCTTCTTCTAGAATGTGAATCCAAGAAAGGGAAGAACTCTCTCATCCGTGCAGGCTATGGTGGATGGCTGATGTACACTGCTGCCTCAGCTGGGGACTTGGGTTTTGTTCAAGTACTTCTTGAGAGGAACCCTCTGCTGGTTTTTGGGGAAGGAGAGTATGGTGTCACTGATATACTTTATGCTGCTGCCAGAAGCAAGAATTGTGACGTTTTCAGGCTGCTATTTGATTTTGCAGTTTCACCAAGGTTTCTCACAGGCAAAGGTGGGATTTTGGAGGAGCATATTGGGGACATTCCTTCTGTTTATAGGTGGGAGATGACCAACAGGGCTGTCCATGCTGCTGCTAGAGGAGGTAATCTAAAGATTTTGGAGGAGCTTCTTGCCAATTGCTCTGATATTTTGGCTTATAGAGATGCTCAGGGCTCAACTATCTTACATGCAGCTGCAGGCAGAGGGCAGGTTGAGGTGATGGTCTGCTCATTTTGTTCTCTTTTGATTTCAAGTTTTAACCATTATTTCATTCTTATGCACCAAATGTTTGATGCTACTGCTAGTGTATTCTTTTCTTCACCTTCTTTCTCATAGCCACTTTAGCAGATGAATATTCTGGAGTAGTAGTGGCATTTTTAAACACTTGAACATATAATGTTTTGTTAGGTGTTGATTGAACATAAGATGCTTTGGATGCATGCTATAATAAAAAACTTCACATAGAATATTTGGTATGAAATAACAATAGAATAAAAACCTAATCTAAACTTAGTAAGACCCATATTGAGCTTCCCACATTATGGTACTCGTGGGGGAAGATGCTTTCCCCTTGCTTTATTCATGTCATTTATTATGGTGGTTTGACATTATATCTAAACCTCTTACGCTCATGCAGGTAGTTAAATATCTTACATCATCCTTTGACATGATCAACTCCACAGACCACCAGGGCAACACTGCTTTGCATGTGGCTGCTTCCAGGGGCCAATTAGCTGAAGTTGAAGCTCTAGTCTCTGCATTTCCCACACTGATCTCTCTGAGAAACAACACTGGAGAAACTTTTCTCCATAAGGCTGTGTCTGGTTTTCAGACTCCTGCATTCCGAAGATTGGACCGACAAGTTGAGCTTTTGAGGAAGTTACTAAGTGGGAAGAATCTTCATATAGAGGAAATTATCAATGTCAAGAATAATGATGGGAGAACTGCTCTTCACATGGCCATCATAGGAAACATTCACACTGATCTTGTGCAACTCCTGATGACTGCTCCATTAATAAATGTGAATATCTGTGATGTGGATGGCATGACCCCGCTTGATTACCTTAGGCAACGCCCCAATTCTGCATCATCAGATATACTAATTAAGAAGTTGATCTCAGCTGGGGGAATGTTTGGTTGTCAAGATTATAATTCAAGAAAAGCCATAGCTTCACACTTGAAAATGCAAAGTATTGGCAGCAGTCCTGGGACATCGTTTAGAATCTCAGACACTGAAATATTTTTGTACACGGGCATTGAGAATGCATCAGATGCTAGTGCAGATCAGGGAAGTGCAGGAATGAGTTCATCTTCATCAGAACACATTCCATATGACTCAGCCACAGCCACTGAGAATCGTATCTCAACTGCTAGCAAAAGGCCAAGTTCTGTAAATTACGCGGCAGCAAGGTTGAAACGAGCCCTTCAGTGGCCTCGGGTGAAGGACAAGAAAGCTGAGGGATTCAAGAAATCTATAGATGAGGGTTCAGTGGACTCATACAGAAAATGGAATAACAGTTCAGATGAAACTCCAACCCCACTTAGACAAAGATTTTCTAGGCCCTCCTCACTTCCTAACAACAAAAGGACTCTCTCTGTCAGGAGTCACCAGTCAAGTCCAAATGCCAAGAAGAGATTTGCTTCAGGACTAGTGCATGGAGTTATGCAATCCATGCCACAAGTAAAGGTTTCAGGTCGATCTCGGTCTAGTTCCTTTTCAAAATCATCAATTTCTTCACCTAGATCAATAGATAAGCAAAAGGGTATTTACATTGACAATGATATTGCTGGACCATCTTGCTCAAGCCAAGTACCTGATGATGAATCACCAAACTTGGTAAAGCGAGCTTCTGTTAGTAAGAAGTTGAGGGGCCATTATTTCTGTTTTGGTGCACCTGGCCTTAATGTCAAAAGCTCAGTTCACAGGCAGCAGGAAAGCCAGAGTTACAAGAATCATGCTGTTTCAGTGGCTTAATTGGATGAGATTAGCTAATTCCTGACCAGGCTAATGTCAAACACAGAAGGGAAAAAGCTGTTGGATCAATATAAAACTGCCCTAATAAGGGTAGCTAGCGGGTTCCTTAGTCGTAAGCTTTTATAGATTATATATATATTCTGTTACTTAAGATTAGCTCATCCACAGCTCCACTTGTTAATGGAAACCTCCTGTGTTAAATTGTGCTTCTTATCATATTGGCATCAAATTAGCGCAATTTGGTGCCTAGTTTTGTGAGAATTAGTATTGCCCATGCATTCATCAAACCTTTTTGCATGATAAAAATGGGGGTGAAGAAGATCATTACTCTTTGTTAGATGACTGACTACTAATCATGTGTATGAATGAAACTCAAAAAGACATATCCCCATAAATGGGGCAAACAAAGAGATAAATCAAATAATTATCTTCCAGTTAAATATCTTAATACTTTCAGTCAAATTTTAAGCATATTTAGAGTGCGCTTGGTAAGAGTGACAAAAGGAGACATAAAGAAAAATGAGTATAGATTGATAATATAGCAGAAAATACATCACATTTTCAACCTCCTTTTCTTTTTTTTTTTTCTCACGATATCCTCTTTCAACTTATATCTTGACTTGGATTATGATTGATCTCGTTTGTTTTTTAGATGTATTAACTGGACTGAAGTACTTTTTGTGTAATGAATGTGTTCTCAATTGAACCAAAAAATATTGTAAGTTTGTCATAAAGAAGAATTGCAAGATAGTGTTTCACATTGATTCAATCTAAAAAAACATTTTAAACTTTAAAGAACATTTTCTAAAAAATAAAATACATTTGAAAATTCTATAGAAAATTTTCAAAACTGAACGCGCCTTCAATATGATATATAGAAGTATAGAACAATAAGTTGACGCCATGCAAATATGCAGTGCTTGTCCTCAAGACTCCAATGAACTTTTGTAATTATGAAATTTTAAATATTCCATATCATTTTCTAAAAAGTTTCATAAAGTTGGAAATTGGATCGGGTAAATAGTGAGATATAATATGGAACCTTCCAAGGCAAAAAAAAGAAAAAAAAACTGCTAAGAAATGACCATAATGTAACAATGAACAACAATAAAAAAAAGCTGACTATTGTAATTGTGAAACTAAAGAGGATTTTTTTTTTGTTATTTGGTCATTCCTTAAAAAGTTCGTTGTTATTTTTCCAATTATCATTTTGTAAGCAGTATACAGAAAATAAATAAAAACACAGTTTAAATTATTTATATCAACCATACCAAAAACTGTTCTCCGATTAAAATCATTAGCCTTGATTAAATATTTAAAATTTAAAATTCAGTTTAAGAAAAAAGAAACTTACGTACTCATCAGAAAAACTTACCTTTGTATTTCACATTTATGAAGCATTATAGTTGAAAGAGCATAAGCAAAAAAAGAAAAGAAAAAGAAATATATAACAGTGATAGCATTGGAGTATCCAAAACTCCATTTCTTTCCCCTGGAAATGCAAGCTTGCTTATATGATCTGTTTCAAAATAAGCTTAGCAATACCGCTCATTGTTATGTAAAATGTTTGTGTCCCAAATATTAGCCCATCAAAATCAACTCAAAATTGTTGCCCACCGTCCCAATGGGAATAATCATCTGTTTTTCATTTTTGGACTTCCAAGTAATGATCTCATGATCAGTGGATTCCCCATCCAGCTAGGTCCAAGGTAATATGACTTCTCCCTCATCTATGTCTCTCTTTTAATTGAATTGAACCCCTTGTGCATTAGAACATAGGAGTCCCTAAATCTTGTTAAACCACTTCATCTGCTATATACCAGGCTCATGATTCTTCACTAAATTGAATCCTCCAGGCCCAATCAACTAATACTCAGATATTAGCCCATCATCAGAAATACAGTTGACAATGTTGGTAAAGTTATTTATAATAATAAATGCGAAAAGTTGTAAATTTAATATATATATATATATATAATATTTTTTATTATTTTATTATTTTATTATTCGAGCCGAGCCAAATATTCTCGAGTTCTGCTCATTTATTTGACGAGCTTTGTATTAATCACAAATTCAATTTGTTTATTATATCAGTCAAGGTTTTTGGCGCTAATTATATAAGTCAAGTTGACCCTCAACATCTCACTAAAAACTTAGTACACCCTTAAAGTATAAATCTTGTTCCTTTTATTTTATTTTATTTGCATTGTAAGTTGACTTAAATCTAGTATGTCTATTGCATCTCAACAAAGTGATGACATGGTGTGGGAACTATATATTGTATGACCCTGTGTCATCTTATATTTTGTGCAAAAGTGAATTTTCTATAACTTTTCATGCAATTACTAATAATGTTGACTATATGGCTTTGTGCCATTTTTGATATCGTTCGAGTCCATAATAATTTATTGTATGATAATGTGTCGTTTTAAATTTTGTGTAAGAGTAAATCTAATTTAATAATTCAAAAAAAATATTAATTAATTTTTTAAAAGAACTATGTGAGAGGATTAACCATAGTGAACGAAAGCAAATCAAAATTGTTAATTTTGTAATTTAGTTTCATTTTTTTGCTAATTTGTAAATATTTGTCTTTATTTATAAATATTAACTTTTGTTTATTTTCATCTTTTGTTTAATAGATAAAATATATATATTATTAAATTTGCACAACGAATATATGTGGAATTAAGTTTTCACATTTTCTTATGTATAGCCAACTCTTGAATTTTACATGATTTCAAAGACAACTTTTTTTAAAAAAATTTATATAAATTTTGCTAATCATTTTTTCTACCCAATAAAATGTGACAATTGGTTTATTTTTAATATTTTCTTATGTCATTCCGTTGTGATTTGGTCGTGAAATACTGAAAAGACATAAATCAATTTGTTTAGACTGATTCAGAGTAGAAACTATTAACCTAATAAAAAAATACTTATCATAATATCAACAAAAATATAACACGCTGCGTGTTCTGAGGTTTTGGTTAATTTAATTGTTAACAATGTTAGAAAAAAGGAATTTGGCTTTAAGCATATAGAGCTGTTGGATTATATTGGAGCGAGTTAGCAAAATTCTTAACACAAATTACAGGAAATTGGAGCTTAAAGCGCCGCATATGATATGAGCCGAACCATAAAGGAATTCATCCTATGAATCTATCTATAATTCATTATAATTTATGAAAGCTGAAGCTTATACTTTATATCCTTAACTCATAAATAAATATTTTTTAAAATATACGATTAAATAAAATTTGACATTTCTGTTATTATATTTTATTCATCTACTTTGTTCTTGGGCATAAATTTATAATAAGAATCTCCAAATCTCCGTGAAGCCTTTGTATTCTTTTGAAAGATTTGCAGGGCACGGGCCAGAGAGTGTCTATAACTAATTATAAATAGGAATTAATTTTAATCTATTGCCAGTGTAAAAAAATTTTATATTGTCATCTAATTATGTATTGACACATCATTAAAATAGTTAGACTTTCGAGGTAGTTGTTATAATAGTTAAACTCTTTTAATAATTTGACAATGGGATTACTCTAGTACTCATCTTTTTTTCTTGGGTACCGATACCCAGGGTAAGTTGTCAAGCATTTATTAATTACTATTTATATTTAATAGACTTTTTAATATTTATTGTGAACTAATAGTTAATAAATGATTGACAACTAACTCCGGATACCAAATTTATAAAAGTATCATGACAATTCTTTTTGACAATACATAATTAGATTATAATATAAAAAACTTTAAAATAATAGTGAATCAAAATTAAATTCATTTATAAGCATATAGGCTTTAACAAAATTGTACATATCCGTTTAGGATTATATATGTCTTTCATACTTGCCAAATACAACAACCAAAAGGAAAACTAATCACTATTCGATACGATAAGAACCTATTCACAACACATATGATTTATGAAGTGATTCGTTAGGATTTGAAGTGTCATGTTATGGCTAATGTTGAGAGTCTCATATTAGATAGTGATATGACTTAAATAGTATTTATAAATAGGGGGCAACCCTCACTCCTTGAGCTAGCTTTTGAGGTTGAGTTAAGCCTAAATTCAAATTCTAAGATAGTATTAGAGCCTATCCAAGATCCGTTGGGCCACTCGCAGATGTCCAGTCCTGCAAACTTCACGCTCCAGATGTCCAGTCCTGGGCGTGAGGGGGGTATGTTGAGAGTCCCATATTAGATAATGATATGGCTTGAATAGTATTTATAAATGGGGGACAACCCTCACTTCTTGGGCTAGCTTTTGAGGTTGAGTTAAGCCTAAATCCAAATTCTAAGAACTAACACAAATGTTTGATAAGTCTCTGAATCCTCTTAACATGACCGTGTTTATGGCATTCGTTTCATTTAAAATCTCCATTCAAATATAGCAACCATATACATGCTTAATGAAAATGAGTAACGCATGATCACGTCGAAGTTAATTGCAAATTTTTTAAGCAAATAAAAATTAAATTAACGTAAAGGTTTGAAAATTATTATTAGGCTGCTAATGATATGTGCTTGGTTAATTAATTTCTAGATCCAGAGTTTTCGCTGTCCAAATTAACTGCCCCTAGCAACGGAACAAAAATGTCAATCTGGACGGAAGCATGGTGGGTTATTCATGGCGAACTCAACTGAACAAATTAAAACCACAAATGGCACACCATGATGTTGAGTGTTGACTAAGATTACTCCTCTCTTCTCTGGTCCAAGTCTTCTGTGATTTTTTGCTGAAGTTTCCACAAAGTACAATCCAATTGTAGCATGATTTCTCCTGTTAATGAAACTTGACAAGGATACAAATGTCTTGTTGCCGGTGGGTGGGATAAGTGTCCCCGCACCATTGCAAAAATTAGTTCAAATGATGCCTTCACCTTTTTGACATATATTTGTGGTGGAAAAATCATCTTAGCATTGTTGAAGAAATTTGTTGTGTTCGATCATATTTCATACAGAATCCATTGGAACGTGTTTCGAATCTTACATAGATGAAAACGAATGATAAGAATTGTTGAAATGTGATTTTCGAACAAAGGAACCAAATTCTATCCAAATGCGATGTTGATGTCAAATTTCAACTAATACCAACTAATTATTTTAGGTTAGTAAGGTTAATAGAGATTTATGTAAATGTTGGTCTGTTCTTCTGTCCCGAGAATCTACTGCGTGCAGGATTTTCTTGCTTGTTTGTTGATGAAATTTGTGATACGTACAGAAAACAAATTAATTTATTCTGTTTTTAATGACATTTATAATCTCATATTTTTTAGTTTGTTTGACTAATTCATATTCAAATAGATAAGTAACCAATGAGTGTTGGCTCATCTGATTAGAATTTCCACTAATGCTAAGCATGACTTTGATTCGAATTCAGAGTATGTTTATTGATAAACGATCTGTAATCTTACCATAAATCTTTACTAAAGTTAGTGATTTGTACTGATCTTGAAGTAAGGATAAGTCTTCTTCCTACCTAATTTTACTGTACCAAAAAAAATAGATAAGTGAAATTTCAGAAATTTTAAAATATATAATTTTAAGAAGAAAAAAAAAAACTGCTAAGAAATGTTTTTCTATTTAGACTTAAAGGTATATATATATATATATTGGAATTCTTTCTTATTTTGGAATTCTTTCTTATTATTTGCGAAGTCTTTCTTATTATTTGCAATTCTCATTGATAGTAAAAATTGTAATATATATATCTATACATTTATTCTTGATTTAGTTTAATTAATTTTATTTGAATTTATATAAATTATTATTTTAGATACTATTCCATTTAAAAAATTTGCTTATTTTTCTCATCGTTATATGGCAGGAATTGTCTTGTCCAGTTGTCCTTATGTGTATAATTTGTTTTTCATCTTTTTCTTTTCATTTATATATTTTTCTGTTTTTTTTTTTTTGCTAGTCTGGTATATATTATTATTATTATTATTTTATGTAAAATCTTCTCTGCACAGGGCTAAAAGTCGGCAATTTGGCATAACTACAGTAGATTAGGAAACAATTTATCAAAATACCACTCATTTAAAACATTTTACCTCTATACTGTCGTTTTTGCTACGTTGGCAATTTTTTTTTTAATATTCCGTGTATCAGCGTCACGCAGCGGTTGGCGTGATCTGCGCGTCATCAGCCGTAACCGTGTTGGCGTGATACACGTAAACGCTAAAGCGTGATATATACATGTCACGTAGCCAGTGTTGGCGTGATGGCGTGTATCGCGTCAACCGACGGCGTGATACGGCGTGTATCGCCTGAAACTTTGGCGTGATACACGTAGCACCCTAATTCCGCTCCTTTTCTTCTTCTTCGCTTTCTCTTTTCTTCTTTCTTTCTCTTCTCCTCTCTCCTGCCGTCGCCTCTCTCCTCCATTTTTTCCTCCGTTGCTCCTCCTTCAACCCACCATATCCCCCATTTTCCTTATTTACAGTATGTTATTCATCTTTTAATTATATTTTATTACTGAAAATTTTTGTTTATATGTAAGATTTAAGTTTATGTAGTTGTACATTAGTTATTTTGTAGCAATTGTAACTTTATTGTTATAATGAAGTATAAAACATATGTATATTGTATTTTTTGAATGCTATTATTGTTGAGATGTATAGATTATAATTTATTGATAGTTTATATTATATTATATGATAATTAAATTATGTATATTATGTTGTGGTAGGATATATGTATATTGTATATTTTGTAATGTAGCATTATTGATATGTTGATTGCTATGATTTATATTATTTGATACTTATATTATATATATTATGTTGTGATAGGATATATGATTTATTTATGATCCTTATTGTATGATATCTATATGCTATATTTTATGTTCTTATGGTATAGTATAAGATGTATGTTTTTTAGTGTATTTATAACATTTTTATAGCATAAATTTTAATGTGATAGAAGGTGTGATCTATATATAATTTATTTTGTGATCCTAAATTTTAGTTGATTTGTGTTCAGAATATTTTAAAATGGGAAAACCACTCCTTGTGCTAATTTTCTCTAACGGGAGAATGTGTGAGGGTGAAGAGGGTGTTAAGTATGATGGTCCTCCTCCTAAGTCAATATTGATTAAACGAGAAACTACTATTAGTGGTTTGAAGCGGAGGATTCATTTAAAACTGAAACTTCAACCAAATCAAGTGATCTCACGGCTCCAGTATCGGTTCCCTGAATGGTGTAACGTGTTGAGGTGGATAGCTCTTCCATTGGAAGATGATGAAGATATTGCATGTATGATTGATAGTTATGAGCAATATCCTAACATTGCTTCGATGCAAGTGTATGTTGAGGTGGAAACAATTGAAGATCATGTCAATGTGATAGCTCATACATTACTTGTATTGAAGCTGGACCTTCTAGAGATACGTCAATTTATCCCATGAACACTCAATTGTCTATGGCTCAAAATGATCCGATACATCAATATCAAGAAGTTAACATTGTTGAATGTCATGAGCCTTTTCACACTTCTTACATTGTTGAAGTAACTCCTGTTGAACAATGTGAGCCTTCGAGCATGTACAATGTTACTAACCATGAACAAGTTGCATGTGACTTGAACTTTGCAAGTGAGAATCCAATTATCAGAGATGCATTGTCCGATAATTGAAGATGAAGGGTGTTACACGATAGTGATGATAGTGACAACGACATAGAAGGAGACTTTGATGCCAATGAAAATTTAGAAGATCCTCCAAGACAAAACATTCCTATGACGTCTTGTTCCATCATTTGTAATGCCTACACATAATGCACCTACAGTACACTGGCCCAAAGATGTCTGTTTTATGCCTCCGTCCCCTATGTTCTCAAATATTGATTGGGATGTCTTGAGAAATCCGGTTGTTTCTGAATTAGTTAGGCACAGTACTTGGAGTTCAACGAGAAGAGCTATATATTGGGTTGCAATTCCCTACAAAGAAGAAGCGTGAACTTGGCCCTTAAACATTACTCACTTAGACGACATCGAGCTACAAGGTTGAAGGAGTCGATAGTCGAAAGATTAAGTGTTAAATGTCCTAGATTTGGCAACGGATGTAATTTGGAGGGTTATGGCCATTTTAGGGAAAAAATCAAATGTGTGGCAAATTACAAAATATGATGGCCCTCATACTTGTGTTAACCACTGCTCTTTCCCAAGACCATACTAAATTGGACTCGATATGATTTGTTCTTGCATTTTAGACATGGTCATGGTGTGAAACCAGGCGTGCCTATATCTTTAATTATTGAAAGGATTAAGGCTATGTTCTCATACAAGGTATCATACAGAAAGCTTGGAAGGCTAAACAAAAGGCCATTGTTAAGGTATTCGGAGATTGGGAGAAATCATATCATATGTTACCTAGATGGTTAGGTGCATTACAAATGTACATGGAAGGCTTTGTGGTTGAGATTCAAACAAATCATTTTATTCACCACAATCGTGTTGATCCCTCCAAGCAAATGCTTCATCGATTATTTTGGACATTCCAAGCCATGTGTTGATGGATTCCCATTTTGTAAGCCTATTATTCAAGTTGATGGTACACACTTGTATGGGGAATATCGCCATAAGCATTAATTGCCACAACACAAGATGGAGATCGACATCCCGTTGCCACTTGCATTTGCTATTGTGGAGGTGGAAACAAAGGATGCTTGGAGTTGGTTCTTAGGTTGCATTCGAACACATGTCAATCAACAACAAGGGCTATGTCTGATTTCTGATAGACACGCTAGCATATTGGAGGAAGTTAGAAATCAACACTTAGGTTGGCAGCCGCCTCACGCCTATCATGTCTTATGTATTCGACATATTGCTAGCAATTTTAATAGCAGGTTCAAGAATGTGGTACTTAAAAAACATTTGTTAAATACGGTACATTTCATATTCTATATTTAAGGGTTCCATTTCTTAAGTAATAATGTGTCACGCAACTAATGATGTTAAAGTCTTTGTTGTACGGGATATGAACCTAGTAAGACCAAATATGCATCCATCTTTGGAGAAGTTGACAGTTGATGAAGATATGTCCAATTGGATTAATTCAATCCCTAAAGAGAAATGGTCAAAGTCATTTGATGGTGGCCGAAGATTTGGACATATGACTACAAACTTATCCGAGTGTATTAATGGAGTATTGAAGGAGGCGTAAACCTACCAATAACTCGCATTGGTTCAGATGACATTTTTAAATTGGTTGAGTACTTTGTTTGCCAGTAGTCGGAAGGTCCATGAACAAGTTACAAGTGGACAAGTGTATACTGATGATCTTGTCAAATCTATGACTGCAAACAATCTAGTTGCGAGCTCCCATCAAGTGCGCGATTATAATAGAGAATCCACAAGATTTGACATACAAGAGACACGTCATCCTATAACATAAGCCGGGGCCGAAGATTTACTTTAAACCTTAATGAAGGATGGTGTGATTGTGGTGATTATCGAGCGTTACATTACCCATGTTCTCATGTTATTTCTCGTGATGTCTTTCTTTGGCCATTAATCCTATGGAATATGTTCATCCAGTTTATAAGTTGGAGAATATTGTCAAAGCTTACCAGGGTCGTTGGTATCCGATTAAGGATGAGCCTTTTTGGCCCCCTGACTCTAGCAATAACATTAATGTAGCGCATCCAGCTTTGCTTCGGGCACTGGTCGGCCAGAAGTCAACCGTATCGGGAATGAGATGGATTGGATTGAATCGGGACCAAGACAAAGATGCCGTTTATGTGGTGAAGAGGGACATAATCGCGTAGTTGTCCATCTCGTAGATCAAGAACTTACTGGAGAAGGCCCTTCTAGTTGATTTGAGCTTTAGTTTATTATGTGTAACATTGAATTTTAGTTTATGATTATCATTGTACTTTATAACGATCGAACATTAGTCATTGAACATTAATCATTGTACTTTATATTTCATGTAATGAATTACTCACTTTTATGATGCATTAGTCAATGTATGAGTATTCTTGTGTGATAGAACATGATTTAAATTGACAATTATTACCGAGGAGACATGACTTTAGATCCATCGCGCCCGGGAATTGAAACCGAGGGCCGAGGATCCGTCCTTACTGTATTACGGCCGAGTTCATATATCCGCAAGCATATATGGAATGGATCGGTATATTATGTTATATATTTAATTGAATTTGAGTTATTATGTTTAAGCAAATGTTTTCAACGAACCTCTAATTGTTGATTATGTTTAATCAGGCTGATCGATCATTGCGTGTCAGACGTGCTCACAAATATAAGCACGATCTGCCACATGACGCTCTCATTCCATACCTACAGCTATCAGGCTTCATTGGCGTAGCCCATTGCAGTTATTTCCCAGTTGACCATGACCTCATTAGTGCATTAGTTGAGAGATGGCGGCCTGAGACGCATACATTTCATCTTCCTGTTGGGGAGTGCACCATCACTTTGGAGGACGTGTCTATCCAGTTAGGTCTTAGATTGATGGCTTACCCGGATCGGGAGTACTTATCACGACTGGATTGATTTGTGTGAGAGATTATTAGGCGTCACACCCCCTGACGATGAGATGAGGGGTGGAGGGCTTAGTATGTCATGGTTGAGTAGCTACTTTCACACTATCCCACCTGGTGCAGATGAGATAGTCCTGCAGCGACATGCGCGAGCATATATCTTGAGATTGATCGGGGGCATGCTGTTTCCAGATAAGTCTGGAAGATATGTACACTTGATGTATCTTCCACTCCTTGAGGATCTTACTGCTGCAGGCCAGTATAGTTGGGGATCTGCATGTTTAGCTTACCTGTACCGGGAGTTATGTAAGGCCACTAACTATGATACGAGAGACATTAGTGGTGCATGTATCTTACTACAGATGTGGGCATGGGATAGGTTTCCCCTCCTTGCTCCAGCATTGTTAGATCCTGATGATGATGACATTATTGAGCATGCGATTGATCGTGGCTTGATTTAGTCCACTTGGATATCGAGTAAGTTTATAACCATTTGTTTTTATTAATATATACATGGATTTATATTCTTATTTGTTAATATCATTGTTACTTGCGCATTGTAATAGGTGGCATTGTCGTAAGAGTTTGGCGAGACTCCACTTCACGTCTTATCGTATTATCGCGCCACTGGATCGTCTCAAGAAATCTGAGGTATGTAATGTTGTAAACAATCCTTGATTAAATTTACTATAACACTCATCGATAAACTTAATGTCTAATTGTCTCTTTTATGTAGTTCATATGGCGGCCATATACGAGATGAGCTTGTATCCACGCGTGCAATGTATTCTTGTGAGAGACTTGTGGCGAGCCGTGGTTCCACTTATATTCTTCCACATTGTTGAGTGGCACCAACCGGGATAGGGTCATCGCGTCGGTTTGGTCTTAATCGGCCAATACCTCGCGCACCACATCGGCGACCATTTGCATACCATTTCTTTGAAGGGGAGGTATGATGAGTATTGGCCTAGAGTACGAGCGTACATAGCTATCCTGGGATAGTCGCGAGGATCATATCATTACCTAGGTGAGCCATTGACTCAACCTTTGGGGGTACATTAGGAGTACATAAGATGGTATAAGCGGGTCACTTTAGACGATGGATTACTCTTTCTGTGCGGCTAGTATTGGACTTGTGGTACGTAGATTGTCTATTGTATTTGCACATGCAATTTGTCTCTTTTATCTAATGTTATTGCATTTTCTAGGGCGATCTAGAGATGCAATATAGATGGATACTACAGGAGGGTCATTACGCCTTTAACCTTTGACCTTCGAGAATCGGCTTCATTTATTTTTAATTTGCATTAGATGAGCATGATCGTATCGCAAAGCGACCAACTACAGAGAGCTCTGCGGCAAGTGAGATTCCCAGGCCACCGGTGAAGATGAGGGTAGGAGTCGGAGAAGGAGGAGAGCGGGGTTAGGCGATTCGAGGAGGCGTGTTGAGTCATCACAACAACACGTTCGACTCTCAACCATCGAGATACCCTACTCCACAAATACCTCGGCTTTGTTGCTACACCTTATACTTTCCCACCTACACACCCACCATATCCTTATCCGTCATACTCATCATATCCTTATCCACCTTATCCATCTTATCATTACCCACCATTTCCGTATCCAGGATATCCGTATCCACCACATGCTGCTCCATCTACTTCATACATTCCATCACAGGCAGGCCCTTCTCATCCACCACCCCAGGCAGGCCTGCTCATGTACCTCCACAGCCTGACTACCCTCACAGGCCGCCACAGTGACATCCTTTATATTATGTATTATCATTGTTGTCTTAGGTTTTACTTTTTATTACCTAACATTAGATAATTATTATTATGAATAATGTATTGCATTTCTATATTTGGTTATACTTGGATATTGTTGGATTGATTGCTGGATTGATTGTTGGATTTATAAATTTGGTTATATAGGTTTTGTTTTATTAATTTGTTTGTTGGAGATTTATATTTGTTGGATATATGGTTATACAGGTTTTGTGTTATTAATTTGTTTGATTGATTGTTGGATATATTTATATGTTGGATTGATGGTTGGATTTATATATTTGATGATACAGGTTTTGTTGTATTAAATTTTAGGATTATCTTTAATCAATTATTTTTTCGGTCTGTCATTATCACGCCAATGACGTGGCGTGATATATTTTTATCGCGTCAGCATACTTTTAACGTGATTATCATCACGCGTCGATCTTTTAACGTGATTTATCTTGTCACGTCAACAGCGTTTGGCGTGATGGCGTGTCACGTCAACACGGTTGGCGTGATGACGTGTATCACGCCAACCGTGTTGACGTGATACACGTGGAATATTAAAAAAAAAAATTGCCAACGTAGCAAAAACGACAGTATAGGGATAAAATGTTTTAAATGAGTAGTATTTTGATAAATTGTTTCCTAATCTACTGTAGTTAGGCCAAATTGCCCTAAAAGTCTGCATCTATGTTCTATGCACACAACACAGTTGACTAGGAAGAAAGAATATGCAAAGAAGATTTAATGTGAACGCAAAGGTTTGGTTACTTGCGCCATTTGATAGCTTTTTATTAGGAAATATATATTTAATGAGTAATGTGTGAACGCCTACAACCCTGAAAGTTCATTTACGACTATTCTAAGCAAAACTTATATTCTTGTATGCTAGTGAGAGAGAATAGGTGTTGAAGACTTTAAGGTCAACCTTTTAGTTTATGACTACTTTTATTTTATTCGGGAGTGAAATCACACTTGGAAAGAAGCTGATGGATGATTTGATGATAATCAAAGTGCAAAAAATATTATTGAAAAGTCAGCATGCGAACAATTTGGAAATAGTTGCAAATTTAATATGAATGAGCCTCTTTTTTAAAGTTGAGTTTTTTCTGTTCTTTTTTGGACTTTTTTTTTTAAGATTACGAAGTATTTTTACATTCTTTGAGTATGAGATTAAATTTATCTTAAGCATCAGTTCTATTTAAAAATTATTTTTTGTGAATTTTAAACTCCTGTAATATAAATAAAATTTACTCACATAAATTTTAATTTATCAATTAATTCACACTTAATGAATTTCCAGCCGCTCAATGGCTTCGGGTGAATTTCCCTTTTTATGATATGTCATGTATAGGATTGAACTTTGAAGTAAAAGACAACGTCATTTTAGTATAACAATAAGTATAGTTGTCCAAACTTATCCTGTTTTCGTTAGATGGATGACTTTAGTAATATAGGGTTTTTTTTTTTTTGTATGTGTGTGTGTGTGGCTATATATAATCTTAGTGCCCACTTAGTTGAAAATTACACATCTTGATTGACCAGCAATATTGTATGCCACATCTTTGGATTTCATAACTTGCACACGAAGAGGATTAGGAATAAGACTTATTTAATATGGAGAATTTTTTTTCCTTGGCTTTAGGGAAAATTTTAAGATTTAACTTTTGATTTATTTATAATCTATAGATCACTGATTTTTCTTTGGTCAAAATGTTTTTGAATTTTATTATAAAATAAAATTATTATACATTTCAACACACTCCCTCCCTCACGTAATAACTTCTCCGGTTACTTTCTCTTTTAGAAAACGTATAATTTTTTCCAATGGAATTTAATATATAGTTTAAAATCACTCTTGTTCAAGCATATGTAGTGCAGGCAACAGGGTAAAAGGCATCGTGTCCCTGTCACGTCTAGTTGTTAATTAAAAAAAAGAAAAAAAAAGAAGAGATGCAGACCATTAACAAATTATATAGTACACAATCAAGAATGTAACCAAAACCTAAATTGCATGTTCATGTACATTCCAATTCTCTTGATATACAAACCTCTTTCCTCGCAACAACTCAGTTCTTTCTTGTGATGGTGGACTTTTATTGCGATTCACAAGAATGTTACCCCCAAAGCTACGTTCTGTTTTGTTAGCATTTGGCTACGTGCCAAACATTCCTAAAACAATTAAACAACGGAAAAATGCCACAACTCGCTTTTATTACCTTAAGTTGTACACTTTCATATGACCGATGGATCAAATAATATAAGCAGTTAAGCACTATAAATATATATTGAGAATGCTAATTTTTTTTTTGAAGAATTGAGAATGCTAATTACAGAAAGATATGTAGCTCCTTTTATTTTAATTATTTACAAGGGCATAATATATAAGCTTTTTTTTTCGTGCGTAGAAGGGTATAAAACATATAATATAACTGAATGCGTGAGTTAGCAGTTACGTATACTTAAATTGTTTATCAAATAGTTTTCAATAGTTCATGGGAGATTCATGGAGCGCACAGACGACAGGTCATGTAGTATTGTTACGCTGACACATGGATAGTTATTGGCTAATGTTTACGATGACAATATATGTGGAACTTTCTTTGCAATTATGAATTGAATTTTGATTTGTTATACTGACACATGGATGGTTATTGACTTTATCATCTTGGCAGTCAAAACTCAAATGTGATAAATAAACAGAGAAACTGAAAAAATTCTTCTTAATTTATTGATCTCTAATTAATTATTTGGACTACGAAATTTGTCGTGTTTCACGCAATGCTCCACGATAAGTTCAGTTTCTTTTTTTTTTTTTTGGTATACGATAAGTTCAGTTCTTGTCCTAGTATTTGAACACTTTGAATCATCATCAAATAACAATTACCTAGGAAGAAAATAGTGTATTAGTAATTACATCTGTGAGAATTTAGTTGGCTATCAGGTCAACTTAGTGGTTATCTGTCACAACTCCATTAGTAGAGATTACGTGCGTACTTGATCATCAATTGATCAATTAGTTATGATGGTGAGATTTTTCGCTATCATTTGTTTTAGAGATATATTATTTAATATATATGTAATTATATAGATAATTTATTCACCAGAGTATTTCAAATGATAAATAAGTTTGATTAAAGATTTGAACTTGTAGGAAAGAACTTATAAAAAATAATTTTAGTATCTCAAACGAGATTAATCTCACATTCAAAGTATTTGAACAAACCAAGGACAAAAAATTACATAGATAACTTAAATTTTATATTGTTTAATTGAACTTATTTTTTAATTTTAAAATGTTACATTATATATCATTTTTAACTATTAATATTTTTTTAGTTAATTACTTATTATTTTTAGATAAGTTAATAGTAAAAATACAATTTATCATTATTAGCCAAATATTAAAAAAATTGAAGGTTCAATTACATCAAATCAATGTGTTTTTTTTTTCAATATATAAGATTGAATAAGAGTAACAATGATATTTGGCCACAAAAAATTCATGCTAATCATGAACTAACAATTCAGTTAATAAATTTGCAAGATATTAATTATTTTAGAGTTAATTGTAATACTTTTAAAATTATAAGTGAAGTTTCATAATAAAATATAATTATGTGAGGCAAAATATATACAAATATTAGAATCCATTACTACTTTTTTTTAGTAAAATATGTTGTATGAATATCATTACTCTTCATATTTGATCCTAGACTTTCTTGGTTTTCCATAAAGAAACAAACATCGAACCACTGCCACAATCAGTCAAAAAGACCACATGATGACTTAAAAACCAGAAGGTTAGGAACTTCTCAGTTGAATGAAGAAATGAACATGGCAAGCGCAATGTAGCTTTTACCACACGGTGGAATGGGTAGAAGACTCATTTCTCAACCACAAGTTCACATAATGCCCTTCAGCTCACGCAAACAACCAATAAGACAATAACAATAACTATAACAACGGCAACTTGCCCCCTAGATATATATGAAACTTACTTCTCATGGCGATTAGGGGATCCTATACTTCCCCAGCTGGTGTGAACTGTTTGTTGATCTTGAGCTATTTCTTAACTGTGGGAAAATTTTGGTATGGCTTTGAGTTTGACCTTAAGGTCGCAAATTCTGGTACTATTTCTTAGAAAACTAGTTGCTGCTGCAGAGTATATGCATATCCAAAAAAAAAACAGGATCTGCAAGTGGGTTTGCATTTTCAAACAGGGAAAAAACGTGTGAATTTTTTTTTGTCTTAATTTTTTATGAGTGCATTTAATCTGTGTCAGTAGGTTTTCCAATAAATTCTTGTTATTATTAGCTTAAACTAGTATGTGTGTGTGTGTCTATATATATATATAATTAGTGTTGTCAAAACTCGATTGATCTGATCGTAAATTGAATATTTAAAAGGTTATGATTTAGTCCCACAATTGAATTCATTGTCAAATCATTTGGACCAGTCAAAACAAACAAAAACAGTTAAAATTCGGTTAAACTGACTTGTCATTAGATATTTTTTTAAAAAAACTCAATATTTTTTATATTTTATAAATATTTTTATATGTTATATTGTTATATGTGTGTTATTTTTATGACATCATCTGATTTGACTAGCTGGTTTAAACGGTTGAATCTGAAGTCTCACTGATTTACTATCCAATCTAGTTTTAACAACATTGGGCCTACTTGGATGATTTTTGGAATCTTAATGAATATGACTTTGTATGAGTATTAGTACTGTCAAGATCCCCTCTGCTTTTAGAATATAAAAATTCATATACTTTTACGCCCATTTGGAATGGAATTGTACTTAAAATTGAGCCTTAGAATTATAATTGAACCTCTCAATTCTAATTATCTTATTTAATGTGTATAATAAATTTAGAATTTCAATTCTAGTATCAATTCCATGGAAGTGATAGATAACTAGTTTACACTACTTCTAATTCCTAGTTTATACCCTAAAAATTACAATTTAAAGTACCAATATTTTTTTTTGAATATTAAAAGAAAAAAGTTAAAAACAACGATATTTCATTGTTTCTTAAGTTGTTGCTTGCTTACTTTAGTAATCATTGTCACTAGTGTATTCTGGAATCTATTGTCGTCGGCATTTATCATCGTACTCTGATAGCTATCGTCGCCCACCAGCGTCTTTCGATGGACCACCATTGCTGGCGGTGTCCTTTGAAAATCGTCGCTAGCAGTGTGCCTTGGCCATTATCGCAGGCAACATCTTTCAGCCATTATTACTGGTGTCTTCTAGTGACCCTCGACGGTGGTGTCTTATGACCACCCTTGTCGGCAGCGTCTCCCAACAACTATAAAATTCAACTCAAAATTATAATTTTATGTATCAATTCTTTATTTATTCAAACATAACATAAAATTTAAGATTCTTAGTTACTTTCAATTTTGACAAATTTAGAAATAAAATTTGAATTCTAAACTATAATTTTAATTATGTCATCCAAATAAACCTTTATAGTTTTAATTTTTTTAAAAAAAAATTAGTCATATACTCTTAAAATAAAAATACAATTAAACTATTAATATACAACATAAATTTAGAGACAAATTCAATAATGAAAAGAGATTAAGTGATACCAAATCTTTTTGGAGATTAATTTGATCTCAATCAATCTACATCCTTTAAAGAAATTCCGTTAAATGATGGCTGAAGGTTCAAAGTCGAAATAGCTATTACAATTTAATTCATTCCATTTCCGTTTTGTGTACTATATATATATTTGAATGAATTTTTTAATGAAAAAAGTGTTTTTATGATACAAGTCAGATATTAAAAAAGATGTAACGAACTCAATAACTAATTAAAAGTGATTAGTTAGCTGGAATTATAACAGTGTTAGTTGAAATTGTAACAGAAGCAAGAAAATGTAGTTAACTGTAGTTGAATGAGGGAAGCTAAGACGTTGAGGATGACAATAATTTTGTAAGAAGGTTCACTTTCGTGAATGAAAGGCTGGAGAAGAGAGGACTCTTTCTCGAGAAAGTTTGTTTCACAACTTAGGGAGATACTACGGTGAGTTTGGTATGCAGGGTGAGTTGTCAATTATTTATTGACTATTGGTTTCACAATAAATATTTAAAAGACTATTAAATATAAATAATAACTAATGAATACTTGTCAACTCATTTCGGTATTGGTACCCTAAAAAAAAGATAGATATCAGAGTAATCTCCCACAACTTATCATTTGTTACTTTCATTGAAATTCGACCCGGTTGTCAATTTTTGAAGAATATGCAATGTTATGTTTCATATTGAGTAAATAAAGAGAGTTAGTGATGTATTTAATGCATAAGACTCTCCTCCTAATAGATTAGTCTTTTAAGATGAGCTCTTCTAATGGATTTGAGAGTTGAATCTCATATTTTAAAGTATTGATTGAATTGTTATTATGATAAGGATAAATTGATTTGTTATTATGATTATCCTTATCTTGAACTAGTTAAGTAGTTTGTTCATTAGGCTGGACTATTGGTAAAAATTATAAAAATAATTCATTAATTGATTGATGGGAATAAGATGAAGGATCTAATTCCTTTTATTTCCACTATACTTAAATTTAAAATTATTTTATTGTACAAGGATAATATATATATCTATAAGTTTATTCTTAATATATATTTGCATAGATAACATGTTAAATAATTAAAGAAATTACTGTACTTATCTTCATTAGTAATATATGACAAGGTAAAAGACTAAATAATTGTTAAAAAAAGAGAAAGCTATATATAAGAAGTTAGACTTTAATAATATAGAGCTAAATTCTTAAAATTATGTTTATTAAATAAGTAAAACACAATTATTAAAAATTAAACGAACTCTAGATGGGATATAATTATTCTTTGAAAATATTTTACCAAATAACTATTTAAAATAATTTTTCAATTTAATTAATTCAAAATTGAAATAAAATAAATATTTTGGATGATTATTTAGTCGTCATTATACTTAAGTGTATAAAAAATCTCAAAATTATAAGCAGAGCCTCCAATCAAAGAAAAAAATGAGAGAAGTGTCAGCAAAACGGTGATGTTACGAAATTTCGGCCACGACGAAGAGAACAGCTATCTAAAAAAGACTTGATATTGGATACGTTGAATGTTGAAACTTTGATTTCCCAGTTCGTCTCGAATCTCTCTCTCTCTCTCTCCGCGTGAATTGTCAATTTTTTTTTAAAAAGAAATGTTACGTAGTACAGGGTGACAGATACTACTAAGCCTTTAAATATAAACACACATTTGACGTTTTTCACAGCAAACTAAAACACCATCCTCTGTTTTGCTCTCTCTTTTGTCCTCTGTTCGCTTGCAACATCTTCTCAGCAGCTTCTGAAGTTATGGGAACTCCAGCTCCATCTGATTACAACTCTAGCTCTCCCATCAACAGTGTAAGTCCCTCTCTCTCTCTCTCCCTATGTCCTGGATCATATTCATAACTATTACTGTTGGACTTTGCTTAATCAAACATTATTTGCCCGCATGTTATAGTAATTTTACCGTTGCATGTTCTACTGCCTCTGGGTTTAATACTCTACATTGGTTTCTGCTAGACAAGTGTTTTCCCATTGACATTATGCTTTTCCCTTTTACTTTGTTGTTGGTTTTTCTTGTGTTCCCTTACCTCTCTTTCTTGGCTGGGAAATTGCCACACTTCTTGTGAGGTCTCATGAATGGGCCGAATGCTTTTTTCTTTGCTCAGAGTACACACGTGACAGGGGTAAAATGGTAACCCAACAGCACAAACCCTTTTGCCTTGTGCCCATGAATGTATTTAACAAAATACTAGGATGAATTGGGCCCATGATTTTGGCTCCTCGTGGTTTAATATTTAGGATGCACAAATTTTTACGCAGTTGTATTGTAGTGTCATCTTATTTACTTTCTTTTGAGAATTATTTTTCGATGTTTCTCACTCAAATTTCATTCAAGCACTTGAATTGGTGAAATATTTGTGCTCTGTGACCTTTGTTTTTCTCTTTTTTTAGTTTGTGCTTTGAATAATCATATATTATGATATAATTATTATAGCAAAATATGATTATCTTAATATTTGTTGAAAGTTTTTTTGAAACAAATTTTATGTTGTTCATAAATTAATTTTTTTTTATAATACTAATTAATTGTTTTTATGGTCATTATTTATATAATTATTTGATAAAAAATAATGCTCAAAATAATGCATCAATGCTATTGAATTAAAATTAAATTCATGTTATTACTATTCTAAATAAAAGAATTTCATCTAATCAGTCAAATTCATACGGGTGCAGGGCAACAAGATAATAAGCACTTTATCACAAGATAACAACATAGAGAGATAAGCACTTTATCACAAGATTGTTAGAGATAAGCACTTTATTGAAAGATAACATAGAGATAAGCACTTTACATGGCAACAGCGATAGCCTTTTATAGGGACTCCTATTAACTCCAAGATGTTTGGGACTCCTGATCTTTTATTTATTTATTTATTTATTTCTGATTCTTGTGAATTATTTACTCCTTGTTTTGCATATCCTTTAGTATCTATGTTCTTGCTGGTTAGTATATATGTTCTGTTTCTGTGAATGTATGTAAGCGTATAGATTATATACGTAGCATGAATTGGAGGTTTATTTTATTTGTTGTTGTTGATCAAATAGAATGGAGGAAAATCGGACAGGCAGAAAGCAATAGATGAATGGCTTCCAATTACTTCTTCAAGGAATGCCAAATGGTGGTACTCAGCTTTTCACAATGTCACTGCCATGGTTGGAGCTGGTGTTCTCAGTCTCCCTTATGCCATGTCAGAGCTTGGATGGTATCTTTCAAACCCAAATTGCTTTTATCTTGACTTTTTTTTTTTACCAAAAAAAAGAATTTTATTTTTTAAACATATAATGTCAAGAAAACAGAGATTAGAGAAGATGAAATAGGATAATAGTGCGTGAAACGTGAAGAGGACACTCTCCTTGAGACGAATTTTGTCCCCACTATTTGCTGCAAAGTTATGGCAAATGGCCTCTAGGATTAATCCAAGCACCCAGAAATTATCACCCAGCAGTTATGATAATCTCACTTTCAAGAATTCTCTTGAAGGAGTTTGAGAAGAAAGAGCAGGAGAGAAACCACAAAAGATATGTTTTAATATTGATATGGACTTCTATTTAAAATAGAATTTCTGAAAATGCACTTTGGGCTTTCCCTCCAAATGCACTTGAAAGTGTGTTAGTTTTATAAACTATTCCAACATATAATATTAGAGGTTAAGACAGAGTGAGTTAGATCTGCAGCAGAAATAGCTTGGATGGTATCTTTCAAACCCAAATTGCATTTTATCTTGACCTTTCTTTGAAAAAATAATTTTATTTTTTAAACATATAATATTATAGGTTAAAACACAGTTAGATCTACATTATAAATTTTTCTTTAGTAATATGCCTATAAATATAAGCAACTTTTTTCTACACCAAGTGTTTGTTGGTTTGAGAATCACGATGTCTTCTGCAGGGGTCCTGGTGTGACTGTACTTGTCCTCTCATGGATTGTCACCCTGTACACACTATGGCAAATGGTTGAGATGCATGAAATGGTTCCGGGAAAACGTTTTGACAGATACCATGAACTGGGTCAGTATGCATTTGGTGAAAAGCTAGGTCTTTATATTGTGGTGCCTCAACAACTTGTGGTTGAAATTGGGGTGAACATTGTCTATATGGTCACTGGGGGAAAATCATTGCAAAAGTTCCATGATACCGTGTGTTCAAGCTGCAAAAGGATCAAATTGACCTTTTTCATTATGATCTTCGCCTCAGTTCATTTTGTACTGTCCCATCTCCCCAACTTCAACTCCATTTCTGGTGTATCTTTGGCAGCAGCAGTCATGTCCTTAAGGTATAAGCCTATTTCAAATCTATATCCCTCCTTTTATTATCTATGGAACAGTCAACCAGCTTAGATTGTGCTGGTTGAATGAGAATAACACAAGGAAACACAGAAATCAACATGTTAACTTAGTTTTTTATGTTTGTGTTGTCCTACAGTTACTCTACGATTGCCTGGGCAGCTTCTGCACATAAGGGTGTTCAAGAAAATGTACAATATGATTACGCAGCTAAGAGTACTGCAGGAAAAGTCTTTAAATTCTTTAATGCCCTTGGCGATGTGGCTTTTGCTTATGCTGGACACAATGTGGTGCTGGAAATCCAAGCAACAATCCCATCTACACCAGAGAAACCATCCAAGGGTCCTATGTGGAGAGGAGTCGTTATTGCCTATATAGTTGTGGCTTTGTGCTACTTCCCCGTTGCTCTCGTTGGTTACTGGATGTTTGGCAATGGGGTTGAGGACAACATCCTAATCTCTTTACAGAAACCAGCATGGCTTATTGCAATGGCTAACCTGTTTGTTGTCGTCCATGTTATTGGAAGCTATCAGGTGAAATTCAATTTATCTGATTCTTTATACTTGTGGCAAAGGTTTTCATTTGAAAATTACCCTTATTTTCTGCTCAATATTGAAGTAACTAAAACTATCCAAATTGCTGTTTCATGTTTGTTGATGTAGATTTACGCAATGCCAGTGTTTGACATGATTGAAACTCTGATGGTGAAGAAATTGAATTTTAAACCAACCAGCATGCTTCGTTTTGTTGTACGCAATGTATATGTGGGTAAGTAAACTCTTCCTGATCAAAACAAAGTAATTTATATGTTTTTGAAAGTCTATTATATCACTTCCTCTGGATTTCCTTTGGTCTGTGCATTGATATATCATTTTTTTTCAGCATTCACAATGTTCGTTGCTATTACCTTCCCATTTTTCAATGGACTCCTAGGATTTTTTGGAGGATTTGCTTTTGCTCCAACAACATACTTTGTAAGTCATGAATATTAAAGCCTAATCCAGTTAGTTTCCATAGGATTAAAGTTTTTATGCTTAACTGTTCATTTTCTTAAATTTTCAGCTCCCTTGCATCATGTGGCTTACTATCTACAAACCAAAGAGATTCAGCTTGTCTTGGTGCACTAACTGGGTATCTTTGATTTTTTACTTTTGTTTCAATTATTCTCCTTTGATAATTTTTATTTTAAGCCCAAGTTTAATCTTGCTCCATTGATTACAGATCTGCATTGTGCTTGGTCTATGTTTAATGGTTTTATCACCTATTGGAGGATTGAGGACAATCATAATTCAAGCTAAGGACTACAAGTTTTACTCTTAAACTTCTTCCCCCACTGAATCAGTGGTGATGTGAAGGTGTAACTATAGCATGCAAATAAGAGAAATGAATGAAGCTGGTTGTGATGAAGTTAATTGTGGGCCAGACCGTGGTTTATCAGATGTCGCCTGCTGATAGAATAGATTTCTCGTCCAGTATATATATATACACACGTTGCCTGTTAGTGGAAAAGGAAATTATTCCCACGGAATCAAACGAAATGGGAATTTTCTAGGTGCTTTTTTTCTGCCATTTTCATGATAGGAATGTATATCACTTTTGTCTTTGCTGTGGTGAAACTGTTAAGAAATTTTATGTAGTTGTTTGTTCCCAATGAGTTCCCATAAAGACACCTATTTTGCAAACTACAATGGACCTGAATTTTTTTCTTTTTCGAATGACTTGGTTCTTTTGGTACAGTTGTTGTAATTTCTGGCCTACCTCTCCCACATTGTTGTGTGTTTTTTCTTGAAGTATTAACTACCGGATTGGCTCATTTAAGACTCTTTTGGATAAGCTTATAAAAAAAAGACTTTTTTTATAGACTTTTTTCTAGTAGAACTTTTTTTTAAAAAAAAAGTTATTTTACATTTGGATGCAATGTTTGTGAAGTACTTTTAAGTCATAAAAGGACTTGTAAGTTTGTTTGGATAAAAAAAAAACAAAAGGGTTTTTTTCTAGTAAAATTACTAAAAATGTAAAGTATCCAGAATAATAGAAATAGGGTTTATAAGAGGAAAAAAAATAGAAAACAAGATATGTAATTTTTAATAAAGGCAAAGGGTATTTTTGTCAAAAAATTATATTAAAAATCACTTCTCCTTCTCCTTTTTTCAGAAGCAGGAGATTACTAACTTATAAAAAAAGTGGTAATTGAGCTTTTTTTTTAACTTCTATTTTTTTTTTAAAGTTTTATCTAAACATACATAAAATCTTATGAAAATATTTTTGTTAAAAAAAGTACTTTACTTAAAAAAAAAAAAAAAAGTCTATTCAAACACACTCTTAATCTAAAAAGTTTTTAGTTGAATTGGGCCAGATTAAAAGTTTTGAGTCAAAAGAAAAAAAATTCCGAAAAAAAATCTTGTTTGGCAGCTCTAATTTCTCCTCTCACTCTTTGGCATTGAGGGGCAAGAGGAGTAGAGGTGAGGAGGATGCAGCAGTTTTATAAATGCAGGATGCATCTTGCTTGTTTGCCCATTATATGGCTAGGCTCCAATGAAAGGGAAAAAAAAGAGTGAAGTTCTATTGAATAAAAAAAAATCAAATGTCCAATACTATTTTCTAAGGTAAAGTAAAGCTTGTGACTGCTGCTTTAATGGACTAAACATTAAGCACTTTATGTTTATGGGTCATTTTATTTATATAGTCATTACTTATTTTATTCCTGTTCAATGTAGAATTTCTTCACTCACTCAAATTCCCAACAAATAGTGATACCCAAAAAATATAGATGTTAGGCTTGCATGACTCCCTTTATAGTTGGTTGAGGAGTCAAACCAAATCGAGCACACTCAGCAAACATCAGGGGGTCTGATCTGATCTCAAATAACTGATAGTAGTAAGAAAGTAAATTGGGGTTGTACAACTGCACAAGTAAAACTTTATTAAAATTTTACAATTGTCATTACTTCATTAGCATGAAAGAGGCAAGGAGGATACTAAGAAGATACATGATGGATGGAATAACTATGCAAAGCAACCATTCATTTGCTAGTTATCTTACTTATACGTTACACATGTTTTAAATTTGATATCTATGACTACGAATTTTTAAATTAACGAACAAATATCTAGTGCATAATTGAAATAACTTATTTTACTTTCAGAAAAATTTATAATCAAAATATTCTAAAAAAACATTTGGCTTGAAAGATTCTTTTTAGCCAAAATAAATCAATCCAACAATACTTCTAATTTTATAATGTGCAATAGAGATACTCATATTCAAATTTTAATAATTATATGGCTCAATTTTGTTTTGTTTGTTTATTGCAATATTTGAGTGCACTTCTTATTTAGGTTTATATACATAATTTAATACCTATATGTAAGTTGTATAAATAGAGTAAAAAAAATAAAGAAAAAAATCTCTTAAATTTATTTTGACATGTATTTAAGCTACTTTTTTTTAATGATATAGCTTGTTGGCACCATCTTAATTATAGAGAAAAAATTTAAACAAAGCTATATGTATATAAAATTGATAGTTAATAGTGTCATTAATTGCTTCTTAAAGTAATTTTATATTTGATAGTTAACATTCAATAGTTAATAGTGTTGTTAATTACATCTCGAGACAATTTTACATATGTATACAAATATAGATTGAAGACAATCCAAGGAAATAAAAGGCAACCATGGAATATATTTCGGTCTGAATATTTAATTGCAAACTATAACAATATATCTATATCTATATTCATATAGTAAATTTGACTTGTCTTTTAATAAATGTCATTAATGATCCTCTAAGTAGCCTAAAATTCAATTAATATTTGCATCCCCTCATTATTTCAAGATAGACACAATACCGATGAACATTGATTTCAATATGTAATTAATGATTCTCTTAAGTAGTCCAAAATTCAATTAATGTTTTATTCTCTTCATAATTTCAAGTTAGGTACGTTGAATACTAACACAATTCAGATTAGTCCGTCTAATATTATTTTCACAAATTTTAAATAAATAATATTACAAGAATAAAATATTACATATATTACAAACACATGTATCGCAGAGGGATGATAACTAATATTTATTTATTTATATATTAAAGTTAGCTTTTGTAAGGAGGACATCCTCATCTTTACTAAAAATATAACTTTTTTATAAATGAATTTAATTTTAATCCATTATCAATATAAAAAAAATTTATACTGTCATTTAATTATATACTGACACATTATTGAAAGAGTTAAACATAGTTGTTTTGATAGTCAAATTCTTTAACGATTTAACAATACATGATTAGATGACAGTGTAAAATTTTTTTACACTAACGGTAAATCAAAATTAAACTCTTTATAAATATCTAACCAGAAATTATAGAAACCTACTCGTGTATTTCATGATCAACTTCAAGTTGTACGTCAATTTTCATTAGATGTCCTTTTCTATGTTGTGGAATTCATATTTTGTAACACATCATTTCGATTTTTTATACATGAAGATTAACAAGAAATCGACAGTCATTTGACTCTTCATATTTCCGTTCGTTAATAAATAATGAATTTACAATAATTCCCGTTCCCGTTCATATATAAACTTAGACATGGAGTCCAAGCATGCAATCTGCCCATCTTATTGCTCTCGAGTATAACAATAGTCTATGGTAACCAAATTGCCGGATCCCCAGAAGTTACCTATTTGAGAATTATTCAGCAACCACCACATCAATCATAAAATTTACTGCCACCTAGCGTTCGTTAACAAAAGATCAAGAATTTCCTTGAAAAATGCATATGATGAGAAGAATATCAAATGAACTCAACAGCTTTTGTGACCATATTCGAAAGTAATATATTCATGTACGTTTAACAATGAATGTCTTTTTCAAAGGGAATGATCATATAATTAAAAATATACATAAAAGAAATGTCTTCCGTGCAGTAGACATATTGTAATTTTAAATCAAGAAGCACAAAGTCCAACAACTTACAGATCCCTTAATCAGATCGATATTTGAAGCTCATTAGTATAGCCCTATCTCATATATTACTTGATATTTTGATGCTGAGTCAACCAGACATATAAGAATTATTAAATAAAAAAGTTTAAGTGCGTGTTTGAATTAATTGTGAAAAAAAATTATGTGAAAAATTGATTATGTATATAATTGATTTTTAAAAAAGTCGATTATGAGAAAAATAATTTATGTTTGGATATGTTAATTCATAATTGATTTTATAATAAAAAGTTTTGTTTTGATTGTATAAAAAAATTATTTTTATATATTAAATTACCAAAATATATATAAAATGATTGAAAAAGTTATTTGATTGAGGATAAATAAGTATTTCTCTCACAAAACTTTTGAAATAATCTGAAATCAAATAATTAAAAGCTTAAAATAACAGTTTTTTAAAAAAGCTGTTTTTAATTATAGAAAAATAATCTTAACTTATAATCAATTTTACACACTTTAAACAAATAAGATAGATTTTAGATAAAACAACTTTTTATTGAAAAAAATACTATTTTAGAAAAGAATTAGGACCTGTTTGTTACAGATTAAAAAAAAAACTGATTTTGATCTTCAATAATTTAGAGATTATTTTTTAGAGATTTTTAAGAAAAGCAGAAGTTATTTTGTATTTATTTACAATTATAAAAATTATTTTTTAAATGAGAGTATCTTCTCTCTCTTCTATCACAAGAGATTTTTTTCAAAAGCTAATGAAAGTAACTTTTCATTTTAACCATAAAAATGATTTTTTACTTAAAAAAAGTAATTTTTTTATCAAATAATCTGTAACATACGGATTTTTAATCTTACCTAAACATACTCTAAAAAGTAAAACTGAACTTGCCATAATACGTTGACCACTCCATCTCACTGCAATCAGACTCAAAAGAGTATAACAATCTCGAAAAACTGAGTGTGACAAAGAACGAAACAAGTTATATAGTCAATATATTTACATAGTATTTATGTGTGGGTTTAAAAGAGCTTTAAAACCATTAAAGATCATGTAAAACAAGACATAAACTGCCTTTTGCACAAAAAATGGAAACAAAATAAACACTTTTTTTTGGAAAGATAAACAAACACGGAAAGAGCTCAATAAGATGCTAATTCCAATATACTTTAAATCACATATATGGCTAATTACTTGCAAACTGTCCCATCAACTTATTTTATTAAATTAATATAAAATTAATTATTAATGTAATCACAATTAGATAATTCATCTCTTGTTGATATACTATTATTATTGCCACTTATCCTTTGACTTCATTGTATACTACTTTGAATATGCTTTTTGCATAAGATTTCATCTCCATTCATTCCCATTTAAGCCCGCCTTCCAGATATTCTGATATAGGGTAAGCATTCAGCAATGATTGCTGAAATTTGAAATGTTTTATAATTTTCAAAGCATACAATTGTTAACAAAAGTTTGTTATATGGGTTATGAAGACAGTGACATTGATTTGACTTAAGGTTCGATTGCAAGAGAGTACATACGCCATCAGAACATAGCAAGGGGAGCAATTTTTAAAGATCCGTATCTGAATTATGTCGAAAATTTAAATCAGTGTGAAAGTTTTACATTGGTTAAGAATAGATTAAGTGAAAAACATATAAGTGGAAATGTTCATAGATTTAATATCTTAAGGTTTTGAGGTAAGATGTGGTGCTAGGTTCGCTATTGTGATCTTTCTTACTAAGCCCCTTAATGAAGATCTCACCAGCTCCCCTTATTTAACAATACAAACCATGTAAGAATAAATGTTGAATATTCATTATACGAATTCAATAATACCAGATCCAATATAAAATAAATAAGTGGAAGAGTACTAGTATATACCAGGATTGTGATATTAGAATCTAAATGCTCAAGTGAACATCTTTGAGTTAGACTCTTCTCTCTAGCCTCCCCTAACAATAGATGACTATCAATGAGGCAAACTAAGATGGCTATCAATGAGGCAAACTAAGGCATTCACATGATAGAAGTAGAGAAGAGATTTAGCTACACACATATATATAATCCTAGCAACTCTCCCATTAAGAATCACTATTACCATAAAAGCTTAACAGTCCAACTGTTAGTATCGGCTAACATTGTTGCCGCCACACTAACTCAAAACCTCACAATTAATTACGGCCCACGTTAAAAAAAATTCCAACAAATTAATCATGTAACTGAGGCCTCCGTCGTATCTTAGTTAAAAATAAAAGTGCTGTAATCTCATTATATTCTTGGTACTGTGTCTAGGCAGTACTTCTGCCTGTTTCTAGGAGACATCGATCCATTTAAAAAATTAAAATGAGGATTATAATTCTTGCTTACTTCAATGGATTAGGTGCATGTCACTATTTGGAGAATAAAAAAGTATAGCAATAATCATATTTGTACACTAAAGTTTTACATCATTTTTATACTTAGTTAATGATAAATAAATTTTTGGTCAATACAGTATATCATTTGACTAATGAGTTCTAGTAATCAATGACCTACAAGCTGGTAATCTATTAATCAAATAATATACTAAATTAATTAAGAATTTATTCATCATTAACCAAGTCTATAAGTAATCAATTATCAAAACTCATTAATCAAATGATATATTGTATTAAAAAAAATGTACTCATTATTAACCAAATATAAAAATAGTGTAAAAAAAAGATGTGCAAGTATCATTTTCCAAAAGCATAGGGTCTTACCAAAAAAAAAAGTGTAGGCATAAGAAAATTTAAACACCAATGCTACCATCCAAGCACACAATCATGGCTCCTACAATGATGCATCTAGAAATTTTAATATTTAATTCCCATTTCTTGATTCCTCTTCTAAATCCTGCAAACTCAACTTATGTTTCTCAGGCATGTCTTGGAATTAATCAAAGCACATGGACAAGTTTTTTGACTATATTCAAATACCAAATTTTGAGTATTCTTAATTTCTTATAATACCGTATGTCACAAGTACTCATGACTGAAAACCATTGCTCTCCACATGAACCAAGTTGCTTGATCTCAAATAAGAATGAAGGGTATATACAATATACATCACTCATTCAAGATGATTGCATTTTTGTCAATACATATAGCAAGTGTGCGGTTTACTTACCAAGGCACATTAAATTCAGGATAAAGTTCAGCAACTTTTGTCACGAGAAACTCTTAGGTAATTACTTCATTCAATTCAATAGTTGATATGTGTAAAGGCATTTTAAAAAAATATGTGCATTTCTAATATAGCTCACATAACTTTACACATCTTTAAAGTTGAATGGATTACTTATGTTAGGCAGTTTTCTTTTACCACAGATTCACCATAAGGAAAGAGTAAATAACGTCTCTCTTGATCATCTTTTAAGAGAAGAAATTCAATCCAAATGGCTTGGGAAGAAGCACATTAAGAGGAAAAAGAAGAAGAAAATTAATGAGCTCTTTATTCTATAAACTTTCCCACCGAGACGAAGCAATACCCAGATGATATTAAATCTCAAGAAAGTGGGGAGATAATTAATCCCTTGTGGCAAATACTGTTATATATATATATATATATATATATATATTATCCTCGTCCTCTCACATAAAGGTGTAGACTTGACCACCATGGAAACTGAGTGTTCTACAAATCTAAATTCTATTACTTCGAGCGAAGAAAAGGTTTCTCTCCCAGGGGTAGAGGTATAAGACACAAAGCATGTAATGTGTTTGCCTTAGTCATTTATTTATTTTTTATTGTTATCATCTAGTCTTGGTTCTTAAGTTTATGTGATGCCTTTTATGTTAATGACAGATAGACAGAAGAACAACGGAGCAGAAGGCCATTGATGATTGGCTTCCCATTACTTCTTCAAGGAATGCAAAATGGTGGTACTCGACTTTTCACAATGTCACTGCTACGGTTGGAGCTGGTGTCTTGAGTCTTCCATATGCCATGTCAAATCTTGGATGGTATGGTATATTATGTCGTTATACTGACCACATAGATAATACTAATTGCAGGGAGCAGTCTGTAGTTTGTTCATTAAACTAACCAGCTGACATGCATGTGACAAAAGGGGTAAACAACATCAAATCTCTTTTTGTTCTGTGTTTCTGGCATGATATGATAAAAAAAAAAACATGATACAATAAAATATGAGTAACATGATTTAAGTTTTTTCTAAACAATAAACATCAAAATTCCGATAATAACCAACAAGAAGATACAATAGACCAAATCCCAGAATTACATGTACTTGTTTTATAATATACCTTGGTTGAATGTTTCTTCCAAACTCTTTTTACCATCAGAACTTCAAAACATTTAATCTTCTGTAGGGGACTCACAAGTTCGTTCATGTTTTATAATGTTCAATTGCAGGGGTCCTGGTGTGGTTATTCTTGTTCTATCATGGGCAATCACTTTTTACACTATGTGGCAAATGGTTGAGATGCATGAAATGGTCCCTGGAAAAAGGTTTGACAGATACCATGAGTTGGGCCAGCATGCCTTTGGTGAAAAGCTAGGACTCTGGATTGTGGTGCCACAACAACTAATATGTGAGGTTGGGTCAGACATCGTTTATATGGTAGCAGGAGGGAAATCACTGCAAAAGGTTCATGACCTGTTATGCAAAAATTGCAAACAAATGAAGACTACTTATTTCATCATGATCTTTGCCTCAGTTCACTTTGTTCTTGCCCACCTTCCCAACTTCAACGCTATTTCTGGCATCTCCTTGGCTGCAGCAGTCATGTCATTGAGGTAAGCATCACAGCCGCGCCAATAAGTCAGCAAGTAACGTAAACGACTGTTCCTATTCTATCTTTTTGGTCTTCTCTGTAGGCATCCTTTATTCAAAATCTACCTTTTTAATGGAAGGAATAGATAAGAAAAACAAATTCCAAGAAATTTGTATTTTTTTTCCTGTTTTAGTTACAAAGATGGGAAGGAGGTTTGAAAATATGATCTTAAGCTAAGTACTCAAACCCCTCACTACTAAACCACTTATAGTCGCTTATTATTTTTTTCTTCTCTGACATATGTTTTTAGCAAAATCCAACAGAGGATAAAACAATTTTTTCCCCAGAATACTGAGTTATTTATTATCAATATGATTCTACAACACAGATTGTCCTACTTGAACATGATTTTATCTTCTTGGTTTCTATTCAACTTTCAAAATAATGGAAACAGGAACAGTTTGGGGTTTGAATTTGGGGTTCACATTTTATGCAGTTACTCAATCATTGCATGGGCGGCTTCCATTCACAAGGGAGTTCAACCAAATGTGCAGTATGGTTACAATGCCACTACTTCAGTGGGAACAGTTTTTAGTTTCCTCAGTGCTTTAGGCGATGTTGCTTTCGCCTATGCTGGACACAATGTGGTCTTGGAGATTCAAGCAACAATCCCCTCCTCTTCGGAGATGCCATCAAAGAGGCCCATGTGGAAGGGAGTGGTAGTAGCCTATGTAGTTGTAGCCTTGTGCTATTTCCCTGTTGCTACTATTGGGTATTGGGTATTTGGCAATGAAGTTGCAGACAACATCCTCATCTCTCTAAACAAACCTACTTGGCTAATAGTAACAGCCAACTTGTTTGTTGTCATCCATGTTATTGGAAGCTACCAGGTTTTTAACTATCACCTCCCTTGAGAAAATTCCTCACTACAATCATGTAATTTCTCAGATCTTTGCTTCTTTTGGTGTCTATACGGCTATATGCAATGCCAGTTTATGACATGATTGAAACTTTGTTGGTTAAACAATTGCATTTCAAGCCAAGCCGAATGTTACGTTTTGTTGTTCGTAATATTTATGTTGGTAAGAACTAATTAAGAAGATCCCCTTTTCTCCTTTCATTTTTTCCCCAACTTGTATGATCTGATAAGTGCCTTTATGTAATCCACATTTATCTGCCTCTCATTAGCTTAACTATTTTGATTTAGCATTCACAATGTTTGTGGGAATCTCATTCCCCTTCTTTGGCGATCTTCTTGGATTCTTTGGAGGATTCGCATTTGCCCCCACAACTTACTTTGTAAGTCACTGAATGATCCTTTTTATATAAAATTACTGGATATGATTTCATATCTGTGGCTGCATTTGGTAACTTAATCTCATTCTTCAGCTCCCTTGCGTAATTTGGCTTGTTGTTTACAAGCCTAGGAAGTTCAGTTTATCTTGGCTCACCAACTGGGTATGTTCATCTGTAACATGCTAATTATATTTTACTCGATAGCTTTTGAGATTGGACCTAAGTTTACGTGGTTGGCTTTCTTGTGTTCAGATCTGCATTATACTTGGTCTGTTGCTGATGATTCTGTCACCTATTGGAGGATTAAGGCAAATCATACACAATGCCAAGACCTATGGGTTTTACTCTTAACTTCTTGCAGGCCAAGAGTCATCATGAACTCATTTTATGAATATAACCTTGCATGGATGTAAAAACGAATTAATAAATGAAAATCTTCTTCTCCATCTCCAGATGTGAAATTGTTATCTATGCGATGAGAAAGTCGAGGGGAGTGGATTTACACATAGCAATGAATTGTTTCTTCAACTACTTGTATTTTATAAAATCTTAAACCTTTATTTTTTTTCAACTATTAACAACTCCGTACTCTATTTTTTGAAGTACACCTTATACTTTAGAAGATATTGATGTATAATTTTTGTGGTGTCTCACTTGTCCAAATTCTAGACAAGCACTTCATTTGTCTATTTTCGGATGCATATGTTTAACATCTGACTTGGAAAATAATCGTGCAAGAAGATAAATAAAATGGTTTAAAATGATCAATCTGACTATTAAATTAATCATTTTAAATCATTATAATTAGACCCTTTTAATTATAAGAGTGTTAAGGAATTAGCAAGTTCGTTGACTGTAAACTCCCAATAAGCTTCTGCTGCAAACATTACAATAGTTCATATGAAGATCATGCCTACTTGATCTCCTTGTTTCTTCTTACATCATTTCAACGGTGGGAAAATGTTCAAAAGATTTAACATTGGTGTAGTTATGCTTCAGCTAGCTCTCTGTTGTCATCCATGTTACATGGAGCAGTCAGGTGTGAATGTTTGTATTATTACCCATCAATTCTGATATTCCACATTACTTCTTCTACCTTGGATGCCACTAATCAGGTAAACTTTCGACATAATTTAGTATAGAACCGTGTTTGAGAAAATTTCTCCCTAGATGCATTCATATGCACAAAATATGTATGACAACTAGTAACTAACACACAGACATATAGTAAAGCAAAAAAGAAGAAAAAAGCATTGCAATCATGGTATATTAATGGATGGTAGATGTTTCCGGTAATGCTTCACCCAAGTCTTACTTCTCTAGCAGACAACTTCAGTAGACCACAATTTGGAACAGACACCAAGCATTCTAAAAAGTCCAAACAGCTGAAATGAAGTACTAGAAGTCATAACTCGAGTGAAAACTAACTTCCCAATATAATGCACTGAAAGAAACGAGTAGAAAAATCAACAAATATGCATGAGCCGGTACCTAACCAAATGCAGACATGCTAAATACAGTGAAGGTGGAAGGGAATATGAGAAACAGAATAGTAAATCATATGATCAATGAATTTTATTCATTACCCCAAATAGAAAAAGGAAAAAAAAAAGTTCATATCACGAACAGGAAGAGAAAAAAAGATCATTTTTCCCCTCACATTCTTCTCAGGCATGACAATCAATCTACACTCAAAACCCCATCATAATTCAGAGTCATAAACCACCATACCATAACCAAGATACTAATCCAAAGTTTCAAAATTTCTTCAATAGTGGCAATAAAAATCGAATTATAACATGAAAGAAAAAAAAAAGTAGACAACGCTATCTATTCCAATCTAATTTTCTCCTCTAGTTTTCTCGTTCTATCTCTATAAAGTTCAACCCAAAGATTGAAAATCCACATAATGCTAACAACAATAGCCATGAAAACAACAACCACCCAAGAAACCCAAACCCATCTGGGAATAACACCATCAGCACGCCCACCCACATAGAAAACCACCATCTCATAGACAAAGTAGGGCCCAGCAAAGCCCCTAACCACCGAATACAAAGCATAAAACGGAGGAGACAAAACATCAAACACCTTCGCTGCGAACGGCGATTCCCTTCTCCGCAAGCTTGCTAGGGTCCACACGTTCTGGCACGCGCTGGTGACCTCCGCGAGGACCAGGAGGAAGAGAACCGCGAAGGCCCCGTGCGATGCCACGTGGCGGCACGTGACGATGACGAAGAGCGTGGCGAGGTGGTGGCCGATGAAGAGAACGTCGCCGGGGAAGAACGTGACGTAGTGGAGAAGGTCGGTGAGGAAGTAGGAGATGCTGTAGTCGAGAACTAGGTTCTGGAAGCGGGTGTTGGCGGCGGCGAAACCGCGATTTGGATCGGAGAATAGGGCGGCGACGCCGAGGATTACGGCGGGTGTGCCGTGGAAGAGGGAGATTAGGCAGCTTGAGGCTTCGGGTCGGATCTTAGGGCTCCATTCGCGAAAAACGAGGAAGTAGCCGATGAGGTAGATGACGAGGAACATAGAGAAAAATGGAAGAATGAAGGATTCGATGTTGGAAATTGCTAAAGTTTTCATTTTATTTTTATTTTATTTTTGTTTTGAAATGTGGGGTTGGATTGAAAATAGTGAAATGAGAAGGGAAGAATATTGTGTGGGGTTGAGGATTGGTTTCTGATTGTGGGTGGCTTTTGGAAATTGGAGAGGGAAAGATTATGATTTCAAGTTGAGCAATGGGGGTGGTGCTTATTTAGTTATTGTTGTTAGAAACTTAAGAGTGAATTGGTGGTGTTTGGTGGAAAGGAAAACCAATATGGAATTTGAAATTGAACAAGCAGAGAGAGAGAGAGAGAGAGAGAGAGAGAGAGGGTAATGAGTAGTGAGTAGGAGTAGGCTCAACCGTTTTGTGGTGTTGGTGAGAAAAAGTGAACATGTTGGGTGTTGTTGGTCAATGGTTGCAAGACTTGTGCATCACAGCATTGGCCACTGAAGCAGTAGAGGAGAATGTGGAGGAGGAGCTATGGGAAGTTGGGAACAATCCACCAACTGGACTCTGTTGCCTCTTAGGCTGGCTTTTCAACGAAATTGTGATGCTATGCAGCAAACCGAGACCAACATCATGCATCATTTATCCCACTAGAGTAAAATTATAAGAGTAATGCTATATTACTTAATAATGTTAAATATTAAATTATTTTTGAGTTCATATTAAATATTTTATTTTTATATTTAATATTTTTACAACACTTGTTAACAAATATCTTATAAATAAATTAAATATTAAATTAATTTTAAAACTATTTCTTATAATAATGTAAATTTTACTATGCTGGTGGCGACTAGCATTTTTTTTTTATTTTTTTGCCCGTGTAAGTATTTTCGTTATTCCATGTAATACAATATATTTCGAGATATCAACTAGTGCAATTCAAATAAATGCACCATGTACAATCATGCAAGTATTGCGCAGTGACAAGAGGTTGTCGAGACCTCGTCAAATAATAAAAATTACCGGTTCGTAAACTAATTTGTAGTATAGAGCATGAACCGAATCGTCTCTCAAGGATCCAAAAAGAACAAAGATTTAATCAGATCAAGATAATTAAAAGGGGGTTTTGATGATTTGAAAAGATTATACACTAATTGAATTAAAGGAAAGTAATTAACAAATTAACCAATCCAAGGAAATTTTACCGATCTTGAGTTTAATCCATTATTGATCACAAGGAATTCACTTAATTGTTAACCATGTTCTTGGCCTTAGATCATATCAAGACGCCTCAACATGATCCAAGAATCCTCTACTAGATAAGCATTTAGGATTTAATTAACCAATGTTAGATAAAGTAAGCACCATCCAAACATAGATTAACTTAAGATCAAGAATTTAACCAAGCTAAACAATCCATCAAAAAGCTTTAATTAATTGTTTATTCTATGTGATCCTCTTGAATACATGATAATAAAGCTATTATCACATAAACATCCAAATCAAATTAAGCCATTCAATCTAGATCAAAATTAAAAGAGGAAGAAGAGAAACTTGAATAACAATTAAGCAATATGAACAAGTAAAACAAGATCTCCAAATTAAACATCAAGATGGCTAATCCCTTGGATTGATTATGAGAGCCTAGCCTTCCATGGATGGGAAGGAAGAACTCAGAAATAAAAGAACAAAAACGAAATTCTAAAGAGAATGGAGAAGAAGAGAAAGAAAACTCTCACAAATACTCAAACTTTCTTCAAACTTACTTAAAATTGAATCCTCTAATACAAAGAGGTTAGGTCTATTTATACTAATCCTAGAAGCCAATTTGTACATGTACATAATCTGAATACAAGCTATAAGAATATGAAAATTGTCAAAAATGGAAGCTTGATGCATGGTTGGTGGGTTGGTGCATGGTAGGTGGGTTGGTGTATGGTTGATGGCTTTTAGTCAACAACCTTATCCGAATTCTGGCTTCAAATTCATCACCTAGAAGGTGCATTTTGGCTTGGATGTCTTCATGAAAGTTGTAGCCAGTTGTCTCCTTGAAAATCTCCAATTTGAATCATGTCATTTGGATTTTTAGAACTCCAGAAATGCCAAAAACACTGCACCTACCTCAAGTTAGGTTGGAAGAACGTGTTTCCAAATTCAGACCAACTTGTAGCTTCAGAAGCATGCCTAAAACGACATCTATTGACAAAATGGTCTTCAGTGAAGTTGGAGATATGAGTCTTATCTTTCAAATGACCAAGTTTCAGCCCAAGAGGAGGCCTATAACCCACTATATAGTCCAATATGTGCATACTGACTAGATGGTTCCGTGACAGCAAACTCACTCTGTATTACAAGGCTATTTTGGGCCCTTAGAAGTCCGATCTAGCTCTTGAGTTCTTCATGAAACTTGTAGATCATTGTCTTAGCTTTCCAAAGACACCAAGATCACCTCAATTGGATCACCGAGTCCCAAGTTATGGCCTAACCAAGGAAGAAAGGTCAAAATGCATCAAAATCCGAAAATTATCCAATATTTACATTAAAACCCAATGAAGCCCAACAACATTAAACTCATCTAAAATACTAATATTGGGCACAATAAACATCTAATGAAGCCTAATACAAAGCTAACATAAGTGTTTCAAATTGATTGATCACGTATGATAAACTTTTAAGAGTTTAGTTTTGATATTTTGAGTTTAATTTTTATTCATTGTCTTACATTGTCATCTAATCATATGTTGTTAAATTAGTAAAAGAGTTGACAATCACAACAACTACTTAGAAAGTCTAACTATTTTAATGATTTGGCAACATATGAGTGAATGACACTGTAGAGACAGTGGATAGAAATTAAATCTAAATTTTTTTACACTGCCATTTAATTATGTGTTGCCAAATCATTAAAAGAGTTTGACTATCACAACAACCATCTAGAAAGTCTAACTCTTTTAATAATATGTCAGCATATAATTGAATGACAAGAAACTTTACACTGATAGTGGATTAAAATTAAATTCAAACTTTAAAAAGTTTAATTTTAATTTGTGTAAAGTTTTTTTATATTATTATTTAATTATGTATTGTAACATTATTAAAAGAGTTTGACTATTATAATAATTACTTAAAAAATTTAACTCTTTTAATAATGTGTCAACATATAAATAAATAATAATATAAAGAAATTTTATACTAATATTATATTAAAATTAAATTAACTTTAAATACGTTATTGGTGGAAAAAATTTCTATCACAGCCAGCGTGACTTTAATGCTCCATGTGTCTTTAATTTAATGCTCTGTTTTGGGTTCGATTCCCTATGACGAGAGATTTCATCTTTTATTTTGGGTTCGATTCCCTATGACGAGAGATTTTATCTTTTATTTCTCAGCCATTATACCGTTACTTATCAGTTAAGGATTTCGAGACTAAGAGGGAATTGTGAAATATTTACTAATTGTTAATTATATTTTATAAATTTTAAAATATTTATTTTTAAATTATGAGTTAATAAATAATTAATAATTTATTTTGAGTATCATACTCATCAAGATAATATAGTAATTCTCTTATTTCTCATTTCAAGTATGAGTTTAATTTTAATCTATTATCAGTATAAAGAAATTTTAAATTATCATCTAATCATGTATTTATAAATCAATAAATGAGTTTGACTATCATAATATGGGTTGGTAAAAAAGCAGCCCAACCTGTTTAATGTCAGCCTGCGAGCCTTAACGGGCTGCCCATATTTTTTTATTTTTTAATTTTAAATTTATAATATAACATCAAATCTATAAATTACTCAAAGATAAAGTCAATCTTCATAAAAAAATTTATAGTTTGCATTACTGAACAATTCTTCTACTTTTTCTCTTTTATTTTTTACTTTTCAACAAATTTACTAGATGTAATTTGGCATGTAACAATAAAAGTAACAATAGGAAGTCATATTAAAATATAACAAATTGATAACACGAAATCAAGGAAAAAAAAAAAGCAAAACAAGATCTTAGTAGATATTATTTAAATTTCTATAAGACAAGAAATTAAAGGTAGAAACTAGCCTAAACTTTGAGTTGGACCTAGATGATAGGTGCCTAGGTTCACTTACTACTGAGCCTAGGCTGGGAGAATCATGTAAATGTTGTTTTAAAAAAAATTGCAAAAAAAAAATACACAAGCCAACGGACTAATCCGCGAATAAAAGAGTTTAACTCATTTAACCCGCAGGCTAAACGAGCTGAGCCTAAAACAAATTGATTTAAAAAGGTCAATAATTTTAAAACCCAACCCGCATATTTTTTACGGATAAATGAGCTGGCTCAACAGATTTGACCCGTTTTAATGGCCCTAACTTCAACTCCTATATAATTGCCATGTGATGTATTCTTATAAATTGCATTATAGTTCATGTGGCTCAATAAACAAAAAAAAAATGTCTACCATCGCCGGGATTTTTTTATATTAATATAATCAAAAAAATATTACCATAATTATGCACTTTTGAGATTAATTATCATAATGTAGTTTCATTTTTTTTTTAATAATGGGAAATCGATTTCAATGAAACCGACATTTGAATATGTTAGTTTTTTTTTTATAAAAATCATGTTAGGAAGTTAGTTTCAATGTAACTGACTTCCCAACGTGTTATTTTTTTAAAAAAAATAAACACGTTGAGAAGTCCGTTTCATTGAAACCGACTTCTTAATATGATTTTTTTAAAAAAAAACTAAACACATTGAAATATTGGTTTCATTAAAATCGATTTTCCAATATTAAAAAAAAACTACATTCTAGTAATTAATATCAAAAGTGCATAATTTTGGTAATAAATTTTTTTTACTATATTAATATAAAAAAGTCACCATCAGGCATGACAAAATCTACTTATTTTAAAAAATAGTTTCAAAATTATTCTATTTTGATAATTTGTTTATAATTTTACGCTAGTGGATAAATAACCCCTAACTTCACCCCTGTAAAACAATCAAAGGCTATTATTTTTTTAAATTAATGAGAAGATAATTAACATTCTATATTTTTAAATTTAAATGAAGACTTATTTGAAAGAATAAATAAAAAAATTAAAAATAAGAAGTGAGTGAAAAATAAAATAAAATCAATGAGGAGATACCATGGTTGGTTTTAATGGTGGTAACTTAATAATTTTTTTAAAATGTGAGACTGCCAAATATGTTTGTTTTATTTATGATTAATGTTATAATCTAAATTTTTTTTGACTGAATTCAACTAAATTTATGAAGATTTAAGAGTAGTGGGATAAGTCAAAGTGATAAAAATCACTCATTCATCTAAGAGTGCATAACAATTACAACTCATTTTATCATAAATTTTGATAATTTTTTAACTATTTAGTATTTATCTATATTATTGATCAAAGGCATTCCAATGCTGGTGTAAATGAAAAATTAAATTTTATTTAAATAAATTTAATGTTTTAAAACTAAATATAATAAATAATAAATTTTTAAAGTAACTATTTCAAAATTAGAAATTAGTAGAAGTAAAATTTTACATGATAGAACGAATAAGAATTTAGAATCTAATTTTTGTGAGATTTTTTGTTTTGAATTTTTAAAAGTAAGAGAGCATTTGAAATGACTTTATATTAGTATAGATTAAAATGTGCTCCTAGTAAGGGTAAAACAAAAACGAATGGTAAACATACTCCAAGGATGTTGGAATACGTTGTTGTCCAGCACTCCAGCTGGTTACCAAAATTGTAATTAAATAATCAAATTTTGCACAACACAGATAATTTAACAAGATAATGGCATTACTATAATTTTTTTTGAAAGCAAAATGAAGTGTGTCACACCTCCACGCGTCAGCTTATAAAAGATGTTTTTAGTGATATTTAAATCTTTACAAATAAAACTCAATTTGTGAACTGAGCTATATCTCATAATTCACTTTTTTGGCCTTCCTTTAATATTACTTCCTCAATTAATGGTATCAACTGTGGTTATAAAAGTGTTCCGAAGATGAACTAACCTTAAAAACTTAAAAAAAAAAAAAATTAACAATTAAAAAAATGAATAACATAACGAAAATACAACCAAGAAGTGTCTAGAGATGGAGCTACTTCTGTGCTCGGTGGAGATAACTCAAGAACTAACTATCTTCTCTACAACTTAACATTGATAAAGTAACGCTATGTATTCTGCTATACTAATTGCAAACGGCCAAAAATGTACCTTGGTTTGTGTTCAAACCGGTCCTCTGTTAGACCAAGCAAAAAGTCAATATTGTTCTTTTAGAGGCTGAACGCTGCCACTAGAAAAGGCTCCGTCCCATTTGTGATGGATTAATGCATTATGAATTTATGACAACTAACGCCTGGAGAATTTTCTTGGGATCAAGATAAATTATACTTTGCCCCTCAATTCATTCGTGATACAAAATGTGCATTAACTTAATCAATTTCTCCTTCTTCTACATCATTTACAGGACTTGGATCACAGGGTGGCTCTCCTTCCTCCTCCTCCTCATCCTCTTTCATATACAATCCTAGTTGTTCCAAGGGATTGCTACCCCCAAACTTGAAACTACCCAAGCCATCCTGTGAGTGATCAGGACTCGTCTCATCTACAGAGCTTGGCAATTGCTCAGCAGGTGCAGCTGTAAGCATTTCCAAATCTTCGAGAAAGCGAGAATTCTCATTGATTTCAACAGTCTTTTCCATCTGCACAGATGCCAGTATATGCTCCAATAAAATCCAGAACAAATATGCGGATGGACATATTCCTGCAACATTGACACTACTCATTTACCTGCCGTAATGCTTGTCGTGCAGCTTCTCTCTCAAGCTCCCTCTTTCTTCTGGCTTCTGCAGCAGCTTCTACTTCTGCTCGCTTTCGAGCATCTTCAGCAGCCTTTGCTTCTGCTTGTAGCCTTGCCCTTTCTGCTCACACAATGAAAAGAATCATTCGATCGACTGATAGATTAGTTAACATATAAGTTGAACAGCCAGTATGGGCATAGCACTTATAGATAGCACATAAGTATGGCATCCAAATCACCTTTCCGTCGCTCCATCTCCAGTTTTTCCCTCTCCCAACGCAATTTCTCAGGATCTCCCTTCTCACCCTGACCTCAGCCAAATTAAATTGAATCAAATCACAAACACATTGAACAATGAACAGAAGAATAATTACATACAGAATAGGTTCCAGATAGCTCAAAATATTCGATGAACCTGTGTGAGTGTCTTTTCTCGAGCTTTCAAGATAGTATCAGCAAATCGATTCTTCAATAAGGCAGCCCGATAAAGCTTATCAGGGGAGACCTGTCTCTCAGTTGGAGCACTGTCCCCTACGAAATTAATAAGATTCATGGGTTTGTAGGTATCCAATATAACAGTAAAAAATGTCTTCCATAATCCATGCACTCTTACCATCTTGACCGGAATCGGAGTCAAAAGAACTTGGCTTTCGCTGAGAGTTATCCCCAAGTTGATCCAACCCACTAACAGATTCTGTATGAAATGAAGGGTAAGAGTCCAAGCCAGTACAGCAATGGCCAAGAAATTTAATCATGAACAATATTGAAGGAACAGCTAAACTAACTCAAGGCCAGCAAGTAGAAATGTGGAAATTTATCACAAGTCTAATAATATTAGTAAATTAATAATCCCTATTCCAAGTCTGAAATGTCTTAATAGAAATATAGACGGTTTCAAAATATATTATTATTATTATATAAAAAATAAAGCTTGTTAGAATATTAGGGTTACTACTTATTAGTCTTATTATTAGTGGGCTTGGGCTTGTAATTTGCTAATTCACATGGGTGTTCTTTCAAATATAACTACTTTCTGAGAATACTGCTCATAATGTTTCATTCAAGCTTGTCAATGCACCTGAAAAGACAATTTCTAGCAGACTATTTACTATATGCAAGAATTAAGAATTATAAAAGGAGGAATGCAGCATTTAGATAAAAGCTTAAAAGATCCTTTAAATAATAGTGAATTCTTTACAGTTATTTTATGCCCTTGAATCCAGGATTTCAAATAACAGACATTTAGGTGTTAATTCCCAAAATTCAGCATTATTTGCCCCCACAACAATATGAAGAACACACAGTCCACTTTTTTCTATCTCAATAGACCGTCCATGTATTTAAGTTGGGTTCATTAGAATATTCCATCACCAATCTGACCATTTTACACGGTCCTTCTCTATTCAAGCTATTTCCTTGAGTGTTGAGCAAATTACACCATCTCAGTTATCGCTATCATATTACAAATGCCACCATCTCCAATCTCCAATGGCAAGGTTTTTGAGAAAGTCACCAATGAGTAATAGCACGGGTAAATGGACAAGTTAGCTATAAAATTTTCATTCAACCTTAAATATCTCACATACTGACTTTTCTTTGTTCTCCACCAATTTACATCCCTCAACCAGCCTTAACAACACTGTCAACCATGGTTATCAAACTCACGTTAACTGTTTAACTCTTACAAGTTTACAATCCTAGGACACAAAACAAGTTAAATCGCATGTAAACTCTCTTTTTGTCAAACTCGTACGAGTTTAAGCAAACGCTGACAGAATCGGTAAACTCTCGATTCTACTTGTGAGTTTAAGAGCTTGGATTTACACATGGTTTTGGCCTCAAAACGCACAGTTTTGGCTGATTTTGTTGGGTACTTTGCTGAATTGCCTCTGCTCCAGTGTTATCAATGGCGGATGGCGGCAAGCCAAAAATCCGCCATGGAAATATGGCGGATGGCGTTGCGGCAAATGGCGGAAGCATGGCAGCCTTGTTAAAAAACTATAAAATATACTACAAGACCTGCATACCCTATATAATAATAATATAACACCTTATATCAAGAATAATAAACATAATTAAAACATTTTCTAGAAGGAAAAGAAATTTAAAAACAGATAACAGAGGCACAAACAAAAGCATTCTCACAAAACAGAGGGTGGGTACAGTGGGTTATAGGGTTAAGGTGTAAAATCTGGTTGGGTGGATTAACGGCTTATTTGGGTAGGTGGGTGGATGGGTTTATCTGGATGGGTGGGTGGGTTTATCTTGATGGGTGGGTTAGAAAAAAAATAAAGAGAAACAGAGCCTTCGCACAAAAAAAAAAAGAGAAACAGAGCCTCTTCGCACAAAGGTCTGCATCTACCTGTGAAGAGAGAGTTGCCAAAGAGTGTCGCCGGAGACAGCAGCAGCATCGCCAGAGATGTGCAGCAGCAGTGGGCTTTCTCTCACTCTCATTTTCGCAGTTCAGGACTGATTTGTGGGTATTGATGATGACTGTGTCTAATATTGAATTCTGAAATCCCAAAATACCCTCCCAAAAAGCCAAAAACCCATTTTTTTCCACCATTTCAAGCCATGCACCGCCATACCGCCATCACCATGGCGCCGCCATGAACAAGATGCCACGCCATGGCTTTCAAATGGCGTTAGGGTGGATTTCCGCCACCGCTTTCCGCCATGGCCACCATTTAATAACATTGCTCTGCTCTGCCATATATATTGGGTTTATGAAGCTTAGTTTATGTTATTATTATTTTTTTTCTGTTTTAAAATAATGTTAGTGCTGGACCAAGTATAATATAACAGTTAGGTCAAGTATTGAGTTATGTTTTTACTTTATTATGGAGTTGAAATGTTGAATATTACTTATGGATATGCTAGTAAATTATGTTTGGCTACTAGGATGTTTTTTAAATAATATTTGTGAAGTATGGAAACTCTGACTAGTTTACGATTCGAGTTTGCTGGGGCTCCACGAGTTTACCTAAACTCTTGAGTTTGACAAACTTGTTGTCAACATCTCTGCTATTTGGTTCACATCTTGCCAGGGCACTGTCTTCCCCATTCTAATAGAAGCCAGCCTCAATGCATAACATCATAATTTTTGGAACATGTATCCAAATTGGATATTTTATAAATTGTGCAATATTTAATTAATGCACAATTGGACCCCATCTAATTTTAAAATTATAATTAATTTTAAAATTGTTCACTCAAGCATACAGGACTACCAGTAAGATCCAAAATGATGCAAAGGTTTTTAGAGCATATCATGGTCACGGCATAGCCATAAATTTCACAAAGTCTTGTTAGCATGTTAGTTGCTGTCCTCAATGCTGACTTATAGTACTACAGTTGAATATTTACACATGAAGATAAGTCATTTCAAATAAACTCCCTTACAATTGTCGATAATATCTACAGCAACTGAGCAGATTTCTACAATCTGCTATCTTTACATTAAGCAATAAGAATCTTCAAACAATATCAGTTCCATTTGTACACTGAGATCCATGCTAAGAAAAAATTATATTTTGGTAGCAGGATTCCAGAAAGCACATTAATGACATTCACTATAGCATATCCAACTCAGAATTCTACAGAGAAACCATACAGAAGAAGCAAATCATACAACACAAACAGGAGACAATGGGAGGGAACCAAAAAGTTTTATTCATATATGTCGCACTCTTTTTCAAACTGTAGATCACACTTTACCACCTTTAAGTAGCATAAATGATTCTATAATAGAAAGATGAAAAAATAGGTACAACAAAGAACAACTACTTACGATTTCTTTCAAGAGTATCAGAAACCCCGGACTTTTCATCCAACTGAGCTCCAGAATCCATATTTTCTGGTATCTGAAGAACCCAAATGGATAATTAGAGTGAATGTAGCAAAGAAACCATGGGCAGGATCCAGCAGAAAACAGCATCAGCAATTAAAAGATCATAGTCTTGACATTCAATAAGAAGAGACAACCAAATACAATCTTCCACTTAATAATCAAACCAACATATACCTTTGATGCATTTGCTGGACTTGCTTTAACATCATCAGATTCACTATCAGAAGAACCACTAGAATCTGTATCCGCAATGCACACATTAGATATAGCTACCAATTAGCATACAAAAGCTTGCTAATTAAATTCAAAAATCAAGATACAGGCAATTCACTTGTAGAAACTACTTTGGACCTCAAAACAACAATGCAACAGCATAAGCTGCCCACAGAAAAAACAATTGATGAGCGTAAGAGACCTATCCTTTGAAAACTAAAAATGCTTTTAGCAGTTACCAGCAAACCTATGATCTGCTCAACATTTCATTAATGATTATCATGTATCATGAAGCTGATCATGAAATTCACCCTTTTTCCGAAAATTTCAACATAATTATATGTATATTATGAAAGAATATACACGTCTACTTTACTAAGCACGCACCTTGCACTGCTACCAAGTCCTAGATTTTTACATTAGCAGGTCCTTTCCCCAAATAAGATTAAAAAAAATTACTAGAGTTCACCCAGAGGAAATGCTATGACTTTGGATAGCAATCCTGGCATAATAACTGACATTCGGTTGAATAAAATGCCACCTGCCTATCTTCTCTTTCATATTTATCCTTCTGAAGTACAAATTAACTACTCTTCGAATATCATTAACCAATAAAGGGGTTAATTGTTCCAAAACAGGAAATATTTTTACCAAGAATTTACTTTTTGTAATTTTCCGAAAAATAAAATTTTAAGAAGCATTTCTAATTGTTAAACAGGCACAAAAGAGTATAATTTCACATGTTTTCAAAGAATAGACACCAACTCCAGTCATGTGAGCAAATCCATCAATTGCTACCACAGATGCTGATCACAGATTTTTTTATCAGTTCCTTGTCAGAAAACTGTGGTAATAGCATTCTGGTAAATTAAGCAGATGATTTAGCTAATAAAGACAAGGCTCCATTCCCATTTTTCTGAATGTTGGGGCAACTTATGGCTATGCAGATAATAGAAATTCTCCGAATATGTGTGATATGTAGATTTAATTCAGAACCAGCTGCACATTTTCTTCTTAATTGTCCAGCAGCAAGCTACATTTGGAGTAGGCTTTTGGATTATTTGGTGAACATCAGGTGTGTCCCAAAAGTAAAAAATTGGAGCATTTTCTCATGATTAAGTTCAAAGGTTTTGTGACATTAAGGAGGGAAAAGTTCTTTTGCAGTACACTATGTTTTTCGTACTTTGGTTAGAAAGGTATTCTCATATTTTTAAAAGGAGGTCTCTTTCCTTGGTCATGCTTTGGAATAAGATTGTTTACTTGGTCTCTATTTGGTGTTCAGCATATGGATTCTTCTGGTCAGTCCCCTTGGTAGATTCAGAGGGATTGGAGAGCCATTTAGCATTAATAGTTTTATTTGGGGTTCGCTTTGCTTGTGTGTAGTGGCTAGCTTTCTTATTAGTTGTTGAAACAGAGAATATTAGGGAGAAATTGTCTGTACAGCTTACACACAAGTCGATCTTATTTATACTATGGATCATTGAGTACAGGAGCTAAGCAAGGACTATTATAAAGCTAATTAACAACTATTAATTATGGTCATAACTATAGTTGACTAACATTCTAACGTGCTAATGAACCTAGTCTAGTATTTTAACACTCCCCCGCAAGCTCAAAGCTCAAAGCTCAAAGCTCAAAGCTTGTTACAAACTTACAAATAAAACAGATAATAGGAAGGAAAACAGAGGGTGAAACAGAGCTCTCCAGAAACTCGCCAGTGAGAACTCCCTGCCAATCACTGGTCCTGGTTGCCCCTAGCCACGAGCCACCTGCAACCTCTAAGACTGCTGAAACTGGGAAGTCTGTGCATTAAAACAGAGTGCATTCCTGGCTTCCTGCTACTAATCCTCCCAAAGCTGCTGCACTTTCCTGTCCTTCATCCGGCCCCAGTCGACAACAACCGGCCTCAAGTCATGGTGACCACCCCTAGGTTGCCTGAAAAAACAGAACGGCAACCCATAATTGGCTGCCCAAACAACAACACCGAGAAACGCTGCGAATCTTGCCACTGCCGCCAACCAAATGCTGCCAGTCACTACCGATGGGAACACCTTGAGCCTTGCCACTTCTGACCACAACCAAACGTGGCACCACTGGCCACCAAAATGGTCTGGAAGATACACCCTCAAGTTGTGTGCCCCTCCATGTCAGAAACCAGATAAACACGCCTGAACTTTCACGGCAGGCAATGATGAGCTTCACCATTCCTCTTCAAGCATCGGCTGACACAACTGGCCTCCAAACACCGGTGACACCACTGGATCCCCTAAAAGTTTCAACAGCAGCCAAGAAGAAGGCTTCCAAAAGTCAAAAACACCATCAGACCTCACCAGAATCCCCTCCGTTCAAGACAGAACTCAACACCAGCACCACCATTAACACCGATTCATGCAACAGGACTAAGCCCATGTTTCATCAGATGCAACTCAGAACAGCAACCCTACCACAGTTGCTTCAAACAAGAGAAAGAGGAAGGTGGATAAGTCAACTGGGAGAGAACAGAGATGACGAAACAATGAACCCAGATCTGAAATTTTGGTTTTGAATAACAAAGGAGAAAAGGTGAAGAAACCAGGGGAGAGGACACGAAGAAGAACTGATTCTGACTTACAAAACAACTGAAGAAAACAGAGGAAGGGATATACAAACGAGTTCCTTGAACTCAACACAGCAGAAAGGAGAAACTCTCCTCAAGGTGGATGATACCACTTTGATACCATGTCAATGACCAACTATCCCAAAAGCTTAAGCTGATAGGTGAAAGCTCATGAATGCTTTATATATAACATTAGTTTTCTTTTAGGAGGATTCCTTATCCTACCAGTTTTTGTATCCCTTCTTCTCTTCTTACAAAAATTTAATCTTCTATCAAAAAATAAATCTAGAAATGCTCTTTCAAGCTTCAGCAAAGGTTTTGCAAATTAAAGTTGCAGTCATATAAACAAGCATATAAATACAAAACACACAGCATGATGTTGCTAAAACCTCTTACAAAAAGAATTAACATCATTTAATCATCATGTCTTTAAATAAGAAATTTTCCTAATAGTACTAATTGTAGTGCCCTATGAGAACAGCTGCCCATGCTACCTAACTTAGGTTGCAAACTACCTAGCAAGCACTGACGCATGGATACAAGCTACAGCAATCACTCAGAAACCAAGGTACAAAATGGAAAGATACTAGATTATATAATAAATTTCAAGTAAATTTATAAAATCACCAACGTTTCTTGACACGCATACACACACACACACACCATCTAATAACTACTTATAAAAAGTGATTAGATCAATCCGATTGTTGTCTATGTTGATCTTGCATGCCCAGCTTTGCAAAATTTAAACAACTACAAATATATGATCAAATGCATGATATTTCTTTTTGTCTTGAAAAGCATACTTTACATTAATTTTAAGATATACAGATAGAGTACCAAGTAATCTTGGAACAATATGAAAATTTATGTGCACTACATGTATGATGGAAACTTTCAATCCAATGGTTGATTTTGTGAAATATTCATCTTACAAAAAGAAGGAAGAAAATTCAAGATACTGTCATCCAAAGAAGAACAAAGAATTATAAGATTGAAGAGGTTAAAACCAATAGCATACACTTGAAGTTAAATTTAAGGGGGGAACTACAATCGAAAAAACTAAACATGCATATAATATATGTTTCAGTTGAAATTATCGGGAAGAGATAAAAAAAGATAGAAATAGAGATATTCAGAATGATATTATGAATGGGATAATATGAGATTTTATAAAACACTAGCTCAATACTCCTATTTATACTAATAAAGTAATAATCTATGTTACCAAAAAAAAAAGTAATAATCTATGTCAAGTACTAGTGTAGTACAACTAGTACAATCCCATACAAATAACACTACTAACATAATAAGGGTGGATTCTAAGCTCTACCCTTACAGGTAAATCTATCCCCAAGTAAAAATCCACTTTTTGTATTAAAATAATAATATAATATTTAAAAAATAAATAATACTTTTTTAATAAGCAAAAAGTGGCTTTTTTCTTGGGGGTAGATTTAATTTAATCCTTAGGGGTAGCTTAGAATCCACCCGTAATAAGACGGCTAAAACAATAGGAATCCTAATATTCTAACAATTTTCAATACAATCTTTTTCCCATATCAATTATATCATGTACCAACTACCAAATGCATAGCCGAATCACAGAATTATTAGGAAGTATCTTAAAAGTGTTCAAAAGCATCATAGAGAAATCAAAACCTCACTTACCACTGGAGCTGCCTGGAGTTAGACGTTTGTTCATTCTATAAGTTGTATCCTTTTCAATCTCCATAGGAGAATAGCTTGAGACAGGGGGCTCATTTCCACCAATGTCCACCTCTTCATCAGCAAGGTCACCTACAAGTAAACAAATTTAAATAAAAAACCAAATAAAGCACGCATGCGCGCACACGCACACGCACACACAAAGAGAAAGAGAGAGAGAGAGAGAGAGAGAGAGAATAACCTTTAAATGGTTGCAATGATGAATTGCTTGGTCCAGAATCATTCAACAGCTGCAACAGAAAACATGAATAACCGCAAGTCAAATAATATGTATTATAAGACTGGCATCTCATTGTGGAGAGGGAGGATCAGTAGACTTCAGACAAAATGAGATACTAGCTTAATTATGAAAAGGTCAAGTAGCAGGATGATACCTCTATTTCACACGCTTCAACTTTTGCGTTGTTCTTTTGCTTCTCTTGCAAATAGTCATCCAAAAGCTTTTGTAATGCGAACAGTGTATCATCACTTAGATCATCAATATCAATCTCAATCTCATCCTCTCCACATTCTCTACCATTTGAACTATGTTCTTTTAAGAAATCAATGATATGCACAGGAATTTCTCCCAACAAAGACTCCAATTCTCTGCCTAGATTCTGCTTCTCTGCATCAGTCATAACCCGCTTAGCAGGTGGCATGACTTCAGGACGAGGGGGCAATGGGATGATTTTCTTCTTTTTTGAAGGAGGCATTGGCCTAGCAGTTTCATCATCTTCACAAGTGTCAGGCAACGTCACAGCATCAGTTCTTGGTAGTTTCTTCTCAATTGATTTCCATCTCACTTCAAAATATTTACTAAGGGTATCAGCCATGATATGGACATCATTTCCAGGGGGATTATAGGTCATTGCATTCGAAAATGTAAGCCTCACATCAGCAGCAATTTCCAATGGGCTTGAGTATGCTCCTGAAGCTATCTTGCTTTTTATTGTTCCCAAATCCATAGGATGCTTAATAACAGTGAAATAATCTGGAAGATTCAACTTCACTACATCTACAGGGGATTTGAAAACCCAACCGTACTGGTGATTCATCAACCGTTTCAACAGTGCCTCCATCTGTTTCATCAACAAAGTATTTGCAGTGCTTGGTGAAGAAGTCTGTGTTGCAGACTCAAACTTTCCAGAAGAGCCCCTGTTCCATCCACGAGGCTTCTGACCTATTGAATTTGATTTCTTCCCTGGAACAGCACTGGTTATTGATGGTTTCTTAGAGTCCTCTATTCGAGGCCCAATATGTCCATTGCTACAGCTAAGAATATCACTAGATGATGACAACGTAACACCATTTGTTCTTTGTAGTTCGACTTTCTTCTGAAGTAGCCTAATCTGTTCAAGTTCTGACCTCAACCTATGTACCAAATCCTTTCTTTGAAAGGGTGATGACATATTTGACAAGGGAAGAACTTGCATGGGAACACCAAAAGTGTCACCATGTCGGTGGCTCGAATTTAAACTAATACATTTCCTCATCGGGACATTTGAATCCTCTGAAACAGTGATTTCGGTGTCTATTCGTCCTGAGCTACCAGAACCCTCTGATTCACCAGCTGTCTCTACTGCATTGCCATAATAACCTCCAGAGAGCCTACTCTTTGCCATCATCATGTTCAATTGAATTAACCACAAGCTGCAGTTACTCTTTGCTAACTTAATTTCTACATCCAATACCAACCAATCATGGAAGAAAAATCACCAACTCAGCTTGTCCCACCAAACCTGATGGCTGGGTGTAAAACAGATGCCCATAAAACAAAAACTAAAATTTAGTATGGTATTCTTCATTACTCGAGAATCCTACTACAAAATTATGTCCACTTACCAAGCCTCAATTAAATAATTAAATTCGTTGATAAGGGGGAAGATGGGGTTAGATGGTGGAAATTATTGGAACTGCAAAATCGTGAAAATTAATGAAACTGTAAAGAAACATAAGAAATACAACAAATTTAAATATAAACACCAAGCCCCTTCCAGAGCAATACTCTATACACTTTGAACCAAAACAGAATAATTTCCAATAAATAAGCAACCCTAACCCTAAGCCACTCGAAAGTTAGAATTAGAAAAAAGACCACACAAGCCAATTTCAAATCTACCGCAAGACCCAAAACAATTACCGGTCACTAATTGAAAACTGCACTCGAAAGTCAAAGATAAACAAACACAGAAAATTCAGAGGCCGCAGTTCGGAAACAGAACCCGCGTCAAGACAGAAAGATCACAGCACAAGCGAAACCCTAGCTGAATTGCAGGGCCACAACCACAAAAATCGAACGTCGGCAACAGCTCAAGCGAGTACCCAGCTTGCAGCCACTACGAAGAGAGTGCACCAGTTGCAGAGAGCGAGCTTCCAGAAAAGGTGAATGGCGAGAGAGAACGAAGAAGATCGAAATGCGAAGTGCGAAGTGCAGACTTGGCTCTCTACTCACGAGTCGTTGCTTTTAATGGCCGCCTTCAACTACGCATCGCGATCCGTTGTATTTGAGCCGTCGGATTTCGCATTCGACTTATGTTGCGGACGTCGTTTGTAACGAGTATCAGCCGTCGGATTTACAGTCAACGGATACGATTATTTTGAGATAATTATTTGTTTGTTTTTCTATTGTAGTAATTATTTATGTAATCATACTTTAACAGACTTTATCTTTTTTTCTTTTACAAGAGTCTTGTTAATTAATGCTCTAAAAACATTACTTAATAAGTATTTAATATTTTTAAATAAAATTTTTAAATTTTAAATTATTAAATATTTTTTAAGTTTTTGAAATATCAAATATTTTCTTTTTTTAATATAATAATTTTCATTTTAATTCCTTAAATAGTACCTTCAGTAAAATCTTTTTAAAAAAAGCAGTGAGACTACTCATCAACTCTCACAAACTTTATCCCTAATTTTCAAATCACTTCCAAATTCACACAATTTTTTTTATATACTTGGCCCGCTAGAATCAGTGAAGATATGGGACCTAGAGGTAACAAGGGAGTTCTAGGAAAGGAAAGAGAGGAAGAAAAAAACATATACACTCATTAAGAATCAAATCTCATACTTATCACTAACATAAAATGTTCCTTATAAAGTAAGTTAAACTCGCATGACAAATTCTCACTCAAGTTATTAGATAATATTTTGCTTTCAATATGACTTTTTTAAAAGATTTTTGCTAAAATGAACTCAAGCGCTTATGTGCTTGGGTCTCTTCTTTATGTTAGTATTGTTTTTATTTGTTTTATAAAATTACACACACATCTCAAAAACTTCACATTCGACGGTTAGAAGGCTCTAGCGCTTATGCGAGTGCAGTATCAGCAATCTTTTTTAAATAGTTCAAGATGAGTTCATCTTAAAATTTGTGAAGTTATAAGAATAAAATATATGCAAGTATTATTATTTATTAGCATGATGTTGTTTGTTTGGGCTAAATTAATCCTTAACTATGATTATTGTTAAATTTATTACCAGTCGGACAGATAATATATTGGCTTTCTGGGTTATAGATTGTGTTCGGCGTTCACTGTACTATCAGATTTAATTCTCTAGATGTCACGCAGGTTGCACTAAAGAAATTTTATCTTAAAAGTGATCAAAAAAATTCTCTTTTTATGAAGCAAACACAAAATTTTATAGAAATTTAAAAGAAAGTTTTATAAACAAGGAGGATAATGTCAACCAAGAGCACTCAGCTATAGAGATGTCAAAATGGACCAAGCCTATGGGCCGAATTTATGGGTCGAGACAAATAGTTCAATAAAAAATGTGGGTTGAGCTAAAAAAATCTCAACTCAAACCAATTATGGGCTGGTCCAACCTAGCCTAAAAATAAGCTGGCCCTAAAATAGGTCGGCCTGACCCACTAGCCTGCTAGCCTGATTAAGTGAAATATTATTTTTTTGTTATATATTTAAATTTGTTATTTTTTATTCATATATTTACTTGATTAGCTTTATTTGAATTTTAAAAAAAACAAGAGAATCAAATTTAGTGAGTACATTTAAACCTTTTTTTTCTCCACTTGAAATATAATGTTAATTTGTGCTAGTTCCTTAACTTGATTGATTTATGATTCAAGCGATGCTTCATAGATATATCATAAATCGTTTATGTCGAAAACAATGTAATAAATCTTCACTTTTTATGTTGATGATTAAGGCTGTCAAATGGGCTCACCCAGCTCGTTTAAGCCATTTTGTAATGGGGCACAAGTTAAATGAACCGGGCTAAAAGTACCCGCATTTAAACGAACAACCAAAATAACAACCCAACCCAACTCGCATTAAATTGTGGGCCTAAATGGGCAGCCCGTATAAAAATTGAAAATTAAAAAAAAATCTAGTAACCAGCCAACCAACAACCCAAACAAATGAAACAATTAATACAAGTATCAATCTATCAAAATTCATCACATATTCACAAGTGGTGCTACCGTGCTGGTGCTATTGGGGAAAGAAAGGGTTGGAGTCATTAGCTTAGGGGAATAAGTCAGGAAAGGGACTGGACCATGGGGGATGGCACAACGATGCGAGGAAGTCACAGCCGTTTGATTGCCTTTCGAAGAGGATCTGGTTCGTTTGGTGGCGCAATGCAAGAGGCGGCGTCAAATTTGGTGGCTCTCCAGTAATGTGTGCAACAATGGAACCTAAACAAAATGAGTCAGCATCACAGACCAAAATGAAGTTATTGCTAGCAGTGCATGTAAATGAGGTTGCGGTGGAAGTTATGGCTTATGGCGTTGTGGGTGAAGGCCTAAAAGGAGACAAAGAAAGAGGAGGTGGCGTTCTACCGTTCTAATGAGAGAAAGGTGGGAGTGGAAGGGATAACAAAAAATAGGGAAATAATAGGGATTGGTCAGAATTATGGAGAGAGAAGATATGAAAGATTTTGTCTTTTACTGATTTGGTATCTGTAAAGAACGTGAAGAAGAGAGTAAAAAATGCGAATTAGATTTATTAATAATTGGCAAGTTTTTTTTTTAAAAAAATAAACGAACTAATGGCTCAGCCCACGAGTTAAACGAGCCAGCCTATTTAACTCACGGGTTAAATGGGTCAAGCAAAAAATGCTCACGTTTAAACGAGTCACTAAAATAGAAACCTAACTCGTATAATTTATGCGAGTAAGCGGGTTGGCTCAACGAGTTTGACCCATTTTGACGACCCTATTGATGATATTTAATATAATCTGATATACTTGTATCTAATTTGCGTACATGATTTTTGTGGGCTTTGATTGATGTAGAAGTTTAATTTATCAATAACTTATTATTATAGATAAGAAAAAAGTAAAGAAAGCCATAAAAAAAATCAGCCCATGACCCGGCCCAGCCCAGCCCGCAAACCCACATGAGACTGGGCTGGCTATTTGCCAGCCCACACCCATTGTGGGCTGGTCCGGCTCGACCCAAAATAAGCTTGGCTCGACATAGGCCTGCCTGAATGGGTTGAGTCGACCCGAATTGACACCCCTACTCAGCTAACTTGTGGGAGGATAATGTTCTAATGCTTTATCAAAGTGCAAATTACTGTATACACTTAATCTAAATTTAACTTGTGAGTTCAACGATTTAGAGTTTTTGTGAGGTTGAATCCAAAAAAATTTGGGGTAAAATACATATTACTCTCTTATAGTATATGTCTTTCTCAACTTACTACCTTAAAATATATTTTTTGTTACTAAATTTCCCTATAGTATGGCTCACACTGAAAACATTATTTTGGGAGTTAAATCAAATAGAAGTTAAAGTCTGTTCGAAGGTAATCACTTAAGAATTTAGTTTACTATTGAAAAACAAGGGGCTTGGAGATCAGGTTTCAACATTGGCTAAGTATGTAAGTATGTTAAGACTGTTGGCAGTGATTGGGTTGAAATTGCTTAAAAACAATGATCAACTTTTGAGATGTGCATATTGATATATGGTGAAATTTCCATGGATGATTGAAATATATGTACAAGTAATGTTCTATTTTTTGGGCTAAGAAAACAGGAATTAGAACACAAATTATACTAAAAAAAAGGATTCTCCGTTTGTTTTAACAAGGAACTTTTTCAACGTGAACCAAACTAAAAGAAAGTTTAGTGACAAAAAAAGACTTTAAAGGAATAAGTTGAGAAAGACTTATAATACAAGAAAGTAATGTGTATTTTACCTTAATTTTTAAGTGTAGTTTATTTAAGACAGGACTAGATCATTGAATTCAAAAAAATGCAAATTTATTGTGTAGACTCAATTTACATTTACTTTATCTATTCAACAGTTCAAAGTTATTTTATGCATTAAGGATAATTTCAACTATAAGTCCTCAAGATAATTTCAATTAGAGGTGTGTATAGGTTGAGTTTGGAATATTTTTTATAAAAGTAGTGGGTTGTGTAGGAAAAAAATTTCTTTAACTTGTCCCAACCCCAACCCAACATGTGGGGATTGGGCTAGGTTGAACATACAAAACGTAAACAATTTACCTACTAAAAATATAAGTCTAAATACATTTGACAGAGCATAACATGATGAAATCCAAACACATGTCCTAATCAATAACTATATAAAGCATTCATTTCATAATTAAATCAAAGTTTCAATCCAAACACATTTCCTAATCAATAAGGCAGTAACCATAGCATAGTCAATAAATCATAGTCCACTAACTATATATTAGATGATCCTTGATTTTTTTTAGTAGGGTTGCATACTAATTTTCGAAGTTAAAACGCTTTTAATTTGATATCCATTAATGTTTTCAATCAAATATCCCTTTTATAGCAAAATATCTAATATCCAATTATTTACCTAAAATTTCACCTTCCTTGTTGCATAACCCACCAAAATATCTCATAAAGCATTATTATAAAAAAGAGTGATATTTAATATATATGTTTATTTCACATTAGCTACCCATTTTTATATAGAAATGTCTCTTTCTTCAGAGAAAATGGTTATAAAATGTTTTAGCTTAATTGTAACTTTATTCTCATAGTTAACTAAAATTTAATTTTAATACTTATCATTTGAATTGTAATAATATTTACCATCGGTTTTAAATTATCAATTATGTCTTGTTCATACTGACAAGTAATTGTTGATGCTGATGCTAATGCATTCATAATTCTCTTTTTTTTTTTATATTACATAATATAAACACAAAGTAGGAGAAGGTTTATAACTGAAGGATTCATATTTAGTTTTTAAAATAAGAAGAGATGTATTTATAATTTTGTTAAATTTGAAGGAAGTATATGTAATTTAATTATCTTATTTTGAACAAATAAAACATTATAATATCCAAAATTGTAGTTAAAATTGCACAAACCTCCTTGTCATTTTTTAAAACTAAAAATGTTATTTTTAACACTTAATGAGGCACTAAAATAAACAAATTACCTTAGTTATAATTCACTCTAACAAAAATAATAAAAGACGTCAGATCTTAGTCAAATAACAAACTAGTTGATAAAATATCAAAGACTATCCGTAATTTAGTGAATAAATAGTCTCAAATCCATCCCAAATGAATCAAAAGTTCTTATATATCATGATAAAACTCACTTGGTGTTTTTATCAACTTGTGCAAATTTTTGATTTCTAAGCTAATTCGCCCACTAACCTATATATTGGTATTTAACATTGAGTAATATGTGTATACATACATACATATATATATATATATATATATAATAAATATTTAATTTGGTCTTTAAAAAATACTGAGACATCAGTTTAATCCTTCAATTATTTTTGACATTAAATTAGTCATTTTAAAAAACCGTCTAATTTGAGGGTAAAAAATAATTTTAGAGAACTAATTTGATATAAAAAAAACTAACATTAAAAAACTATTTTAATATTAAAAATTATTAGAAGAATGTCCCATGTAAAATACAAATTTAAGTATTTACTATATACACACACATATATATATATATATATATCGTCAATATAAGGTGTAGACTACATGATAGGAATTTTTTTGGTCCGCCATTGTACTACTACGATCATATATAGGTTGATCCATGTGTGCCAATGGGCTCTTACCATTCATTATGGGCTTCATATTGGTCCGTTTGCTTTACCCATTTTCTGCTTCTTCTTTTTTGGGTACATACCCATTTTCCGTTTTCATAATTGAAAATAGAAAATGAACATAAAAACATGCTTACATGAATTTTATTAAAAATTTTTCTTTGAAAACATTTTTGAAAAAGCCCCAATTTTGAAAACAATAAAATAACGCTTTCGTTGTTTTATTCTTACTATTTTGGAAACACTAAAAAGTAAAAACACGGTGGTAATTTTGAAATTCTTATGATACAACACAGACGATCTGAATTTGACACAAATGCATCCTTTGCATCATGAATTTTTAAAGCAAATCCGTTCGCAATTCCAGATTGCATAATCTTCGACGAGTACTTGGGTGCTTGCTGGCCTTTCCATTCTATTAAGTAGTCCTATGTTGGTGCCACCCTATAGTGCTCTGCTGTTGATGATTCCATTCCATTGACTTCACCATAGGATTCATCTATGCTATCTTTGGGTGCTTGCTATTGCTGCTACGCACTGGATGACATAGATGACGAGGAACGGGGTATGGGTGGGTTTGTGGAGACTAGCGAATAAGAAGAGATTGGTGATGGGAAGGAAATGAAGAAGGGAATGAATATTTGAGATTGGGAGAGAGTTTGAGGTGGGAAGCAGGCTTGGTCACGATTGAGAAATAGGTTTGGACATTAGAGTGTTATAAGATAAGGAATCACATCTATTTCATGGTCACAAACATAGCGTGAATATGGAGGGACCTAAAGAAGGAGGAAGACGCTAATGTAGTGTAAGTTGAGTGAGAGCTTATGGGTTAAGACTCAAGACTCTCTACTCTTTATTTTCATACTTTTTTGGCAAACATATTTTTATTTTTTCTATTTTTTGAAAATAGTTTTCACTTTACAAATCAAACATGTTTTTTAAAATTTTAAAAATGAAAAATGAAAATAGGAAAATATTTTTGAAAACAAATACACCCTGGTAAGAGTGTTCACAAGTTGGATTAGTTTGAGTTTAGGGGAAAAAAAAGTCCAAACCAACCAACTCTCATTTGGTTGATTCGGATCGGATTTTGAAAAAAAAATTAAGTAAACTAACATGATTAAGTTTAGGTTTGTTTGATTCGGGTCATTGAATTATTAGATTTTTTTTTTTTCACAACAACCCTAAGGGTGCTTGGTGCTTACTGCTTAGAACCCTAGAGCCAGACCCGCCAGAGAATGCTATAGCTTTTCTCCCAAACCTATCGTAGAATTGTGGTAAATACACTATACTCACCATTCAAACTTAGATCAAACAATGAATAAGGAAATGGTGTGTGTACAGGCCCAGCCAATTTTAGTACGAGCTAGCAAATAGTCAGTCCAACCCAACCTCATTCACTTTGGTTTTTCCTTTCTTTCTTTCTTCATTTTTTGTGTCTATAACAATAAACTATTGATAAATAAAATTTTCACATCAACCCAAGCTCATAGAAGCCATGTAGGCTAATTAAATATAAGTATAATATAATTATATTTAGTGTTAGCAACATAAGCAGTGAAGATTTACTACATTTTTTTTTTGCCTAAACAATTTAAGATATATCCATGAAACATCTCTTGAATCATAAATTAATCAATTCAAGGAACTAGAATAAGTAAACATTATATACAAATAAAGAAGGAAAAAAACGCTCATATGTATTCACCAAATTTGACTTTTTTTTTATCCAAAGAAAGCTAGTCAAGTAGTAATAAGAATAAATAATAACAAAATTAAATACATACCACAATAGGAAAATTTCACACTTCTAAGTTAGCCTATTTTTGGGCTGGGCTAGGTTGGGCCACAACGTGGTTTAGGCAATCCTCACTTTTCATCGGGTTATTTAGGCTTTGACGCACACCCTTATGAACCACATTAGATCAAATGCTTTACAAAGTCGCAGATGATTAAAACGAACACTGGACCACCAGCGGCGACATGTACTAGCGATAAGGGCTTTGTATACCAACAAGCAACAAGTCACTGACGACAAGGGCGACAAATACAATTGAGACAAGCATTAGATCAATGACAGAAACAAGACAGTGATAAGGGCTTCGGAGACTTGCCACAAGCAACAAATCACCCATGGCAAAAGTCACTAATGGAGTTAACTTAGGGCTAGGGCTCCTCTGAGATGGGATTGGGGATTTTTGTTTTTTATTTCAAAAAGAAGTGACTAACTTGGTGTGCTAAAATGAAAATGGAGTGTGTAATTGATCAGGTAGATGAGTGAGTAATTGGGTCTTTGAGAATTTCAAGACTTAATTGTGAACTAAATTAATCCTAGTCGGGTTTGACCCGATAACCCAAATCAAACTAATTTTTTTAAATTGTTTTAAGTTACTTTATCAAGTTTATCGTGTCAACTCAATCCATTCAACACCTCTTAGGTTTGTCTGGTTTCTAGCCTTTTTTATCATGTGCTATATCTTTATATATATTTCACGGATCCCCTTGTAATAGGCTTAAGGCCTTGTTTCAGTTGTTAACACCAAAAACAGAAAAGAGATAAGGTTCTGAATAATCTACTGGGGTGATATTTTAAGAAGGATAAGTATAATTTAGAATAGTGAAAGCTTATAACCCAAAATAAAAAGAATAGTGAAAGCTTATAACCCAAAATAAAAAGAATAGTAAAAGCTTATAATTTATGTTCTACTTACTTTTTATATTATATTTTCAATTCTAGAGAGACCGATTTTAGTAAAATTAAATATTGATATTTTTCATTTTCATTATTTTCCATAACAAGTAAATATAACTTTCACCTTTACTCTCCATTATTTCCAAAATTATTTATTCTAATTTCACTTATTTAAAGCAAAACGAGTGCTTCATAATTGTAATGCGCTGAAAAAGATTTATTATATGGGTTCCTTGAAAAATTGGAAAGGAACTGGATAATTCATCTAGTATATATAGCCCCCATGTTACGGATTATGATGAAATTTATTATCAAATAATCTAATGCAAAGAAAATGTAAAGTCTTATATACACATTAAAATCTTATTTTAAATTAAAAAAGAAATCAAATGGCACCAAGAGCCCAAAGAGTCTTAGCTAAATTTAAGAATATAAGTAAAAGTATATAGTGAATATAAGGAAAATTTTATCATACAACTATTTAATCTATAACTAATATATTAGTAAGAGAAAAGCTCAATGAGTGATCATTTATAAAAATACAAATTAAGTTAAATTGGAAACAAAGGATAACGTTTATTTTACTACCTAGTGCACATATAGAACCAGGTACCACACTTAAGCCATTCATAAGATTGCCCCCTTGTAACCTTTTGATTCCTAGGACGTGAATTAGGTGGAGACGTGTAATTTTGTACAATCTCCATCAATCAGTATCTCAAAGAACTTGCCGAAAAGGAAAACATATTCCAAAGAGAGAGAAGACTGAAGTGGAGGAATAAATGCTAACTGAGTCGATATATTACTCAGTTAAAACCGAAAGAAAGTAACAGAGAAGAAGAAAGGAAGAATCTGAGTGACGATTCACCCACGTAATATTTGACAGTAGCATAAATGGTAACCAAAAAGATGCAATTCAAGCATAGCAATACGCTTAATTGTCTTAGATTACCATTAACCAGGAAAAAAGACCTCCATTTCAATGCACAGTTGCCATGAACTGAACCTAATTTACAGATTCTCAGCAAACTTCTGCCGTAAACATTTATTTAGACTTGTTGCATGTGCCTGTACTATAAAAATTGGATGATGAAAAAAATTAGCAATGTATTAAATAGAAATTAGAAAATTATAAATGTAAAAAATAGAAAATATATACAGTATAAACAAACCTTTTAATTATATATCATAGAAAATCAAAAAGCTAATAATAAACTACTTAATTCTTATTATTGTTGCCTTTTTTATTTGCAAAATTTTATTAGGATAATAATTATACACCTACAACTCAATGTTGACTGGTAACAGTTGTAGACGTAGTAGTTATTTGAGCCGCATATGTTTCAATTCCTAGAGACACTAATTTAGGAAGGGCTCCATTCGTTATGTTTAGTATCTCAAAAATAGATTAGTCTTTCATCCAATTAGATGGAAGGATACTCTTAAAAAATTAAAAAAATAAGCCTATAAAAAAATTATAATTAGTCTTTATAGACTACAAGATGATTAACAATCACATCAATTTTATACAAAATTTTGTTCTGATATTTCGCAGGTGCATGATTGTTAAATTGATGTTACTTTTATTTTATTGTAGAAAGATTTGGTTGATAATAGAATAAAAATAGGTGAGAGGACAAATAAATAAAATTAAAAAAAATTAAGAAAATGGAGCAGATGAAAGGAGGCTGAGACCTTAGCAAAATCTTTTAATGAAGTTTTAAAAAATCTAAAAATTAACAGTGAATGAAATATATATATATATATATATATATATATATATATATATAATTAAATGAGTACTCAATCTCAAGTTATCATTCGATCGAAACTCAAACTAGTGTTAACCAAAATATCAATTCGACTCAACTTAGCTTTTTCACACTAACCAAAAGCATAAATAAGAAGAATCTTAGGACATATTTAAATATTGTTTTTTTTTCTTTTCTTTTTGGTAGAAAAACATGAAACCAGGGCCAAAGAATGACATGTTACATTAATACTTACATATCATTAACCAAGGAAGATTATTTGCAGCAGAAATCAAACTTAAACTTTTAAGTGAAATGTTTTGATTCTTACTAGTTAAAACTTCGTTAGCATTTAAATATTTTGTTTGCACTAGTGACATATTATAATGTTTAAATGGTGAACTTATACTTTTTGTACCATAATTTTACTTTAGGTTTTATTTTCGTCTCACAATTATATTTTATTTTATATTCGTCCTAAATATTTCTAAATTCACTGAATTCGTTCCCACCACTATCACCCTAAAAAATATTAACAGAATTTGCTGACATGACATCCAATATGGAAACAAGTGCATGACTAGTATTGTCGCAACTGTTCCCAAAGGGAAATGTCGCGAAATAGGCAACCTAAAAAAAAGACTTAAAGAGAAACAAATAAAATGTTTTAGAGTCGTCACCAATCGATTCTTCCATTAAAAAATGGAATGGTCCTATTGGACACCTAAAAAAGGGAGTATGCATATTAGAGTTTGAATTTGGGGTTGATTATAAGTAAGGAAGGTATTAGCACCCTACCTGTCCATTCCGATAATGGTTACTCATTTAATCTAAAGTTATATGCTAAATTAATAAGTTGGTCATTTCTTATTTAAAACAAAAAAAATTTATTTTTTTTACTTTCATGTCCCATTTTGTCAGGCATATTATTACAATGAAAAATGACAATGACAAGGAATAAGTGGCTTAAAAGCCATTATTGAAGAACAAATTGTAAGCCCGCAATTTATCAGGAGTGAAAATGGTGAATTATAAATTTGAATTTCTAAGAAAATATTTTTGACAAATAAAATGATTCTTGAAAATGAATTTCACAATTGAAAAATTTATTTAGCAAAATAAATGATTTTAAAAAAAATGATTTTCATAAAAGGACTTTCATATTTTAATTCACCATTGTCACCAAGTATGAGTTATATGAATTTATACATAATTATTTTGCGTTATTTGATTTTATTGTTTTAAAAAATATTTTTATTTATTTGTTTATTTTTTGAGAATTAGACCCTGTCAACGCTTGTCAGCACCCAATTTTTTCTGAGCTTTTAAAATGAATAAAATAAAATAAAATAATTAATAACAAAAATGAAAATTCTCTCTCAGCCCATTTCTTTTTTTTAAACTCAATTCCCTGACTTTTTAGGCTTGGCCCCCACTCTACCCAGCTCATTTTTCCCTCTGCACATGCACACAATTGCACACAGACACACCCTGACACTCACTGCGCACGCACAGGCACTGCCCCCACTGCACACACACAGATGCTGCACCACACACACATCACACTCCCCCACACCGGCTGCGCTGCACACACTCAACACATAAACACTCTGTAATTAGTTTCTTTTTGGTCTCCTCCATCACGTATAAAAGGGGAGGGAGAGTAGAGGAAAAAAAAACAAAGACAAAAGAAAAGAGGGCTAGAAAAAAAGCAGAAAAAAAAGAGAAGAGGGAAAGAAGGAAAAGTAAAGAGAAAAGAAGGAGCCATTTCCATTCTTGAGCTTCAAGAGGTAAGTCTTATGATTTTCCTTGTGTTTTGATATTGTCATCTTCTGCCTATGCTTCTAAGATGTTATATGTATGATATGTTGATGATTTTTGCTTTATTTGGCCTCAGTTGATCTTCTTTGTGCATTTTCTTATCCATTCATCACCATAATCTACACTAACACCTGTATAAAAACTCCACAACCCCAAAACAATATTTCTATCATCACCCAAACATTTCATCCACCATTTTCTGCACATTCCTGTAAAAAAAAAAAAAGCAGAGCCATCTTACCTCCATAAAACTTTACTCAAGGATACCCACTGACAACCATGCCCCAAATCTGAAAAAATAATAATAATAAAAAATAATTTTTTCCTGGACTTAAAAAATGGACGATAGTTATTAGACGAAATCCATTGGACAAAACCCATCGAACGAAAAATGGACGATGGTTATTGGATGAAATCCATTAGATGAAACTCATCGGACGGATAATGGAAGATGGTTATTGGACGCAAAAAATGGACGATAGTTATTTGACGAAATCCATTAGACGAAACTCATCAGACAAAGAATGGACGGTACTTATTGGACGAAAAAATGGATAATGGTTATTGGACGAAATCCATTGGACGAAACCCATCGGACGAAGAATAGACGATGCTTATTGGACTGAGACTTTCATTGGGCTGAGACTTTTATTGGACGGTCCAACATTTCTTAGATTGACCACTATCCATTGGACCGAGATTGCCATAAAGCTTGCGTTTAGTTGTCTTCAGGGGTCAAGTACCCACTAGACAATCCTTTTGGTGTGGATCAGTGGGCTTAGTACCACCTTCCATTCCTTTTAGGTCACATTGATATAAACTTTCTTTCCTAAAAATAAGTGGCTCAATGCCACAAATCACTTTAGTTGTCTTTAGGAGTCAAATACCCATTAGACATTTTCCTTAGGATGCATCAGTGAGTCTAGTACTGCATCCTGTTTAGGACATGCTAATAAAACCTTCTTTTTAATCAAATCATTTTCACTTAATCATATCATATCCATTTCTTTTAATCAATTAATTCTTTCTTTAATTAAAATCCATTAACCCACAATCATTTTCTAGAAAGAATTACGTGGCTTTGAATTCCCTATTGCAGCAGGGTTTCGCAATTTAGTTTCTTGTTATCTATAAATATTTGTGCACATTTGTTTAATTTCTCTATTTGTTAAAAGGGATAAAATAGATATCACTTAGGTTATAAAGTTTGCACAATTAGCTTAAGGCAACCGTCTCAGGACGGATGCATCAAGGGTGCTGTAGGATTATGTTTCCACCCTCCCCTGTGCATAATCTACTTCCGAACCTTACCTGATTTTCGCAGACATTTTCTTTTTTTTATTTTTTCTTTTATCCATTTTAAAAGGATTTTGCCAGTCATTTTCCTTACTTAATAAACGATTGGTGGCAACTCCATTCCACTCCACTATTTTTAAACTATTTTTTTCTCTCGCCTCTTCCTGTTGCGATTTTTCCCGGTCGCGACAACGCTCCCGACATAATCTAATATAAAATGCCTCGAGAATATATGGAAGAGATTAGTTGATAACTCCTGATCCTCTCCCAATTTCCATCATCAACAAATTTTAATCTTTGAGACATTGAATATAAATTATAACTTGTGTAAATATTGTGATAACGTGGAAGCAATAAGAAATCATGATTGAACGAATAAAACAATCATTTTTTTTATTGTTAGAGAATATTTAAAGTCACCTCAAATGCTTAAAATTAGCAGATGTAATAAATTAATAATGAAACAAGATTGTTTATTGGAGGCCATTTATAACTTCACTAGCACTCCCGACAAAATCACAAAATTTCTCCTCACCTCAGGGAAGTCAAAATGTCATTGCCATTGTAATTATTTTTAATTATCCCTTCCTTGAAATCTTATATTATACATTAATTTAAGAAGGATGAATGAAAATGTTAAAGGGTGATAAAATTAAAATAAGCAAATTCACTACGGGATAAGACTGTTTGTTAAAGATCACTTATAGCCCTGTTAGGGCTCCCAACGAAACTATAAAATTTCTTTTTACATCAAGGAAATCAAAATGTTGTTTCCATTGCAGTTAATTTTGATTATCCCATCTTTTGGAGTCTTATAAAGTAGATGAATTTGTTATTTATTATTTTAAATGAAAATTGTAACAAGTGCGATTCAAATAAATGGAGAATATTGATGAATAAAAGTATCACAACAAAACTACAACGTCAATTCCACTAAAGGCCAAAACCATAACCTAATTCTTTATTAGAACAATATTAAAAAAAGGAATCATTCATAAAATGCATATTCATGCTGTGACAAATTGGATGACCAAGCTCACCCTTAATCCCCAGCTCACTGTCCAACCAATTATATGTTGAGAATGGAAAAGGTAGTCGGATTAGACATGGCCGATCGGTTGAGTGTTAAGAATAGAAATAATGGTCGAATTGGTCATGGCCGATAGGTTAAGTGTTGAGAATGGAAATAGTGTTCGGATCAGTCATGATCGACCGATTGAGTGTTAAGAAAAGTGAGGCAAGTATCTTATCGATTAGAACCGATCGGTTGTTGATGAGGATGGAAAAGGTGGTGATCAGTCAGAACCGATTGGTTAAGAGTAAGATGGTGATCAGCCAAGGTAAGCTCGGTCAGTAGGTTAGCTGAGGCTGATGGGCTAATGAATGAGTCTGATCAGTCGACTTGGTGAGCTGATAGGTTAAGACTAAGGCTAAAGTCTGTTTGGTCGGTAGGTTGGATAAGGGATTAAGGCTAAGAGGAAGGTCTGATTGGTTGATAGGTTGGCTAACAGATTAAGGCTAAGGGCAAGGTCTGCTTGGTCGGTAAGTTGTCTGAGGCTGATGGGTTAAGGATCGGGTCTGGTTGGTCGGGTAGTTGATGGGGAAGATTATTAAGTGGGTCAGATGGGTTGGTGAAGTAATAAGGGACAAGTGGTCGATTAGTAGGTCTGAGGGTTAGGTGAAAAGCTCGGATTGGTCAGGTGGCTGATGGGAAAATAAAGTTAAGGAGATCGAATCGGTTACGTGATCGGCTATGGAGATGGTCTGATAAGTGGGTGGTCGGAAAGTATTTGGAGGAGTAGTGGTCGGTCGGAAAGTGTCTAGGGGAGTAGTGGTTAAAGGCTGAGGTCAAATTAGTCAGAAACGATCAGTTATGTTTATATGTAAAGGTTGTGGGTCGGATCGGTCAAAAATGGTCCTGAAAAAGAGGGTGGTTGGTCGGAAATGGTCTAGGGAGTAGTGGTTGGTCGAAAAATGGTCTAGGAGAGTGAATGGTTAGTCAAACATAGACGCTTGCTCTGTTTTCTGGTTTTTCAATAATTTGGCATACTTTTGATGTCTATTGGGGTGTGTATTGGGGTTGTGTTTGGTGGCAAAATAGTGGAATATTGTGGTGATGTTGGTTGTTGATGGGTTGCTATGGATGACATTTTATATGGGCATAGAGATGGCTTTGTTTTGACAAGATGATGTAAGGAATGAGTGTTTTGGCTTCCGGCTAAGTATGGGTTCTATTTGGTGTTTATAGGTGGGTTATTTTTTGTGAATGATATTGTGGTTTAGAAAAGGTGACAATGAAAACAAGGGCATAATACTCAGCTTCCCATTGATCTCCTAAAACCAAAATTATCACTCAAGAGATTCAAGAAAATTGAACCTCCACACACTTGACCATAGGCAAAAAGAAAGCAGATGCGACATATCAAACTAATAACCAGAGAAATTCATTAAATGCTTATTCGCAAGTCTAGAGCAATATTACAAAGTCTCACAAACATGTGTGACCACCTTAGATTTTTCTTCAACACTGATCCATCAAATCGTATAGCACCTAATTTAGTACCACCAACCAAATTCAAATTGAAATATTCAAACAAGGCTCATACCGTCAGATGAAGATGAAATGCAAAAGTGGGTCAAAGATATAGATTTCCAATTTCACAGCATAGACGGCACGTTCATAGCACACAAATTTGATAACAAAATGTTGGGATAATTTAACCATGTGTTCAGTTTATTTGAACAAATTAAAATCGATGTCACACATGTTAAAATCTTACATCATTTACAGTACGCCTTAATACAAAAATTAAGGAAACAGGAAAGGAAAAGGATCGGTTAGGGGTTACCGAGAGTAATTCCCAACGTTCTCCTCTGTGAACTCTTCAGCTCTTTCCTATTTGTCTCACCCTCTCTAGCTACTTAAAAAATCTTTTACAGTAAATCCTTAAAGTGCTTTCCCCAAAATCCCTCTAGAAAACTCTTTCAAATTCTCCTCATCTCGTCTCTTTGATCCAAATCCCCTCCAAAATTGAAAAGAACCTCCTCTTTATAGGGGGAGGTCTCTGCCAAAAACAAAAATCTCTCTTCTCTGTGCGTGTCTTGCAGCTTTAGAGAGCATGTCCCCTTTTTGTACAAGCTCGACCGAGATCAATCCCTTCCCGAGTTGATACAAAAGGGAAAACGCTATTCCCAAATCCTTGTGCGTGTGTGGGTACACTGTCGCTCATCCAACGGATCTGCTACGCGTTGGAGGGATTTGAGGCGAGTATAAGAGATTGCGTGTGGAGGCTCGAGATAAACGTGGGTGGTATGAGTGTGTGAATTGTGCTGTAGTGCAGTGTGGTGCAAGACGGGGAAGTGTAGGAGGTAGTGGTGGTGCAATGTGTTTTGTGGGGTGCAAAGGTGGAGGGCTGTACGGAGGTGGGTGGGTGCGTATCAAGGCTGCAGGTGATGCGCCTCTCCCTCATGTGTTTAAGGTTTGGGATGGAAAAGAGAGTATGGGTTGGTGGGTCATAGGTTAGGCTTAGGTTGAAAGTGGTTTTTGGGTTAAAGAAATGGGCCAGGTGAGGGTTGAGTCTTGGGTTAGGTGAGGGTTGAGTCTTGGGTCAGGTGAGTTTAAGGAGATAGGCCAAGGGAGTTTAAGTGAGTAATGAGCCAAACATGATGGCATATTTTAATTTTCCTTCTTTTCAAAATTTTTAATTTTCAAGACTTTCTAATGTTAATAAACCTTTTTTTTTAGCATTTTTATTTTTATTCAACTTTTTTCATATTGGTATTAATTGGCTAATTAATTTTTTTGAATTTTTATAATTTTTTATGTGACCCAGATAAAATACAGTGTTCATAAGCATGTCCAATTATAATTTATTTGAATTAGTGGTTGGGACAAAATTTGTGACTTTTGAACAGATTTAGGACAAAAATGAAACAATACAGTTATGCGATGAAAATGAAACTTAAAATAAATTAAAAGGATGAAAAGTGAAGTTTTTTCTATAATGAATTTTATACATCATTTTCTTCTTTTTTTTTTAGTAATTTACATACTTTTCTTTTTGAACTTCTATATTTGTACATTAAATGAAATTATACTTTTTAAATAAAATGATTATTAAAAATTGCATTAAATTAATTATATAGTAAACACTTAGGATTTTTTTGTTGTATGATAAGGATATCCTCAACTAACTTTCGCATCAACTGAGACTAAGGGTATTTATTGGTTCGGGTTGACTTGACTCAATTCAAAATATTTGGGTTGAGTCATCAAGTTCAATCTAGTCCAACCTGATTAAAATCGATCAAGATTGGTTCAGTTCACAGATCTTGTGCTTTTGAACCCGATGACTCGGTAAAATGACCTAAAGAGTAATAGAATTTTAGACGTTATGAGATTGTCATTTGACTTTTCATTCATTTAAAAAGCTATGATATATCTTTAATTTGTATTTTCAAGTCTCAATCATTCAATTCTTTTTATTTTGTTTTAGTTGCATATTAGGATAATAATATTTCAATAATTAACTTACTCATCCATGTCACACAATTCTACAACTTAAAACCTTCTCTGCGAAGTAATACCCACCTTTGTGAAGCAAGATACATTTAATGTCATACATTCATATTACAAATGGAGCTTTTAATGATTTTGAGACGTTAAAATGTTTCTTCCCCAAACTTGGCTATACTTTTATCTTAACACTTGTACTGTACTAGAAGGCTTGAATGCTTGAAATTCATATGTAATTGTCTAATTCAGTAAAGTTTATTATTTTTTCTTAAGCAAAAAAATTGATTTGACAACCCAATGAGCCGAATCAAACCAACCCAACTTTAATCTGGTTGGTTTGATTCAAGTTGCTCAATTTTTATTTTTTAGAAATCGAACCAAATCAAACCCATGAAGGTTGGTTGGTTTAGACTTTTTTTCTCTAAAACATGAACTAACCCAACCCGTGAACACTCGATTAACCAAGACTAAGTCTTTCCCGAGCAATTGTAGGGGCGTATCTCCATATCAACCTAATGAATTTAGGAAAATTAATGAGAGGATCGTATGAAGTCTCAATTAAGTTGATTTTGTGAAAATATTTATGTAGCTCAATGTGATTTTTAATAATTAATCTATATGAAAAACATAATTCCTTTTAATTAATAAATATAAAAATTCGAAAAGAAAATGGTGCTTAAAATTCAATTTTGGAAAATTTTCACTCTTGCTCTTAACTTTATTTTAGGTTTTTTATTTCCATCCTATAATTATATTGTTTCATTTTTATCCTAGATTTTTCTAAACTCATCAAATTTGTCTCAACCTCTAATTATATATATATATATATAATTCTTAATTATATGTGTCAATTGTGTACTTGTGTCTACTAAGATGTTATGTCAGCAAATTTCATTAACATTTATAAAATATTATTGGTTGAGATGAATTTGATGAATTTAAGAAAAATATAAAATTAAAATGAAATAAAATTTAATTATGAGATGAAAATAAAACTTATAATAAAATTAAAGTGAAAAAAGTACACTTTTATCATGTTTAAATTGTGTAATAAGTTATTCAAGAACTAAGTTGAAGTACAAGTACACTATCAAGTTTTTTAAAAAATTATTGTTGCAAAAATTGAATTTCTACTAGACGATTTTGTCTAAACTTTAATATCTTCTACTCCTTTTCACATTAAATTTTATACCTCCTTTATAATTTAAAAATTAAATTATATAATAAGTTCAATTTCATTTCCAAAGCAGCTTAACAGAGAAAACTCTCATTAATTAGTTTTGTGGTCTATATCTCTATTTTTTTTTGCCAGTGTCCCCCGTGATCTTATCTATTCATATCTACAATTTACAGAGGAAGATACCTTAAACAACGCCCCATGGGCATAGGCTATAGCTATCAGCTAAAAAGAGCGGGGAAAGAAAAGAAATTAGCCAATCCCGAAGTAGTGGAAGCAAAAGGCTTGTCTTTCTTTTTACAAACCCCATGTCATCATGAAGAGAATAGACTGGCTATAATCTAGGATGGTGCAAGATGTCATGTGCCTTTCTTCACACACAAGCCACGTACCAAAGCAGCTGGAAGCTTATAATTTGTCAGCATGCATGTATAAGAGGTGACAGTGACAATGAGAGCCTTACATATGCCATTATTAATTGTATGAAAATTACTTTAATGACTAAGATTTTCAATTTAAAATACAAAGCTAAGGCGTTAGTAGCTTTCCTATTAGCTCAAAACAAGCATAAAAGATATATCGAGGTTGCTATAGCATATGAATTATGGATAGTTATTGGTATATTTTTTACTAATTTTTTTTTTCATTGCCCTAAATTAAATAGATTTTTTATTCAAATCAGTCATTAATTAATTATCTTTCTTATTTATTTATATTTATTGAGAGGCATTTAGAAAATTATAATTAAAAATATTTATTATAAAACATAAATAAATAATTAAGAGTGCTAATAATTAATAGTGAAAATAATCTCACCCATAAATCATATTAGAACTCCAAGTATTTAACCATCTACACTCCCTTTTCTGTTCTGTAAGGCCTTCTTTCAGTCTTCAACTTATAATTAAACCTTTTGTTTCTCGTCGCTGGTTAGGTTTTATATCATCCTACACCATATACATATTAGTTGTTTATTTTCAGTTCATACACACACACACGCATATATGTAATCTGTTCGATATATACCAAATATACCGATTACGTATCTTCTAAATCTTCCGTCCCCTATTTTATATTAATGTTAAGGTAATGAAATGCAAATGCTTTTTCTTCTTTCCGGTTGAGGACCCACAGGTTTCGTTGTAGCACCATACAATATTGTTGTCTTATTCCTTCTCCACTTGCTCAATTTATTTATATAATATCTATCAGCAGAGTTTTCTTAAAATATTTACTCCATTAAATAAAATTCTACAAACATTTAATTTCATTAATTTAATTGTCGAATTGAAAATTCTAATGATATAGATTATGTTCACAAAATTTTATAGGATTTTAAAATTAATTAATATTTCATCTAACTTCTTAATTTAAATGTATAATATATTTTTTAAAATATAAATAAATATCATCAATTAGATTAGATATTCATAAATGTCAGATTTATCTTTTAAATTTAGTATGTATAATCATCATGATAATATCACATGATTCAACGGTTAGATTAGTTAAATTTATATTATAAAACAAGTTATTCAATGATATAAATATACAAGATTTACTCTTAAAGTAAGTAGATTCTTACTATATATATATATATATATATATATATATATATTACCAACAATCAGTTGATTAGAGTGGTAACTGACGTTAATCTCAGGTGTCGGGTTAAAAGTTTGATTCTTAAAGTCGTCATTGTTGGGAGGGCTCATAAATATCTCACTTTCAAGCACGAAATTAATTTCATACCCAAAAAGTATGAAAATATTCGTGGTTTAAAAAATTATATATATATATATATATATATATATATATATATATATCATAGATCAAGTGCTTTCAAGCAAAGGTATTCACAATTGTTACATATACTAGTTAAAAGACCCGTGTTGACAACCGCCTCAAACCTATCAAATGAAAAAATGAAAGGTATATGAATACGTAATATTTTATTTAAAATATTATGAAATAAAATTTATATTAGATAATTATTTCTTAATATTGCAATTTTGTGACAACATATGTTCATAAATATTAACCATGCTTTAATTTTTTTGTGTGCAAGAATGATTTAGGATTATACTACAGTAATGTTGTCGAATTTAAATTTTGTAGTCCATGAACTTCATTTAAACTAAAAGCATAATAATATTTAATTTCTTAATGGGTTCATTCTGATTAAATAGCATATAAGTGTAATAACTTCTCACTATAAATCATAAAGATTAAATAACAAACATAATAAACAAATATTTAATTTTAATCCAATGTGTAAAGTTTATTTTCACTATCATCTAATCATGTTATTAGATTTTGGGCCTAACTTATCCCACAAAACCGGATTGTAAGGTGAGGGGGTGCCCAAGATTTATAAGCTCTTATTAGGTACTATCACTAGCCAATGTGAGACTTAGGTTTTTCAATATACCCCCTCACGCCCAGTACTATTGGGCTTGGTGCGTGGATAACATGGTGGTTGGTCCATCAATGCATCCAGGATAGCTCTAGTACCATATTAGATTTTAGACCTAACTCATCCTCATAAAATCGACTTATAAGGTGAGGGTATCACTAGCTAATGTATGACTTGGGTTTTTCCCAATACATATATTGTCAAATATCATTAAAGAAGTTTGACTTTTACATCTATTACTTAAGAAGTCAAACTCTTGCATATTATTAAATGATAATGTAAGAAAATTTACATTAATAGTTAATTAAATTTAAACTCAGCAAAAAAAAAAAAACACATTATATATCCTTTTGACATTCTTAGTTACGAGAAATTCTTAGGTATTCAGGGACTACTACATTATTATACTAAAAGAAACACATATCACTGTTTAATTATATATGCCGTTGAATTTAATGGTTAAAAAATTGCTAAAAGTATTACTATAAGATTACCTATGAATTTATGAAATATTCACACTCAACACCTAGATTCAGAGGTGATCTACGAGTACTGAATGAAGTGTCGAGAGTGAATATTCAATGTGTATCTGGTTCAATCCATTAAGTATTCATAAAATAAATAAATTCATTAAATTTATTATTATTATTGGATGGATTGATTTAGATTTGCATATGATTGAATCGGATAGATTATGGATTGTGGTGTATTATTTTGCCACTCACGGAAAAGATGAAGGAAATGAATAAGGATATTAGTCTCGTTGCAAGAAAAAGCTTAAAATTTCAAGTCCATAAGAAATTAGCTCGTCGAAAATCAATGTCTAATGGATCTGGTCAGCTGGAATCTAATTATTTATTTATTTTAATATTTAAAATTTTAAATCAGTACTTTTAAAATTTTCGAAACATAGTGGAGGCAGGCAGCGGTGAATGAAGGACAAATGAGAAGGAGAAAGAAGAAGAAGGAAGAGAAAAAAGAAGAAAGATGAATGGGAAGGAGGAGGAAGGAGAAGAAGGAAATAGAGGAGTAGATAAAAGGAAGAAAAAAAGAGGACATGGAGGAAGTGCACGATGTGGAGGAAAAGTAGAGAGTAGCATATGAAAAAAAAGAAAAAGAAATGATATACTAATTCTAATAATTTCTTGTAAGTGTATTACTAGTTACTAGCTCTTAAATTTTAACATTGAACACAACTACATATATTTAAGAAATAATGACTTAGATTAAAAAATAAAAATCATGATATTACCCACTCCTTAAATAATAATTTTATTTTCCAACAGATGAATAGAACCACTGTATACCCTTTTTCTCCAAATTACCAACAGTTATCTTTCGAAATAAAAGTAGTTTTACCACTCTACATGACTAAAACTAGATTAAGTTCCGCCACTTTTAGAGCTAAGCCTAACTACATATGCCCCATTCCAGCATAAATAAATAGACGAACAAAACACGACAGGCATAAAATTCTTCTCTCTCTCTCTCTCACTATTTATATAAGCTAAGAGGGTCAGGCTCATGCATTAAGATGTGATATAAAGATATAAATATATACTATACATTTACCACAGTTTTTTTAGTCGCAAAGTCTTAGAGCGACAATAGGTACACTTTATTGCGATAGGCAAGGTAAACCTCAAGCCTTAAAGGGAGTGCACATAGCATTGCATTCTTTTCACTTTTCAGCAGCAGTTTGCATGTCTATTTCCCATACGTTTACTTTTTCTCCCTTCCCAAGGAGAAAACTAGCTAAGGACCAATCCCAAATTGCCAACCCTTCTGCCCCTTCTTACTCATGATGAACATTAGCGCAACACTCACCCAGAAAACTACAAACCAACAAGTATTTGCGTCTTTCTTCTTTTTTTTTGGGTTTTTTAATTTCTTGAAATAGCAAAAACTCTATTAACTGGAATAATACCTAACCATCATGGCGTACGGAAGGGATTGTCCTCATCAGTCCATAGCACTGAAGCTAGCTAGCTATATACGTATATATTCATGTCTCTTTCTGAATTTTCAGAGACCCAAACTCAGCGCAGCCTTGACGTCAAGCCTCCATGCAAACCCACCACACTCCAATCTCCAAACATCACAAGGCACCATCTTCGTGCACCTCTCGTTCCGCCACGTGTACTGCAACCTCACCCCACAGGTGAACGCCGGGTAAGAATAACACCACACAGCATTATCCTTCATCTTCAACCACACCACTATCTCCGGCGATGGCTTCCCCTCACACTCCTTGCTCACCATCACCATCCTCTTGTACGCGTCGTTCACCCACCGCACCCTGCAACAACCGTCCGATATAAACCCTGGACACGTGTCAGTCTCGAGATTCTTCACCTTCTCAAAATCTGTACAACCTAACCCCCCTTCATCCATGCACGTGCCCGTCACGCTCTCCACCGTCACCCACGACTCTACAACCACCGCCGCCGCCGGAACCAAAGCCTTACCGGCGTCCGCGTTCGCCGTCGCGCGCGGCGGTTCCCGATTGTCCAGGATCTGAATTTTCTCCATGGTTAGGTCAGGATCAACGTTCTTACACCATGAATCTTCAGCGAGCGAGATCCGTTCCGGTTCTTCCTTCTCCGGCATCAACTGCAAGGTCGCAACCGCAGCGTTCTCCAAGCCATCTCGCTTCTCCAATCCCTCCGTTGATTTTCTATTCTTTCTCACGTAGCCACTGTTCCTCCTTACCCTAACGTACTTCCTCTTCGCTCTTTTTCCGGGGAGTGATAACATCTTGCTCTGGCTCCCCTGCACCATTCCGCCGGGGACAGAACCGCCGGAGACCGGTTTCGGAGCGATCGGTCGGAATCGGAGCATTATCCTGTTCAATATCCTGTTATCGTGAGGAGCAGCGTCGCCGCCGCACGCGGCCACGCTCCACACATCACCACCGTCCATGAGTATGAGGCGAAACTTGGCTCTGGATCTGTCTCTTTCTCTCTCCTTCGCTTAACTCACTTCCCTCTTCTGTTCTGTCTGAGATGGAGCGGAAGCGATAATGATAACGGCAGCACGGTGGCTGGGTGAGGAAACACCACGTGTCTAGGGCAACAGAGGGAACAGTAGGGGAAGGTGATTGGCCAATTTTTCAATTCGGGAGTGGGTCCCGCAGGGAAAGTGGCGTATCTTGAAGGCGTAGATCGAGGCGTTGTGATTGGTCCCACGGTGGAGGGTGGCCAATGAGGGTGGAGAAGGTGTCCCAGCACTCCTGGAAAGAGAGGGGTACGTGGCCCCTTCTCAGGGAACAGCACAGCACAATATTCTCACCTCGATGTGGAAATCACTTTTGCCTCCTGAGGAATTTCGAGAAGGTGCACACGTGCACTCGTTTTATTTGGCGAGAACAACCCCCCTGTGCTGTACTACGCCTTTGAACTGTTCACTGCACAAAAAGCTCTCAAGTCTCATCTACTACACTCTGCATCGGCGCGTGGCTTTACGACCCCACGATAGATAATTAGATATGATATATGTCGTTTTGAAAGCTTCTTGGTAGTGTACACCAACGATTTCCCCACTCCATGTTTCTCATATCATACATGATGCATCGTACGGATCTGTCTATGACTCGTTTTTCTCTCTATCTCCGTCGTCCGGTCTTTCCACGACAACTTTCTGTTCACTCCACTCGGGCCTAGGAAATGATTCCAGATATTAGAGATATAAAAAAATTTAATTAAATTTAAATTTTAACTTAAAGTAAAATAGAATTATTCCTTGAGAGTAAAAATTCTTAGATATTTTAAAAACAATACTCTCCATAATTCAGATTTTATTAAAATTTTATTACATAATATTTATATTTAATGTTACTTTTTTTTGTAAACTAATGTACTACACAGTATTACTCGCATAATAGATAAGAATCTCTCGTTGAGAGGGACCATAGGGTAGGGAGCGGAGTGAAAAAGGGTGGGGAAGGACACCTGTCTTGTGAAAGGTACAGGCAGCGATTAGATTTGATTGGTCAATTTTGAGTTGGGGGTCCTAGCACTAAAGTGAAGTGATGTACCCACGTTATTAAGAACCAATGAGGGGGAGGGGATAGGGTGTCCCCATCACTGTCAAAAAGCTTTGGTACTGTTGAGTGAGGTGAAGACTGAAATGGGCTTTGGAAGGAGGTTGAAGAATGTCGACACGTGATTTGGTTCTATTGGTAAACCACGTCTCAATTCAAATTGAAACTGCTCAATAGCATCTTGCTCTAGCGTCACAACGCGTGCTCGGCACAGCCCAGTCAGAAAGCAAGGAGCTCATGTTGACCTTTCTGAGCGAACTAGAACGTGCGTGTTAGGAGCGTAGGAGAGACATATATAAAACCTACAATTAATGAATCTATCGTATTAGACGCATTGCATGTTTATGGCTAAGGCGCTAGCGGATCTTGAGCTAGATTTTGTGTTATAGCTTTGGATACTGACCCATTTCCAGTAGAGGACTTCGGATACGGAAGAGGGGCAGGAATTATTTTTATTTTAAGTAAATAATTTTTTAATTTAAATTTTTAGAAAATAAAAATGAATAAAAAAAGAATATTTTAAGTAATATTTCAATAATTTTTATAATTATTTTATAATTATTTTATAATTATTTTAATTTTAAAAAAACAAATAATTATTTATTTTCTTTTCTTCTTAAACTCATTTATCTTAATCATATTTTTAGAGTATTTTTAGAGCATATTTAGAAAGGATTAATTCTTTTTTAAAATAATTTTTTTTAAAAAAAGTTATTTTATCTAAAATCTATTTTGTTTGTTTAAAGTGTGTAAAATTAATTATAAGTTAATATTATTTTTCTATAACTAAAAACAGATTTTTTTAAAAGGCTGCTATTTTAATCATATTAATCATATTTTTAGAGTATTTTTAGAGCATGTTTAGAAAGGATTAATTCTTTTTTAAAATAGTTTTTTTAAAAAAATTTTATTTTATCTAAAATCTATTTTGTTTGTTTAAAGTGTGTAAAATTAATTATAAGTTAATATTATTTTTCTATAACTAAAAATAAAATTTTTTAAAAGGCTGTTATTTTAAGCTTTTAATTATTTGATTTCAGATTATTTCAAAAGTTTTAAGGGAGAAATACCTATTTATCCTTAATCAAATAACTTTTTCAATCATTTTATATATCTTTTAGTAATTTCATACATAAAATCGATTTTTTTATACAATTCAAACAAAACTTATTATTTTAAAATCGATTATGAAGTAATATATCTAAACATAAATTAATTTTTTCATAATTAATTTTCTTAAAAATAATTATATACATAATTAATTTTTCACATAATCTTTTTTATAGCTAATTCAAACACACACATAATGTTATTGTTACAGACTTTTTAACTAATATGCCCCTATTTTTTAAATTATTTAAAAAAATACTTTTAATTCAAAATTATTTATTAAAATAGTATTGTTTTTGTCACATCAATATTTTTATTTATTTTTTCAGTGCCAAGTCGATCGTGCCACATCATGTGTAACGTTACTAGATAAAAAAAAATTTATTTACTTTAAGAGTAATATTCTTATAGCAACTTTTTAACTGAGAGATTTAATTTAAATTTTATTATATAATATTTTAAATTCAATATAACAACATGTATAGTTATACAATAACATGTATTTTTAATAGAGTAGTGTAATACTCTCAAAATATCTCCTACTGCTTGGTTCCCCTGCCCCTTCCCCACCGCACCTCACTTCATTTTTTTGAAATTTGACATTTGAAGTCCCTCTCTCCAAAGCCTTTTCTCTCCATTTTCTCCATACATTTCATGGCCCTTGTCAATTTGGCGTCTGTTTTGTGATAAAGGACCATATTTTATCATTTATTGTTTGAAATTTATTATGTTATTAGAGGTTGAATATTTATGCTTTGTTATTATGTTGCCATGTAGTAGTTGGTAAAGAAGTTCTTTGAAGCACCTTTTGAGGCCTAGGACGAGATTTCACCCGGTTGGTAATTATTATTGTTCATTGCTAAACTTTCTTGCTTAATTTCTTTAATTTTTTTGTGTATATTATTTTAGTAGTTTTGTGTTAATATTGTTTTAATTTTACTGTAAATGTGTATTAATTTTCTTTAATTTTGATATTTCTGTATAAATGGTGAATTATTTGTGTAAAAATGTGTCACTTTTGCTAGGCATTTAAAAAATTGTTTCACTTCAGAATTACTTTGCGAATTAAAATTTTGTATCACTTTGAGGAAAAAAAAAAAAAAGATAATCTTAGGGCATAAAATTCAAACTTGAAATATGTTTTCATTGATTGTGTAATTTTGACTAGTGTGTAGTACCTGTCGTATTGTTATTGTTCAGTCCAGGAAGTTTTCATTATTACCATTGTTCCACAATAACAACACATTCCTTCAACCTTACACGAGACACGATTGGGAAGCTAAAAAAAAAAAAACAATGGAGAGAAAGAAGAAGGATGGAAGTGTATCGCCAGAAAAAAAAAAACAAAAAATGAAATGCAGAGAAGGGAAAAAAAAAAGTTAATGAGGAACGCATGCAGTTGGCGCCTCTCATGGAAGAGGCACCAATTGAGCACATTTATACAGTTAATCACTAAATAATTACTGAATGCATTTATTTATTTCAATTTTTAAAATAAATATCGCTGAATGGTCATTTGGTCCACAGCTATAAAAAAAAATGCTATGAATTAATAACTGAAATGTAAGAATGTTTATATTTACACCTCTATTTCTAATGAAAAAACTCACCCAAAATCTTTATAATAGAGTTACATTTGATTATTTTGTATTAATTTATATACCGTCTAATAAGTGACGTACGTGGACATATACCTTCCACATAAAACAGATATACACCCTTTAATAAAACCATTGTTTTTCTTTTTTTGTAATAAAAATCTTCATTCAATTAAAATATTTTTTTTGTATTACTTTAAAAATAAACTTTGTGCAAAATCACTTCTTTACAATTTTGTGTTTATAGTTGATATTTGTGCAGGACTCATTTACTTATGTAAAATCTCATTTTATGACTAATCTTATACAATTATTAAAAATGGCCTGAAATAATAAAATAATAATGTACAAATTATCATTATCACAACTTCGAAAAATTGATAATTTACATTAATGTCTACAAATATTCATCTTTGTGAAATTTATACTTGTAAGTTGATAAATACGTAACTTCAGTAATATTAAAAAGCTTTTTTTTTCTTGATTACAAAGAAAGTTCTATGACCTGCAGACATGGTGGGATGATGAGGAAAGGTAAGTTAATGTTGATATTAAGAATCATTAGGATCAAATCAGAATGAATTAAAAAAATTAGGTGCCACTAAACTATAACATCAGTGGTTCGAAGTAATAAAATGTTATTACAAAACATATAATATCAGCTGTAACCACCAACTTCACATAGCTTTTTATTTTTTCTTATAAAAACACGATCATCAAGATAAAGTGACGAAAGTAACTATTGGACTAGGAATTGTGAATAATTATAAATAATAAGAATAATTTTTTTAATCATAGCATAAGACAAATATATAGAACAATGAGAATAGATACGAACGTTTTGTGTACATCTAACTCGTCTGCTTCCACAATTTGACCTTAAGATGAAGTGAAGGAATTTTAAAAAGAATACTATGAAGTTTGACAAGGTAATATTGCGTTCATACACCCTAATAAAATAAATATTTCATCCTATATTTCTTCATCATAAGTTTGAAAGATCACTTAAGAATTTCCCAATTTTAAATGATCACTTAAAAAAACATAAGGTGATATATGGTTTATAGTATATATCTTATACTTCCTCTACTTCACAAAGGATATAGACGCTAGCGGACCTACATTGTATGTTGTGGGCACATGCTCCCACACTTAATTTTTTCTTAAAATGATGTATATAGTTTTGTTATTCTTACTTCATAATTTATAGAGATTTATTTCTAGTAAAAATTAAAATAAAATATTAATTAAGAATTTAAAACACTAAAAATAATATTAAATTTTAAATTTTAGTCATGTATAGATAAATAGTTGAATGATTGTTTAGTTACATACATAAAAAAAATATTTAATAGTATTGATAATGAGAAAATCATTTTAACATTTTCAAAATATGAATTTGTGCAGTAAATAATTATAAATTTATCTTTTATTATCTTATATTATTGTATTTTTATATATAATTACAAATAACTTTAAATTTATGGAGTCTCTCAAATACCATTTTGTTGTGAGGGTATTGGTATCCTTTAACAATTAACAATTAATATTTATCTGTGTGTACAACTTATTTGAAATATAAATACATCAAACTATTTTTGTATTTATATTTCAATTAAACGAGAGATACGACTAAAAATTGTTCACTAATTATTTTAGATATCAGTACTCTTATAAAAACAAATGATATCAAAATAATCTCTTAAATTTATTTGGTGTATGTATTGCTTGCCTTTGCCCTTCTTCACTATCCAAAATCTGACTCATACAGACGTCATGCTTGCTCTGCGTATGTTAAGTTCTTTCCGACTGATGCAAACTCAATGCTTAAAAGTATTATTTGTTTACACTTCTTGATGTAAACACTCGTTTGCAAGAAGGATAAATATTTTCCTTCAGCAAAATGCTCTTGAAAAACATGCTAAGGCACATTTACGGTGAAGAAAAGCAGAAACAAACACACACTAAAACAATAGAGAATTTAAAGAACAATTTGATTCATCCCAATTTCAAATGATCACTTAAAAATAATAAATTACATTTTACAACCTTAAAGTTTCTCAAAATGATATCAAATCCTTGACCATATATTATACCCTTCTCTACTTTTGTCTTTAACGGGGCGTTTGGTTCAAGGTTTGAAAAAATATTCCTAGGAATAGCATGCCCAGGAATGATATTCCCAGGTATTCCCAGGAATGATGATTACTACGTTTGGTTAACTAAAATCTTTCCCAAGAATGACTCCAACCGTCGGCAATAGTAGCCGATGTCGTCTGTAACCGTCAACCTCTTGAGGAGGCAAACGTGGCTGGATTCCGGTGACTAGGGCAGTGGCTTAAGTCGTCGAATTCCGGTGACCGGTGTGGTAGCTAAAGTAGTCAGTCATTGTTAGTCGCCGCCGGCTTGTGGTGGCTAAATTCCGGTGACTATCACAGAGGCTAAAGTTTTCGGCCACCGTCAATTAGAGGCGGTGACAGAGGTAGCTAGATTTTGGTGCTTGGCCGTCGTGAATAGTGGTCGATAGTGGCCGATGGTGGCTAATGGCGGTCACCGGCAATGATATGACGGTTGTTGGTTAATGACATGTCAATAGAAGGGTAGATATTTTGGATATTTCATATAGCAAAAATATTCCCATGCCATGAGAATGTTGCAAACCCACCTCCCCCCATAGGAATGAAAGTGTGAGAATGTTGGTTAAAAATCATTCCCGGGAATCATTTTATGATGAGAATATTTTATTAACACTTGTACCAAACATGGAAATCCAACATTCCCATGTAAAGATTCCCAGAAATGAAAAAATAATCCGCGAACCAAACGCCCCGTAAGTAACTCTTCACTTAACACCCTTAAGTATTTGAAAAAGAAAAAAGAAAATCTCTTTTTATTTATTTTTAGTGAGGTATATACTTGGTTGGTGGCAAACAAGATGTGTGATTTTTTGACACAGAATGGTGAATGTCATAAATATGTTTCGACACTGAAAAATGTGTTGGTGGTGTGAAGCATGTAGTTTTTGACACAGGATGGGGAATGTCATCAGCATGTATGACAATGCCAATGCCAATGCGTTGGTAGAATAAAGTATGTAACTTTTGACACAAGAATGGTGGTAGTCAAAAAGATGTTGGACGTTGACAAATAATTTGAGTTTCGTGTTATTTGGTGTCAAAATGAGATTTTATTGAGAAAAGGAGAATGTGACTTAACCACAACAGTTGCCCTTTGTTTGGTTGAGAGGAAATAAAATGAACGAGGAGAGAAAATTTAGAAATTTAAAGTGAAGAGAAAATTTGAAGAGAAAAATTTGAATTTTTTGTTTCTAAATTTCTTTTTTCTTACTTACTTTTTTTTTTCATTTTCTGTTCATTCAAATAAGAGAAAATTTCAAATTTTAAAATTTTTTTTTTCTATCCTATTAATTTAAAATTTTCTTTCTACTCTACTTTCTTTCTCTTAATTCAAATAAAGGCTGGTGAATTTTTTAGAAGATGATTTTGGACGACCTCACAAGATGCTGACAGTTGTAAATTCATTTAAAATTTAAAATTCAAAATCCAAAATCCAAAATGAAGTTACTGACAGTTATTCTACATTTGAATTTAAATTCAAATGGGAGAAACTAACTGGCTAACTCAACGTCAATTCTTAGTTGCTTTAGTATTTAGAAAAATAAACACGTGTATCACATGAATCATCTTTTGGATTGAAAAAGTTTAAAGGGAAAAGAGGTAGGAGTAATTTTTTATTTTTAAATTAAGAGAATTATAAAATATTTATAAAAATAAAAAAAAGAAGTATAATTAAAAAATTACATAATAATTTCTCATTTTATTCCTCTCATTTTAAAAAATTATCAAATAATGAGAATGTAAATTTAAAATAAAAATTACACCTATTTCCATTTTCCTTCAAACTTCTCCATCCAAATAATACCTTTATATTCTTTCGTGGAAATTCCTTTCTAAAAGTTAGAAGCTAGGGAAGCAGTAAGTGTAGTGTTAGGTGCATATTCTGTTCTTTAGCTTTTGAATTTCGTTTTCTGAAGAGGTTTATAAAAGGAACAAGCTTGGTGGAAAGCTCTTAGGAGGGAAAGGTCCTTTACTTACCCATTATAAAAGAAGCTCAGTTAAGCAATAAAGAAAGAATGGTGTCGAATAGCTAGCTGTCAGAATCTTAGTAACTAGATAGTTATTTCTTTGTCTATAAATGGCCTTGCAATCATTTGTAAGGGGGTTAGTTCTTGAATATGTCCTACCAACCTAAAGTCATACTAACGGGCAATGAATCCCAGGATTAAATTTAATTATGCCTTTCACTTTCAATTTCATGTAATTTCAATTCAATGCAATTTATTCTTCAGTTATGTTCTTCATCCATTTCATTATTGCTTCTTTATTGAAGCATTCCATTACTTTCCATGCTATTTTAATTTAACTCACGTTTACATTTTGTCATTTTCTTCCTTATCATTTATGATCTGACATTTTCATTTCATTGCCTTCTACATTTTTGTCAATTTTACTTTCGACGTTAAGTTGGGTCCAGGCTGCTTAAATTACTGAAAGGAATTGTTCTTATTAGTGAGCCTAACTCTTTGTTTGTGTAAGCATTTTCATTTTTGTTACCAATCATTTGGATTCTTGTATATTTAGATATGTATTTGACTTTTGAAGTGTTTTATTATTCACTGCATGATCTAACTTTTGTTGTATTTTTTGTCTAGTTATAAGATTTTACTGTACATATATCTAGGTTGAACTCCATTTGAATATTTTTGCTGATGAAATTATGTACTTGGGTTATGTTTCTGATTAAACAAGTTGTGGTTTATTAATTTAGGATGTCCAACTTGTAAAGATTACATTGCTAAATTTTAGATAGATTTAGTATGTTGTCTTATTATGTTCATTGTTCTTGTAAATATTGCTAAGTTGGTTAGTCTTTCTTATGCGCTAGTCATGGCTCTTCAGCTAAGGGTTGTGACATTATGTTTTTGTCATTTCATTTCCAGAATTTTAATTTGACATTTATATTTTCTCTTCAAATCTACATTCTTATTTGACATTTTTATTTATGACTATTACAAATTACTAAAGAACTTGAGAATCCAATTGGAGATTTTGTTTTTTATTACTTATGACTACTTCTGACAATCGAAATTATAAATTTGTCCAATTGTTGACAAATTCCCCGTAAACAATACTATAACAAAAAAAATTTATAGTTTAATATTATGATTTCTTCTTTATAAAATTAAGTTGGTTTTTTAAATAAAAATGAAAGGAATATAATTTGACAAATGTTATTGAAGAAGAGTACAATTCATATATGTATTTATTTAACTCTAATAAATAATTAAGATATCATGTATGTATATTATGTAAAAAAAGTTGTGTTTTCATTTTCTCATTTGATTTCCTCTAGCTCAATTGCTTATAAGTAAAGACTATGCTTTCAATTATTTTTTTATATACTTTATTGTGGTTTTAAAATTATTTTCTTAATTTACTTGGAATTTTTTCTAGCATCACAAACTACAACTTTTTTAGAAATATAAAATCTCAATTACACAATCTTGTTTAACATCCAACAACATGAAATTCTAAAAATCAATAATATTGTTTAGTAAACTCAATCCAAACAATCAACTAATATAATCTATATTGCATATTTTCGTGATTTTAAATTTATTAAGTTAAGATATAAGATATGTTATATACATATATTTTACAATTGCTTGTATACCTATAATGTTAAAATTACAAATATGTGCATATATATATATATTAAATATTTTGTATTTTTAAATTAAAGGTAATTTATTTTTATTTAGCGGGTACCCATGAAATATGAATCTTGATCCCTACCCCGCCCCTTTTATTAAACGGATACAAATTCCCCTTTGTTTATGCCCTTAAAGGGGTAAGTTGTCTCTATATCTACCCTATTGCAAAGATCTTAGTAAATATCAACTTAAACAGATATTTTTGTCATCCTTACCAGCAACAACATATTATGATAATCTATGTCTTTCATATGCATAATAATTGAAAGCATGATAATCTATGAATTAAACTCCTCTTCATAACTTGTCATATTCTAGCCCTTTCACATTAATATTAAAAAGTCAAATTGATATTGTAAAAAAGAAATTATAAGACTACTATTAAAAACTTTTATTGTATCTAGCGTATTGACAGGCATGTCAGTGCATGTCAATTCACTTTTTTTTTATATAATTATTTTAATATTGAAAATTTGTGCAGATTCAATGTAAATGATCTAATAAAATAGTTTTCGGTGACTCTCCCCATCTTTATTGTTCTCCCTATGTTTATGTGTATAATCCTTGAAGAAGAAGATTCTTCTTCCTCACAAAGGATATATATGGCCTCTTAGTATTTGCCTATCTCTTTAGCAGTTGTATCGAGTATGTGTGTCTGAGTTTGAAATTGTATGAAAGAGGATAGAATATGGGTAATATAGAGATATGTAAGTTTACATTTTTTTCCCTTTATTTTTATTAGTGTTTAAATAAGCAAGTAATGATATTTTTAGAAAACTAAAAGTTGGATATCAAAGTGGGGAGTCCCCTTTATAGTAGTGTGTGTGTATATATATAAAAGTGAGTTTTATTTTTTTAAAAAAAAAACTACTTAACAATGTAAGTCAATATTTAGTCAAAAAAGAAAAATGGGATGAAGTATAATTTATGACGAAGTTTGGGACTTACTTTTATTTTAACAAACTCTCAAGGTAGTGGAATGTAATTTAGTTTAAAAATAATTGAAGAGAGATATGTTTTAGAACATATCTTACTTCCTCTACTCCACAAAAGGAAAACAAAGATAATGCTTTCTCTGTTAATGTTAAGCTCTTTCCAAAGTAAACCCCAAGGCTTAAAAAATAGTGAATTGAAAGATGAAATATTTTAGTACTCATGTTCCCACCCCCCCCCCCTCCCCCCAAAAAATATCGATAGTTTGATGAGTTGTTCAAAAAATATTCAACAACTAATAATGATACTAAAAAAAAATCACATACTGTAGTAACTCTCATTAAAAGAATGTTTTCCAATGAATATAGAGCAACAAAGTTGGAGTAGCGAGGAGTTATGATTTTAAACTACTAATTATAAGTGTTTTAAAAGAAGCAATTAATTAACATTTTAAAATTTTATTATATACTTGGTATCATGCATGATTAGTTTGTTACTAAGTGACTTCAATAACTTAAGAGGTGGGTGAATTGAGTTTTTAAATAATTTCACAAATCTTGTTTTTTTTTCCATCAATAATGGTAATATTTATATTGAATCAAATGACTTGAGAGTTAAATGGATTAAAGAAAAAAAGAACTTCACACAAGTTTTGCAAAGTAAGGATGAATAAGAGCAAAAGCACTAAGCAATAAAAAGATAAATACAATGCTTGAACATAAAAGATAAGAGTTAAGAGAGTGTAAACAGAATTTATACTGGTTCAATTACACTTAGTGATTTAAGTCTAATCCCAAAGGTCATCCACTTAAGGTTTTTCACTATTCTTCAAGAGCTTGAACTTTAGGTGCTTGATAAACCCTTACAATGGCAAAGCACTCTCCACAAACTTGGAATCCTCCATCCTCTTTGTGTAAGGGTCTCACTCTCAACTAAAAGGAAATCTTACCCTTGACCTCTTATACAAGATTTAGAATGTAATTTAAAGGATAACTCTCATAAAAATAAGTATACAAGTTGAAGTACTAATGGGTGTATTGAATGATTTCTCATATAAGCTCACAAATTATAATAAGGAGAATTAATGCACGAATTTAATCAAGTTTAATTGTTTCATAGAGGTTGGAAGAAATTCATTAATTATCCAAAGCCTTGTATTTATAGGTCAAGCAAAGATATAGTTGTTGGAGGTGCTTGGGAAACAATAAATGCAAAAACAAAAACTAGCCGTGATTTTGGTTTCTGTCTATAAGGTAATTGATTACTTTAAGGAAATAATCGATTACTTTAAAAGGGTAATCAATTATTTTGTTTATTTGGGTTTATCAAGAACAAAATAATTGAATACTTACTTGAGGTAATCGATTACTTGATTTTGAATAAGGTTCTATAAGTAAATGTAATTGATTACTAACATTCTATTGAGTGAATGTAATTGATTACTAACATTCTATTGAAAAGTGATCGATTACTAGAAATAGGTAATCGATTACTTATCTTCCACTACAAGAAATATGAGTTTTAAATTCGGCAACTTTAATTCGGTGATTTGGCTAACGGATTGAAATCATGTTTTCCAATTCGGTTCTAATACTGACCGAATTCATTAATCTTTTCCAATTCGGTTCCTATACCTGACCGAATTCATTCATGTTTTCCAATCTGCCTTCTTATCATGACCGAATTCCATATAAGAGACATTAATTGCTTCACTATAACCGGATTTATAAGTTATTTTCAAAACGGTGTTCCAAGAAACCGATTCATACATAAGACATTTTAATTTATTTTAATGTTTCGATTCGAAGTGCTTTTGGAAACATGGATATACCATAACAGTAACTTTTCAATTCGGTTAAACAAGTAACTGGGATTACATAAACTCCCGATGTTTAAATTATGTACTAGAATAGCTGATTTATAAATCATTTATTTATATAAAAATTATTGTCCAAATGTAATTTTTCACACTATACCGATTCGCTTATTATAAACCGAATTTGTTGTGGGTAGTTACCAATTCGGTTTATTCAATAACCGATTGGAAAGGTTCTATCTAGTGGTTTCATTATTTGTGCATCCAAAGGCTTCCATTTCATCAAGGTTTCATTATTGTGCATCCAAGTGCTTCCATTTCATCAATTAATTTTGTTAGGTAAGGAAGTTATTAAATATTTCCACTTTTAGCTATCGTTACTGCTTTTGTTCATTTGGATGGTATGATAATATTATCGCTTTTCTAGATTAAACATCTTATGTCATGAATCGCCTCAGGATACACATGGATCGCTTGTTCCGGTGCATATGGAACGGGTGTTGAGCGCTTGATTTCGCACAAAACAATCCCGACCAATTCGGATTGATGATAAGATGTCCATGTCAAGCCAGGCAACCTAACTCCGCTTAAGCATCCAACAAAGTCGTGATCACTTGTACTTCAACGGGTTCGACTTGACTTATACCAGGTGGATTTGGCATGGTGAAGCTACTTACCTGGGGACATCCAATGTATGTCCAAATTCAACCGGATTTGGAGTACATGAAGATTTTGACATGATTGACAAATTAAGGACAAACATTGGAAATTGATGTCGCTGACAATTCTCAAAAATTTGAAGACACAATGGATGAGGCCGAATTACCATTATATGAAGGTTGTAAACAATTCACAAAAATTACAAAGACTTATTAGATTATTCAATTTGAAGGCTTCCAACGGATGGTCTAACAAAAGTTTCAAAGTGACCTTCTTACTTTAATTCATGATATGCTCCCCTCGAAGATAACCTCCTTCCGACAACAATGAACAATGCAAAGAAGACAATGTCATCACTTGGTTTGAAATATGAGAAATTTCATGCTCTATTCAAATGATTGCATCATCTACTATGATCAAGACAAGTTGAAGTTTGACTATTGTCCGAAATGTGGAAAATCAAGATGGAAATCACAAGTTGTTTAGGAAAGTCTAGGAAGAAAAAATTCTTGCAAAGGTATTTTTTGGTACTTGCCAATCATTCCAAGGTTTAAGAGACTTTTTCTAAATAAGGAGCATGCAAAGATGTTAACATGGCATAAGGATGGAGACGGTAGGAAGTGTGATTTCAAGTTGCGCATCCTACTGATGCACCTCATTGGAGGAGTTTCGACGTTACATATCCGCATTTCTACGATCCTAGAAATCTCCGATTGGGTTTGTGCACCGATGGAATTAACCCATTTAGTAATCGTAGCACTCAACACAGCTTCTGGCCGTTATTATAGTTATTTATAACCTTCCACCGTGGCTAACAATGAAACGAAGATTCATGCATCCGCCTATGTTGATATCTCGTCCAAAACAACCAGGAAATAAGATAGATACTTACTTACGCCCTTAATTGATGATTTGAAGACTTTATGGAGTAATGGCGTTGAAGCTTACGATGGTTACTCAAGGAGTCCTTCACATTGAGATCAAGATGTGGACCGTGGTCGTGATTACCCCGCATATGGTAATATTTCTGGGCCGACAAAGGGGTACTATGGATGCAATTTGTGGAGATAATACCAATGCTTTTAGACTTAGACATAAAGAAAATGTCATACATGGGACATCGAAAGTGGCTACCATCAAACCATCCATATAGAAAGCGTAGAAAGGCATTTAATGGCCAACAGACTTTGATTCTCGCACCAAAGCCTCAAAGCTCACAAATCCTACAAACTTTATTGATTCTTTGAATTCTAATAACCCAATGACGAAGTGTTGGAAGAGAAAGTGTATCTTTATGAGCTTCCTTATTGGGGATCTCTCGATGGTCCGACATAATTTGATGTCATGCACATAGAGAAGAATGTATGTGAATCTTTGATTAGCACATTGTTAAATGTGAAAGGCAAGTCAAAAGATTCTCTCTCATCTAGGCTCGACATGGTGGAGTTAGGATTAGACTACACTTGCTCCAATTGAAAAGGATAGTCAATGTACCTTCCTCCGTCATGTTATACAATGTCAAGGAAAGAAAAACAAAACTTCACAATTCATAAAGGATTTAAAGGTGCTCAAGGATACTGCCCAATTTAAGGTCCAAGGTTAATATGTAAAGAGTTGAAATTGCAAAACATGAAGTCTCATGATTGCCATGTGCTAATGCAACAAATTCTTCCAAAGGGCATTGCGAGGAAATTTACAAAAGAAGTTGGGATTGCCATAACCAAACTTTGTTACTTCTTCAATAAGTTATGTTCTAAAGTTGTGGATCCTTCCATCCTTGATGACTTGCAAATGCATATTGTTGAAACACTTTGTAGTTTGGAAATGTATTTTCCTCCATCATTTTTTGATGTCATGGTGCACTTGGTAGTCCACTTAGTACGTGGAAGTAAAGATATGTGGGTCCAAAGATTCTCTTCTGGATGTACCCATTTGAATCCTGTTCCTGAGAACATTGAAGAGCATGGTTAGAGCAAAAGTAGGCCGTAGGCTTGTATTATAGAGTGTTACGCGTAATAGCTGGCTTGTGTTTTGTTCGCAGTAACGCTGCTAAGGCAAACGTCATTGGACTCTCTGCTCCCAAAATATTTCCGTGAAACCGGAAGAGGATTATTTGGACCCAAGATGTTGTTTGTTCCATCTCGACGATCTTAATATTGCTCACCTATATGTTTTGAGGAACATGGCTATTATCCAAAGAAGATGTGGAAAAACACTTTTGCATTTATTAAAGAATCATTCCCTTCTAAGTTTAGAACCGAGGTAAGTTTACAAAACTATCATACTAAATCATTTGCATCATGGTTGCAGAATCCATATAGATGAAGAGATTCAATGTGGTTCATCTATTGATGATACTTTGAGATGGCTTAGTCATATGCCACAAACACGAGTATTGAGCCATGAAGGGTACCGATTAATGGTTTTAGGTTCCATACTATGCAGAGACAACATGCAGATTAGTCGAACTCGAGTCACATTAGTGGCCGTAATCATACCATGTGTCATCAATGAAGGATGCAAAACCCAATACTATCCAGACTCATACTTTGGGATGATTCAAGAGATATGGGAACTTGATTACATAAAATTCAGAATTCTGCTCAAGTGTAGATGGTTTGATCCAACAGATTGAAAATTGATGATTTAGGGTTAATATTCATTGATTCCAACAAGATTGGGTTTAAGAATGATCCGCTTATCTTGGCTACACAAGCTAGACAAATTTTCTATGTCAATGATGGTAGCAATATTACCAAAATAGTCCTTGCAAGGAATTCAAGATTCATGCCAAGGAACTCCATCGGAAGATGATATGGAATCGAACATTTACCAAATTACTAATCCCATGTTCATTGACTGATGTACAATGATGAACCAAACTGTTGGGCAATGGGGAGATGCAAATTTCATAGAAGAATCAAGGAAAACTTAATCTTGTTTTAACACTATTCTAAATTAGTTAATGTTTTCATTGTAATAAATAAAACCAACTCTGTTTATTTGTTGTGATCACTGCTAATGTTTTTCATTGTATAATATCCAAATGTGATGCATTTAATGTAAATATTAATTAAGATAATTAAATTAGAGTAAATTTTAATTATTAGAAGATTAGAGTCCTAACTCGACATCGTCATCTGCTATGGGATTTCATTAATTGTTTTTTGAAATTGTTATTTTTAATTTATGAAAAATTATTAAATAAATATAAAGATATAATTATTAAATAATAATTATGAATACAATTTAACATGCAGTGGTTATAATTAGAGACAAATTCAGGATTATGTCACGCTACTTTTTTATTAGTAATATTTTTTTGACATACTTTAGAATTCGCTGAATAGTAGCCGATTAATAAGTTGATAATTTCAAACCGCTAACTTAGTAACCGAATTGGAAAGTCATTAAATGATAACTTACTTTTATAAATGTTTTAAAAATTATTTTTTTGACATACTTAAGAATTCGGTTGAATAGTAGCAGGATTAATAAGTTGATAATTTCAAATCAGCTAATTTAGTAACCGAAATTGAAAGTCATTAAATGAAAACTTACTTTTATAAATGTTTTTAAAACTTATTTTTTTACATACTTTAGAATCTCGGTTGAGTTGTAGCCGATTAATAAGTTTATAATTTCAAACCTTAACTTAGTAAATCGAATTGGAAAGTCATTAAATGAAAACTTACTTTTATAAATGTTTCTTTAAAAATTATTTTTTTTTGCTATACTTTAGAATTCTGAGTTGTAGCCGGATTAATAAGTTGATAATTTCAAACCGCTAACTTAGTAACCTAATTGGAAAGTCATTAAATGATAACTTAATTTTATAAATGTTTTAAAACTTATTTTTTACATACTTTAGAATTGAGTTGTAGCCGGATTAATAAGTTTATAATTTCAAACCGCTTAACTTAGTAACCGAATTGGAAAGTCATTAAATGAAAACTTACTTTTATAAATGTTTTAAAAATTATTTTTTTACATACTTTAGAATTCTGCTGAGTTGTAGCCGGATTAATAAGTTGATAATTTCAAACCGCTTAACTTAGTAAATCAATTGGAAAGTCATTAAATGATAACTTAATTTTATAAATGTTTTAAAACTTATTTTTTTACATACTTTAGAATTCGCTGAGTTGTAGCCGGATTAATAAGTTTATAATTTCAAACCATTAACTTAGTAAATCCTAATTGGAAAGTCATTAAATGAAAACTTACTTTTATAAATGTTTTAAAAATTATTTTTTTACATACTTTAGAATTCGGTTGAGTTGTAGCCGATTAATAAGTTGATAATTTCAAACCGCTAACTTAGTAACCGAATTGGAAAGTCATTAAATGAAAACTTAATTTTATAAATGTTTTAAAACTTATTTTTTTCATACTTTAGAATTCGCTGAGTTGTAACCGGATTAATAAGTTTTTAGAACTGTTAATTATTTGCCGGATTAATAAGTTGATGTTTTCCAATCCGCGTCATATTAACCGATTGAGTAGATAAACAAATTCGTTATCGAAGGTTGAATTTATATGTCTTAGGGACCATTCATATTCATGTTGGAATTCGATTTTACTATAAATCAATTGAAAAGGTATTCGTGAATTCAAAACTAGAACCCAAGGTAGGAAACCTTACTTTTCTTTCCTCGTTTCCTCGTGTTTTTTGCGTATCCGCCAAGAGTTGTCGCTCCTACTCCCAAAATCCAGCCATTGTCGCTTTGAACCTCCAAGTGACTCCATCTTCATCATCGCTTAACTTCACATAAGGGGTAACTATTTCTCACCCATTTAACATTTCTCGTAAATTTTGTGACTTAACGCCTACGAAAACATGGATTTACGCTTTCTCGTGTCTTCCGACGTGTTATACGAGTGCTTTTGAACCATAGTTTACCCTCAAATACTTCAAAGGACAAAACAACGCTCATCAAACGGTAACAACCTTGAATATTGATTTTGTAATGTGCATTGTCCCGATTAGGGTGAGGTTCTAATGTTTATGTGGACCATTGTTACTTTTGCTTTCGTGAGGCTAGAATATTACAATGCATGCCTTTCTTGATTGTGTCATATGCTTGTTATGTGTTGGTAATGTGTATGCTTGTTATGTGTTGGTAATGTGTCTCGCTTGTTATGTGTTGGTAATGTGTATTGCTTATTACAGATGTCTTCCGATCCCATTATCAACATACATCCGACACAGAGATTCTTCAAGTAAGCAAACTTCTTCAAAGAAGAGAACTAGGGTCCAACAGCTTTGGACCGCATCTCTATAGTTCGTGCAACCGTCAAAATTCCGCTGAAACTAATTACAATGGTGTTCCTATTGAAGACAAAGTGGGAAAGACCTTATGACTTATTTAGAATAGTGACAAGAGACATTGTTCCTATCAATATGGCCTCATGGGGAAGTGAGGTTCCCAAATATTTGAAGGATAGAATTTGGGATACTTTAACTGAAGTTTTAAACATTCTTTGAATTAAAAAATTTATCTTAATATTGATTGTATTACAGATTGAACTTATCATTTGTTTGTTTTATGCAATAGAACTCATTTATACTACCCTATAGAGAAATTCAAAAAATGATGATGAAGAGTGTCACGATAAGTTAAAACAATTCAAGACCAGATTAGGGAGGGATTACATATGGCCTTTTTATGAGGTGGATGATCATGAGCGGATGTTTAACCCCCAGCAGAAATACAAATTCATCACACAGACATATGGAATGAGTTTGTCAAATCACGCTTGTCCGATCAATTCAAAGTAGGTACATTTAATTAAATTGGGCTACCGACTTGATGATGTTAATTAAGTATGTGATTTATTGACATCCGCCTAATGTAACAGAAACTAGTGGAGAAGTGCACAGTATATCAGAAAACCAAATTCCAGATCGCACTTCAAGGAAGGGATACGCTAATTGGAGAGAGATTTGGTAAGCCATTTTCCATTTTATTATAATTAAATTCATTGTCCATATATGTTCAATATGAATCATATTTTATTTAATGCATTACAAAGAAAAGAAGTTACAAACAATGAGAGAAAATCCAACGGTATGAGCTGTGGAAACAAGCAAGAGTGGACAAGAAAGGGATTTAAGAAGCCCGAAGAAGCAGTAAATAGCAAGATTTAATAGTAAGTGTGCAACTTATATGGTTTAAAGTAGCTATAAAAATTTCAAGTTAAATCCATTGTTTAAACTATCTAATAAATATATGGTTGCAGTGATGACCTTGCAACAAAGCAAAGTTTAGGTTTCGATCAAGCCAATTGGAAATAACGATATACCATTGACAGGCATTGGGCACTCCTGAACATAGTGGACGACACAGCCACCGGGTTGTCCAATCCAACTGTAAATTTGGGAAAAAGGAACACGGCCGCAAATATGGAAGAACACAAGGCGCTTGTAACAAGGTCTCACAAATGGAGACAATTTTAATGGGTATACTGCAGCTGGTGTGAAATGTCAGTCCAAACAAACCCCAATATCCCAAAATTAGATTTGAAGGCTTTGATGGGAGACAAAGGGGTGAATCTGAGTTCCTCCAAATTAATCAACTCAATGTCACCCCCAACATCCGGGAAGAATGTCGCAGAGACTGATCAAGTTGGGGGGGCACGTTAGAAACCAAAAACATCATCATCTCCAACAAGTCCACCCGCAACTCCACTCGATGATACAACCCATTCTTTAGGATGGTGCGAGGGCTTTTCAAAGGTAAATAGAAGTTTATTGTTTTACATACTTTCATTTTGCATTTAAAGTAATTAAAATTATATTATTATGTATCTAACTAAGGAAAATTATGTAGCCAAACATGCTGTTCTATTCTAGTCACAACCTGACAATTATGTTGCGAAGGTACTTGGCATATGCCGTTGGTGGCAAAGGATGACCCTCCACAACAGCGTGCCCTCCCATTGGAATTTGTCAAGGTCTGTGGACAGGTCATTAAATTTCGATGCAACCGCTCCATGCCCAAACGACGATGTGGAACCGGTAAAAGATGCATTGGGGACTTTTGTTGCCTCGGCCTCTAAAATTTGTCACTCACGACATGGATGTAAGTAATTTAAAGATTCTCGTATACGTGATTAGTGGTTTTTAGGACTCATTAGTTGCCTATTATTTTGACTACAGCAACTCAAAGACCGGATACGTAAGTCATAATCGACTTGGACCTACTAACCCAACTGGCGAATGAAATGGCTAAAGATGACGTACTTCACGTAATATACAAGCTCCTCGGTTGATGTAGACTTGCAATATATGTCTCACCGTAAGATATGCATGACTTTATAAATTTGGAATGCATATCCTCAGTTCTATAACGTGGTTCTTCGGTAGGAAAATTATCTTTAATTATTGCCTTGTATTTGATGTAAATATTGCTTTAGTTATTATGTCAATTTCATACTAAATTTTGTTCATTTCATTTCAAGTAACTTGGTTGACTTGATTGACCGCATTCCTGGATGTCCAAGTTATGGGTTTGTCGACCCAATGAGGGTGTCACTTCTTGAAGGCCAAGAGGATCCCAAGTCAAGGGGCCAATACCTATCCGAGGTTTTATATGGTTCCAACAGACTCCATGGTCTTTGTACCTATAATGGAGGGTAAGATTCATAAAATTTAAAAATTTAATACAAATATTGCATATATGTACTAATATGTTACATGTTGTATTTCCTAGGTCTCATTGGATGCTTGTCAGTGATTAAGATATCCAAGAGCACTCGCTTATTGGATGGACCCTATAGGAAAACCAATACGAGATGACATTAAGAAGGTACTTGGAATGTAAGTTATTCTAACCCCCATCATGTAACTTGGTTTTTTAATGTTAAACATAACCTTGATGTATTCATTTGGTTTTTTAAAAGAGCCGTGGAGGTCTTACAAAAAGAAAAAGGACTATCACAAGGCAAAAAGGACGCCGTCAACATCATCACTCTCAAGGTATTGTGTATAATGTTTTTATAACAGAGATATCATTATTTGGACCACTGCTTGTTTCAATAATTTAGTTTTGATATTATGTATAGGCACCAAGGCAACCCGATAGTAAAACATGTGGTTTCTATGTGTTGAAATATATGAAAGACATCATAAGTCAATGTATGAACAACAATGAGTCGAAAGTAAGTTTTAAGGTTTATACTTATATTGATGTAGTTCTCGTATTTGACTTGTACAAATATCTCAACTTTAAATATTTTTTTGCTTGCCCCATGCTGTTCAGAACTTATACGTAAGAAGAGATAAAGGAGATACAAATTTTGAATGGGCTATTAATCCGTTCTAGCCGCATCGATTTAGAATAAGCATGAGGAGTCGCCGTATGATTGATGTTTTTTCTACTTTTGTCCATAAACACCGCCATTTAGGAAATGTTGTTAGGTTCACATTATTATGTACAGGATTAATACTTTCATGTTGTAATGCACATTCTTTATAAATGCTAATATTATGTACATGATTTACTTTATAAACTAAGTATACTGCTTTTTGGTTATTCGTATGATTCAAAATGTAAATGGATTACTACATATCTTTGTTAATAGGATATGTATAGTACTTTTCAATTCTTGCTGTTACCCGAATTTATATTAAAAACACAATTTTCCAATTCTATTATATAAAATCCGGAATTCAATTGTCAATTTTCCAATTCGTTATATAAAATCCTAATTCAATCGTCAATTTTCCAATTCTTATATATAACAACGAATTCAATTGGATGTTTTCCAATTCTTATTTTCATCTGGATTTGATTTGGGCATCCACTCCAGTTGTTTCCAATTCGCTTATATAAAAAGTCAATTCAATTGTAAATTTTCCAATCTCGGTTATACAAAATCCGAATTCAATTGTCAATTTTCCAATTCTATTATATAAAACAACGAATTCAATTGGATGTTTTCCAATTCGGTTATTTTCGTCCGGATTTGATTTGGGCATCCACTCCTGTTTCCAATTGCTATATAAAAGCCAATTCAATTGTAAATTTTCCAATTCTGCTATATAAAACAACGAATTCAATTGGATATTTTCCAACTGGCTTTTGACCGAATTGGAAAAGTATTTTCCAATTCGGCTTCTTTTATGCGTTGTTAAAAGTCAAGAAAAGACAACCCCCTATTACAATTGTTAGAACCGATCAAATCGCCATGTACCAATTAAAAACCCTATTCTGTCGTAGTGTTCTAGTAGCCAAACTTCAAGAGAGAGAGAGAGAGTAATTGATTACTTGAACTTTTGGCACAAGGCTACTTAAAAGAAAGTCTTTGAAAAATAAGTCTTGAATGCAAGGACTTACACTACTTGTTCTTTTGCTAGATTCACTTGAAAAATAATATTTTCATTAACGCTCAAGAGTAAATAACTTGTTTGTGCTTTTTGATTATTTGAAACAATCTTGATAGCTTATCAAGTCAGTTCATTACCCATACATGGAGAGACTATGTCCTAATTAATTCTTCAATATTTATAGGGATATTATTCTTCAAATACTCCAAATTTTTTATCATCAAAATCACTTTGTGGGAATCAACAAAATCTTCTTCTTTAAGTCTTGATTCCACATAGTTTATTCAGGATTATATATTTATAAAATTGTAAGTAAAAAAAATGAAAAGCTATCAAATTGAATACTAATAAATATTAAAGTGATTTTAGAATATAAACATGGCCCATGAAATAATTTTAAAAAGTTCTTGACATGAAATTAGGTTTTATCAATGTAATATTAGTATATAAACATGAACCATTAAACAATTTAAAATTTTTATTGACATGATAATACGTCTTAAGCTCTGATTTATGATAATGGTTTATGAGTTTGAGTGAAATGTAAAGTATTATCTAAAGAAGATGGTTATGGAACATCCAGTTAGTGTTACCCTTGTCCAATTGGAATATTATTTGGCCATTGAGTTTTTATGGAGATTTAAAGAGAATTTTGTTTACATACAGTATTTGACACAACTTTATGTAAACTAAATTGATAACAATTGTCATGTTATTATGTAAACAAAATAGAACAAGATCTTATACATTTATTGAATCTTAGGTATACTTTTATATGTACAATTAGTCCCGCATATATCCTTAAACCTTGTTTTAGTTTATATAAATCAACAAACAAACAAGAAAAAGTTATAGTCTTATCGAAGTACTGCAAAATGATAATTTTTTTTAACCTTTTTCCCCTCTCCCATAATTATGTAATTATGTATCTCGAACTTCAACAACAGAAGTTAGCATAAGTGATGGTGGACTTATGTCCCTTAACTAAGAGGTTGGGGTTTAAATCTTAACTCTTGGGTATAGAGCAAATTTTTGATGAGAGAAGATTATCCTTCTTCAAGTACTATTCATTCTTTTCAAAGAGATTAATCCTCGCTCCCGACAAGAAATATTTCTAATCAAAGGATAAAATAAAAATCTCAAATTTTAGCATCCAACATGCTTTGAAAATGACTTATGCAGCAAAAACTGAATTAAAATAGGTGAATAGTATTCACTTTTTCTAATATTAATTTTTTTCCCAATAGATAAAAGACTTAACTGTATATCCTTTTTCTCTGTCCTATCCATCGAGGCATTTATCTTTCAAAATAAGTTGTAGCCCTCTACATGAAAACTACAGTAATTCCGGAGCTTTTTCGGCATGCGTAAGCCTAACTACTGATATATGCCCACTTCCCACATTAATAAATAGAGAAAAGTTATTGGAACTAAGCTAATTAATTTTCTTTTATAATAAAGATTAATCAGTTTAATTTTGATTTAAAAATTAAATTAAATTAAATCAATTAAAATTAATTTATTTTAATTTGATTTAATTATTTTTTTATCAAACACTTTATTTATAAATTTTTTTTACATAATTTTACTTCTTTTATCCATGATCCAAATAATAATAAATTAGCTTAAAATTATTAATAGAATATATATTTAAATAAATAAAAAAAATTAACTCTTAAAAATTATCATAGAAATAACAACAAATTAAAATCTAATAATTATATAGATATGTAATTATAAAAAGGTACATCGATCTGTAATTATATAAATTCAATTTCATAAATAAGAATTAAAAATTAAACTAAATCAATTAATTTTCATAAAAAGAAACAAAAGAAAACCACAATTAATCATTCTTTTCAACTTTTGATTTTTCGGTTCTATTTTTGATTGGTTTTTTTTTCCCTGACATAAACACCATATACCTCAAGCCTTAAAGAAGGCGTTGTTAGGGTGATTAAAATTCGACCCGGTCTAAAAACTCGCCTTTAACTTGAAGTATTTGGGTTGAGTGTAGATATTTTTTTTATACTTAATGTATTTTTTGAATTAAATTTAGGTCACTTTTTGGATTACTTTAACTTAATTTGATATTAAATAAATTGTAATTTTTTAATTTTTTCTCTTATATATTATTCTAATATTTTTCTAATATGTTATACTTTGATTAAGTATTGTGACTTTTTATAATTTTAGTTATTATTCCTTCACTTATTATGTAATTATTAATTAGATTGGATCTTGATATGAGTAAAAAATAATAGATATAATTAAATTTATACAAATAAAGAGAATATAATCAAAACATTACAAAAGAAATATTTTGTGTATCTTAATCGGGTTGACATAGTCCCAACTTAACTCAACCTAAATCTCAATATGATTGAATTCAAGTCATAAAAATTAATCCAATCAAAATTTAAATCAGAACTAAGACCATGTTCAACCCAACCTATAAACACCATGTTACAAATATTGGATTCGGGTCATAAAAATTAACCGGATAAAAACTTCATATTAGAACCAACATAAGAACCAATACCATGCTCAACCCAACCATGCACACCATGTTAGAAATAGCATACTTTTTAGTACCAGTTTTGCATGTTTAGTTCCCATAGGTTTACTTTTTCTCCCGTCCCAAGAGATGACTAAGGACCATCCCAAATCGCCAATCCTTCTGCCCCTTCCCATTTATTTAATGAACACTCACCCAGAACAAGTATTTGTGTTTTTTCTTCTTCATTGAATTTCTTCAAACAGCAGAAACAAACTATATTAATTAACTGGAACAATATACCTAACCAGTAACAACCATCATGGCGTAGAGGGGGCTTGTCCTCATCAGTCCATAGCACTGGAGCTAGCTAGCTATATACGTATATATATTCTTGTCTCTTTCTGATTTTTCATAGACCCAAACTCAGCGCAGCCTTGACGTCAAGCCTCCATGCAAACCCACCACACTCCAATCTCCAAACATCACAAGGCACCATCTTCGTGCACTTCTCGTTCCGCCACGTGTACTGCAACCTCACCCCACAGGTGAACGCCGGGTAAGAATAACACCACACAGCATTATCCTTCATCTTCAACCACACCACAATCTCCGGCGATGGCTTCCCCTCACACTCCTTGCTCACCATCACCATCCTCTTGTACGCGTCGTTCACCCACCGCACCCTGCAACAACCGTCCGATATAAACCCTGGACACGTGTCAGTCTCGAGATTCTTCACCTTCTCAAAATCCGTACAACCTAACTCCCCTTCATCCATGCACGTGCCGGTCACGCTCTCCACCGTCACCCACGACTTCACAACCACCGCCTCCGCCGGATCCAAACCCTTGCCGGCGTCCGCGTCCGCGTCCGCGTCCGCCGCCACGCGTGGCGGTGCTGGTTTATCCAAGATCTGAATTTTCTTCATGGTTAGGTCAAGATCAACGCTCTTACTCTTACACCGAGAAACTCCGGCGAGCGAGGCCTGCTTCGGTTCTTCCTTCTCCGGCATCAACTGCAGGGTCACAACCGCCGCGTTCTCCATCTCCGGCGAGCGAGGCCTTTCTCTCTTCTCCGATTTCTCTAAAGGTTTACTATTTTCTCTCGTGTACCCACTGTTTCTCCGAACCCTAACGTACTTCCTCTTCGCTCTTCGTTTCGAAACGACAACGTTTTCGTTGCCAACAGAAAGCGTACCCTCAGCCGTGGGTTTGGGCAGGATCGGTCGGAATCTGAGCTTCATGGTATTGTTGGTTGTGTCAGTGTAATCGTTGACGCCACCAGCGTATTTTAGTGTACCCCGCCATGGTGCTCCGTCGCCGTCGGCCATGTCGCTCTCCGACGTCGTACTAAGCGGTAAGGGTTAAAACCGTCGGCAGATCCATGTTTCTCTCTCCGTGTCTGTTTTCTGTACGGCAGTTATTCTCTTCACCCGGGGGCTGGGGTTACTGTCAGACGAGTGCAATAATAGAGGCAGCACCGTGAATATAAGCGTTAGAAGGACACGTGTCCCAGTGCAAGCGATTGATTTCCATTGGCTTAGCTTTAATTGAGCAATGGCTCTGGCTACGAGAAATGTTAATTTTTTTTAATAAAGAAAATCACAAATTATCATATATTTTTTAAAAAAATTGTTATAGTACCTTAATGAGTTTAGTACTTATGATGAGTTGTTAATCATTTATTAACTGTTAGTTTCATAATAAATGTTTAAGAGTCTATTAAATATAAATAATAACTAATGAATGTTAGACAACTCACCATGAGTACCGATACTTTAAAAAAAATAAATATAAGAATAATACCTTATTTTTTTTAAGTGGAAGACTAATTTCCATTTTAATGTAATCTTTATTCTCACGATAGGATGCTTCTAATAAGAAATGAGGTTTACTTTTATTTACTACATTTTTTAAGGATAATTTTTATGATATTTTTATAAATTTAATATTTAAGATGAATTATAAAATTCTTATTTATTGTTAGCTTTAGAGTAAATATTTAAAAATTTATTCAATATACAGAAATAATACCAATTTTAACAATCGGTTTACAATGTATCGAATTTTTTTTTATCCTCGAACATCAAATCAGATTCATTCCCGCGAACATCAAATCAAATTACAATGTACCGAAATTTTTTTTTATCCATATTTAGTTTTAACTAATGTTAAAACAAAAACAAATTTTAGCAAAAATGTTTTCTCTTACAACACTTTGATTATAATTTTTTTGTGAGTATAAAATAAGTTAATTTAAACATAAATTTAATCTATATCTATTTATGTAAATTTAATTTAATTTATTGATATTGTTAAAAAAAAATATTGTCAGTGAATTATATAACGTCACATATTTCAAAAATAATTAATTTTTTTTGTAAAAACTTTATTATAATAATATACACTTTCTTATTTATTAATAGTAAAACAATGTATCAAATTTAAATTATTTTAGGTTAAATTAATATGTAAATTCCTATTTTATTTGAGATTTTTAATTAAGCCTTTATATTTTTAAATTTTGTAATCGAGTCCTTATAATTTAAAAAGTTTCTAGCTTGGTCTCTACTGTCAAAGTATCATTTGAAATTACAAACAGAAACCTAAAATATTTAAGGACCAATTTTGTTTTTAAAACTGTAGTGACAAATTTTTTTTTAATTGGGTCTTTATAGGTTTATTATTTTGCAATTGGGTTCCTGAACTCAACTATAGAGTATTGTTATAAGTTTTTAATAACAGAAGCCTAATTAAAAATATTTAAAACTATAAGAATTGAATTACAAATATTTAAAATAAGAGGATTTAATTAAAAATTTCTAAATTGTATAATAACCTACATATTAGTTTGACTTTATTTTTATATAAGATTCATTACATATATCAAAGAGTTTACAAAGTTAAGGAGTTGGTACAGTAGCTAAGATTTTTTTTCTACAATTGGTATGAGTTATACTTTGTGTATTTTGAAATATTTATTATAAATTTTGATTAATAATTAATGAATATTTGATAAAGTATTAAAATCTTGATGACATAATAATTACAAAATAAATAAATAAATAGAGAGAGTTTGTTTTATTTATTTATAAGATTTTTTTTTTTGGTTCAAATGGAGATTTAAAACCATGTAGTGAAAGAAAATATAAACTAAACTAAAGGCAAAATAGCCAAAGTAAAATTTAATCATCAGATTAGATAATCTTTAAAAAGAGTTCGTGCCTCTTGAGGTAAGACTTTGTAACTGTTTACATGAATTTTTTAGCATGCTACAAGCCTACTGCGACATTAAATAATCTTTAAAAAGAATTTATATTACTCGAGGTAAAAATTTAGGGCTATTTACACGTATTTTTTCAACATCCACAAATATCGCAGTTTGATCATATATGAACTAACCTTACTTCTATTCACTTATATACGCATCATTAACTCGGTTAGGGTAATTTAGGAATCAAATTACTTATTTGGTGTTGTTTTGAAACATCTACACAAAACGGTGATTGAAGCTATTTACTTGTGTGACCTTTGAACGTAAACCTATTTGCGTAATTTCATATGATGCTTTAAATTGTTCCATATAGATTAACACAAATGCTGAGTGAATTCCATGTGGTGTGTACTAAACATTTATGCTATTTGACGAGAAACAAATATTGTATCACGTAAAATTGCGTGCCACGTGTGGACTGATACCAAGCTTTGAAACATGTCTGTTGAAGGGATATGTGCCATTCCAAACGACGCAACAAGTGAAACAGTACATCAGAAATGTGATTTTGATTCACTGAAAAAAAATTTATATTGATATTTAATGATATTTTTATACATTATTAAAAAATTAAACATCTTATATAATTGTTATTATGATGATTAAATTTTTTTAATAATATGATAATATATAATTAAATAATAATATAAAATTTTTTACGTTAATAATAAATTAAAATTAAATTCTTATTTTAATACTTATTTTTTAAAAACATTATTTTTTAAAATAAATTGATAATTATTTATATTTAAAAAATTTAAATCTTTATTATAAAATTAAAAATTAATAAATAATTAATAATTTACCTTTAAATATTATATTATCATAACTACTTTGAGTACCCCTCAGAAAAAAAAAAAAAACCAGTTTGAGTAAAATAACAACAATCTTTACGTGTGAGTAAAAAACAAAAGTTTGAGTATCGTGTCAGCGTAACTCACGATTTGAAATAATAATTTTCAAACTATCCATTAAGGTAAATTGATTCAAAAATTTTCCAGTGGGGTTAATGACCCCACTGACAAAATTGAAGTGATGGAGATGGCAGGGCTGTGTCCTACCTATAGCCAATGAGGGGCGAGAAGGTGTCGAGCACTGCCGAAAGCTATGGTACACGTGTGGGCTTAGCGTAACGTGGAGTTACTGTTGAATTATGTGGATTGAGGGAGGGGCTGGGAGTTTTGATAATGGCAACACGTGGTTTCAATTTTTTGGTTGACACGTGGCTTCCTTTTTATCAGTAACCCACGACAACATTTTAAGGGAACCACCACGCGAGTGGGAGGCGCGTGAAATATTAAATATAAAAATAAATATATATTTTGATCTTTTACAAATACAGTTTACGTTACGTTAATTTTTCATATATAATTTCATTAAATAAGTCTTTTAATGATAATATTATATCATTAAATTATTTATTTAAATAAAATTAAACTGGTAATTAAAAATATAAAATTAATGAAATTAATTATTATTTAAATATTAATTTAATAATTTTGATAAATTAAAAACTAATATAATATCACATATTTTTAAAACAATAAAATCACCTTTACTCTTGAATTTACAATGATAGCGGCAGCACAGAGGCTGGATAAGGAAACACCACGTGTCTGGGGCAACAGAGGAAAGTGATTGGCCAATTTTTTAATTTTGCAGTGGGGACCACCGGAAAAGTGGCGTATCTAGAAGGCGTAAATTGGGGCGTTGTGATTGGTCCCACGACTGATGCAGTGACCAATCACGTTGCAGATGGTGTCCTGCACTAATGGAAGGAGAGGGGTACGTGGCCTCTTTTAATTTTTGTTCAACTTCTCTTATTCTCATTGGATCGGTATTGGAAGATCCAACTAGAAAACAGTAATATTTAACCTTTCATTACTATAATAAGAAGAGTTTTTTTTTAATTATTATATGTGATACATAAAGAAAAATAAATAAACAAGGAAGCAAAATTCGTGAATGCATACAAATATTTAGGAAATAATTTGACTAGATTCCAGCGCTATCGAAATCACACATGAAATGGATATTGTATACTATACTACATATTATTAGTATTAAAACAATTGTTTAATAATAAGAATAATGGGGGTATAAAAAAAGAAAGAAAGAAAAGCTAGTCGCTTTTCTAGATGAGTGGAATCATGTATGTTTCTAAAAGCAGCAGCCTCTTCAATTCGAAGTGCAAAGTATACAGAGAGATTGGACATGAATTCTAATCACAAATCAAATCAAATCACCAACCTTTTAGTACATTTAAGAAGCCCTTAAAATCTAGGACAACTCTCTGTCTTGCCTGGGACAAGAAATTCGACGCCGCCTGAAGACCCTAAATTTCAAGCGACTCAAGATAATTGTTTGACATCCTAAAAAATGCCTTAATCAAGGGAACGCAAAATATAGATATATGAGAAAAAAAAAATCCTTAAAAGGTAAGATCTTTACATACTTGAGAGACCTCTTTCTTAATCACTCATTAATTTTACCATCAAAGTACCTTTGTAAATTGTACTCACCACTCCGTTCGTGACCGAACTCGGAGATCCATTGAAACCAAGCTGAACACAAAATTTCAAACATTGACTTTCAAAGTTTCAAAACATCCAATTATCTTGCTAGCAAGCTAGTTGCAGATTGCAAATCGCAATCTTTGATAGGTTTATTGGTAAGCATCATGAACAATAAAACTTTGATGGCCAACGGCATGCACGTCTTTGGTAATTGTAAAATTGTTAGGTTGACCCCTCCCTACCTAACACCTTTCTCTGTTTGCCTTAGGCTACCTCAATAATTGTCGTCATAGGTTCAGATGGTTGGACTTGGATTTGTATGGTTTTGTTTCTTTTTATGCTTTGTTTTTGGACATTACTTCGGTATCTATTTTTTTTTTAGGGTACCGATATTTAAGGTGAGTTATCTAGTATTCATTAGTTGTTATTTATATTGAATAAACTATTTAACATTTATTGTGAAACTAACAGTCAATAACTTATTGACAACTCACCCTAGGTACCAAACCCATCAAAATACCATAGCAACTCCCTTTGCTTTTTTTTTTTTTCTTAATTAATTCATACCTTTCCAAGTTCCAACAGCATTGATTGGTAAAGTTTCGCCAGGTTGTCTCCTGGCCCTATTCTATCCAAAACTAAACCTTCTTCACTCCAACTAATTATAAAAAAAAGTTTAGTCACGTCTACAAGAGTATATGTAATATCCACTCAATTTAGGATGATTAAATTATATATAAATATATGAAAAACATTAATATAAGTTTACTTGAATTAAAAAATATTTATGAAAAGGAAAAAAAATAGCTAATAGTACTCTTGTACTTATTAGTTTTCCAGGGTTATTTATTCAGATGAGTACACCTAGTTAAGATATTTATACTATAAGAGTTATTCATAATGTGAATATTTTTTTTAATTTCATTTATTTATATGATTATATGATAATTTTTATGTTTTTTAAATTCAAAAGCTGAACAAAAACTATTTTAAAAAATGTAATATGCTTAAAAAATGTTTTAAAAGTATGAACTTTGTGTTAGTAGTGGGCCTTTGTAGTTGATTTAATATAATGATTTTCAACTCTTCATTTTTTTTAAAATTATAATTAAACAAAACATTTGAATTTTTAAAAATTCAAAAAACACTAAATAAAGGAATTCGCTATCTTAGATAGTATAGATGTAATTTATATAGAGAAATTTCCATCCATTTGATAAGTGAATATCACTACTAGCACTACAAGAAAAAAAAATCGCAATAGAATTTTTTGTCGCACCATAGTTAAAATTTCTATCCAAATTTTAAATTGCAATAGACTTTGCGATGAAATTCTTGTCACGATTTTGCTCGTTGCAATATACTCGTGACAAAATATTTTATTCCATTGCCAAATTGAGACGGAATTAGTGACAAAAGTTTTATTTTATTTCTACAAAATACTTGCAACAGAAGTTTAAAACAAAAATTATCACATCGTTTGTAAATTGTGACAGAATTCATGACAAAAGAATATATTTATTTTAATTTTAAAAAAACACGCAACAAAAGTTGAAAAATAAAATTCCATCACAAAAATATAAAAATTGTGATGCAATTAATCATACAAATCTTGTCGTAATTATTCTTTGATTGTGACCAATTTTTTGCAATTATATTCTGTTGCAATAATTCTTTGATTGTGACTGATTGTTTTCAATTATATTCTGTACCAAATAATTAAAATTTTTATTTATTATTTTTGGTTTCTCATTAACCTTATAATATTGCCTGATAACTTTGCAATTCCAGAGAGAACATGATACAATGCAAATATATATCATCCATACTAATCAAAATTCACATTCAACTAGATGTTAGTGTACTTGTCAGACATAAATATAGTTATATCCAAATAACATACAAATATGGTTTATATATGTTATAAAAACATCCAAATAAAACATGTTCTAATAATCTTGGTCCTCATCAGTCATAATGTCATCATCCTGACCATCAATAGGGATAGCATATGCAACATCTCCTCTAGGAAGATCATCCCTATCTAAATCAATATCATCCACATGGATGTTCATATGTCGAGCAAATAAGGCCATCATTCGGTTTTGTTGAGCAAGAATGTGATTAACGGTTTGCTTATGCTCAGTAATCTTTTGCCTCATTCTCACCTCAACCTCAACACTCATACCTCGAGCGATATCACTATAATTAGCATGCTGTTGTGTGCCAGAAGTGGATGTAGTAGAACACATTTTCCCATCAAAACCAAGACCATAGACTCTACCCTTAGTATTTCTTCCCCTAGCAATTTGGATCATAAGGCATCATAATCAATTGGTTTTTGTTGACTACAATCAACAGAATCGCTAGTGTTGGCAACTTGTGTTTTTGAGAAATAGATATATTTTAATTAGATAGTTAATTAAGATTAGAAAACATATAAATACTTAAATTTACATCATTCGACCTTTTATCCACAAAAATTTATGTCCCCTTCCTAAGCTGACACTTTTTGAATATTTCACCCTTGTGTGGCAATCTTCCTAAACTTTGAGCCTACACTTTGACATAAAATAAACACACTAATATTTTCAACAAGCAATATAAAACCTTAAAAGTTAAAATATGATTTACTAGTTGGAGTTCATGCTTAAATTGATTCATGGATCCTTAAGTATGCATTGAACCACTAGTTTCAAAATTACGATTTGAAGTTGCCACACATTGTAAAGTCACATAATCATCGAATAACCACTTGGCGAGCAATAGGACCCATGCATCTTTAGGAATCCACAAAGGTTGTTATGGAATGTTTTGACGCACTCTACACATTATCTTTCGAAGCAAGTCCTTTGCTTTTGATGCCCATATAACTCTAATAGTTAAATCGTGTTCATCGATCCTTTTATAACCTTTTTGCAATTATTCAAAAGTTACATTATATTAATGCAAAAAATATGGCCAACATAGTATATAAATATATTAAAAGTTTACAAGCATATTACCTGCCACTCATTAAACCACAATTTCTTAATTGTATCATTACAACATTTCCAATTGTTGTAAAGGTCATCAAACATAGATTTGATTGCCTTGGTGATATCTTTGGTTGCATCATCATCTGGATAAAAATTATAAATTTGAATAAATGAATTTCATTAGCAAATATGATAGAAAAGCATATTAACTTTATAATTACTATCGTTAAATAACTTAACTTACCATCCTTTTAGAGGATAAATCTAAACATTGTTATTTGTAAGATCCTTGCCCCATGGTAAATGCATGTTATAAGGGCTAGGTAAGGTAGGGTCTCCAAATGGGTCATATTGTTGGGGTATGTCATGGTCATCCTCAGTTTAAGTACTAGGTTGAGTCTCTGGATGTGAATGTAAAAATAGTGTCCCTTCTCCAGTAAGAGATGGTAATATGTGAATTATGTGAGGGATGAACACATGCATGACTAGATGATGGATGTGAATATGGTATAGGTGAAATATACATGGGAGGTGCATGTGCATGACTAGATGATGGTGATGGTGTACCAGTAGGTGAAAGAAACATATATTGTGCAATGTGCTGCTGTTACCAAGAATTGGAAGGAAGGGATGAAACCTTGCCCTTGCCCTTACCCTTACCTCCAGAACCAAGAGGACATCTTCTAGTACTAGGCATCTAAATAATAATGATAAAAACATATAGTTCAATCACATATCACATTATCATATATCACACATATATAGAAACAACTACACTGCAATCAATTCATCACATTTAACATAGTCTTTTGGAACATCTTCATTAGTTGAATCGCTGTCATTATATTCTTCTTCAAATTCTTCATTTTTCATTTGTTCAGCCTTAAGCTCATTTTCTTCCAAATTCATGTCCTTGGTTGAGTGACCATCTACTTCTTCAAAATCATTATCATTATCATTGGAGATTATCAATTTGCTCATTTTCAGGCATGACTAGAAACACTTGCATTAGTTGTCCTGAAAAGCATGTGTTGGGATTCTTTCGTAGCCATGTGCATCAATTGTGTTTCTTGCTTTCGTCTTTTGTGGGGATTTTAAGTTTTCAACATGATTGTCGGCTTTTTAATTTAATTTAATTTTAATAATGAAAACATTTATTTTAAATTAATACATAAATACTGCTAATTTTTAGATTTTGATGATGAAGTCTAGGTTAAAATCTTTTGAGCATGTGCATCTTAATCTCCAATTAATATTAGGTTTATTATTGATTTGAGCATGTGCCTAATATTTGAATTTGAAGTTTTCCGAGTTAGGCACTATCTAAATTGATTTGACTTGTGACTAAGATCTTTTGAATTCTAAACTTTCACATTTGGCTATTAAGAATTGTAGTAAAAAAGGTCACATCTCACACACATGTAAGCGCTTGTTCCAACAAGTGATATCAAAGTGAGGTTACATGTTCGTGTCCCCCGGGTATTGTTGGGGAGGAAATTGTTGGCCTTATAGGAAACCAGCGATCACCCTATGGATTCACCGTGCTTATGGGTGCACATAAAAGGTTCTTGATAGCCTAACATGCTGATACACCACTTGTGCATTGCGAAGCCCCTCAGGCCCACTCGCAACACGTATAGATGCGAGACTATATGTTGCCACTATAAGGAATAAAGTTGCACCTTGACTAATAACTATAGCTTTTGGCTTAGTTATAAGCGTTTGATCCAACAAATACCAACTTAATATATTTGATTTGATTTATTTTTTTATTTAGAGAAAAAAGAAAGAATTAAACAATTATTATCATATACTAATTATAACTTACTAGTTTTTGAACTACAATTTGCATAACCCAAGAGGCTGATTTAGTGGTTAAGGAGATTCATTTCTTGCCTTGATTACTTGGTTTTGAACCTTGGGTCATCACCTAAGAGAATTAATTCTCCTAAATGCACTGGGCTGCTTGGGGGTGGTGTGGCCTTAAGACCCTTCAGAGAGAGAATTAATATCAGTTAACGTGAAAGTATACACAAATATACCATTATTGTTAAAAATAAAATAAAATTTTCACATAATGGGGGTAGACCAAACATTTAAGCAAGATTTAACATTATAATATAAAACGATTATTCAATTTTCTATGAAATATTATTTAAACTAATCCAACTATTCAATAATACTTAGCTATGATGTTAATATTGGACAAAGAATTTCATAAAATTTGAACAATGAAAAGTACTTGATCAAACTATAGGTATTTTTTATTTGTTTGTAAAACATCTTACATGTTAGCTTTAATATAAATTGGGCACAAGAAATTTTTGGATTAATGTGAAGTTTATGAATGTGATATGCATGATGTATACTTTCAATGATGTACGATGAAATTTGATTTATAATGAGAGCAAGGCATTGACTTTAATATCGTGTTCATTAGGCTTAGAATCTTCAGTCAATGTTTTCATTATCGACTCAAGGAACAACCACTCTACCTTTGAAAATGGGTGATTCCCATTCCTAACTGTTCCATCCAGAACACTATGAGTGGTTTCTGTTTGGGTTGTAGGTGAATAACGAGGGGGTGGGTGCCTACAAAAGGTACTCCAATGCCCAAGAAAGTACTCAACGTGTAAGGAAGAAAAGAATGAATATTCCAAGGGGGTGGGCCCCTATTAATAAGATGGGAAGAGGTCCCCCTAATTATTTACACGAGTATTGATGTGTGGGTACTGAGTCGCCGTCGAGTACTAGTTCCTTGATGGGCCATGTTGGCCAAGGTGAGTTGAGTTAGGCTGCACTGATTCAGGCTTGGATCTTCTTACCATTGTGGCTGATCTCTAAGTTTTGGGCCGATTAGGGCCCAAAGGAACAAATGAGGTACACTAACTTTCTAGCAGATGATGAGCCCCAATTTCAAAATAGGCATATTTGATTATCAACTTAGCGTATATGGACTTATGATCAAAGGGTTTGAATATTTGTTACTATTTTTAGAATATCTCACTGTTATTTTTCTTTTAGATGATTTTTCGTTGGAAAGTTAAAAAATTAGTCGAATGATGATCACTTTTCTCATCAATTTGGAGCATATTCCATTGCTTTTTAGATGCATAATTTTGTTGATAATTTTTAGAAAATCCACATTATCTATCAAAAACAACTTCAAACGGGGTAATTAGCGACGGACTCGGACCCATTGGTATCTTCGTGAATCTCATAATTATCATTTTTTTTGTAGGCATGAAGTACTGCAAGCTTATCAAGAAAATTTTCGTATCGTTAATTAATCTCTTCTTGCATTACTTTTATCATCAAGATTTTATCCTTATGAACTTGAACTTCTTTAAAACTTTCTGGTTCATCCTCATAAGGGAGAATGATGAACTATAAGCTATATATACTACATGTAAGGTGGATAACGTTTTCAACTAAATCTTTTGAGCTATGGTGGATGTGGTGCATTCCCTGCTCGACATCTTCTCCATCTCCAACATAATTTTGTTGCTAGATTACCATCAACCCCACATTCTCTAGAATCTCTCCCCAATCTATGGCATTTCTTCTCGAGGGAGAAACTATTGTAAAGTCAACATTACCATTTGATGGTGAAAGGATACTTAAGAACTAGGGGTTGAATCAATTCCATCTTAAATTTAAGTTTTTTGCAAAATCAAACCCAAATACAAAACTAGTGCAAAGATGAGATAACTTATGAAAATAATGAGCAAGTTTATTGTCGTTAAACTTCAAAGGGAAATAAACAAAGTATCATGCACATACAACAAAAATCATACACAACGGAAATCAACACATAAGCATGCAAGATTATGTAAAGAGAAATGTTAGAAAGATCTTGCACACATAAATTTATATTGGTTTGGCTCTAAAGTGGAATATACGTCCAGGCCCCAGCCAGCTCGTTGATATTTTCTACTATCAACCGACTATTCTTTGATCAATCCTAGCCTCTGCAAGCTAGAGACAACAACTAATTTTGATCTCACTAGCTCTCCATGTTGGATTATTTAATCCTATGTGAACTAGCATAGTCACATATTTACTAAAAAAAGACTCGGATTAGTTGAATGTCAAATTTCTAGAGCATATATTGGTTAAGCCCATTTGTGATCACTTTTTGTTGCTGGGCTTTTATAAACATGTAAACTTATCGTGGACTGTGGGGATATGTGGTCCTTGTGTATGTACTTACTATGATGAGTAGGTTAGTAAATCTCTACATAAAACAAGAAGAAGCCCCTATTCCTAACCATCATCTTGTATAGTTGCCCAATTGAGATTACACAAAGAAGAAACATCATGGAATAGGAATAGTTTTTCTCCTCATCCACACACAGAGAACTAACAATGATTATTGCGTTTTTCCTATTGTCTGCGATTTGATCTCAAGATGGCTATGGACTCATTATGATCTTCTTATAAAGGTTACCCTAGAGTCCAGTCTCTAAATTAATTTGTGTAATTTATGTATGCCATGATTTAGGGTTAAATGATTTGGGGGCTTTTGTCTTCTAATTTGAGATAAGATTATCCTATAATTTTATCACTCCAAGTTAGAATTGAGTAGTTTTGATCAGGCATAGTCTCTCAAAGCTATGAAATACCACACCCTCACTAGGTTTTACAAGATAACAAAGAAAAACTCTCTAAGAAGGAGTAAGATATACAAAGATAAGCACAAAATAAATTTACAATATAATTCTCAAAGAAAAACATAAATCACTCTTGATATTTCTTTTTATTCTATTCTTCTATTATTTTCTTCATCTCTTCTATTGGCTCATCTGAAAATGGTGGGTACAAGTAGGCAAGAGGAAAATTTTGAACGATGCTTAGTGGAGACGACGTGGCATACTGTTACATTCAAGTTTTACTTTTGTTTTAGTATCAATAAAATAAAAAAATTACTTTATGTGGTAAAAACATAGAAATTTTATATTCACTTATCCTATATGTTGATTTAATTATTTAATTATTTTAAAAATTGCGTTAATTAATTTAGTTATTAATTGATGAAATAATTATATTCAAAGTATGAGTAAGAAACATATACATGTGAACATTTATTTATACATGTAAATAAGTTATAATGTAAATTTAAAGAATAAAGTATATAAAGGTATATGTATATTTTATTAATTAATGGGGGATTAAAGTAAGGTTAGTGGGATTTTCCACTAACTACTCATACTACTAAGAAATTAACACCATTCAGCAACACACACATACACACACCTCCCTCACTTATACACTGTAAGCACCAAACACTCTCACACATCTTCACTTCAGGAAAATAAGGAGGGACAAGAAAAGAAGGAAATCCTTCTCTGGTTCAAGAGGAAGGAAGCAAAACAACCAAGAGCAAGGGTTGCATGCCTAGGATTTTCTCTTCCTCTGCTAACATCATTGAAGAACAAAGCGAAGTTGATCTTATGGGCTTGCTGTCAAGCCATTCTTGTAACATTCTGTGATGGTAAAGTCTCGGGTTGGCTAGGCAGTGAAACAAATTCCTACCATTTCTTAAGCTTCATAACCAAGTAGCTAGGAAATACAAGTTGCATCATTCACTATTTTATTTAGTTGCATGTATCTTATTATGAAAATCATTATGTAGTGCAAGTTCTTGTTTAGTTTTCTTATGTGAATGTGTTACTAAATTGTGGGACCAAGATTAACCCAGAGGAAGGTTAATTTGGCCTGTTACACCACAGGGTGCTAGTATTCGAGAGACTTGTTCTTTATAAACTATAGATATAATGTGGGAAATTATAATATAGCACTATAAAATGATTGTGTTTTTTATCAGCTTATGAATTAAAAGGCTAGAAGTACTTGTATTCAGAATCAATATTGTTTTAATTAAACCAACTAGCTACTGAGATATGAAATCTCATTCTTTTAACATATGTAACTTCCAGGTCAAGCAAGTTCACTAAAGCCTCAGAGTTAGAAATGAAGTTTTTGGCTCTGCAGAAGGAGCTACATAGAGCTTGTGTATATGAGTGAAGTCTGAACCTGTAAAAGTCGTCATTACAAAATCTTATTGTAATTGAGCCATGAACAAGGATAGTTATTTTGGAAGACTATACTTAAGTAGATTAGCAAATGTTGCTTGGTAGTTAGAAACCTATGACTGTAATTTAGTAATGTAATGATGAGTATGTTTAACTAAGAAAAATATTGTGAGTTGTGTAAGTAGTTATTAGTTACTTATGCTTAGGTTCTACTTAATGGCATATGAATACGTGTAGGTAACTTAATAATGACTACTGAACTAAGATTAGATATAATCTAATTTCAAGATTTATATTATATAATTACCTTTGTTAAAATAGTATCCTTAGAGAATGCTTATATCCAATATCTGTCATATAATTTAAGATTACAAAGGTTAATTCTTTGAATGGAATTAGAAAATAAAAACCTTACCTCAATTATATGACAGCTAAAAGATATATATTAAGAAAAAGAACAAAATTTATTTAGTTATTCTTTCCTACTTCTAGGGTTGTCTAGCTAAGGGTAAGGTATCACATATGGTACGATCACATACAAAAGTGCTGCCCTTCGGCTTGGCAATATGGAACTTTTCAATAGCTTTTATTCCTTCATGAGGTCCTATCAGGATAGGTAGGCCCAACCCAAGCCTTTGTTCTCCCCCTGCTTAGCATTCCACTTATGATCCTGGACACAGTGGATGATTTTAAAAAATGCACCCAAATGTTCCTTCTCCCTCCACAATACCCTATTTCTTTTTTCCCCTTCGAGAAAAAGAAAGAAGAGAATAAGGATCAATTGTCTTTGCTTTTGCAAAAAAGATTCTTGACATTATTTGGACGTGAATGTCATTTCTTTATTTTTACAAAATGACCCACTACTCTTCCATGTATGTCAATAGCATTCTGACCATTACAGAGGATATTCTAACAGTTATCATGATTCTGGAATCTTCCACAAGCCATTTTGAAATTTGAATTGCGAAACAAGGACATATAAAGAGTTCTAGGTTCTTGAAATGTGCTGCGCTCATCTTCATTCACGAGACAACTTATCGATGTGTTCATTAAAAGTTGTTGAATGATATGAGCAGACTTATCTCCATCCTAAGTATACTCATCTTTGGTCTTTCATGTTTTTCTCTAAAACATGACTTTGGCTGTAGCATCTTCAGAATATGAAGCTTCTCATATTCTTTCATGAGATAGCTTCACATAATACTTCTAATGCTTTCAGCCTTCTAGCTTCATGTAAGTCATCATATCTCGTAGTATGAGTTAGCTCATTACAGTGCATGGAAACTCTGTAGCTTAAGCTATTTGAAATATTTTCTCTGTAACTTAAGATTTCATGTTTTCTTTAATAAATCTAAAACACTACATTTCAACTTTGATCAAGTGTAAACATACAGTGTTACATATTAGAATAATGTTTTGGGGTCTGACAAGAGGTTGTCGAGACCTATCAAATAAAATAACCGGTTCACAAACTAATTTGTAGTATAGAGAATGAACCGAATCGTCTCTCAAGGATCCAAAAACAAAGATTTAATTAGATCAAGATAATTAGAAAAGGGGGGTTTTGTTGTTGATTAACAAGATTAATAAAAGTAGGAGATTCAAAGTTGTAAACAAATCTAAAGAAACAACCAATCCAAGGAAATTTACCGATCTTGAATTTAACTCATCATTGATCACAAGGAATTCACTTAATTGCTAACCATGTTCTTGGCCTTAGATCTCATCAAGAAGCCTTAACATGATCCAAGAATTCTTTACTAGATAAGCATCTAGGATTTGATTAACCAAGGTTAGATAAAGTAAGCACCATCCAACATAGATTAACTTAAGATCTAGAATTTAACCAAGCTAAACAATCTATCAAAAAGCTTTAATATATTGTTTAATCTTTATGATCCTCTTTGAATACATGATAATAAAGCTATTACCACATCAACATCTAAATCAAATTAAGCAATTTAATCTAGATAAAAATCAAAAGAGGAAGAAGAGAAACTTGAATAACAATTAAGCAATATGAACAAGCAAAACAAGATCTCCAAATTAAACAACAAGATGGCTAATCCCTTGGATTGATTATGAGAGCCTAGCCTTCCATGGATGGGAAGGAAGAACTCAGAATTTAAAGAACAAAAACGAAATTGCAAAGAGAATGGAGAAGAAGAGAAAGAAAACTCTCACAAATACTTAAACTTTCTTGAAACTTACTTCCAAATTGAATGCCTCTAATACAAAGAGGTTGGGTCTATTTATACTAATCCTAGAAGCCAATTTGTACATGTACATAATCTGAATACAAGCTATAAGAATCTGAAAATTGTCAAAAATGGAAGCTTGATGCATGGTTGGTGGGTTGGTGCATGGTAGGTGGGTTGGTGTATGGTTGGTGGCTTTTAGTCAACAACTCTTATCCGACTTCTGGCTTCAAATTCATCACCTAGACGGTGCATTTTGGCTTGGATGTCTTCATCAAAGTTGTAGCCAGTTGTCTCCTTGAAAATCTCCAATTTGAATCATGTCATTTGGACTTTTAGAACTCCAGAAATGCCAAAAACACTTCACCTACCTCAAGTTAGGTTGGAAGAACGTGTTTCCAAATTCAGACCAACTTGTAGCTTCAGAAGCATGCCTAAAACGACATCTATTGACAAAATGGTCTTCATTGAAGTTGGAGATATGGGTCTTATCTTTCAAGTGACCAAGTTTCAGCCCAAGAGGAGGCCTATAACCCACTATATAGTCCAATATGTGCATACTGCCCAGATGGTTCCGTGACAGCAAACCCACTCTGCATTGCAGGGATATTTTGGACCCTTAGCATTCCGATCCAGCTCTTGAGTTCTTCATGATACTTGTAGAGCATTGTCTTAGCTTTCCAAAGACATCAAGATCACCTCAATTGGATCACTGAGTCCCAAGTTATGACCTAACCAAGGAAGAAAGGTCAAAATGCATCAAAATCCAAAAATTATTCAATATTTGCATTAAAGCCCAATGAAGCCCAACAACATTAAACTCATCTAAAGTACTAATATTGGGCACAATAAACATCTAATAATGCCTAATACAAAGCTAACATAAGTGTCTCAAATTGATTGATCAGGGTCACCATTAGAAATTAACCACTTTAGAAACCTTTGGCTAACACGACCACGTTCATAAGTTTTCACTGATTTTGTAGAATCAGACATAGTTTCTTGCTCATCTTTTAAACTTTGACCACAACCTATGTTTGAATTTATAGTGCCAAACTTAACTATTACTTGTCATGTACTCATTGTGACAAGGGCTAATGAATTATTTGTGCCCAAATATTTTCGTATTATTCTTCATTAAACATATTATCTTTGACTTGGACCAAAGATAACTGGCCGTTTTGAACAAAGTTAATTAGTGACACCACAAAAGTCTCCCAGTTATCCCTTAGAGAAATCAAAAGTAGTAGTTCTTTTAAATTGTTCTTCAACACTAATTTCATGGTAATCAACTATCTACCAAATCATGGAAGTCATTCAATTGTTCAGCAGTTGATCTTCACTCTTTTCTTTTATGTTCACCATCTTCCTGAATATGAAAGCTTTATCCAGTGTAGTCTTAATTTCTCTCGTACAGACTTTGCAAATTCTATCATATAGTTTGAGCCTTTGTTGGTGGTATGATGGAGCACACAAATATTAATAACTCCTAATCGTCTAATTATTCCAATATCCTTTTGATGCATATATTTTTTCCAATATTTTGAAATCATGTTGTATGGCTTTGCATGTCCATTTTCTATAGGATCATACAAATAATTGTAGACAAGTATATTCTCCATTCTTAGCTTCCAAATCGAATAGTTTGCAGCCTAAATTGTTGATGGCACCTATCTTGCCCACCATTTAATTTGCATTGCACGATGTCGGGCCAACTTGGAACTCTAATATCACTTGTTGGGATCAGTTAATAATTCTTCATGTGTAAATTAAAAATTCAAAGTGATGAGTCAGCACCATATAAGATTTAATAAAGCTAAATTTTCCAACTCATATAATGCAACAATATTGAGTGTGTGTAAAACACACAAAAAAATCGTATCAAATTTTAACATGGAAAACCATCAAATACTGAGGGGAAAAGCAAGGGCAAACTTTGTAAAATATTTCACAATATCAAGGATTATAATAATATCCTTTTTAATCCCTCTTATACAATATGTACAAAAATAAGAGCTTGTTTAGTTTGATTTTGTTTTCATTTTCAGTTAGATAAGTTTTCATTATAATTACCACGTTGTTTTCACTTTGTTTCCTGTGTTCAAAATTTTATGAAGGAAATTGTGAAATCACAGTTTTCACAATTTCCTTCATAAAATTTTGAACAGAGGAAACAAAATAAAAATAATGTGACATTTTTGTAATTATAATAAAAACATATCTAACTTAAAATGAAAACAGAACACAAACCAAACAGAATCTAATAATGTTTCTCTGTGAGACACCTCTTATTTTGATACAACAATTTTTATGATTGTAGTACCACAAAGTACTAAAGGTAATACTCAAAATTTTCACATCCTACACTCTTGCGGTTTACTCAAACTATCTATTTTTCTCTCTTTTTTCATAAACTTTCTTTTCTCTTACGCCTTTTGGTTTGCTTTCAATGTCTAAAATGAAGGAGTTTTGCCTTTATTTATAAAAGTTCTCATAAAGTGTAAATGCACATCGCGTTTGTGGTTCTACGTTGTCTTTCACTTCACATGCTTTGCATTTGATATCCATTGCATTAATGGCATGAAAATTTTCCATTGGCGTAGACAAATTTGTCTCATCTCCTATCCTATGTTTTTCCTTCTTTTTTTTTTCCTTTTCATTTAATTACAATATATTAAATGAGCTGGACCAAATAGTTTTCTTATACAAGATTAAGATTATTTTATACTAATGAGCTATTAAAGGAATATTTCTTTCTACAAATAATTTTGATCTTAAGCCATTCGCACAAAAGTTGCATATGAATCTTTTATGAAATTGTGAGTTATAAAAGCACTTGCTCATGATTTTTATTTTCTCTTGGTACCAACATCTTGTGGGCACGCTAGTTTTTTGCCGACTCTCTAAACTCACTTGGATTTTCCTTATTTGAAAATTTTATGGGTTGTATGATGTTGAAAGATGTCCCCCAATCCTAGTAAATTATAGGTCTATAGGGTCTTGCAACTCTGGGTTGGTTATGTTTGTATTATGGTTACCTATGGCTATCATATATATAGTTGAGTGACTTGATTCTTGATTTGTAGGTTTAAAATAAACTTTTAGTCCTTATATTTTATACTCATTTTGATTTTCGTCCTTATACTTTTTTCTTTGTAAATCAGCCATCATACTTACAATCATTTGCAAAATGATCCTTATCGTTAGACTCGTTAGGACACTGTCGGTTTATAGGGACTAAATTAAAAACTTATAAAGACCAAATTAAAAATATATATATAAGGACAATAAATTGACAACATCATAATTGGAACTAACGGTAAGGATTATTTTAAAATTGATTGTAAGTATAATGACTGATTTACAAATAAAAAAAGTATAGAGACTAAAATCAAAATAAGTGTAAACTATAGGGATCAAAATTTTATTTAAACCTTATTTGTATTAAGAGTTTATAGATTTTCTGTGATATGCTTATGTATCATTTTGCTAAATTAGCATAAGTTTCATATAGCTAGGCTTGATTACGGTATGTGTGTATACTTCTATGATGTTTCAAGAGTACTTTTTCGAAGGCTATAGGTATATGTGCAAAGTTTTGATTATCAGAATCGGTCCGACTTGCTAGGTACTTAAGACTTAAGAAGGACATAAGGCTACCATAGCCTATACTCTATGACTCAAGGTCGGGTTGCGATATTTTTTATTTGAACATACACTCAAATTAGAAAAATTCGAAGGGTAAAAATGTAATAAAAAACTAAAAAAAAACATTTAAAAGATAAAAAGTTAAAAGTTAATCTTGTTATATTTCTTATATATTAGTCATTTTTTAATCAAAATAATATGCATGAAGCTTTTTGCATCCTTAATTTTTTTTCTTTCATTGAAAATTTTGTACAAGAAAAAGTTTCCAAATGAATTACATGTTAAAAAGTACTGATACGACATGAGAAATATGGGTACATAGGACATGGATACGCATATACAATAATTTTTTTTTTAAAAATAAAAGCTATTACACTTAATCTATCCATAGACTAATAATTATAAGGTTAAATTAATCTCTAAGTCCTTGTACTTTTTGAAATTTTTTAAGAAAGTCGTTATAGTTTAAAAATTATAAATGAATCTCTACAGTCTTAAGAATATTTTTAATTGAATCCTAATAAACCTATAACAATAAGTTGGATCCAGAATTTTATAAAAATATTTTTTAATTATAAGGATGCATTTATAGTTTTTAAATTATAGGAATTTGTTTGAATTTTTTTAAAAATTACAGGGACCTGCAAATTAATTTAACCTAATTATAAAGACAAAATCAAAATATAAGTTATAAAAAAAATTAAAATATATATACCATTATTTCAACAGTCAACATTAATCCTTATATATACAAGAAAACACTATCATTCATCCAATTTTTATGATATCATATACATATTAGTACAAAAATTTAAAAATAAAAAATTTATAAGATACAAGCAAGTAATATCTAATTGTATCCAAAGATTATCTGACACTAATGCCATAACTATTTTAAAGTATACGTGCTTTCATAGTTATAAGAGTTATAAATATAGCTGCTAAATATGAGTTTTTCCTCTACCTGGCTACTTTTAGTTTAAACTAGTATGTCACTCGTGCGATACACAGTATAACAATAAAATTTTAGATTAACTAAAAAATTAAATATAAAAATTTTATGAAATAAATAATTACAATTCAAACTAATCTAAGTAAATAGACAATAACTATAATAACAAAACCAATGAAAAAGCGATAATAAATTAGTTAACATGTATAACATTAAGAACTTTCAACGAAAGAAAGCTTAGAGTTTAAAAATAAATAAATATTCAAAGGTTTGAAAAATAAAATAACTTATTGTGCAAAGAAGAAGAAGAAAGAAATTAACTGTAACATAATTAAAAGCAATACAATAAACTTGTCTTTTGTTTTGGAATGTCAATCATAGACACTTCTTGGTATAACGAACCGCATGATTAATGTATTATATAATTTATAATTTCAGTATCATTTGATTGAATGTTATTAGTTATTAATTTCTAATGCCTTATGCAATTTAGGCTACCCAAAAAATATTTCAACATCATATAAGTTGAAAACATTTGTCCTAAGCATCTGAAAATGTTATTACATTCATTATACTTTTAGACATACATACAAACATAGATGGGGAAAGAATTACCTATTACAAACAACAGTGGATAACCATCACTTTAAAAAATTACATTTCGGTTAGCATTAGATAAGTTATTAATCTTCCAAAAAAATTACTCATGGACATGCTCCTTACAAGGCATAATATAAGACCATGACATCATAACATATAAGTTCATATTCCACAACATCTATGCGACATCTAATGACTTAAGTATGCAAATGTAAATACATATAAATTACAAGGTTATCATAATTGGATGAGATTTTTAATAGGTACTGCTCAAACATTTTTTTAAGTCATTAAGTAGATTACTACAGACACATATATTTCGTCCAAATAAATTAAATAATTAAAGCCTTAAAAATATGAATAAAATTATAATAAAGCATTCCAATCTATAAACATAATTATAAAATCTGGTAAAACTTTCACTTCTCATTTCATATTTAAAATTATACATTAGTTACATTCCTTTTAGCAATCCATATGCCGTCTCTTCCACTCATAATTATAGGCAGTGCCTGAGCTTGAATTGTTAAAAATTGATTCTTTAAAACCAATTCTGGATGCATACTGATCAATCAATTTGAGACACATATGTTAGCTTTGTACTAGGCTTTATTAGATGTTTATTTTGCCCAATATTAGTATTTTAGATGAGTTTAATGGTGATGGGTCTCATTGGGCTTTAATGCAAATTATGACTAATTCTTGAATTTTGATGCATTTTGAACTTTCCTCCTTGGTTAGGCTATAACTTGGGACTCGGTGATCCATTTGAGGGATCTTGGTGTCTTTGGAAAGCTAAGACAACGCTCTACAACTTTCATGAAGAACTCAAGAGCTGGATTGAACTTCTAAGGGTCCAAAATAGCCGTGCAATTCAGAGTAGGTATGTTGTCACTAGAATATGACTAGTATGCACATAGTGGATCATATCATGGGTTATAGACCTCCTTTTGAGCTAAAACTCAGCCATTGGAAAGATAAGACCCATATCTCTAACTTCATTGAAGACTATTTAGTCAATAGATGTCTTTTTAGGCATGATTATGAAGCTATAAATTGGTTTGAATTTGGAAACACGTTCTGCCAACCTAACTTGAGGTAGGTGCAGTGTTTTTGCCATATGTGGAGTTGTAAAAGTCCAAATGAATGAATCCAATGTCAAAATTTCAAGAATGCAATGGTCCACAACTGTCATGAAGACCTTCAAGCCAAAATACATTGTTTAGGGCATGAAAAATAGGCTGGAAGTCGGAGTATAGTTGCTGACTTGAAGCCACCAACCATACACCAACCCACCTACCATGCACCAACCCACAAAGCTTCCATATTTGATAATTTCCATGTTTTTACAGCTTGCATTTAGAATATTTTCAATTATAAATTAACTTCTAGGATTAGTATAAATAGAGTCAATCTCTTTGTATTATAGATAATTCAATTTGAAGTAAGTTTGAAGAAAGTTTGAGTATTTGTGAGAGTTTTCATTCTCTTCTTCTCCATTCTTTTTAGAATTTCGTTTTTGTTCTTTTATTTCTGAGTTCTTCCTTCCCATCTATGGAAGGCTAGGCTCTTATAATCAATCCAAGGGATTAGCCATCTTGATGTTTAATTTGGATATCTTGTTTCGCTTGTTCATATTGCATAATTGTTATTCAAGTTTCTCTTCTTCCTCTTTTGATTTTTATCTAGATTGAATTGCTTAATTTGATTTAGATGTTGATGTGATAATAGCTTTATTATCATGTATTCAAAGAGGATCACAAAGACTAAACAATATATCAAACCTTTTTGATGGATTGTTTAGCTTGGTTAAATCCCCGATCTTAAGTTAATTTATGTTTGGATGGTGCATACTTTATCTAACCTTGGTTAATTAAATCCTAGATGCTTATCTAGTAGAGGATTCTTGGATCATGTTGAGGCGTCTTGATGTGATCTAAGGCCAAAACATGATTAGCAATTAAGTGAATTTCTTGTGATCAATGATGAATTAAACTCAAGATCAGTAAATTTCCTTGGATTGATTGCTTCTTTAGATTTGTTTATAACTTTAAGTCTCGTACTTTTGTCAATCTTGTTAATCAACAACAAAACCCCCCATTTTAATTATCTTGATCTGATTGAATCTTTGTTTTTATTGGATTCTTGAGAGACGATTCAGTTCATTCTCTATACTACAAATTAGTTTGTGAACCAGGAATCGGTAATTTTTATTATTTGACGGGTCTCGACAACCTCTTGTTACATATATCCTAGAACAAAACACCATAAATCCTAGGATCTACATCATGCTAGATTATCAAGGATTATGGGATTTCATAAATATCTGGATCCATAGCTATTGACTGCCAATTGTTGCAGAATCTTTATGGAAATTAATCACCAACAAACGGGGTTGGTTTGTGATATTCCTCAACCAAATCGCATTAGTTCCTCAATTGGATCGTTGTCTCTCTTCCAAATAGGGAGAATGGAAATTGTATTATAATTTTGGTATATTGGGGATCATAAATGTTCCTGATGTGTTTAACCAATTAGGGTTCCCATTATTTCGTAATGGACCAACACTGACATCTACTCATTAAGCCTATATTAGTTTCTTCTGTAGTCTAATGATCTCACTTAATTAGATCACTAGTATTAAGTCTCTTTATAATAAATAACTAATATAATTTTTATTAAATATGATCCCACTGATAAATCATTTTTGAGATACTTATGTTAGCTTTGTACTTAGCATTATTAGATGTTCATTGTGCCTAATATTAGTATATTAGTTGAGTTTTGTGTTGTTAGGTATCATTTGGCTATAATGCAAATTTTGATTAACTTTCGAATTTTGATGCATTTCGACATTTCCTGCTTGATTAGGCCATAACTTGGGCTTTGGTGATCCATTTGAGGTGTTCTTGGTGTCTGTGGAAAATATTCCTGAAAGTCAGAATGGGCTTGCTGTCGCTGGAATCTGAGTAATGTGCACATATATGACCATATCGTGCGCTGTAGGCCTTCTTTTGAGCTGAAACTGGTGCCATTGGAAAGATAACATGCATGACTCCAACTTTACTGAAGACTATTTAGTCAATAGATGTTGTTGTCGGCATGATTATGAAGCTACAAGTTTATTTGAATTTAGAAACACTTTCTGTTAACGTGACTTGAGGTAGGTGCAACATTTTTTGAATATCTCAAGTTATAAAAGTCTTATTAACATGAAACCAGTGCCAAAAGTTCAATGAGACAATTGTCTACAATTATCATGAAGACACTTAAAGTCAATTCGATGGGATGGATGGTCATACAGATCATGGAAGGAGGCACATGAAATCTGACAGAATATCAACTTAGCTTTTCTTTTGTAATTGTTTATCATTTGGTTGATTAACATTGACCACTATATTTGACAATTTCCAATTTTTACGGTTTGCATTTATTTTATTTTTAGTTACAAATTGGCTTCTAAGATTAGTATAAATAGGGCAAATCTCTTTGTATTAAGCATCAATGAAATTTGAAGTAAGTTTGAGTATTTGTGAGAGTTTTCTTTCTCTTCTTCTTCCTTCTCTTTATAATTTCATTTTTGTTCTTTATTTTCTGAGTTCTTCCTTCCCATCCATGGAAGGTTAGGCTCTTATAATCAATCCAAGGGATTAACCATCTTGATATTTAATTTGGAGATCTTGTCTCGCTTGTTCATATTGCTTAATTGTTATTCAAGTTTCTCTTCTTCCTCTTTTGATTTTTATCTAGATTGAATTAATTTGATTTAGATGTTGATGTGATAATAACTTTATTATCATGTATTCAAAGAGGATCACAAAGACTAAATAATATATCAAAACTTTTTGATGGATTGTTTAGCTTGGTTAAATCCCCGATCTTAAGTTAATTTATGTTTGGATGGTGCTTACTTTATCTAACCTTGGTTAATTAAACCCTATATGCTTATCTAGTAGGGAATTCTTGGATCATGTTAAGGTTTCTTGATGTGATCTAAGGCCAAGAACATGGTTAGTAATTAAGTGAATTCCTTCTGATCAATGATGGATTAAACTCAAGATCGGTAAATTTTCTTGGATTGGTTAATTTGTTAATTGCGTTTCTTTAATTCAAATGGTGTATTTTCTTTACAGATCATCAAACCCCCTTTTTAAATTATCATGATCCAATTGAATATTTGTTTTTGGATCCTTGAGACACGATTCAGTTCATTCTCTATACTACAAATTAGTTTGTGAACCTGTAAATTTTATTATTTTGACAGGTCTTGACAACCTCTTGTCACCGACATAATTATTGGAAATATAAATTTCCAACATGATTAGCCATTGGTCTTTCATTCATAAGCTTCTTCATTGTATCCAAAATATTACTTGTGAGTCCAGTCTGGATCCATAATCTTACAGGTTGTGGCACATCATTTCCATGTATTTTCAACTTCAATTGCTTCCTATATACAACAAAATTTCTTGAACGGTTCATAATCAAACTTTGAGTGATTAACCATAGAAAACTTTAGCAAAATAATATTTTAAGGCTTAATTTACACACAACTACCATTATTTATCCTAACAATTGAAATTTCCTGTCAATGTACTTCCTCTTACTTTGTGGGTTGAACAGTCAGTAAGAATTGTCATTAAGTCCCTACTGATAATTAATTAGGAAGGATATGAAAATGGCACATTTAGACCAAACAAATCGTACCAGGATGAATTGCTCAATATGTAGGAGGTACCTTTGCATTGTACCAACTTCTTTGTAAGGCTGTTAAATTGACTGGCCCGACCCTTTTAGGCTCGCTCACGACGAGTCAAGGGTTAAACAGGGTGGGCAAAAACTACCTGCGCTTAAACGGGGTACAAATTGACTAGCCTGACTCACCTTGCATCAACTCACGAGCCTAAATACGCCAGCCCGCGAAATTGTTTTATATTTTTTTACTTGTAAATTTTGAAATAAATTGAAATTTGATAATCTCAAATCAAATATTACATTACATAGATATATTATTGAATACTTTCATCTCATCTAAAAGGTTAAGAGAAATTTCAAACAAATAAATAATATAAACTTATGAAGTTTGAAGAATGTGTTTGTGTGTGGGTTGTGCCATTACTAGCCTGTGTTGTATAATACGTGCATTTTTCTTGAGAAAATTGTTTAATTAACTTTTAAATTTTTAAATTAATTTTTTTTTGGTACAAACAAATTGAAACTTAATAAAATAAAATAATGCGGGAAATTCGCAGCCCCCGAAGGTTAGCTTGTTTAACATACGAGTTAAACGAGTCGATCCAAAATTATCTGCTTTTGTACGAGTCACTAATTTTAAATCCTGACTCGTATAATTTATGTGAATAAACAGGCTGACTCGACGAGTTTGATCCATTTTGATGACCCTACTTCTTTGTCGACACAAGACTAAGTGTTTTACCTAATCAACAACTTACATATAAGAAGTTGTCTATTTATGCCACATAAGATTCTGCAATCACATGGCAGTATTCTCTCTTTAAGTTATTCTTTTAAAAGCACTCGAGGTTCCAGAAAGGACTGTTGATCACTGTTCTCCTGGGAACTTATATGGCAATCGGTGATGGTGTGATTACTCCTGCAATATCAGCTAGTTGATTTGGAGCAGCCCTAGAGCTTCTATAATGATGCTTACTTCATGACTCCTGTAAGCTATCACCAAAACTTTAGCCATTTGAAAGATGCCCAATGGCATCCATGTACAATATCACCTTTGAATTCTCCATAAATGCTACTTTGACATTATTTTGATTTGTAACAAAATCCAATAAATTGAATAAGAGTTGACTTGCATAATTGCAGTTGCTAAATTAGACCAAAGTCAGTTGCTCTGTAAAAATTTCATTTTGCATATGCATCTCATATTAGTGATTTTTATCATAGAACATCCAATCCTATGATTCCTATTTTAACATAAGCATAATATAATCAAAAGTAACCTTTTGTAGATGATAAAGTTACAACTACAACAAATGCCAAATGAAATACAATGTGATGCTGCATTTGTGAATTACCTTGAAAGAAAAGCAAGCATTCTTTCAAATGGCAAAACTAGACCATTTTTACCATTTTCCTCTAGATGAGCAAACTGTTTTCTAAATTGATCAACAACACTGTAAAGAAATGCACAAAAAAAAAAAGAGTAAGAAGAATATGATAAAGTAGAAGATTTGAATTGAAAGCTATCAAGGGGGAAAACAAAAGATAACATGACATAAACAATTGAAAACCAATTAATCAGGAAATTAAAAACCTTGAATAAATAAAATTAGTTCTCTTTGTTCCATCCATGTAGTCCTTTAATAGTTGAGGATGATGCTCTATAATTTGAAGAAAAATTAGCTCTCGAATTTCTTCCTTTGTGTATGATGCTTGATTGCTCGCAAATAATAAATTTATATTACATATGATTTATATAATATAAAAATATATATGATGAGATATAAATTAATATTTAAATATTTTTATCTTATGTACACGCTTGAGTGGCGTTAATGGCAGGAATTGGTCTGGTTGATGGCCACGGTGGCGATGCCTTCTACTTCGGCGGTGGTGTTCTGGTGGTTGTAATTTTCTACTGTGCTAGTAGGTAATAAAACAAAAAAATCATCGATGAAATGAAAAACAAAAAAGAAGAGATTTAGAGATCATCGAAAAGGTAGAGCCATTGCGTTCTCCTTGGCGAACGACAGAGAAAGGAAGCCAATTTCATACGCAACTTACATGCAATAGAAGAAAGCAAATCCAGCAAGCCATAAAAAAAACCCCCACCTTGAACGAAACCCACCAAGTAGAAGTGAAGCGGAATGGAGAAAATGTACATAAACCGTGAACAAAATTAAACCAAAATCAAACAAAAAGGAGAAAAATAGTAACAAAAAATTTAGGAAAAGGGGAATAAAACAGTAAACTAAACTCATCAAAACCATACAATATGGATGGTGCTGTCAAAGAGAAACTCAAATGGATGGGTCATTTCGTTCTCCTCCATTTGTGCTTTAAACTGAGAGAAAGAAAAGATAACAAGATTGGCGAATTTGTGGGTAGAAGGAAAGTGCAATGGAATTGGAAACAGGGATTTGAATGAGAAAAAAAAATTAAAAGGATCAGGGATCAAGGAGTGAGAAGAGAGAGAATGAGTCAAAAATGAAATTCAAAATAATAGATATTGGGCCAAGAAAAAAGAAAGGCATTGGGAATTGGAGAAAACAATTGCTCTTTTCTCTAAAAATAAAGGAATAAGTAGGAAAGGGATACCAATAAACACAAGTTGCCGTTTTCAATAGAAGCTCATAAAAGTGATAACAGAAAATCATAAATATATATGATATAAATATTAAAAAAAACAAATTTACAATTCAAACATATCTTATTTAAAATCGGGTGAGAAAAAACATGTTAAACAGTAAATATAGTATTGGAAGTTGTAAATTGATTTAAAAGAAAAAACATGAAGGTCAGATGAAGAGCTTAGAAGCAATAGAACTTATTGTGCATGCACACATGTCAAAAGAGAATGCAAATTGACAGATTTATCTAGGACAAATGTCAACACAAAATTATAAATGTTAAAAAAGAAGTGTCAAATGGTAGAATTTTTGTTGTCACATGACAACTTTAAACTTGTTAGTTTGTTTTATATATAATATTAGATTAGATAAGCTACTTTTGAATCTAACAAGTGACGTTGAATTATTTTTTTTCCCACTAAAAGTGAGGAAGGGGCGAGTTGTTTTTCCCAACTTGCTAGGCATTCCAACGAGGGTGAATTTTCCTTATTCCTAGAAGTGAAGGTAGACTTGTGGGGGCAAGCTTTTACTCTCACTAACCCCAAACCTCCCCTGCACCCTGCCCTACCTTATCCCATGGGTTTTGGTGTTAATAACCCAAACACGCCTGTATGCATGAAAGTCCTACAAACTTGTGTCATACCTGTCCCACCTTTATGAAAATTTTAAACCGGGATTATTTCAATACTCATCTTTTTTTGGGTTATCAGTACCTAAAGTGAGTTATTAAACATTCATTAGTTGATATTTATATTTAATAGACTGTCAAATATTTATTATGAAATTAACAGTCAATAAATGATTGACAACTCACCCTGAGTACCAAATCCATCAAGATACTATAGCAACTCCCCACATAAATTTATCCAAATACACTGCAAACTTGCATAGAAAAGTTTCCTCTTAAAAGCTGGCAAATAATTGAAGTAATGTAGAACTAACCAAAAGAGATTATTCAAATGAGAAAGCTTGCACATAAAAATTTCCTTATAAACCATAAAAATAGGGCTGGAAAAGTTAGGAGGGAGAAAAAGAATAATATTGAATAACCAAGAATAAAACACATTGTTTTATCCATATATATAAAGAAAAATATAAAATAGTTATATATTTGGTTACTTTAAAACCTGCACCCAAATCGCCCACAAACATAAGCTTTGTTTGTTTCAGATTTTCTCTAATGCCATTGGGCTTTTGCACAAAGTCCAATGTACATTTACTAAGCTACAAATACTTCTTTCAACAAAATGGACATTCGCGTTTACTCAACAGGGCAACCAAACAAGCAAATAAACAACCTTAACTCACCCAAAGTCATACAAGGCGAGTTGGGCTAGATACTTGCATAGTATGTGGAAGGGAGAATGACTTTTTAGTTCTTCTTGTGGAAGATAATACCAGTTTGGTTCGGCTTGAAAAATTAATCAAATATTTAACTACATTAACCAATAATTTATATATGGTTAACCAATAATTTATGTTCATTTTAATACTTGATACGTGTTTAACAGTATATAAATTATTGGTTAATATAGTTGAATACTTGGTTAATTTTTCAAACCAAACCAAAGAATAATTATCTCTCACAAGCTGCACTATTTAGTCATTTTTCTTATGTGGAAATTGCCAAGCCTAGTTGGAGAAACTTTTGACTTGGGTTGAAGAATGTTTGACACCATATCTCTTGTTTTAGAAGTTATATAACACGTATCATATATAGCTTTTTTTTCTTCTTATTTTACTAAATACATTATAAGTAGGAGCCATCAAAGCCTAACAAGATGAGAGAGAGTGTAAGAGTTAGCAAGAGTAGAAAATGACACTCAGTGAAAGAAAGAACATGCCGAGAAATCGGAGAGATAAAGGCAGTCATCATGCTTCTAACAGGCGTATGCCTCGATTATCATCAAGTATGTACTTCTAAATTTCTCTAATTCATCTTAACTATTTTCTAATTCAATTTTGCTTTATTATTAGTGTCAACATCATCCTTCTTTGTACTGATAAGAATAGTAAAGTAGATTTTTTTATGCATATATACCATTTTGTTAAGTTTTTGGATTAATAAATTTGCATAAATAATTAACTTTCACAGATTCTTGCATAATAGCTTTTTGTGAATTAACAATTTCTCATCAAATGTTCTCATTGTATTTTTTGCCACAGCATGCCAAGAGATTGGTTGATTGACTGATAAAAGGATTTGTCCCGATTTAATGCTTGGGTTTCAATCTTAGTCATAATTTTTTTTTGGTGAGTAATGTCTTGAAAGCACTTCATTCATAAAATGCATTCGAATCGACCCAGATCAAGAGCGGAATCAAAACAATTCGTTTAATGATGTCGATTGATAGCTTATATTTTAATATTTTGATAATCTTTTCACTGTAGATCTAACCGAAATATAGATAGAAAAAATTTCATCTATGGGTAGGGCGACCCCCTATAGTCCGCATAGTTTCGCCCCTAACATAGATGTAAAGAGATCCTTTTGAATGAATATGATGTGACGGTGAAAAGGGTAAAATTCGTGATGTAGCAAAATTTTTCTTAATATTTTTTTAGAATAAGCATATATTTAAGTTCTTTAAAGATATATACAATATTATATAAATTTTTTATTTATAAATATATTAAATTTATCATTCAATAACATATTTTTATCATTAAGTTGATATTTAAAATGACATTAAATTATTTATTAAAAGACAAAATTAATAACATTAATTATTACTTAATGATCAATTTAATGTCACTGATAAATAAAAAATTAATGTGATATTATATATATTTTTTAAGACTAAAATAAATATTTACTTAAATAAAAAAAATTTGTTTATAAGAGCATGAACATTGACCGAGCTAAAATAAATACATACTAAATGTCAATCCTGATCTATACCAAATTCAAACAATTTATTTCGAGATGTCGATTGTTTATATACTTAATATATATATATATTGTAGATCTAACTAAAATAGAGAAAAGTTTTCGTCTCTGGGGTGCGGCTACGGGGGTCCACATAGTTCTGCCTCTGACCCTAATATAGATGCATTGACCTGTTTTTAGATGAATGTGTGGTGAAAAGGTTAAAATTCATGTTGTAGCCTAATTTTTCCCATTGCTTCTTCAATAACTTGAAAAAAAAAAAAACAAGAAATATTATGAACATTGACCCAATTATCTGTAAATTGTTTGGTAATTTGTTAATTCTATGTCTTTCAGTTCAGTTATATTTCTTTGATTGGGGTGATGATACTATTCTTAATGACATTGAAATTCGTGGAATTCGAAAGGAAAGTTGAGAAAATGAGCTTATCTGATATCAAAAGGATAATGCTTTTAAAGATTTACATTTCTTGTATACGGTTTCCTTATAAAATAATTAGTGTAAGAAGCTAGTGTCGTCTCTCAAATTCTTATATCATGTTTATGTGATGCTCGTTAAATCTCTTGGCTAATATGATTTCTCATGTCCTACGATTTTAACCTCTGGAATAATTAATTGACAGTTTTGCAAGACTAAATCTTTGACATTGATATATATATATAGAAATTCATTTATACCAAGTGTAAGTTTTGATATACTTACATTACTCAATATTTTTTTATAAAATGTGAATTTAACTAATCCAACCGCTTGAATCATATGTTATTATTTTAATGATCATGCATACTAAATTTTAAATAAATCAGACATATATAATTATCTAATCTAATAGTATACAATTTATTTATATTTTAAAACTGTATTATACGTTAAAATAAAGTAATGCGATGAAGTATCAAATAATTTTTTAATTGTAAGAAATTTTATAGGGTTGATCTATTTTGTGAGAACTTTCAATTTAACGGCTGGATTGGTTAAATTCACATTTTACAAAAAATTATTGAGTGGTGTAAGTGTGTCAAGACTTACACTTTGTGTAAGTGAATACCCACTATATATATATAAGATTCTTATAGAGGAGGATATCAAGTTATAGAGGAGGATATCAAGGGGAGAGGAGATTTAGAGAGTGAGATGAACAAATCATGATCATTGAATTATACATGAATGATCAAGATTAAAATATAAAATCATATGACATTTAAGTAACTTTTAATCTTAATCATTCATATAAGATTCAATTATCAAGATTGACTCATCTCATTTATCATAATAAGATAATCCTATCACTCGGTATAACCAATATATATATACAACAATTTGGTGACATGAACAGTGTAGTTATTTGTTGATGGATCTTGAGTATCTGAGCTGTCGTGAATTTCGTTTTTGAGCTGAGTGATGAAATATGTCATTTGGATATATGATTTTAACTTTCTTATTAAGATTTGATGAGTCATCCCCACTGGGTTCAACGAGCCCTTGGTTTGGCTACACAAGTCTTTTACTTGCCTTTAATGTGTATATTATTGTTAAGGAGAGAATAATTTCAGAAGTTTAAAGTGTTTGAACTTTGAAGAACATTTGTGAACGGCTATTATAGATGTCTCTGACACACACTTCATTCAAAAGCTCCTTTGGATTTGAAAAATAGATTAAAAATAATAATAATGATAAGTCTACTCAAATTTGTGTTGAAATTTTAATTCAATTAAGTGAATAGGGTGGCAAAATCAAACCCTTAAATATTTGGTTAAAATGACTCTCATATGATTTCACAAATTAGTTATTTAAAAAAATTAAAAGAGGATTCAGAAATAGTTTTATTGATGTCTCTGACCTTTTTTTTTCCCTTGACCTTATTCTTATTTAAAATCTCAAGAAATTATATATATTTTTTATATACTTGGGATTCAAACTCGAATTAGGAGAGAGAGAACACCCACTTCACTCCCAATTATTAGTTATTACCAAGTGGTTGACCACAAAATCAAACGACTGATACCAGAAATTCTATTTTTTGATGCAGTAACTTTCCTGACTCTTTTTCTTGGTATTTGTTTATATCTAGAAAGATTGAGCAAGTAGTATTACTCTGTTACAAATTGTGGCTTAGATTTATATCAATGTGATTATGAGTCAAGTTTGGTGGGTACTAGCTAGCAACCCCGACGTTAAAATAAACTGACTCTAAGAAAGCAGGTTCTCACAACTTTATTGACATGGGTTGTAATGGCCACCAAACTCAGCCAAGTGATTTAAGATGGGAAGTCCCTATTCGTTGTGCGGTCTATCCTGGAATTTTTGTGTGACTCACGTCTATGAGAGGGATAAATATTATTTTCAGTCTCACTTTTGTAGTTCACCCAATCCAACATGTTCTTGGATGAGTTTCTAATATAATCATATTAATAACCTCATTGTACATGCAGGTATAACTCTCTCACTCTATAATATACTATCTGGATGCATATGATTGTTGTTCTTTTATTCATGCAGGCACTGAACCAAAACGCTCAAAAGCCCGTCGTGGGAAAAGGAACCTCACTGAAAACAGTGATAATCAGAAAGAGTTGCCAGAACTTACAAGTGAGCTGCTAGAGCTAATTGCTAAACGACTAAATGTGGTAGGCTTCTGTGCATTTGGTGCTGTTTGCAAGAGCTGGCTGGAAATCTGTGATGGATCAAAAGAAGATTTCTTGGAGTCCCAAGCACCAATGGCAGTGCTCATATCAGCCCATGCCAAGCGAGCCTGCCATTTGTATGACATGGCTAATGGCAAGACACAGAAGGTTATGCTGCCTAACTTTATTGGCAAATTTTATGCTGGGTGCTCAGCAGGATACGTGATCATGGAAGACAAGAATTGTCAAATTTCGCTTGCAAATCCTCTTACTGGACATGAACTGAATTTTCCTAGACCACCGTTAGCCCTTAATGAGAAAATTATCCATGACCGCATCATCCTCGCTTCAACTTTGTCCTCTAGAAGTTTTGTCATCCTAGCCCTCTGCTCGAGCAAGCGTGATCTACAGGTCTTTCATTCTAGGAACAGTCATTGGCTTTTTTGCACATTTTGTGGACAACCTTGGGTGGACATAGCAATTTTTAAGGGTCAAGTTTATGTTATTACAAATAAAGCTCAGTTTGGGGAAGTGAGGCTGAAAGCAACAGACACTACAAATGGGAAGTTTACTTGGCTGGCAGTGAGAAATACCCCTACTGTGAATTCCCATGATCTCAAGTTGGTGGTTTCAGATAACCAACTTCTAATGGTTGATTTTGTTCCTGAGAAGCATTTTAATATTTACAGGATGGACTTTGAGGCAATGGAGTGGGTTAAGCTGGATAAGTTGGGTGATCAAGCTCTCTTCTGGGGGGGAAAGTGGGGTTCTGCAATAAGGAAACCAGGTAGGTGGGGAGGCCGAAGCAACTGTGTGTATCGTATGGAGACTCTATCCACCATGTGCTGCATATATTCAATGGAAGCTAAACTGATTGACAGGTTCCCACTTGTGGAAAACCCAGCTACTTCTAAGCTGTGTTCACATGGTTGGTACTATCCACACCAGTGCTTGAAGATTGATTATCTTGTGGATGATTAAGGAATGAGGATAGGATAGAATGTGGATTCCGCAAAAATTGTTCTATCTATGATTTACTTTCATTTTCCAGTTTTCTTCAGATTTTTTTTTAAAATCTATTTAGACTTCGTCTATAACTACTAAGAACTTATATTTGGTTGTGTTATCTCAAAGATATGAATGTCTGAAGTTGCTTGTTCATTGATAATGTGATAATACTAGACTAGGAAGAACTACGATCTCATAGTGAAAACAACAGGCCATAAATGCTATTGGCCTATTGCTACATAAACAATTAATTACACATTGATAGTTTACACTTTTTCTTTGTCATTATTTTTGGATGGGGGATTACTCTGTTATTTATATTTTTTTCATGATATTGGTACCCGTAAATTGTCAAGTATATATTAGTTATTATTTTCATTTAATAAAATTTTAAATATTTATTATAAAATAAACAATTAATAAATACTTAGTAACTTATCTTGGATACCATATCCATTAAAGTACCATAATAACTCCATTTCTGGATTTATGCATAGGTAACATCAAACTTTTCTGCAAACATCCATTTGCTATAAATTTTTGCATGGTTTTAAGTTTTTGTTTCTCTAATTTTTGTCTGAATAGAACTTTTCTTTGCTCGTCAAAGGAAAAGTCATGTCTAAAGGGAGATTAGGTCCACAAATAACAGGATTTAATGTATCAAATATCGGACTAATAAGTTAAAATAACACATTATTTATGAAATATCTCAAATAGTATATATGAAGACTGAAGTAGTTCTATACTTTCACAACATAAATAAATAAAAGTAAAATAAAAGGCTGTTTGGAACTCAAGGCATAGGAAAGACCAAAATAGGAAATCGGTACGAACTGCTAAAATTGTGTAACCCTCACCAATTCATACAGTTCACATCGATTTGATAAAAAATTTCCGACTTTGGGGGGAAACAAATTTTAAACAATTGGTTGTTTTTTTTTATACAATTGGTTGTTGGATAATTGGATTGGTTCTTGCATTTTTCAATATGACTGGCGTTCTAGTCTCATTTTCTAATTATTTCGTGGATCAACAAATTACCCTTATTAAGATTTCTTGCAAGAGAAAATTGAACGTATAGCTAAACCATAACAAAAAATAAAAACTCAAGTCCTTGAACATCCAAAATCTGAAATATTTTTGTCCTTGTAAAGTTTCAGGAATATATATATATATCATACACACACAAATATCGTAGGACTATTGAGACTCCTCTTTATTTATAAGCACTTTTTTATAATTATTTTAATTTTTATTTCCTCAATTATCATTTAAGTTCTTTTCTTTTAAGAAATTAAACTTATATTTATTCAAAAAAACTTATATCATTATCTATCTATACATATTAGATCTAAATTCTTTTCTATTATAACTTTTTTTAACAATGTCATGATAATTTTATTTAAATATTACTTCTATAATAATATTATTCTTTATAAAATCACAAATAAATTTTAGTCCCAAATCATCTTTTAATGGATTTATAATATTAATAACTAATATTTCTCATGGCAATACTATTTTATTTTATTTTATTTTTTATATTTACTAATTGAATAAATATTATTTAAATGGTCACTAAAAGATCATATACTTGACGCGCGTATGTAGATGCCCATGACTCTGCTGCGAGTAGGGGATGTGCGACTACATAGACACCTGCGTGATGGCTTGAACTGATAGGAGATAGGGTTTGTGTGGAGCCATGGCAGCGTGAATCCTCGAGGCTTGGGCCAGGCGAAAGATTAGGTTTCGGTGGAAATGAATCTTGGGTCTTACACTCATGGGGTTTAGGTTATGTAGGTGAACGGGCTAAGTGATGGGTTAGTGGTGGTTAGGTGAGGTGGGCCATGTCCTTTAAAACCAAAGTGAATGTTTTTCAAAACAATTTATGTTATCTAATTTTTCAATTTTTTTTGGTATTTTTTTTCAATTTTTTTATTAATTTATGTTTTGATTTTGATTATTGTAAATTTTAAATTAATAAAAAAAATTGTGACCTGTACAGAATACGATGTTTACAAAGACCACTTGTTTTATTTTTTCCAAACGGTCACTTCACTACCTAGATCGTTTTAAGAATTTGGCCTCCCGACACTACGGAACGGAACTATAATTTGTTTGGGCACCACCAGACGGTGACTCCTGCTCCTGAAAAAGTATGTCAATAGTCAGTCCCCATCTATTTGGTTCTTTCCTGATCATCAGTCCAAGCACCATCAAAATCATTGAGCCTAGTCACTCTTCTTCCTACATTTGGTTAGAATTTTCACGTGAGGGACGGGTGCTGCTATCAGCATAAGAAGGGATTAGAGCTATATTATCCCATAGCTCATTGGATGCCGCCTAACCTTGAAGATACATGCACTTTATTCACATCCTTTAAGAAACATCTAAAATGATGCTATAAACGGCTCGATTACACTATAGATTCTACTGCAATTTTATAGATGCCTGCAGTAGGGTTGGGTGAGATACTGTGATATTTCTACCCTTTTGCAGTCGAGCACACAGCCTAAAGAATATATCTCTGTTTCAGAAATCTGAGTGAAAGGATATTGAGAACAACATTGCAATTCCTTCCCCATGCCACACAAATTGCCAAAACCCTACAGGATATCAGTAAACTCCATTTGTTTCAAACAACAGCGGGAAAAGAGGGTATTTTCCTTGAGAACTCAACATATTACTGCATTATGCTTGGTAGATAGAGCATACATAAATGAGCAAAGAATGCAGTATAAAATTGTAAATAGTTGATAAGTAAAGACAAGTCAGCATCCTCCCAGCTAATTCACGACTTAACAAGGTTTTTAATCACAGACGCACTCTTCCATTTGGGAGCAAAATAAACCACTCCCCTACTCGCAGCACCGGGGAAGAAAAGAAAGGAAAAGGCTAATGGACCAAATCTACCTGCATCATTCACAACACCATAAAATCTTCTATGAACCTTAAATGTTGAATTTTTGTGGAACATCAAAGTCATCAAAGTCATATCTCTGTCTCTCTCTCCCAGCCTGAGTACAGAGTTACTCTCGTTAGTTATCAATATTTTACATACAAGTTTAGATAACAGGATGGAAACAATTAAACACGCTCACCTTAGACAAGTACAACTGATCACATGAAATTTGTTCATCCATCATAGTTAGTTTCCTTGATAGTGCCATTATCCTGGCCAGTAATTAAGAAAATTGGTTTAGTACAAAAGGAGGGACATATTGGAACAGATCACAACCAAATTAACCATTAAAATTATTAATTGAAAAAACTTTTGCAGCATATTTTCACTTGGAAGTTTTCAGGTGTAACTTACAGGTTGTCTTATCAGACAGTACAGGAAAGTCATTGTGATTAATTTGCTTAACATTAAAAATACCAAAAGCATACCTCTGGATTGATGAATCAATATGCTCAATCATCTCACATGTTTTATACTGTTCAGGATCCTCTAAGAATCTCACCATTCCATCCTTCTGGTTGATGGTTGCGTATATCTCACCATCCTGAATCTGTAGTTCAGGAATTTGTTACTAATGGTAAAATGTTAATGATAAATGAAGATGACTAGAAAATATAGCATTCTGAGGACCACCATTTGCAGCACATGCATTTCAGCTTCCTTGGGGCAATTTAACTGCACCGTGTTGGCTATATCTTGGAGGGAAAGAGTCAAGTATGTCTGGGTCAATCTCTGAATATTCCGCTTATATATGGATGATACAACCTGCTTAACCAGTCCAAGATTGTTGTCCTGAAACAAGAAGAAATTTCCAGAGTAACTATCAGTCTGTCACATAAACAGACAATTTCAGAGAAAGCTTACTAAGTAACCAAAGAACAGAACGGAAAGTTAGACTCAGTGCAGAGCCAGGCTTCTAGTCAAAATGCCTGATGCTTCAAATAAAGGATAAGTATGTGAAAGAACCCACAGTTTCGAACTTGTCTGCATTTGTCTTGACATACGCCTCTAATTCGGCAATTTTCCCAGTGCCATAACTATTTGCCAATTCAATGTAAGGCTGCTCAAATGATGGAAAAAAAATAGAAGTTAACACGACTCAAGTTATTAAACCCCAAAATATATGCTTGGAAGGCATGTAAAATGAAATTCAGAAATGTGCTTTGAATTAATGAACCAAAATAGCAAATAGAAAGTTATGCTTTCATTCAAGTTGATAGTACAAGAAAATAATTCTAAATAAGCAAATCTATGAATGAGAATAAATTGAGAATAAATTGAGGCCTGCAAACAGAAACCTAGAAGGGCAAATACTTGCAGGCATATTGTGGTAGGGGCTTCTCATTGGATGCCTATAATATACATGAGTACTTATGAAACAATTAGATCGTCTCAATATTGCTAAACAAGAAATGCTACTTGTACTCTGCACCTGGGTTCTATATGCATGCAAGCTTGCATTTCAAACTCAGTCACTATTCTGTTACTCCACACAGAAATGACAGATTCCAAAAATCCTATTCACACAGGTCAGATAATGTTCAGTCTCCAGAGAATAAGAGGATGAGTAAATCAAGTACTCTAAGACCCAGAAAAATCTTTGTCCATCACTCACAACATATGTCCAGATCACGAACAGAAATCTAATTAAAAAAATGAAGTTCTCTTGTACATTGAAAACTTCTAAAAGTCTCAACTAAATCAGATGTCATTCCCTTTAATCGAGAAAAACAAAAAGCTGTCATTGCCTAATATGAAGCGGGAGAACCCAAGCAACCAAGTAATACCACAGCTAGCAACAACAGACACATTACAATTGGAAAAAGAAAATAGAAAGGAAAACAAAAAACTTTTAGAAAGTGAGAGAGCATAATTTTTCTTAAAGGAATTAATGGGCTCCTAGCAATGCATAGTTTAACAACATGCTCAAAATATAGCAAGAAGTATGAGCATCAATGTAAATATTTTGTTCAAGAAAAAGTCAAATGCTTCCCCTGTTTTCTCTAACCTCAACTGAATTATAGTCATACCTGACAAAAGTTCTTTAGGTTCCTTTGAGCGGCTGAAGAGGAATACTTAGGAAGACTGGTAGAGAACTGCCACCAAACACATCACAGGTCAGCTGATTAGCTCCTCATACAGATTAAAGGCTAAATAGGTCAAAATGAGAAAAAGCCCATGGACAGAGTGTTTTCTTCTGACAAATGACAATAAAGATGACATTTTTTGAATGTGAAGCATGAGGACATATTTGAGGTGCAATCTCTTAAAGAAATGAGACAAGATATTTATCACTTCTTTCTTATTTCTTTTTGGGGATTAAAAAATTAATTCTCAACATAATATAAGAGCATAATTGTAATTTAATACCTTCATTATGCCACGTCAAGTATAGAGGCAAGAAAGAATATAAATGCTTACCTGTCCATGACGAATGAGAGAAACCAATATATATTTTTTGTAAGCTTCAACAGCTATAGCATTTATGGTAGACATTGGAGCAGTTACAACCTGGAAAATATAACCCATAAGGTACTACAAGGATCGCTGAACCAAAAGGTTATTATTAGAATAAACCATGACCAATATAAGTTGCAGCTGTATGACTATGTAGATTACTTACATTATGCAGAAGGTCCAATGCCTTCTGAAAGCGCTTCTGTCCAATGCATATCATACCCCTGTTAGAAAGTCAAAAGTCAGACACAGTATGCAAATTCCTCATTAAGAACTCATGACCAGAAGCATGTTCTAAATCACTAAATCACTAAATGCAGATGTGAATGTGAGTACTCATTAATCTGATCCATGTGCATTTCAATTTAATTATGACCAATAGCAGATAAGAGAATAATTTCCAGTTGTCATATCCCATTGCATTTGAATAGTCATGCATTTGCAGGGAACTACAGAGTCGAGAAGATAAAGATCCAAGGAAGACAGAAAACTACAATGCATGTCAACGCAGATGCTGAGTAGAGGCTTGGTTATCTTTCGTCTTTTCACATTGAAGGTGTGTTACTGTGCTTGGTCAGAAACATGGATAATCTGAAAGTGGGATAATTAGACAAAAGAGTGGAATGGAGAGGAATGGAAAGATTTTAATTTCACTTGGTAGTGCTTGTTAGAGTCTTAGAGAAGGATGGAAATGAGAGGACCAAAAATTATTTTCATCCCTCATGCTTTATGGTAGTTAAATCCAAAAGTATCTAGTTAGAAAACTAATCTTATATGAGAAATGAGAGGAGTGAACTGTGACCGTTTCTTACACCAATGAATAATTTTTTATACAATATAGATGTTGCAAAATCCATTGTTGTATTGAATTTTTTGTATCATGCATATCACGCTCATAAAGTTTCATGTAAATCCAATATTACTTTGTACTCATCTATATCACAAAATTAATATACAATATGCTTTCCAAATAAATAAATAAAAAGTATCCATTTGATCACATACTTATAGTACTTTAAATTTTATATAAATTTTGACACGCAACATTAATGTGACACTTGGTTGTAATTCAATGATCGGATTGATTAAAATCATTTTCTAAGGAGATATTAGATGGTGTAACTGTGTCAAATCTTATACCGATGTCAACATATCCTGACCCTACCCCCCCACCCCCACCCCCACCCACCCACACACACACATAATATTTATACCATACTAATAATATTGTCACCATATTTTCATCTCAAATTTGAGATACAATGTTGACAAGGTTAGAATGCAAGTGGTGGACTATCCATTTTCATTCCTTTTTTCTTAATTTCATACCGAGCAAGCATGTGGTGATTTTCACTTCTTTCATTTACATTCATACCAAATACACCGTAAATAAGATCCATATAAAAATATATAAAAAGTATAAGGTTTTCAGCAAGAAAAACATAAAACCTATGGACAACTTGTGTTTAAGTTGCCCTAATAATCAATATTAAAAGCTGTGGAAAAAAAAAACAGAAGACTATTTAGGAAATCAAAGAAATAAGAAACAAAGAAAACAATGTTTCAGCAATAAAAATAATTTCAAATAACATTCCTTCCAGAATTTAGTTCAATCCTGAAAATTATCAATAGCAATTCCTAAGCGAAGCCCCCTAAATAAGCCTTTGTTTCTCCAGATTATAAACCGGCATCTTAAAACAGAAGGGAAGACAAAATCCACAATATACTTGTTTTCTGAAAACTCTCCAAATAAAATTTTCTGAACTAATTTGGTAGTGTGCTTTTCCACTATTTTTATATTTCCAGTAGTAGCTTCTTGAAGTTGAGAACAAGCCACTAATAAACACATATATCCAAACAAGAGAGATGACAACCATAAAAAATAAGCACTAATAAGCATAGATGAAAACTTCAAAGATGCAATTCTCTAAAGTTAAATGCCATGAGAGAGTTCCACAAGGCATACCATACCACTAATGTAAAAAACAGAACACTACCAAGATCTAAATTGCGACAAGAACAAATCCAATAAAATATTATCAACGATTCAATTTTGAAGAAATTACAGTATATTCCATAAATTAAAACTTAGTACTAAAATATTATCCACATCTTTTTTTTTCCACAAAAAGAAAGAAAGGAAGAAAGCATGGTTTTAAATAGCGGTCCACAACCACAATTGCGGCTGCAATATTGCGGTTTTGGAGGTCTCCTCAACTGCAACAAAGCCGCAATTGCAACCGCATCGGCCACATTTTCCTGCAATTGTAAGTAATTTCTATGATCTCAACCCCAACCACAATTTAAAACCGAGGAAGAAAGCAACTTACCCATAATAACAGTAGAGAAAAAGGTCTCTGGGTTGATCTACTTCGAAAACGTCATCATCCAATATGGATATACCAGTTTTGTAGCACTTTGCCAACAAGCAAAGCAGAAGAAACTCTGAATGTAAGGGAGTCAAGTGTTCTGTGGAGATTTGAAGTTTCCTAAGAGCAGCAAACAAGGGAGCCAACCCCCTTATGGGAGCTTCCAGCAGCATTACTAGGTCCTTCAACCTCTTACATACAAATATAACTACAACAATCCACAAATAAAAAAAATTATGCAAGGAAGACAGCAATAACAATGACAGGAGCTTTCTTTGGTACCCTATAACTAGTAATTAATGATTAATATTCAGCAACGTATCCCCTCCAGTTGAAATATTAATATTGAAATATAAATAAAATAATCATGTTTCAACTAATTGTGACTTAATATATAAATAAAATAATCATATTTCAACTAAGTGAAACATCGGCTCAAATATTGACCAATAATTGTGAAAAGGTTGCGATACCGAAAAGAAGGGTAGAAACCTCCAACATGAATATAGTTCAAATTCAATACAAACTGCATACATTTATCGGGTGCCAACCGAATTTGCTCTGCGTTGCAAGCATTGATAAATCTGGTAATAATCGGAACCACTGTCTCAGCTTGCTGCTTCGAAATTGAACTAGCCGTGAACGCTTCTCTGTGACCATAAACGTATGCCCAATTCGAAAAAATAAAATAAATTAAAAACGACATCTTTCAATAACAAAACAGCCAAAACAAAATTGGAAATACAAACAACACAAGTTCTAACTAATTAACCAGTGATAAATTTTCTTCGATTCAAACATAAAGAATCATGATTTTAGGTTTCTTTAAGAAACATAAGGAACAAAGTAAGACCTAAAAAAATAGAAGAAATTGAGAGAGAGAGAGATTACAGGATATAGAGAAAACCAAGAGAATGGTTGGAAGGGTCAAGCTGGGTTAGAAGGGGAGATAACCGAGTCGACTCGGAGCGGAGCGAGTCATCGGCTTGCTTCAAGATGCTGTGAAGGCGAGCGATGTCGCCGGCACTGCTTGAAAGCCCTTGAATTTGGGCAACCAGAGCGTCGAGAGGGTCCATGCGATTCACTCACTCGTTCCCCCGATCCCAACTCACTGATAATCACTCTCTCTCTCTCTCTCTCCTTCCCTGGAGGGTGTGCTTACGTTTTTTGGTTATGGAGCCGAGTCCAGCGCTTCAACTCACTGGAATCGTGGGCCCAGATTTTATCCAATGGGCCCCTATAGTCTGGGCTTTAATAACTTTTATTTTGGTTTTGGAAACTTTGCTTTGATGCCCTACCTAATCTTTTGGGTTCAATTATTTGTAATCCTAAACTTATTTTCAAGCTTTAATTTATTTATTTTTTCACATTTTATTTAGGTCAATGTACAACTTATCTCATTGTTTTTTTTTTTTTTTTTGGAGTCAAAGTTTTTTTTTTGAGTCAAAGTTAAGAGTGTAATTTTCATCTACTGTCAATGATAAGAAATTTTACACTATCATTTAATGATTTGTTGACACATTATTAAAAATATTAAATTTCCTAAGTAGTTATTGTAATAGTCAAACTCATTTAATAATTTATAAACAAATGATTTGAGGATAATGTAAATTTTTTTTAATTGATAGTAAATTAAAATTAAATTCAAGTTAAAGGGATGGATGTGAGATTATCTATTTTCAAAAAACAACACCCTATATAATATAATTCTCACCCTTATTATTATTTGTTTAAATCAATGTTGTCAAAATTCGAAGAAATTGAATAATTTGACTAGTTTGATTGTGAATCACACACTTAGATAATTTTGATTTAGTCTTATAATTAAATTTATGGTCAAATAATTTTAAACTAGTCAAAATCAATCAAAATTTCATTGAACCGTCTGATTCATTCAATTAAATATTTTATAAATGTTTTTATATATTTTATATTGTTAGATGTAGATTATTTTTATAATCCCATCTAATTTGATCGATTAGTTTAAACAATTAAACATAAACCAAAATTTTCACTTATTCACTATGACCCTATTTGGATAAGCTTATATGTAATTTATTTGGGCTTATTTACTATAATAAGCACTTATAAAATATTTTTATTCTGTTTGATGAATTTATTAAAATTGCTTATGAAAATCTTATAAATTGTTTTAGGCTTATTTTCATAAACTAAAATTTTAAGCTTATGAAAATAAGGTTTTGTGAAAGCTAAAAATATCTTTAAGTACTGGTTATTTTTCTAATAATTTTTTATAAAATTAACCTTAAGAATTGACATAATTCATAGTATATTCTTCAAATACTCAATATTTATTTTAAAATATTTATTCAAACACTATTTAATTTATTTTAAACAATGCTTATGACAATAAAATAATTTATTAAATAAGTTATATCCTAATAAATATTTATATAAATTATTTATCCTTTCGGAGGTATATCTTAACATTGGTTTAAGTACGTATTTGGATTAGCTGTGAAGAAAAGATTATGTTAAAAATCGTTTATGCATATAATCGATTTTCAAGTAAATCAATTATGAGAAAATTAATTTATGTTTAGATATGTTAATTCATAATTGATTTTAAAATAAAGAGTTTTGTTTGAATTATATGAAAAAATCGTTTTTATGTATTAAATTACCAACAAATATATAAAATGATTGAAAAATTTATTTGATTAATAGTAAATAAGAATTTTTCTCTTAAAACTTTTGAAATAATCTGAAATTAAATAATTAAAAGCTTATAATAAAAACTTTTTTAAAAAAATAATTTTAATTATGAAAAAATAATTTTAACTTATAATTAATTTTACACTTTAAATAAACAGAATAAATTTTAAATAAAAATAACTTTTAATTAAAAAAATAATTATTCCAAAAAATTAAGTAAAAACAAATATCCTGAAACTCTAAATAGTTAACAAAATTTAAGATATAGTTTTCACAAAACACCAACGAGAAAATATGTAAAAGCCCGGAGGGGAGAAAGAGTTTAATTTTTATCTGAGTAAAGATTTTTTATATTATTATCTAATCATATATTGTCAAATCATTAAAAGAGTTTGACTATCATAATCACTATCCAAAAAATCTAACTATAACTATTTTAGTGATGTGTGTGTTAACACGTAATTGAACAATATAAAGAAATTTTACTCTCCTATACAAATTAAAAGCCATAATTTGTTTGATCTCTTATTTTGGGGAGCGAATGTATGTGTTTAGAAGGAGGAGGAAGCAACCTGAAGGTGCAGTAGGCAAGAGATCAAAATCAGATTTGTGGAGAGAGAAAAGAAGATAAAAAACAATGGCGGATTATCACTTCGTGTACAAGGACGTAGAAGGATCCTCCACTCAATGGGACGATATTCAGACAAAGCTTGGAAATTTGCCTCCAAAGCCACCAGCTTTCAAGCCACCACCCTTCACCCCCGCCTCAGATCCCGATTCCCTTCCCAAAGATAAGGCATGGGTTGATGCCAAAACCGAAGATGAGCTCGAAGACCTCGAAGACGATCTTGAAGATGATCGATTCCTTGAGGAATACAGGTTCTTCGCCACTTTTCTGATCCATAAATAAATTCCCATGTATTCCCTTTTTTTTTTCCTTTGTGGGTAGTTTTTGTTTGCCCCGAAGATGATAAAAAATGAATAACGACGGAAGAAAGTTATTTTTTTTTTGGTGACTTTGTTGATTTCTGAGGCTTTATGCGTTCTGCTGGGTATTATTTTGACTGTTAATTGTCTGAAATCTTTACCTTTTCTTCATTTCCTGTGTTCTGCACACAATAGAGTTAATAACTAAAGGCCATAGGAAACACAAGAAGGAGCAAAAAGTACAAATTCAGAATTGATAGAATACAACGGTTGCAGGGTCTATTACAGTTTATTATGCTATCTGATTTGTAGAAGCTACTGTCCTACACTAAGGAATGGGAAATTCAATCCACCCCCCATTTGCTTTCCATGATAAAAACAGAGGAATAGACCATTTCACCATTACAATCACAATTATTCCAGCATACATAGCACCAAAAATATAGCATAGCATTCAACTTGAACTAACTGTAATCTCAGGGAATTAGGGGAAAAAAGAGATCTTTAATTCAGGTCAAGATTCTCAATAAATGCAAAAGGACAATCAGCAATCATTAGATGAGTAATATACCTGGCCCTGCACAAATTGTACAACTCTGCAACAGTTTCTCTCATTTTGGTGGTCTCTTGAGCCACCCGGGTCTCAGTGTCAAGGAGTTTTGTGGAATGCTCAGCAATCTGGCTCTCCTTTCTCAGTAGAGCCCTCCTGTGAGCCGCTATTCTCTTCTCCTTGTCTCTCTCGAACCTTACCAGCAAAAAAGCAAGAAAAATTTGAACTTTATAAATACCCAGATAAAAAAATTCCACAACCCACCCTCCTCTCACTTCCCCTCCAAACTCCTCCATCCAAACATACCCTTAGTAAGGGAGGAAATGAGATTAGGAGTAAGCAAAATCAGGCACTGCTTTTATACCTCCTGTTCTCATTTGAGTCATTGTGCTTTGATAGGAAGAAGAGGTTGGCTGAGATGAAGGAGGTAGCTAAAGTTTTGAGGTTTGGTTCAGTGATTCCGATTTCAGGATCTGATTTTGTTCGAGAGGTTTCGCAGGCTCCATCTGATGTTTGGGTGGTTGTCATCCTTTACAAAGAAGGGTATGCTATGGCCTCTATGACATCTGTAAATTACTTACATCATCCCAATTTTATCCAGTGTTATGTTTTTTGTGATGACATTTATTGTGCTTTGGTTTGACAGAATTCCTGAATGCGGGCTGTTGATGCAAAGCATTGAAGAATTGGCTGCAAGATACCCTGCAACAAAATTTGTCAAGATAATATCTACTGATTGCATTCCAAACTACCCAGATCGTAATCTTCCCACTTTATTGGTGTACAACAATGGAGCGGTCAAAGGAAATTATGTGGGTTTGCATAGTTTTGGGCGAAGATGCACTCCTGAAGGTATTTATGTCTCATGATGCCAGCCCCATTATTTTTTGTTTTTCTTCCTTTGCTTATCACTGCCTCTCATTTACTTTGTTTACCTTCTTTTAGAATGAAAAGCATATGCTAATTGTGTTATACTACTACTACTACTACAATCTTTTTAACTTCTGTGCTGTGTTTGTGTTGGGGAGAGGGGAGGAGTGCCGATTGAGAAGTGTGGGGCTTCAATTCTTTAAAATTATAATTTATTTTCACAGTTCCTTCATGGAATTAGGGTTTAGCTTTCTGAGAAGTTTTTGACCAAAAGTGAATTATAATGCGTTTTAAGATGATGCAGTGGAACTGATTGAAAGGTGTTTCCATTGTGTGATTGTGATCCGTATAAAATTCATAATGATGTCTGTTTAATATAATTAGTGGGATTTTTGTTGCTCATTACCATTGACAGCAATATTGTACTCAGTAGTCAATACAATATCATACTCAACGGAGGATTTTGTTAATTTTGCCTCTACTAACCTTCATGCCTCTGGAAATCACAGGCATAAATGGAAATGCTTCTGAACCATGTCTCTGCAGCCCTGCCAGTAAAACTAACTGTTATTTGTCTGTGCAGCCTGTGTTTTTGTTTATAATTTACAAGATTTTAGGCAGCATTGACATTATTTTTCTCCTCATTTAGTTGAACTAGGGCAGTAGTTCATCCCCACCTGACACATTGTCTATTACCTTTTAATTTCTTATGAAGTTATGATTCTTTTCTAAATCTATTCCCTTGTTATTTAATCATTACCTACACATTGCATTGAAATTTTTTTTGTGTTTTCTAAAATATCAGGTGTTGCATTAGTCCTGTGCCAATCAGATCCTGTACTTAATGATGGCCAGAGTAGAAACGAGCAATCAAGAAAAGCTGTCATTGAAGGAGTTCGCAAAAGGTTTATAGAGAAAGTTGTTGCCGATCATGAAGAGGATGATGATGGTTCCTCAAGTGATTAGAATTTTTGCTTGTCTTTGTGTCTTTCTTTTAGGTAAAACTGTTTGCATTCCATGAACTGAAGCAATACGTCTGTGGGATTTTGTTCCATCCACGACTTTGCTTCGCTTTCTTTTCCCCTCCCCAGTCTCTTCTAATTGCTCCCCACCTAGTGGGATAAGGTTTAGTTGTTGTTATTGTAGTTTTTTTCTAATTACAGAGTTACAATGTATAATTCTGATGTGTGATTCCTTGTCCATAGACCCTAATTTAATTTAATTTTGCATACACATCTTGGCTTTGATTTTTGGGAGAATTAGAATTAAGGATCCACCAATCAAGATTTTTACACTTTAAGGACCTAATAACATCATAGTTTAGTTATGTAGTTCAATATTTGAACTGAATAACCACATTCTGATTATTCAATATAGTTATTTGGTTGTTTATACCCCAGTGATTCTCTATCCTTTGGTTGTAGTATTTAACAAAGGTTAGACCAATGACGTTTGCATAGAGACGGTTCTGTCATTTGCAAGTGATAAGTGGACGTGCTGATTGGAATAAGGACTTATTAAACTACTTGATATTTTGGATAAGACTGGTTTGGTAATGTCTAGGCTTGCGTTCAAGTAACGTTATGTATGATGGGCCTTTACAAGTATGAAGTTTAGACTCTTCTAGTATGACTAGTTTAAATGCATATAACAAATCAGACTGCTCATGTGGTAATCGTATTGACTACTACAAATTATTATGGTATTCTTCAAGAGTAATACTAGCTTCATAACTGTTGTGATTATAACTTCATAATGCATATGGCTTATCGCTTTGTTTGTGTAACAAAACCTTATTCCTTCTTTTTGGAAACCGTGTGCTGCTGTGCGCTTGGTCTCAGCATAATAATTCGTCAAGTAGTAAAACCATATTATTAACTGGAAAAATGAAGCCATAATCAGCCAAAACCGAGAAAAGGCAGGGGGGTTAATATTGATGCGATAAAGTTCATTCACTAATATGACATGCTTGTTAACATTTTACTAGTTCGAATTCACATAAAACTCTATTTGTCATTATGCTGCAATCAAGTTTTTGCAAAAGGTAATTTCAATAAATAAAAAGAAAAAACTAGTTTCCTTACATGCTCCATTTTATTCTTATGTTAAGTACATTGAGTAATAGAGTGGAGTACGGATTATAAATTCTAACCAAATGACGTAACTAACTTTGTTTTACATCAACGATTTCTTTTTACAACTTAAATCTACGACATCCATTTAAATTTTCATAAAATTATCTGAACATAAATTCTCATCCACTTCTATCACTTGCAATAAGCTTAAGTGGCATGATACAAATAACCTTGACAAAGTAATTGTTTCTTAATTATGCCCTTAAGCTTCTAATAGACATGGAAAAACAAAAAATAATTCAAACACAATTCGATATGGCATTAAAGAATTTGCCAACAAGCAAACAGATACTGATGGCTTTCCATTGAATTGATATCCCATATAGGTCAGCACCATCTCCCTCAAGTAAAATTATCTCTTCATGCACTCACTTCGCCTGTGGCTTCTTTCTTTATGCCCTTCCTCGTTCCCTCAGTATTCTGTTGTTGCTGCTGCTCAACCTTCTTATGAGCTCGAATCATGGCACGCCTTGTGCAGAGTTTCCTAGTCTCGCAGAGTGCAATTGAATATGTAAGTTAGTGAAAACTTAAGTTAACTAGTCAGTGACAATCAAAGGACAATTTTGTTGAAAAGTGCCATATGAATAGTGAGTCAAACAACAACTTACCTTTTTTTTTAATTAACAACTCAAATTGTGATCAGCTACCTGCACTAGAGTATGAGTTCCATAAACAAAGTATTTTAACCAGGATTTTCTTAGATTCTTGCTTACATTGCTACTTTGCAGCCCTATGCCTTCCAAAGAATAGATGAATAAATTATTGCGGTATGCTAAATCAACAGTTGCTTCAGATTTAATTCTCAGCTTCCATCAATAAATCACAAGCTACAACACTATATGGTTATTGAAATGCAGAGGAAACATATGTTTCCAAGATCAGAATGGCCTCATTTCAATAGAGTATTAGCACAATTTGGCATCATGTCACCTCATGCATCCCCTAATCACATATTTTACCAAGCAATACAGAGGAAACATTCCAGTTAATATATGGAGATAAAAACAATCATATATACTTTTAAAACAGCAGTAATTGGCAAGTAGAGCAGACCAGTGTCATTAATGTCAAAAGCCCTGATGGAAATTTTGGTTTGAGGAACTAGCATGCTCCAAAATCACTCCAGAACTTGAGCAATGCTCAAAAGTACCCTCAGCCTCCAATGAAGCTTAATGCTTAAGTTCATGAGCACAAGCAATATTTCCCAAAGCTATTGATTGACAATGATTCCAGTATAAGTGCAACTTTTCACATAAATTGGCAGTCATAATGCCATAATGATCCAAAAATTCACGAAGTTGAGTACTTCTAGTCTGAAACATTTCCTGAAAGTCTCATTTTTCATTATCTGATTGAACAGCTTTGCTGCTGCTATAACTAGAATCCTGGTCAACTTGCATTTTCTTCATTTTCTTTTTCAAGACCTTATCAAAGTCGCTGCTTGACAGTGATAGAACTTGGTTCAGCAGTAACCTCACTCCAGATTCTTTCATACGTGCATATCTTGGTTTAGTCCTTTCTTCTAAACTGTATCCAAAAAATTGAGGGAATTTAACTAGCTCAGATTTTGGGTAATCCATGGTCAGAAAGAAATCCCATTTTGGAATCAAATTCTCAGTCAAGCTAAAAGTATACAAGGCTCCATATCTTGAAATCATAGTCCCAATTTCCTCCAAAGTGTATCCCCTCTCTAAGAAAAATTCTGTTACAGGCTTTAGATTGGACTCAATGCTAAGACCAAAATTCTGCGGGCAACGGAATAGAAGAATGCCAACATCAACCCCCAAAGAACGAAAGTACTTAGCAGTGGGTCGAAGATTGTCCTGTACACTGTAACTAATAATAGTGGGGCAGCGAGTTAAAATCTTACCTATACTCTCTTCAGAGAGGCCCAATTCATGGAAAAAATCTACACTTTCCTTCACCTTCTGCCTGCTATAAGTTAGAAGGGCTGGAAACCGGAAGATCACCTTCGCCCATTGTTGCTTGTCAACACCCAAAGATTCTAAGAACTTCATGGTGGGTTTAAGATTTTCAGATAGACTGATTCCACATAATTGAGGCCTTCTAGTGAGGATGGAGGGAATGTGTGCTTTTGGCACTCCAAGTTCAAGAAAAAACTCAACCACTGGCTTAATTTTACCCTCCAAGCTATAGTAGGCAAAAGATGGGAATCTTCGTGTAATACTCTTGATCTGCTCAATATCCATACCAAGTTCCATGAGATAGACAATATGAGGGCGAAGCTTGCCAGCTGGGTCTATCTCACTCACTCGAAACATGGCTTTAAGCTTCTTAGAGTCCACTGTTGGACTAGGAGGAGAAATTGGCACAGCTGATTTTTCCTTAACAGGTGGATTTGGATAGTTTTCCACTACATCCACTAGAATGTCTCCATGCTCTTCAAGAAGGGATTCAAGATAAGAGATAAGAGCATCCCTGATCTCAAGAGTTGTAAGCTCTCTCCCTGTTTATGTCAAGGAGACTCTGATTAGCAGGATCTAATGTGGAATAAAGTTATGAAAGAGCATTAGTATCTGTTGCAATCGAACCTACTAGGTACCGAGATTTGTGTTTAGAGTGAAGCTTTGAGACAAGGTGATCAACAAAAAGGTCTGACTTGTTGATGGTTCTTGCTGCAACTGCATTGCTCAAACCTTGTTTTTTTAAAAACAAGGTCAATACAGCCTTGGCTTCCTCCTTTTCTGCTGCTAACAGAGTCGGAGACATCGCCTTTAAGTTTAATGACCCATCTGTGCCTAAGTAAAAGACATCGTGAAAGGTCTATGCTTGTTATAAAAATAGTACATAAGCCTCATCACAATTGGAACGTCAAAAAAAAAAAAAAGTACAAAATAAATAAAAAACCCTTACCAGATCTTGTCTGGCAAAAGAAGACCTTTGCAGGAAAAGGAAGTTGAGTCCTGACGTAAAATTATCAAAAGGGAACCAAAAAAATATAATTCAAGTTTCTGTAATACATGCAACCAGAAAAATAAATAAACAAATAGGAGCGAATGGACAATCGTTGCATCTGCTAATATAGACAGTAAGACAGAAAAACAAAAAAACCATATTGGTGGAGTTTATGCTATTTAGACACATCATTATTTGGGATTTGGCAACGGATTCACATAGACCCAGATACCCCACAAGCTGATTAAACCCTTTAATCCATGAGTTCACCTCCTCCCCCTTGACCCTCTTTCTTGGGGTTTAAAGTTGAAATATATAAATTGAAAGGATATACACATATAAAGAGATGAACTAGAGTTAATAGGCATGCAAGGATTACCTTGTGGTGGTGTAAGTGTAAAATCTTGTCAAAAGGAAATGCTGGGAATGGGATGGTTGAATTGGAGAGAAAGTCTTCATATTTGTAGATCTTGAGAGTGAGGGGTTCGAGTTCACCAAGACATGGTAGTGCAGACTACAGAGACAACGGACAGAGATAAGGCAGATACTAGATATGCAAGGACGGTGGTTCCTGTAGCCAGTAAGCATGTTGGCTTTGGGCTTTTATGAGATAGAATGGGAGGTAGGAAAAATTCTCTTGCTCTTAAGTTGCTGGTGATAGATTAATGGGAAAATGATAAAAATGTTTAGTTTATTAAAAATAATTATTATTTTGTTTGTTTTAAAAATTGATATTTATTTATATTAATTAATAATTTATATACAAATAATTATGTATTAAGTATTAAAATAAAAATAAATTATTAATTAATATAATTAAATATTTAATTAATTTTTAAAATGAATTAAAGAGAAATTATTTCTCTCAAGTTAACTTCTACGTCATTTTTCTTAGATTAATTTTATAAGAGGTCAAAGAACCTGACTTACGAGAATATTATGGGACAATTAAATCTAAAACACTAATTAAGGTGATTGAATATAATGGTCCTTTTATTTTTGGGTACACATAAAGGTCCATTTAGCAGTAGCAAAATCATGTAAAAAAGGTTCGCAGCATTTTTCTGTGTCTCTATTTCATTTTGGTCAGCCTCCTTATATCGTTCAATATCTCTTTTCCCCTAGACTGGGTATAGAGGTTCAGGGAAATCTAATGTGGTTTATAATTTATTGTCTACTTATTCTACGTCTTAAGTGGCATATTGGTTTTCTATGATGCTGGCGACCGTGTTCAGATTTTTTTTTCTTTTTGGGTGAAATTATAGATGTGAGATTAACTTTTACTTAAATTTTGACTTAATTATGATCCTAAATATTTTTCATTAAAATTTGAATATATATATATATAGTTTAATTTTAATCTATCGTCAATATAAAAAAAAATTTACACTGTCATCTAATCATATGTTGTCAAATTATTAAAAGAATTTGATTATGACAACAACCACTTAGAAAATTTAACTTTTTTAATGATATATCAGCACATAATTAAATGACAGTGTAAAATTTTTTTACACTAACAATATATTAAAATTAACTATATATATATATATATATAGCAAGAAGTAAAATAATTTGCAACGTACCAGAAAACAAAATGGAGTCAACCAGCGCAGTACCAGTTTATTTGAATTATATCATGATCGTTGAATTTTTCTTTTTTTAGAATAAATACTTATTGGGTTTAATTTTGATCCACCGTTAGTGTAAAATTTCTTTACACTGTTATTTAATCATGTGTTGCCAAATCATTAAAATAGTTTGACTATCACAACAATTACTTAAAAAGTCTAATTCTTTTAATAATATGTCAGTACAAGATTAGATGACAATATAAAATTTTTTTATACTGACAGTAAATTGAAATTAAATTCATACTTATTTTATTCCTTTAAGTAACATTAGTTAGATTTTTTAATTACAAATACATTAAAATTGTTCTTTAATGTCAGTTTTTTATATTAAATTAATCTTTTAAAATAATTAATTTAATGTAAAAAATTATTACAAATTTAAACTGATAACACTTGTATCTTTATAAGACTAAAATAATTATTTATTATTTTTTTATCGTCTGTAGGACTAGCATAATTTAAAGACTGAATGACACACATAATTTAAATTAAGGATTAAATTACAACTTAGATACATTTTTGTGCACTAACATATCATTTTACTCTTACAAAATGTAAAAAACGCTGTTCACTGTTGAGAGAGAACGAGGGGAAAAAACCATCGAGCATTCAGCACTATGTAGCGCTTATTTACTTATCCCTAACGTCTAAGAAATATCCAATTTACCCAAAAAAAATATCCCGTCATTTGAATTTGTTAAGATATTAGTAATTATCACAAATTCACAATAGTTGTGAGAAAAGAACACAAATAATTTTATAAACTTATTATTTCTTATATAAGAAATTATAAAATTATCTGTGTTTTTTTCACAACATGATATTATTTTGATTTCTTAAAATCATAGAAAATGTTAATAACATCACAATGTTATTTTTGAAGAAAAAAACATAGAAATTATTCTCCTAAAAAATTTGTGAACTAGAAAATCCCTCTAAAATAACGCTGTCATAATCAAAACCCTTAAAACCAACAAAGCAAAAGCGTGGTGCCAATTTTGAAGTTGAAGTCCTCTGATAAACTTAATATTAAAGAAATCGTTTTTTAAAACACTGTTTATTACGATTTTTTCATTTTTAAGTAGCCAACTTTGGTTTTTTTAAACACTATCTATTATTGTCAAAACTACTAGGCGTTTGTTATAACTTATAATTCGAGATGAGATTTATTTAAACTTAAATTGGTATGTTAGTGCCCCTATGTATGCTGTAGTGTATACATATGCCGGTTCTGACTTCCTGATTAAATAAGTCTACATCTTGGCGACTTTTATGGTCGATTGGTCATGTGAATTTAAATCGCTATATTTGCTTGTCTGCATAGGCTCTATTATGTGCCAAACCAACAAAAACTGGCATTATATATATATATGGGGATACATTATATTATATGATCGATATATTTATTAAATTTACTGTTCTTTTCTTTTGTCTTTTGACAAAAAATTTAGCCGAGAGGAAGTTTATTCCCAATTTAAAATTAAGACAAATCATTAATCTCAATGAAAATTTATAGTGAGATTCTATATCGCCTACCAACAAAAAATATTTTATATTTAAACCCAAGGCATGACTAACATGAACTGAAAGTTGGACTAAGTGAACCAACCCATAAAACGAGCAAATGTTGTAACAAAAGCTGCAGTGCTTTTCCTGTTATCATTTTCCCCAACCTCTGAAAAAAAAAAACAGATGTACAACTGATAGAGATCAAAACCTTTACAACAAAAAGCAGCCGAATACTTCGAGATGAAGTATTAATCCAAACATCTATACATCCTACCATATTGACACCAATGCTATTTATATCTCTTTCTGCTCAGTGCTTACCAAACATAGCCTCCTTGGTTACGAGTCTAATACCCCTCACCCAAAGCTCAGCAACTTCTAACCCCCCGTCACATACAAAATGCACTTCCTTGTTTTTGGTAGTAAGCACCCTAAACATTCCAGGTTCAGCAGCATCACCTTTCTTATACCTATTTCTATGGAATGTTAAGCTTGGCCCCAACTCTGCCTCACAGCACATCACGTTTCTCCAGCTTGACTTCCCCCAACGCAGCACTCCTTCAGATCCCAACATCCGTATTTGTTTCCCATGCGGGGAGCCCTTGCCACCTTTGGTGTGCTTCTGCACATAGGCACCACCTAATACCAATTTACGAGCAAGTTCATCTAGGATAACAGCCTCTGCATTGCTTTTCCCTCCTGCGAATTTCCTTGCAAGTGAAAGTGCAGTTTCCCCTCTGGCATTCTTAGCATTGCAATAGGCTCCATACAAAATTAGATGCTCACAAATGGACCCGTGGCCTTCCCTTGCTGCGAACATGAGGGGAGTGTAGCCCTCCCCGTCAGGGACATTCACATCATAACCTTTACTGGTGAGCAATTTAACAGCATCCAAGTCACCACGACGAGCTGCGCAATGTAAAGCATAAAAGCCACCAGCATTGTGGTTGCCCTTTTCAAGCGCAAATTCAAGCATGACCTTTTCAAATAAATCACGACCCTGATTCAATTCAGATAGGGTAATTGCTGTTTCGCCAGATTTATTGCACAGCTTTACATCAGCTCCGGCATATACAAGCAATCGAAATGATTCCACGTGACCCTTCAAAGCAGTTACCATAACTGCAGAGAAACCATTATCATCTTGATAGTCAAGATCAAATTCTCCAGAACCAATAACAGTTTTCAAAGCTTCTGTATCCCCAGCATGAGCAACAAACATTAAGGGGGGAAAAGCAGAAGTATTGCTGGATTTGGGTATCTTTCCCTTTCTGATTGTATCCAACACTGCTTGCTGAAAACCAAACGACCACTGCTTTGACTCAGCAATTGAATATGCAGATTGTCCAGCAGTATTCACCAAGCCAAAATCAGCACCAGCCCTCGTCAGTACATTAAGACACTTCTCTTGTTTGTATTTTGCACAGATCATCAAAGCTGTGTCACCAGAATCTGTTATAGAGTTCAAATCACAACCAAAATCAATAAGGCATTCAATAATTGTTGATAAGCCAAGACGAGAAGCCATGTGTATTGGATGAAACTTGGTCTGGCAGGTTGTTTTGACTGGGGATTCCACATCAGCACCACATTCTAAGAGTATCCTTACAGCCTCAACATTGTCACAGAGGATGGCATGGTGTAGAAGGGTTCTTCCAGAGTGTGGACTATTGGGAGAGACATGATGCAAGAGCATGCGCAGTATAGCACCACTCTTTTCAAAATACTCAACTGCACACCAGGTGATAGAATAAGGTTCTCCAAGCCCAGCACCCACACGAAGCTCTTCGCCTGTAGAAATGTCCCATGACCATGCTCCAAGCCTCGCTTCATAGTCTATCCTAGCACCATTCTGAAGTTCATTTGTAAGAAAAGCCCTAGTGAGGCTCATTTCACATTAACAATAAAACCTTGACAATGACAAGATAAACCTGAATTATGTCAATATCAGCAGAACAAACTGATCAAATAATTATAAATTTAACCATGAATTTTTTTTTTCTTTAACAGCAGAAACCTGCTGACCATTATTGTCATCCATAGGTACATATACAATTCTATCAATTATTGCAAAAGCATCATCAGAGGAGAGGGGAGACCACTGCCTTAGTCAGACTGATGAACACATTCTTTAGCATTAACAAAATAAGGAATTTTGCATTACAAAGTCAGATGTTTGTGACTTCTTACAAAATTCAATATAGATTAATGGAAATTTTTTGAAAAAAATATTCACAATAAGTTCATAACAAACATTGGTTCACAAAAGGAAAATTCATAAAGTAAAAAAATATATGGCTGCAGAAACTAGGCCAAGGCAGATGTGTAATGTTCTCATGCACTAATAAATTGCAATGATAATCAAAGGTTGGAAGGAGGCAAGGTAAAATATTACCTTAAGTAGCAAACCAACGACAGGGACCTGTCTATGAATTACAGCAGCAAAAAGTGCAGTACAATCCACATTTGTGTGGAGAGAAGGCTTAAGTGACTGTAAAAGCACCCGGTCTGCAGCACTCACATCCACGCCACACTGCCATTGAGAAAATAGTCGTAAGTTTTAGCATATTCAAACAAGTATTTAGCATAAACAGTAAGTTAAGAGTACCAACAACAAAGTTCAATCACGAGTTTATTTAATTTCTCTTGAAGATTGGCAGCTAAATACTACAGTGAAGATCCATTGTTTGCACTTGCCTTAGAAGGTTAGGTGAGGACCTGTCAGTCTCAATTGTGCTCTAGGAACAAGACAATTCATATAAAAGTTTCCTCTTCTTGCAAAAAGACAGACAAGGTGTGAATGTTTGAATAAGTTTTACAAAAATGCCAAACAAGCTTGGCATTTAGCAAAGACATATGAAAGTTTTCTTAATGTAGGGGGCAGGAGGGGGAAACGCTATCTGACTGTGGCAATACCTTCAAATTATTTTCCATGAATCAAACACAACAAAGACGTGAGAAAGCCAATGACCTTTGAGTTTAAAATTAAATGAACCTCCCCTTATCAAGGGTGAGGTGAGAGTTGTGAGACTGTGGGTTCTTACTTCTTAATGCTCAAGATAATACCGGTCAAGACAATTGCAAAATGCTATTGTTCTAAATCTCTGTTCAGCGGTCCCATTATGGACCCTCTAAAAATATGCAGCAGCAGGACACGTACCTTTATGAGTGTCTCAATGACATCTACGAACCCCCTGCAGCATGCAGTCACAAAAGCATGTACGGCTATATGGGGTCGGATCAAATCAGAGCTCATGAGCAATTCTGCAGGCCCCGCTTGCCCATGGCTGCTTGCCTCCAAAAGAGCTTCTTCGCATGCTGGCTGCGATGCTCCAGCTTTAAGTAAGATATCAAGAATATTAAGGTGGCCCTCCCTCACTGCTGCAGTCGTTGCAAAGCCTCTGAAGAGCTTCTGGTTTACATCAGCTCCCGCACTCTGTCATAGCGATATAATAAGAAATCCGAAACTTCTTATTCATTTAGGACAAAACACCCTTTCACACTACAATCAATTTTAAATTTTTTTCATTATTTTTGTGGCTAATGCAAGAAAAATATGATGTGGTATCGACTCTTTTTAGATAGGAAAATGTTTCTTGCACACTTTTTTTTTTACACCATTTTTACACCAGTTAACAATGAGTAAATATTTTGTTAATACAATATATCATTTGGTTAATGAATTGTCGTAAGCAATTGTTTACAGATTTGGTTAAAGATGAACAAATTTTTGGTTAATTCAGAATATCGTTTGGTTAATAGATTAGTGGCTTGTAAGTGATTGGTTATTAAAACCCATTAATCAAATGATATACTGTATTAATTAAAAATTTATTCATCGTTAACCAATATAAAAGTGGTATAACTATTTTAATATGCAAATATCATTACTCTTTTAAATGAAAATAAACAGAATCAATCAAATAAAATAAAAAGGAAGGTAATCAAATGTCGTTTTTCTTCTTTTGGGAGCGCCTGGGGTAGGGTGCATGGCGTATGTGGTAAATTATGTACAATGGTCCGGGACAACACGGTATGGGGCATACAAGACATGCTACCAAAAACATAAAAGAAAAAGAAAAGTCCAGAGAAATAAGTAGTATAGAGATAAATTTAATTATTATAGGGATAATCGGCGTTCACCTCGTCCTCATATACCCTCATTGATTTATTTTTTTTTCATTTTTTTTTTTGGTGCTATCCGCATTGTTTTTCTATACAATCCTTTCTATGCTTGTCGGCTGGGAAGCAGGCAGCTGTTATTACCAAAGGCAAGGGGGAAAAATCGACAAACAGGATTATGTGGCTTATTGACTAACAACAAAAGGTGATTTAAAAGTGTTACTATAGCTCAGTTGACAAGCGGCCTTCACCTTATACTTACGAATAAGTCTACGCTTGAACGGAGATGAATCTCACCTAGAAACACCTCCTGATCTTAAAATAAATGAAGTGTTATCGAGGTAATCTTCACCTTTTTTTTGGTGGTTTCTCAAGTATCATGATAAGCTATAGTACTACGAGATTAATCTTTTTCAGACATTGTCACAACTGTTAACACAAAAGGCTCTCCTAATAAGAAGGGACTCTAAAGTTCAAATTTGTGTTTTCAATTTAAGAGTAAGATTCATAGCCTAGGCTTGGTGGTTATCTTCTCTTTCTTTGTTGCTTAAATAACTCCAAAATTCTGTACCTTATTTACAATTAGTGTATGCTAGTTACTTATCTTGCAAACTATACCTAAGAAAACTAAATTTATAGAAAACTTGAAGAATTGAAGATAATAATAATATATAATTTAATATTTTCTATGCCCTGTCCTGGATTCGGGAGAAGAAAAATATAACAAGAGAAATGAAAACGAGGGAAATATGTGAACAATCCAAGATTTCAAAATCGATATTACATTTTTTTCCTTTCTCGGAACTTTGGAGATAATTAGCCCTTTTTCTTTGGAAGTCGAAAAACTCTGGAATTAGCTCAGCATAAAAAAGAGAGAGATTTTGAATTCGAAATTCATTTTCTTCTAATCTTCCTTGAATTCCTTCATTTTTGAAGCAGAAGGCGAAACTTGAATAAGCTATAATTCGTAAGAAGAGATCAGTAAGAAGAAAATCGCCGTAAAAATCCTTCATTATCAGCAATTCTCACAATCAACAATTAAAAACACGCATTCCGTAAAATGTTCACTCCAAAATCAGTTATATATGCAAAGTCTCAACTCTTGAATCTTAACTCCGCATAATTTTCAAAAGTCAGTAACCAAAATGCGGAAAAAAAGCAGAAAACGCACTCGAACCGTTTCAAAATCAGCAAAATCAATAAAACAGTTTGAAATTCAAATTAGGATCACCGATCTGAACAATCACACACAGCGTAATGAGATTGAGAACAACGCATTACCAGTAACTTCCTGACGAGATTCGCATTCCCAGAATGAACGGCGAGAAACAGAGCCGTGACGTCGGTTTTGAATTCGTGGAACTCAACGCGGACCTGACTCGGCGATTCATGGAGTAGAACCAACTCGGTCTTTCTGGTCCTCAAGGTGACAGCGCCGACGAAGTTGACGTCGACGGAGGGATCGGCAATGCAGTGGAAGGCGGAGCTCAGATCACCGGAGTGAGAAGCTTCGAGAAGGCGCTGCGAGACCTCCGCCTCGTAGTCCACCGGGAACACCTGCTTCGCGGCGGAAAACACCGTCATTTTCCGGCGAGTTTGGAGGTTTCAGTGAAGTGAAGTGGCACTTTTGCTGCAACCTCTCAGCGTGGGTACTGAAGGCTCGCATGCGCTACAGCTCTCTCTCTCTCTCTCTCTCTCTCTCTCTCTCTCTCTCTCTCTCTCTCAATTAAATTGGAGACTGAAAGGGTTTTTGGGTCTGGAAAGGGGATTCGCGAGACGCGAGACTCGAGAGAGGAAACTTGAAAGAAGTGAGCGCCAGGGGAAACTACTACAGAGAAAGAGAGGGTGCTGCACACAAATTTATTCGCATGGTTTTTATTTTATTTTTTGAGTTTTATAAAATAAGTATTTTTTTAGAAGAAATATTTAAATTAATGTCTAAAAGTATATAGAACATCGGTTAGTCCTTTAATTATTTTTGATATTATAATAGGCTTTTAATATTATTATTTTTACATTAAATTTGTCCTCTAATATTAATTTTTATATCAAATTGTTCCCTTCAAAATAACCAACTTTGATGTAAAAAATAATTAAAAGAATAAACTGATATTATATATATTTTTAAAAGATCAAATTAAATATTTAATCTATTTTTTATATGAATTATTTATATTTTTTTTTAAAAAAAATAATATTTTATGTTTGAAAATAATATTTTCAAAGATTTATTGATGTTGAAACAGTTTTTTATTTTTAAAAAATTAAACGAACGAAAATTTAACTCATCTAAATATTCTAAAATATAATAACATTTTTTTAAAAAAATATTTTTATATTAAAAAAATCACATTCAAACAAGCAAATAATATTAAGGTTGTGTCAAACTATCAGGTTAACTCATTTAACCACATAAATTATATGAGTTGGGCCTTTGTTTTAGTGACTCACATAAATATGAATATTTTTATACTACTTTGTTTAGCCAACAGGTTATATAAACTTGAAGTGCCCACTTATTTTTTTATTTATTATATTTTATTATTAAATTTTTACTTGATATGATTTAATAGTTATTTATTGAAGACTTGTTTGTTAAACTTTGAGAGTTTTACATTAGTTAATGATTTTAGTACTCAATTTTGTTTCCTAGCTTTTTTTAAAATCATTAAACAAAATAACTCATTTCAACTCATAAATTAAAATGAAACGAGTGAAATTAATTGTTTTATAACTCATTTAAATAGGAATAATTTTAGCTTGGCCTCTTTATTGACAGCCCTACATGATATAACTAATGGTTGGGTCCACGGTTAATTTGATTTTTTTCTTAATTCTTTTATCTAAAGAGATTTCTTTTTCTTTTTTTATAAAAGATGAAAGATACTTGTATAAGCTATATGAGATATATGTACAACCTCAACCATTGAGTTAGAGTGCGATAAGGATGCCATTCAATAACTTATATATAGGAGTATGTAAGGGGTGTGTGAGTGTAAATTTATACAAATATCAATTTTCTTTCTAAAAACACAAATTATTGTTCATCATTAATTCAGTGAAAACAATTCATGCTCTTATCTTATTTTATTTATTAATTTTTTTGTTTTAAAAGTTTAGGAGGATAACAGATTGTCTAATTCTAAGATTAGGATATTTCATACAAGAATCAAATCTATTCTTATATTTTAGCATGTCTGTAAAAAAAGTTTAAGCATTAAAAAAAAACACTGTATGTTTATTTTTTTGGCTAAATTTTCATACTTCTAAAAATAAGACATTTTTATAACATAAGAAACTGCTAAAACATTAAAAAAAATATTTTCAAATATTTCATTCAAACATAAAATATTTTTTACTATTTAAAAAATATCTTTTTTCTTAAAGCTTATCCAAATTAACCCCTTATATTGTACCCAAAAAAAAAAATTTTAACCCCTTATATGTTTCATGTTTGGCAGGATTGAGGATACTTGTTAATAAGTAATTAATACATTTAATATTTGAATTTTAATTTGAATCCCGAAAACAGGTTTTTGTGGTAACTTAATTAGTGGTACTTTATAATTTATATAGTTGGTAGTATTATTAATTTTTAGATTTTTCTATCAATGTTTAGGGTGTATAAAAGAGATGTTGGTGGATTTAGATTTTTTTTCTTAAAAACATGATAATGTTAATTTACATTAAAACATGTAAAAACAATACCGAAAAATGAGAATATTCAAATTTGATTTTTGCATATACTTATTCAGTAAATTTGTGTAAATTAAATTAATTAAATCTATATGGATTGGATTTAAATTTTATAAAAGCAAAAGGTATAAGTAAAGCAAATTTAACTTGATAGATATAATTATAATCCATATTGAAATGTCATTCAGCGCTTAGTCTGGTGTTGACTCACTTAGTAATAAGCAGGTGTTTTCCTTCTTAATAGTTCGAGGTTCGATCAAAGAGAGAGTCTAGATTTATAAAATTCAGGCAAATAGTATTCCTTTGGTAGTATGGTAAGAGTATCATCGAGCTAAATTTTACGTCAACTGAGAGTAAAATTTTCCTAAATAATCTTAAGGAATTAATTACTTTCTCTAGTGTTGGCTTAAGGTTTGCGGCAAATGTCATTGATGCAACATATATTATTCACAATTTCTGCCATTGTTTCGTGTAATAAATTTTGATGCCAAATATTTAAATTGTTTCATTTTATTTTCATTCACAATTTTAAGAAATAAAATATTGAGACTTTGAAGGGAATGTGAGGAGACACTTCCCTTTTCTTCTTCTCATTAAAAATTTTCAAATATGGGTTAGGTTACTTTTTTATTTTATTTTCATTCCGTATCTCTCATCTAAATATAGTATCCGAGTTCATATAATGTCTACTTTTGGTAAACTTTACTTACAAGAGTTTTTTTAATTTATTAATGATAATTTCTAAAAATATAAAAGAAAATATGTGTAAATATTACTTGTCTTAATTTTTAAAAGAATTTCAGATGTATTTATCCACTTATTTTAATTTTTTCAATATTTAAAAACTTATTTAATGTTATAAAAATAAAAAAGAAAACTTTTGTAATCTTATGTGTGATATGTCATAACTGACGCAAAGTTTCATAAATTTCATGTCCAAATATTATATAAACAAATTTTTAAATATTTTATATTACTAATTTTGAAATACTTGAAAACACAATAAGTAAGATCTTTATACTTGCATGCTTTCATTTTTCTCTCCCTCCCTACTACTTAGTGCATGTTTGGGGCCCGTTTAACTCGACAAATGGGCTTTACGCTCAAAATAAAGATGTTTGGCAAACATCGCATTAAGGCTTCCAAAACCGCAAGGCAAAGCTCAAACGCTCATTTGAGCAAAAAGTAAAATAACATTGTTCCTGTGTTTGTAAATGCAACATTGAGGGATTTTATGGTAAACCAACAACAAATCTTCGCACTGTAACTTGATCTTTTGCAACATCAATAACGAACCTATAGCTCTTTGTTTTAGTTTGTGTTCCAGCTCTCTCCTCCTCATGCTACATAAGGTCGTGTGGTCCCTCCCAACTCTAGCTTGTGCTTCTTCTTCTAACTTTCACTCAGGTTTGAATCTTTTTGCATATTTTTGGTGTATTTTACGTGATTGTTATAAAGTCTAAATGCTCTGGTTCTAGAGCATATTTGTTTTTGCACATGTTTTTGTTCTTGTGATTTAATTAGATACTTAGTAATTAGCAACATTTAATTAGATAATTATTCTAATTTTATGAATTTTATTATCCATTATATTAAATTTTCATTTCAATTGTGTTTTTTTTCATATATTGAGACCATGCATTTCATTTGAAAAGATAAAATATTTTTTAATTTAATAATAGTATCAAAAGAAAAAATATTATAGCAACATTCGTGTTATTTCTTTAATTATACCTAAAAAATAATGAAATGATCATAAAAAGGTAATTTGGACATAGTAATATAGAACCCATATCTTTTATAGTAATTACGCATTTAAAAGTGATTCTCTGATCAATAATATCTAAACAACATTAACTCTTCCAAAATCACTTTTATGTAAAAAATTTCAAACATAAATTACGTTCATACAAACTCACTTCTAAATAAAATTAATTTACAAAATCAAGTTATCCAAAATCAAATTTATAAAATTTAGTCCAAACATACTTATAGCATGTTTGGGTTGGAGTTTGCACAACCCAAACTCCTGTTTAGCTGTAGGAAACATGATTTTGCCAAAAGAAAAAATTATGTTTGGTTGTCTTCAACCAAATTGCTTTTGTTGCTAAACTCCCATCAGACCATAAGTGTTAAAATGAAGCTTTTGTATTATGTTAAGAATTTCATGGTGATTTTTTATGCTTTCAACCTTTATTTTCCCAACTTTGTCCTCCACCCTATCTTTCTTATACTAATTTTGTTTTGGTTTTATAAAATTAATTCAACTTTAATTATAAATTGAATTGTGTATTCAAATTTACACAAAATAAGCATTTTTTTTATTTCAATTGTGAATTTTAAAAGGGGTTATTATTTTAAAAAATAAACTATCAAGCATATATTTTAATTTAATAATATTGCAAAAAATAAAAAATTAATTTTTATAACAACACATGTCATTTATTAAAGTATACTCCAAAAATAATGAAAAATAAAAAGATAATATGGACATAGTAATATGGAATCCATATTCTTTTAATAATTATACATCTAAAAATAATTTTAATTAATACTATCTAAGTAACATTTATTCTAAATTAATTTTTAAATAAATATTTCTAAACAGAAATTATTTCATTATAAATTTACTTTTAATTAAAATTAAGTTTATAAAATTAAATTTATTCAAAATTAAATTAACAAAATCTAATGTAAATACACTCACGTGTTGAGGCAATTGGTTCTTCACATTCACGTAGGACGATTATATCACAAACAACGACGTACAACAAAAGGATTTTAGGACTAGGAAATTGGACGTATTCAAGTACCGGACGGGTATTCCTTCCCTCACACAATATCAATGTTTTAATTAAAAAAAAATGCCTTAGGCATTTTATAGATATTGTACTTTTTTTTTTGCCGCACAGATATTGTATTTTGTGTCAATTGTATGGGCTCCTTATCTTCTTGGTTTTGGGATTAGTCTACTACTTTTTGTGTCCGATTTCTACTGATTATTTTTTTAATTGGTAAATTATTTATAAGTATTATTATAAATTTTTATTGAAACTTGAAACATTAATTTTGAAATAAGGCAACATTCTCTTCATTACACTTTTCATTACAAAAAAAACATTAAATAACATCATAAATTTACTTAAAATAAATTAGATAATTATTTTTTATTAGTAGGTTATTTATAAGTATTATTATAAATCTTTCTTGAAACTTGAAACATGCTTTAATTTTAAAATGGAGCAACATTCTCTTCCCTACACTTTTCATTACAAAAAAAATTAAATAACATCATAAATCTATTTAAAATAAATTATATAATTATTTTTTTATTGGTAGGTTATTTATAAGTATTATTATAAATCTTTATTGAAACTTGAAACATGCTTTAATTTTAAAATGGGGCAACATTCTCTTCTCTACACTTTTCATTGCAAAAAAATTAAATAACATCATAAATATATTTTAAATAAATTATATTATTATGCATAACATATATATATATATATATAGAAATTTGAAAATTAGAAATGATAGAAGTAGAGTGAATGAACACTAGAGATTCATTGAAAAATTTAAATTCAAGAAACCAAAATAAGTGAACATTATATATAAATAGAAAAAATAAGAATTGAGATGTATTAATCATATTTGATTCTTCTTTTTTTTCTATTTTTATGAAGCTAGTCAAAATGAATAAATAATTACAAAATTAAATATATATCACAATAGAGAAATCGCATAACCTCATAACATATAGCCCTCGCTTTTTGTTGAATTATTCTCATTTTGACACCTCTCTTATAGGTGAGGGGTATGTTAAAGAGTCAGGAGGAGCCAGGGAGGTTTCCATCAATAGGTTGATCAAGGAACTATAGTAGCAGGCTTGACATTACATCTTGACCTAAAATCTTAAGGCATTAAGTTTATAAGTCTTTCTATTTATAAGTCTTTTTATTTATGTAGTCTTCACTTAGTCTATTCATAACCAATGTGTGACTTCCTCACTCACACTTGAATTTCCAACACTATTCCCCTCAAGTGTGAGTTCCTATTTTAGTAAGCTCTCCCTTGTGCGGAAGTCTTTCTGAGTATCTACAGAATTATCAACAAAGCTCAAGTCCACCAAGTGCCAACACAACACTCCACCTGAACTTCAACCACCATATGCAATACTCGTCTCAATCGAACCATCGACTCTGATATCACTTGTTTGGCGGGAAGCCCAAAATGCCAAGAAAATATGCTTCAATGAACTTAACAAGAAATCACATCAGTAAACTAACAAAGGATTATGATATTTCTTTCAATTATCTGCGATTTGATATTAAGATGACTATGAACTCATCGTCATCTTTTTATCTAGGTAATCCTAAAGTCTAATATCTAAATATAATTTGTACATGCTATAATTTAAGGTTAAACAATTTGAGAATTTTGTCTTTTAATTTAGAATCAGATTATACTCCAAATAACAAGGCCTCCCCCAATTTATTATTATTTTTAAATTGGATTTCAATGTATAATTTTTTTAAAAAATAAATTAATTTGGCCTCTTGACCATTCTAGCTCCATCCTTGGTTGTATTTTTCTTGTTTGAACCACAATTATCCCATATCTTTTGAGTATGAGATTAATCTTATTCAGATTCAAGAGTCTAATAATTATGAACCTTCCTAACAATAATAATTCCATAAATCAAATATTTAGCCCGATACTTAGAATTAAAGTTACTTACTACTCTAACCAAATGTTTGTTGGTTCACCCTTGGTTGTATGTTAAACAGTTTCGTGTACCCTCCCAAGTTCAAAGGTTAATTTGGACTCATCATTCATGGTCGACTCTTTTTCTTTCTTTTTATTTTATTTTTGATTTTGCTCATTTAGTAAACTAAAATAATTTGAGGTATAATTATGAAGTGTGACTTAATTAGTAAACTAAATTTTATATGAGTAGACTTTAGTAGACTTTATTTGCAGAATAAGAATTTGAATTTCATTAAAAATACTTTGTTGATAAGGTTAAACTAACACTAAAATAAAGATTAGTCTCACATTTAAAAAGTAAAAGAATATCTATTACAAAATAAATAAAAAAGATTGATTCGATGTATTTGTGCTTAACTGAATATTTGGCTGTATTAAGACAAGGGTATCCTTCCATTTAATGAATCCCAACAGCATCCTACAAATCAGTGCCAATACAAAGCAGACAGTGAAAATGGAATAAAGAGGATCCAAAGCCGAAGCAAAATAAAGCACGGCCCACATGCATGCGTTTCTTCGAACCCGCATACTCTTCTGTTATAACTTTCATAAATGAATAAATACAATAATAAAAGTTACATGCGTCTCAACATTTGAATATCATGAGTGAATAAAAATTTATTATTAGGTTGCATGTAAATATCTACCTTCTTTTTTGGCCTTAAGAAATATATAAACAAGACATTTTCTAACCAGTACGAGTGCTCTAAGACACTTATTAAAGAATTAAAATATAAATATTAGATATAAAAATAGAATATTTAATATTTTAAAAATTTAAAAAGTATTTAATAATTTATTCATTAAGTAATTTAAAAATTTTATTGAAAAATATTAAATATTTCTTAAACAATACCTTTAAGGCATTAGTTAGTAAGACTCTTAAATATAAAAGTATAGCATTTAATATTTGGGAAATGAAAAGACATATAATACTTTTTTCATTAAGTGATTCAAAAAATCTATTGAAAGGTAATACATTGGTTAACAAGACCCATAAAAGAATATTTGATGTTTTTAATAAAAAAGAAAATTAGAGGTTTTCTTGCCATAAATATGCTGAAATTTTTTTTTTGGGTATGAATTAGTCAATTAATAAAATAAGGCTAATTAATCCTCTACTAGAATTAAGTTTTATTTTAATTATTCCAAGTTAATTTGAACTTTTGGCTAATATTTAGGATGTAACTTTAAAATTGCCTCTCAAAATACTTCATGTACCTTATAACATTTTTTAAAAATAAAAACAAGGTGCAATAGTAGCAAACAATACACCCTGAAACAGATACTATCAAGTATCAACAAGTTCATAGTTCCTAATTATCCTATAGACAGGATGTCAGGATCGACATATACGGAGAGCAGAGAAGTGATGCCGCACGTGATGCCATGGAAGAATTCCTTCTTTCTCTTCATCTCAGGGGAAAAAATGAAAGAGGAATACTCAACCTAATTAAGTAAAAGATGTGTGAAAGCTGCCTTACTAGTAAATGAGGGAGCAGCTTCTGAAGTAATCCATGTGAGCCTCTTAATAACAGCCTTGGTTTGAAGCTACGACCATATTGACTCCATATACCTAGCTACTACCTTGTCTTTTTCTTTTTCTTTTCTTCTTTTAAACTCTCGTACAGTTTCTGCGAAGGAACAGAACGATTATATGTATTTCAGCATCAGATCTGTGTGGCATGGTGTGCCACTACATATTAATAGAAGCATGGCTCAACAATGAATTTAATTTAGTTTCTCTTCGATCCATCATTGAAGTTGAATGGCATATCTATGCTAGTATAAGTCAAAGACCTATTAAATGGCTTCCAAGTATGGGAGCTTTAAGATCCTTTCAAATTTGTTCCTTCAAAATTATTAGTCGTTTTTGGAACACTTTTTTCATTTTCAACTATTACAGAAGAGCAGTGTTACTTATTACCACAGATTCTTTTACCAATTCTATTATGAATCCACAATCATTATCATTATCATTATCACACACAAATATAAAGCATGCATAAACCAATTCTTAATATTTAATATTACTCATTAAAAATGACATAGGCGAATGGTGTTAGCCGAATAACAAGTGGATATTTGTAAGTAACCACTCATAGATATTACTTTCCCTGTTTGTCCAAACTCGGGATAACATCTTTTTTGTTATCTATATATTATTGTATAAAATACAATTTAACACAATTTATGCAAGTTAATCAATAAATGCTACATGTCATTTATACATGAGTGTATTTTTTATGTATTCAAATTTTATTTTAAAAAGTTGAAATCTAATTTAAATTTTAATTATATTTTATTGAAGTGATAAATTTAATTACTTTAACTTTTCAAATTTTATATTAATCTAAATACTAATTACTTATTTCTCTATTAATAAGTGTAATTAATGACGATCATATATTATAACATATTTAAATTTTAATATTTTTTAAATTAATTAAATATCAATTATATTTATTTACCTATTATAACGAACAAATACTTTAATAACGTTTAATTTAAAATATTTTTAACCTAAATCAAATAATTCAAGTTATATATTTTTATATATTTTTTAATTTTGCAAAACACTAGATATATTAAATGATTCATGATAAGTTAAATTTTATGAGTTTTTTTTTATTTTTCTTCTGAGATAATTAAAATAAAAATTAATTAAGCTATTTCCCCCCATAAATCTAATTAAAAAATTCTTATAAAAATATCAAAATAAACAACATATTATAATTTTAAAAGACCTATGCACATTTAATATAATAAACTTGTACATCGTGCAAGTAATAAAACTAGATTTAATTAAATTTGATTTCTTATATATTTTAAATTCTTTGTTCATTTATGAATAATTGTTTTTCTTCAGCTAATTGATTCAATTGTCACCATCAGTGCTTTATTTTCTTTTAATGTTGATATTTTTTTTTGGGTCTAAATTCTCTGTTTGAATTGTAGCGTATACTGTACAGTGAAATATGAAAATAGAGTTACACTTTGAGCAATATCTATTATAGCTTTTGATTATTAGGGCAAAAGCCTCTTAAGGGTTTCAACTTTCAAGAAGAAAACATGCTAAAGACGGAAGATGAGAGCCGTAATTAATACTGATAAAATAAGAATCAAAAGTACAACAAGAGAAGAGATTGCAAAACTAGAAAACTGGAGGCAAGCAAAAGGAGCAACACTAGGAACTTAATGTCAAATTCAAGTTTGATCCACAACATTTGAAACCCTACACTAAGCATTGTTCTACCATGAAAACTACTTTTGATTTTCATCTTTATGTCAATAAATCATTTTCAAAGTGGTGCTACAAAATATCTTTCTAACTAAAATTGCAAATTTGCTATAAAGATATGCGTATGTAACTCGAAAGACTCTATCTGATGAAGCTTGGAGCGTTGCCAAATGCCACGGTCACAAGCTTGCTGAACACATTGGTCCCTCATATCATAGTATAACAACCAATATTCCAGGTGTCTTTCACAAAGGAAATCATGTATACCCACTATGCCTGCCTTTCCTTCCCTCTTGCAACAATTTCAATTCCTTATCTCTCAATCCATAAACAACCAATAAATTAACTATGGGGTAAGACCCAGCATAATCACTTTGTTTCCCAAGTGGTCACAAGTCACAATCTCCTGTTCTGACTTTCCCCCCACCTAATTGGAAGACAATCATCAGAATTCAAATGGGGTTGGCGCCCTTAAAGTGTTTGCGAAAATGAAAAAACATCCTTACACCTTATTATTACGATGCTTTAATTATTCAAAGGGAGGATTATCGGAACATGATGAATACCATCATGGCTGAGTTTTCCAAGTGGCATTCCCATGGTGGAAGACTTGCTATCTTTTTGGTGACTGCTGAAGTAAGTTTTGTCTGCAGATTCCAACTAACCCCAACCTAACCAAGTCACTTGTGTGCTAAAGTTCTCAAACTTACGCAAATATGATACTATCTCATTTGGATTGCTCTTGGCTCAAGCAGAGTAACTGAGTAAGTGTTGTAGTCCCCACCAGCCAGCGATTAATCCACCTTTCTATGCCCACTTGAGAAAAAGGGTAAGTAATGTACGTTAATAATAAAAGTCTTATCTTGGTATAGCTTATATGATTCAAAATCTAACATACATAAGCCTAAAGAAGGGGAATATTCATGATAATGAAGTTTGCGCTCAAGGCAAACACGTGCAAGATCGAGAAAGCTATCATGTGTTGATGCGTATGGTTTCGGGGATTGGTACTTTTTATTAATTATATTGCATTTTATCCTAGTAATTTTATAGATAGATTATACTTTTGTTATTAAATTTTTTTAAAAAAATCATATAAAATATAATTAGTATAATATTAAAAAACAGTAATGCCTAAAGTCAGGGTTTTACTGGTTTTATGTTTTAGCTGGCTCTGCAGCTAAGCACATGTGCACAAGTTTTTTAATTTTTGATTGTATGATAAGGGGTATATTCAGGCTAACTTCCGTGCCTTCTAAAATTAAATCCTCTTTCTCGATCATCTTATGGGTGCACTCATTACATTGATTTGGTGCATTTAAAAAAATTAATTCTCTTAGATTCAATATTTGAACCATAGACATTTATCTATTACCTATTATATAAAATATAGTTTATGTAAGTGAGCTTAATGTCATGTGTCATTTATACATAAATTTTTACTCTTTTGATATAGTCATATTTTTCATTTATCCAAAATTTATGTAAAAAAAGTTTAAATTTAATTCAAATTTCAATTATATTTAATTTTAGTTAAGTGATAAATTTAATTACTCTAAATTTTCAAATTTTATATTAATGTAAATATTAATTATTTATTTACCTATTAATAAGTACGATAAAATCATATATCATAGTATATTCAAATTGTTAATATTTTTAAATTAATTAAATATCAATTATACTTATTTACCTATTATAATAAATAAATACTCTAATAATCATTTAATTTAAAATATTTTTAACCTTAATGAAATACTTCAAGTTTTATATTTTTATAGTTATTATTTTGTTTATTTTACATCTTACTAGATACTAAATATATTAAATGTTTCATGATAAAATTAATTTTTATGAGTTTTTTTATTTTTATTCTAAAATAATTAAATTGAAAAGTGATTAAACTATTTTTTTTACATAAATCTTATTAAAATCGTTTCATATAAAATATCAAAATAAACAATATATTATAATTTATTAAACTTATAAATATCTAATATAACAAAATTATATATCGCCCGAATAATAAAATTAGTTGAGAGATAAAGTACACCTTAATTACTGTACTAATTCCTTAGGTTACACGTGCTCAAGCTTAGCAGTTAGCATCACCTGACACGTAATGCACCAAGCTTTTTTGTTTCCGTTTTCATTGGGCCTTTATTTATTTTTGAGTTTGTTGTCTTGACGATACAGTGGTTTTACGCACGAGTTGGTTTCTATTTTGGGCCTTCAAAAACAAAACAAGGGAAGGGCCGAAGGTGGGGGGACCTTGTCTTTGAAGATGAGGCCTCAACTAAAGCCTGAGTGTAAAATCTGAATGGCGAATTGAGCCTTCACTTTACGTTTTCGTGTGCTTTAGTTTAAATGGAAATTTTGTTTTTGGTAATCAAATGGAAAGTATTTTTAACACTGTGATAATAGGATTAATATTTTATACTTCGACTGTGTAAAAAATTATTTATGGAATTTTTTAAAAGAAAACAAAAATACACAACGACACTATTGTTTTTCTTCCCAAACAATAAGGAATCCTGATCTCACTTGTGGGGGCATCTCTCTTCAACTGAAATACTGCATATAGATCATGTACGTCCTATGATAAGAATATAGATCTTCTTCTAAGTTACTCGTGTAATGTATTTTAGATAAAGTGTTGATGAATAACTCTCAACTTAGATGTTTCAAAGTTTCTAAATATTCCTTTAATTTTCTCGCCAAATGCTTGTTAACTTCTTGAGTGGTGCATCCATTTCATAGAAACACTGTCAATTTTTTATGCCACTGAACTCAAATTTCAACTCCAGGCAGTGCATCATTTTTTATGTCACACAATCAAACTCAGTTAAATAGTCACTAGTGACTTGTGAAACATATATCTATAAAGAGCCATGTGCCTTGTAACCCTCCCTTTAGCTGAGTTAAAAAATCCAACACCACCTAGTAAAAGGGAATCTGCCTGAAGAAAACCCAAAAAAGAAAAAGAAACACTTGGCCAGTGGGCTGGTGAGAGGCAGTTTCATGAAATGTGGTCCAGTGTCAACATCCTTATCCATTCCTTTTGTAGCGTCTTTTACTTTTAGGACATTGTTCCCAGAGTTGCTTTTTGGCACTGGTTTTGTGGCTTCCCAAGACAATTAAAGTTGTCTTATATATAATTCAGTGAAGGCAGCAAATCTCTTTCTTGAAAGCAAGAGCCTGCTTGTATCGGTGTCTGATAGTTGTCATTGTCTTGTCCCAGCATCAAACGAACCAAGGCTCCTTGACTACTTCATGATATGATTAGTTTAGTTATATGGGAAACTGGAAAAGGTGATGTTAACATTGCTAATCCATATGATAATCATGAATCCATTGCTCATTTTCTTATACATACAGGTTGCATTTTTTTCTACTTTCATTTTATTATTATTTTTCTCATTTTCTATCCTCTTCGTTCTTCAATTATAATTCTGTTGTAGTTTCAATTCAGTTTTTATTTTATTTTTTTACTACACAAATAGCTTGGATTTATTAGATTTTTTTTTTTTAACTATCGATCGAGTGGTGCTCTGCAGTATCTTCACGAGTTAGGTTTTTTAGGTCTCTTATGAGATTAATTTATAGTCGGCAGCTTAAAGCACAAGAGTTTTTACTGTTTCTTAACTAATGCGACTCCCCACTAAAATTTGAACTTGCTTCTTATCTCATAAAGACGAAATTAGTTGATACTAGAGACTCTTTCTAATAAAGTACACTGGATAAATATCCCAAAATTCCCAAAATTTATGTGATACTTAATAATTTGTTCTTTGATACTCTTATGGGTCATATTCCACTTCTCTCCGTATATTGGTTTACTTATATTTGCCCTTGAGTATTTGCATGCCTACACTGTTGCTGCCAAAGTAGATTGTTTTGTTTTTTAAGTTGCCTGTGGTCAAAGAGCTAAAGTTGGTATAATTTGATTTAACACTTTTTTCTCCTTTTGGCAGCGAGATTATCTAAACATCTCATTGTTCTACTTTTCTCGTCTTTAAACATCAAAATTTATTTTTGTGGTTATTTAAGAACTATCATGGTGTTTGAAATTATTAAAAAAAAATAGAATTACTTGGATCTTTTTTCATTTAAAAATTAAATTTATTTAAATTCATTTAATTTGATTTGAGCGGATACACACACACACAACTAAAATAAAAAAGAGTTCAAATTTGATAAAGATTTAATTTATTTTTTATTTTTATTTTTGGTTTTTGTCTATATATTCCCACATCCTTTAGGTGTGAGACTTTTTCTTTTGAGAAATTAGTTTCACACTCAAATAGAGTGCAGATACCACAAGTAAGGGCTAAAAAATAAACAAATGATTTGATTTCAAAATTAAATCAATTCCTCTTTTATAACTTTCAAAGCAAATAATTTTATTTATAAATCAAATTAATTCTCAAATTTTGTGATTCCAAAAGTAATGTGTGTGTGTGTGTATATATGTGTGTGTGTGAACAACATTTGGCAAATAAGATTTTGATGATAACTGAACAAATGTTTATGTACCAAGAGAACAAGAATAAAATCACAAGTAGTACTCAAGTCTTATAGGTTTTCAACTTATCTTTGTAAGAGTATTTGATTACATGAATCACTTAGCAAGCAATTTGTTTTAACTTTACAAAACTGGTTCAAAAAATAAGGTTTGAGAAAGGAAAAAATATCTTTAAATTCTTTGGAAAGAAAGATTTTATTCTTGTTTAAAAATGAGTTTTCAAGTCACTTGTAGTTGACTACAAGGTTGATGTAGTCGACTACACAGATGTGTAATTTCAAATTTACAACGTTTTGTACAAGTCAAAATAGACTTGTAGTCGACTACACAAGGTCTGTAGTCGACTACACAAAGTCTGTAGTTGACTACAATAGGCAAAATATTTGAAAAACCTCTTGTTCTTAAACTGACCCAAGGAGACTTGTAGTCGACTACAATTCTGAGATAGTCGATTACAATGCTTTTAAAAATTACTCATCTTTTGAATACAAGTTAACTCGATGACACTTGTAGTCGACTACAAGCCTGATGTAGTCGACTACAAAGTTTAAAAATTGATTCTTTTCAAAGCATCATAAACCCGAGGAGAGATGTAGTCGACTACATATGTATTATAGTCGACTACATCTTATTTTGAAAATATATCTGTTATATGTCTTTTGACTTCAATTGTCCTAGAGTTATTGTAGTCGACTACTTGCGAATTTTATAAATCAAACTCTCATGTTTTTTTTTTTAAAAAAAAAAAGTCAGAAAGACATTGTAGTCGACTACAACAATTGTGTAGTCAACTACCCAAGAGCTCCAATTTACTTTGGGAGTATTTATTACTTACCTTAAGGAGTTTTAATGCAGAGCTAACAACATTGATTCATTCTTAAGAGCATTTACTCTTCATACATTGATCATACTCTGTTTTCTTATTGAAAAAGCTTGCTAGTGTTTTTAATCAAATACTCATTAGATCTTCAAGTTATATATCTACTCTTGTGAGAGTAACAAACACAAAAAACCATATGATTATATTGTAAGTTCAAGGAGAGTTGTTCCTTATTGTATTAAGTGAGACTCTTCTACAAATATGGTGGAGGATCCCAAACTTGGTAAAGAGTGCTCTTAAGTGTAAGGGTTTTTATCAAGCACCCAAGTTAGAAGCTTGATCAATAGTGAAAATCTCGGGTAGATGATTTCGAGGACTGGATGTAGATCACAAGGAGTGATTGAACCAGTATAAATCTTGTTTGCATTCTCTCAACCCTTATCTTTTACTTACAAGCTTGATATTGATTATTTAACTTGGTTTTCATCTTGTGAAGTCCTATCTATTATATCTCTGTGTTGATTGTGTATTATCCTTAGTCCATTTCACTCTCAAGCACATTGATTCAATATAATTAGTACCATTGAAGCAATTAAAGTAAGGTTTTGGAAAAGTTTTTGAAAACTCAATTCACCCCCCTCTTGAATTATTGAAGCCACTTGACAACAATATATATATATATATAATTTGGGAAATGATTTCTCCTTTACATGGTTGGCTATATTCTACATATGGAGTAAGAAAAAAAATTCTGAAAAAGAATTAGGAAAAAGAACTTTCATTTAAATAAAAAATACTTGTTTCACTAAGAGTGGCAAATATTTAATAATAAATCCCCAAACACTGAAATCAACCGCACATAATAAATTATGAACAAACATTAATTTTACCTTATTTTAAAGTAACTACTATGAATTTTAGAACCTGGATGAGACATTTTAAAATTTTTTCAGATATGCAAATAGATCCTTTGACTATCAACTAAATAAAATTCACTTATCACGTGACTTGCATATATACAATAACACATGCATATGGTAGTCTCTCTTATTTATTTATATCCTATTTTTGATTTTTTTAAATATTTTTAATTATTCAGTATTTTCTATGTAAAAAAATAGAAATTAAATGAAAAAAAAGATTTTTTTCATTTAAAAAATGATGTAGATGTATAAGAAATAAATAAATATTTATTTTGGTCCTACAAAGATATATACAAGACTACATTAGTCATTTATTTATAAATATATTAAATTACTTCTCTAAAGATATATGCAATATCAAATTAATAATTTATTGACATATTTTTGTTATTAAATTAGTTTAAAATTGATGACATTAATTATTACTGAAAGATTAATTTAATATTATTGATAAATAAAAAAAAAGTGATATTATGTATATTTTTAGAAAATTAAAACAAATATTTTACTCTATAAAAAAGCCATCACAATATTATAAACATGTGTAAATCACGTGATAACTGATTTTCATTTAATTGATAAATGAAATTAATTGTTTGCAAGTTTATAATATAAAGCCCTTTCTTCTTAGTTTGAGAAGTTTATAAAATACTTTGAAATGAAATAAAATTCAAAAACTGTACAGATATTACTATATTTTTCTCAATTTTTTAAAAAAGGCGAACAATCTAGTTGAAGCTAGTAAAACAAGGGCAATCAATCATTCAATCCCATAAAAGGCGTGGAAGGTGTGGTGGCAAGCGTCGTGGAGTGGGCTTGGTCCTCATATCTGCTTCTCCTTTAAAATTCAAAACTCAAAATTCCAAATTCAAAAGAAAAAGAAAAAAAAACAATGATAGTGGTGGTGAAGTATGTAAAATTTCAAACTTCGACGAAGATAAGGTGTAGATCAGTTGTAACTTGAATTTTGTGCGTAACAACTTTACTGGTAAAGTAACCGTTTAAATTTTAGAGTAGATATTTATTTTAATTTTAAAAAAATATGGGTGTTATTAATTTAATTTTTTTAACAATTTTTTATATTAAATTATTTTATTTAAAAAATTAATTTATATAAAAATAATATTAAAGAAATAATTTTATATCAAAAAATAATATTAAAAAATTAATTTAATGTCAAAAATTAATATTAAAATATTTTTTTTATGTATTTATTATTAAAAGATTTAACTAATAATACTTATATTTTTAACAAACCAAAATAAGTATTTACTCTACTAAAAGTAATTTATGATTAGAGTAAAATCCACATTTGAGTAATTAAGAGAATTGACTCACTTGGTTAGACTTTTTTTTCATACTAATCATAACCTAGGTTCTAATTTAATAAATAATTAATAAATTTTTACTAACTTAATAATTTGCCTTGATATTAAACAGAGAATGAGCCTCCTCTTTATATAATTTTTTTATACCAAAAAATTTCAACGTCGAATTAAAAATTAATCTAATGGCCAAAATATTTTTCAATTGTAAAATAACTCGTAATCTTATCAACAAAAAATTTCAAACTTGGTGGGATTATATAGAGGAACGTGGTGTCATATACACGACAGGCTGTCCTTTGCGTAATGGGCCCCTCCCCTCTCCTCTCCGATCGCCGTTTTAACGGGCAAATGCTGCTTATTTTGCCTATTGCCCGTTCTACCCCTCTCCACTTTTCAAGTAATCTTGGATCATCCATATGATTGGCAAACAGACAGATTCAAATTTCCTCTTTTCATGATTATGAAATTATTGACTTCACTGCTCTTTCTTTTCTTGTGTGTAAGAAAGAAAGGACATGATAGTATATAAGTTAGAGATATCAGAATGTACATGATTTTTGTTTAGATACGTTAAATTTGAAGGAAAATTTGGACATTCAACTAAAGAAAATTCACTAATAGACTTGTTGGAGTTACAAAATGTGGGATTCATATGGATGTTATATATTTCATGACATTTCCCCAAGTTTGACGCATCACCTATAATTGAAATGTTTGCTACCCTATTTGAATAAGATAGTGCCAATCTTTAGTCCTTGAGTTGAAAGGATACTATTGCATTATATACTTGTAGTACATTAATACTAGTGAATATTATGCAGAAGTGATTCTTTAAAAGCTTACATCAGAGGTATTGCATCCCACTTCACAAAATCTCACTTCTGTATGAATAACATATATAATTTGGGCTTGATGATAATGCAAAAAATAAAATAAAATCTAAGTGCTTTTCGTTTAATATGAAATCCTTATTAAATTTGAAGGTGATGAAATTGACATTTGACGATGAGTATCTTACAGGTGGAGTACAAGGTTTCATTTCATGGATTGTTTGTGATCAATTGTGATCTGGAATGATATATAATAAATGTTCCAACAATCATTAAATGACTTAAATAGAAAGTATTCATCAATCCTTAATATAATATACAAGCACATTAATCTAACAAAGGCAATATGTTTCAGCTGACTTTTGTTTCATTTATTCCATTGTAGCTATGTAAATCTTCCATAAATACTTATACTCATGGTATTCTTTTTCTTGGTTTAAATTCTGTTTAAATACCAATGCCAATATGCCATCTTACTATAAACACACCATTTTTTCACTTAAATATCTCAGAAAAGAAAACTAGTGATATATCCTAGACAGTTCAAGCCATTTTATGGTACCATATATATCTAAAGAGAACATGTGAATGTGATGACCTTCCTGCAATTACCTGCAGAATCATAGGATATAAAGGGTAATGAAAATTAAGAAGCATGATACAAAGAAAAAAGGAGGATATATAGTTATAGTTACATTACATTATCTTGCGGTCAAGGTCATCCCTTGTAGCTGCCTGTGACCCTGCTTTGCTCCCTCCCCTTTTCTTCTCCAAGAGGTTCTTGTCTTCTCCCATAGTTACCGACCACATTAATGGCAGCAAGACCACTTCACACAACGCTGTAAATACCTTGTCAGTGTCCCTGGTACGGCATTTTCAACTACCTCACTTCTCTTGATACGACACACGTCCATCATTGAAACATCATATTTGCACTGCAATGCCAGTGCTTATTTCCACTTCCCGAGGTACTGTTTCCTATGTACCCTCTGCTACAACCTCAAATTTGAGCTTCCTAATGGTTGGTCGTTCTTTGTTTTTCCTTACAGGTCCTCTCTGATGTAAATTTACATTCTTTGCTTCGTGAACCTCGCTGAAACTGTCCATGTTCCCTTTTCTTCTTCATGGTTTTTTCTTTTTTAATTAGCTTGCTCGAGAATAAGGCCCCATTATAAGATGATGCACTATTTGAACCTGTTGTGGGTAGTTTACTTTTGAAAGATAATTTGTACATTGCCCTTGAAAATCTTTGAAGTTTGAAGGATCTATTTTGAGTCTTTTGACTTCGACATATTACTTGTCTGAGTGTTTTTTCTTCTGTTGAATTTGATAGTCCAAAACTTTTGCAAAGTTTGATGTTCACCTTCATGAACTTTGGTGCCTAATGCTCCAAGCTGGTTCAATGAGATATTTTTACCTTCATCTTCTGGTTCTTTTCTGGTTTTTGTTCATCCCAAATACCCATGAACTAGAAGCAGCTCAGACCCAAGTCTTGTTACAGTTAAGGAAATATCTGGAGTACCCTGCCTCTTTGCAAATTTGGGAAAATTACAGTGGAGACCTCTGTAGCCTTTCTTCATCTGCAAATATGAGCATTAAATGTCAGGATAATGCAGTAACTGAGCTTAAAATTATGGGAGATAAATCTGTGAAGGTTGATGGGTTCAATGGATTTGCAGTTCCCAATCAGACACTATCCGTGATCTTCTCTATTGATTCTTTTTTCACCACATTGACGAGGTTAACCAGCTTAAGGGTTCTTAGCTTGGTGTCCTTGGGGCTTTGGGGGCCACTCCCTGATAAGATTCACCGATTGTCTTTGCTTGAAGTTTTGGACTTGAGTTCAAATTTCTTATTTGGTTCTATCCCACCAAAAATATATACAATGGTAAAGGTTCATACACTAACACTTGATGGCAATTATTTTAATACCACTATGCCTGATTGGTTTGATTCATTGTCTAATCTAAAGACCTTGAGTTTGAAGAGCAACCGCTTAGAGGGTTCATTCCCCTCCTCACTATGCAAAATTAAGACGCTTACAGTTATTTCCTTGTCCCACAATGAGCTGTCTGGTGGATTGCCTGATCTTAGTAATCTCACTGGCCTACATGTTCTGGATTTAAGAGAAAATCATTTAGATTCTGAACTACCATTGATGCCTAAAGCAGTAGTCACGGTTCTGCTAAGCAAAAATTCATTCTCAGGCGAGATACCTAGGCAGTTTGGTGAATTGGGTCAGCTTCAACATCTAGATCTTTCATCAAATCATCTCAGTAGGATACCCCCATCTGCCTTGTTCTCTTTGCCAAACATCAGTTATTTGAATTTAGCAAGCAATGTGCTAAGTGGGTCCCTTCCAGACAAACTAAGTTGTGGCAGCAAACTTGGGTTTGTGGATATTTCTAGTAACAAGTTAACTGGTGGACTTCCTTCATGCTTGGCCAATACGTCTGATAGTAGAGTTGTCAGATATGATGGAAACTGTTTGTCTGTTGATTCTCAGCCTCAGCAACGAGGGTCTTATTGTAAAGAATCCAGTTCGGGATGGAAGAAATTGAGTGCATGGAAAATAGCTGCAGCAGTGGCCATCATTATTGGACTTGTTCTTGTGCTTTTGTTGTCTGGAGTTTTCTTATGTAAAAAATATCATTTGAGAAAGACAACTGGGCAGGGTGTGTTGCCAAAGATTGTCCAAGATAACTCCACAACTGGGGTTTCGTCTGAAGTCCTTGCAAATGCCAGTAAGTGCATAGGTTAGGCAACGATGGTCTGCTGTTTTGCTTTAACAGTAGACTAATTGGATATGCACATCTAAAATAGTGATGTCTTACTTCCTATTTCTTTCAGGATACATTTCTCAAGCTGTGAAGCTAGGGACACAAGCTTCTCCAACCTGTCGACAGTTTTCAATTGAAGAGTTGAAGGAAGCCACAGAAAACTTCGACTTGTCAACTTATATTGGTGAAGGCTCCATAGGGAAGGTAGGTACCCTTCAACCACGCAAAATGTTATTTGAAAGATTGGATAGATTTTAGTTTTCAAATATTATTCATAAGTGATTATTCTTCATAATGGAAGGTTTTTTTTTTTCATTATTTTTTGTCATTTTTAATTTTGTCTAACAATAAGTGGATAGATACAGAACTAGGAAACCTGCTGATAAGAAAGGAGGTTCCCTACTGGGAAGCACAGACATTTCAAAATGGTTACCGTGTCGGTGTTGGATACTTCTCGGATACCTTTGGAATTTGGATACTCCTAGCATACATCATTCATTTTTACTTTTATTTTTGAATTGTTGTATCAATACAGATGAGATACCACAATAATTAGATAAACAATAGTATTTTATTCTATCTACAATGACTAATACTGACTTTTGAAACATTGATGTCTTTTAAATGTTGCATCTAGCTGTGTCGTATCCTATAATTTTTAGAATTTGTCTATCATCGTGTCCGTGTTGTGTTGTATTCGTGTCTCATGTCGTATCCGTGCTTCCTAGGTTTCCTATGCAATTTCCGAGCACCTTCTTGCCAAAATTACTTTTAGTTTTCTGAAAGGTTGCAATTTCTGAACATATGCCCAAACCACGAGTATCTGTTTTTGGATCATTGTTAGAAGGTCAAGTGATTTTGTATCCATATTAGTAGACATAAGGAAACTTTGTCAAACTCATTTTGTTTGCCCACTGTAAATGGCCTCTTTTAAGTTTGCTGCTACATTTCAGCTGTACAAAGGTTTACTAGAGAACGGATCCTACGTGGCAATACGATCTTTGGCTCTGTCAAAGAAATGCTCAATTCAAACTCTCAAAGCTCGGTTGGATTTACTCTCAAAGCTTCAACATCCAAATTTGGTTAGCCTCTTGGGTCATTGTATTGATGGTGGTGGACAAGATGATTCTAGTACCCACAAACTTCATCTTGTATATGAGTATGTGCCAAATGGGAATTATCGTACCCATCTGTCAGGTATGGCATTAGAGTATGTATATTGATGAGTGCATTAGTTTCACCTATTACTGCCCTCCTTTTCTCTATGACATCATAAATTGTTTCTGATATAAATGGCTGCTAAAATTGCAATTTTATAGAGAAGACCCTACTTCGGATGAGACTTTGTCTAATTAGTGTTGGTTGAATTTGTGGAATTAGTTTCTATTAATGAAGGAGAGGTGTCTCCAAGGACTGCGGAGGAATTTTTCTCTTGATTTACAAACAGACTGCATTCAAGTATTGAGCAATAATCATACATTAAATTTGGTAAAATGAGAAGCCATTAGGAAGTAGTATGACCTGATGATTTAACGCTTCTTTTTGTTGTTAGGCTTGACTTGGATATTACTATGTAGAAGTGTCTGCCTTAGGGATGTATAGTGGTGGATAACTTATTTTCTTGATGATATGTTTATATCACGTCCAACCTTCATAACCTCTATATTTTTATTACCATGATCAGTATTGTTGTAATTATTTTTGTATGTCATAGCTTTTTGTCTTGAAGGCTTCAACCCACTAATCTTGCTTTATTCAAACATGCAGAATTTTCTCCAGAGAAGGCACTTAAGTGGTCTGATAGATTGGCAATTTTAATTGGAGTTGCCAAGGCTGTGCATTTCTTACATACTGGGGTTATACCCGGTTGTTTTAGTAACCAATTAAAGACAAAAAATATTTTACTTGATGAGCATCACATTCCAAAACTAAGTGACTATGGTATGTCCACCATCACAGAAGAGATCGAAAAGCGTGAGGTATGTTTGCTGGCTATTCGATATAGCTGTTTACCCTTGATCTAATATGATTGATCCTCGAGTGACTCTGTTGCTTTCTGTGTTGTACAGGCAAAGGGAGAGAAACCAAAATCATGGTATGGATACGGTAGCTTATTTTACTTTAGTTCAACTTGCAACTGGATTCTTAGCTATCTTGTTGGGATTATACGTTACACAATTCAATTATATTGTCCTTGTTAATCCTCCATACCTCCACCCTCTCCACTGCTAAATCTTCCTGCCTAAACCCCACACCCCTATTGCTCTCTTTATTGCCTCAGTTTATGTATTTTATTGCCATAGTCACCACCATCACTGTGAACTCTACTCTCTTTATCAGCTCCACTGTCACTGACAGCATCAAACAATCACAACCATGACTGTTGTCATTGACTTAGCATCACCAATACAACCATGCTTGGTTCACTCCTATGGGAATTTGTTTACATTTTTTAAATTTCTGTTAATTTCCTTGATGCCACTTCACTCCTCACTGTCACTACCTCTGTGCCATTATGTTTTGTTTAGTCATATCACTTTTTATTTCCCCCCTTCCCTATCCTTTATCGTGGGTTTGAAAAATGGAATGCGCCTAATCTGATATGGTTTGAAATCCATTTTTATGCTCAATTTATTTTGTGTAGATCAATAACAAACAAATTGTTCTCTTTTACCTTGCAGCCAAAGGACAAAATTAGATGATGATGTTTATAATTTCGGATTCATATTGTTTGAATCACTTGTTGGACCCATAGCAAGCGACAAAGGAGAAGCATTTTTTCTAAATGACAAGGTTAGAGAAAAGATTTTGAAAACTCCTGCCTTTGTTTTGGATGAATAAAACTTCTGCTTTACTGAACATATGCAATGTCGTGACTCGTGATGATTTTTCAGTGTTGAAAATGATTTGCATATAAGGAAAATTCACAAAATTCATTTTTATTGTGCTAATTCCAAGATTTTTTAAATCACCTATATGTATTTACATTACATAATGGTTCCCAGTCTATCATTTTTTTCCTTTAATTTGAAGTGAGATGTCTTTTCTGTTTGACACAGCTTAGTTACTTCCCTACTTGTGACATCTAAGTTGGTCAAATTTTTGAGGAGTCACCAGATTGAAATTTCAAGTGTCAAATAAGAATTCAGAAGTACTAGCATACCCCCATTCTTTATCCTCAATATTTATAGTGGTGTGAAATATTTATTATGTTTTTTTATCATAAATTGTTAATTAATGAATCCAAGACCTGCTGTTGTGAACCACAGGCATCCTTTGGCAGTCAAGATGGTAGGAGAAAAATTGTGGATCCAGTAGTGTTGACCACTTGCTCTCAAGAGTCATTATCAATTGCAATATCTATAACAACCAAATGCATATCTCCAGAATCTTCATCTCGTCCCTCTTTTGAGGATGTCCTATGGAACTTACAGTATGCAGCTCAAGTCCAAGCCACAGCAGATGCAGATCAGAAATCAGATTCTACATCATAGGTCCAAGCTTGTAGGAGGCACAAAACTAGATCTTCAAGTCATTCATTCCTTCTCCAACAATGCAGATAAAGAAAGCAGGGATTGACATCAGGATCTATAAGGAAAAACACAATGTCAGATGTCAAACTTCATTGCAAATATAAATGTATAGTTGTAACATGTTTTCCCCATTTTTCTATTTCTTCTAGAGTTTTGATAGGACAGAGCCAGTTAGGATTCATATACCTTTTAGAAACAGGAAAAGAAGTGGGAAATGGGAATTCAGCTCAATGTAGCAAATCATGAACTTGACTAACTACTGCTAGGATGAAGTCTCCTAAAAGATATTTGGTGGAAATTGTAACCGTGGAAGGTCGAATTGTAAGTGTTACAGGGGTAAAATATTTCTAGTGGATGTATAGTCTAGAGATATCATGTGAAGTGTTAATTCTGCTTTCAGTCTTGGATCTGGTGTTCTCCAATCTCCACGTTAATTGGCCTAATTCTTTCTAGTGGATGTACTCATTCTTGTGGTTATTCATGTTGCATGTGATTTGAGATTTAAAAAATAAACAAGTTGTGCAAATCGGTGGATTTGGGCTTCCTTTGAATTGGTCAAATTGTTAGTTTTTGATAACATAGCAAATAAGCTTTGTTGCTTTTGTTATTGACTTGGTCCACAATGCCTATTTCTTTGGCCAATAACTTAATGCAAAAAAAAAACTTAATGCTAATCTTCTTAACGTTATTTTTTTTAGTTAGATAAAAAAAGTCAGACCAAGTTCTCTGCGATTATCATCTAAGGATACTGCTTATTCTGCTCTTCTTATGGGTTAAAAATAAAATAAAGCTCTTAGATGTTATGTGTTCCTGAAATTTTCCAAATGAGCCTATTATATTCCGGCGAACTTTTTGAATTCTTTACCTGTGGTCAAAATAATCCTTAAGATTGTTGTGAGAAGTAAAATAATGTGTTACATCAACACAAAAGTAAAATACAATTTCTATATTGACATCAAATAATCATTTTCTCAATTAATTTTAGTTTATTCTATTATATTATAACCAACTAGACTTGGAAATTCTTTTGAAATAATTCAACTTTAAAGGTCTTAATTTATGTATGGATACTCTTAAAATGGTAAATATATACAACAAAAAAATATTTTTATATATTTTTGTATTATTAGATTTATTTTTCAATTTGTGTAGGATTACATTAAAATAGTTCTGCATAAATTCATATGCAATCTAAGGAAAACTCCAAGTAATAAATGATTCAAATTTCACACCCATGTAAAACAACACTCTAGCATTACAAAGTGATTTTTTCTGCTCTTTTGATGTTTTCTATCAAATTTCTTGAGTACTCTAGTTTGATCAATACATGAAATCTAATGCCGTGTAAATTTTTTTGATTGGTTATCTTTTCTTTTTTAAGTTGTATGCTTATAGCCATCGGTTACTTGCTTAATATTATCATATATGACAGACTTTTGTTCGACATTGCACCTTTGGCATTACCAAGCAACATTTGATTTGATAGAACTATAGCAGTGCTTTTAATGATCAACACAACAACTTGTTAATGCCGTCCTTTATAAAACTAACAATTACCATATAGATACCTTTGTTTTGGAGATGAATTAATCAAGATGTGTATGAATACTATACATATTTTGACCCATTATTAATTTTTAATGATAAAAACATAATTTTACTAATAATAAAAGTTAATATAATTAATGAAAGATTGTACATACTTTACCACACTCATAACTTAATGCTTAATTCATATTTTTTATTATCTTTTTTCCCCTCTTATTCGTATTAGTTAACTATCATTTAATGACTTGTTAGCCAAAGGCAACCATCACACAAGAGGAGGTGAATTGGGCGATCACAAATTTTAAGACAACCTTGAGATTTTGTGCATTTTGGTGCACCCAATCAATACATGCAGCGGAATAAATATATTTCACAACAATTCATGATTTTATATTACTAACAATTCATATAATGTATAATATCAATCACATATAAGTATATAGAACAATATAAATTATAGTGTGATTAATTGGAGACTAGTGGGAAATAAACTAAGATAGAGAATCACTTAGTTGAAACTTTGTAGTAGACTGCAAGTAGTGTGTAGTCAACTGCAATGAGCCCCTGAAAGTGGTTTTGCAATATCAACAAATAAAACACTAATTTTGAGTTTCTAGTAGTCTTGTAGTAGACTACAATTTGCTTCTGTGAGTAAATTGAGTTTTAAATGAATGCCTTGTGAAAATTTGTCAATCAATGTAGATAGCTTAAGTATAACTTTAATATATATATAAATAAAGCAAACAAGATATATATCAAGTTCAAATAATCTAAGTAGAAATATCACAAGATATGCAGTAGATCAACAATTATAGCAATCACAAGAATTCAACAAATAAGTAGTTAAATGTAAATTGTTAGAATGTAAAGAAAGTAAGGGATAAGAGAGTGTAAACAATATTTTACTGGTTCAATTACTTCTTGTGATCTACATCCAGCCCCAAGATCATCTACTTGAGGTTTCCACTATTTTTCAAGCTTGTAACTTAGGTGCTTGAGAAACCTTTACAAAAACAGAGTACTCCTCACATTTTGGGATCCTCCACCCTTATGCTTGAGCCTCTTTCTTTTCTCTTCAAGGGAAATCTACCCTTGAACTTTCTTGAGGGATTGTCCACCCTCTTACAAGTATATATGATTGATAGAAAATGATAAACTCTCTCAAAGAGTAGATAATACAAATTGAAGAACTAATGGATAGAAAGATTATAACAATGAAAGCTCAAATCTTGATTTTGATAAGAGAAAGATTGATAAGTGTAATGATATGAAAATATGAGTTTCTCACTTGTAAATGCTTCAATCTTGGTATGTATTAATAGCCCAAGTGATAAAATAACCTTTGGTGGTGTTTTGAAATGATTACTTTCGAAATCTAACCATTTATAGCCGTTACAGGCATTTTTGGCACGTTTTAGTCGACTACAGATAACTTGTAGTCGACTACGATTCCTCTCTGGAATGTAATTTTTGAATTTTAATACTTTGTAGTCGATTACACAACTTTGTAGTCTACTACAATCCATTCTTGAAATGTAGTTTTCAAGTTTTGACCTTTTGTAGTCGACTATAAGATAACTTGTAGTCGACTACCAGTCATCTCTGAAAAATAGATTTGATTTTTGATACTTTGTAGTCGACTACAATTCCTCTTTTGGTAGTCTTGTAGTCGACTACAAGTCTTGTGTAGTTGACTACAATTTTCCCTAAAAAAAAGTAGTCTTTTGAAAATGTTATAACTTCTTCGTTCTTATCCAAATTAAGCAAATGACCATGCGTTGGAAAGCTCTTTAAGTCTACTTTCATATGAAATACGTTTCAGATCAAAACTCAAAGTATTTTGAGAGTTATGATAAAAATGGTGACCATAGGTCATCTTTTCAAAACTTGTTTCTTGGGCATTTTACCATGTTAAAAATATTTGTCAAGATTTAATAAAGATATTTAAGCTCTTTTCATGAAAAACCTCTATCCTTACAAAGGAGAATTGCCTATAAGATAATATATACCCAAATGAGTCCTTAGGCTTCTTGATGCAATCCAAGCTTCTAAGAATTCTTTTTTTCAAATCTTCTAAATGCTTGATTTATCTCTTCATTCTCTTTCTTGTTGAGTTGAGCATAAATAGGATCTTTCACTTTCTTATTCCAATGTTCACTTTTGATACTTGGACTATCCTATAAAGCATAACTCACTTGAAAACCATGGTTAGTCCAAATTCATAACTCAATAACTAAATATGCATGATTCACATGTATATAACTTTATAAAGTTCTTCATGCATATATGATTCACATATAAACACATATTCAATAATTAATTATATCACTTATCAAATACATTGGATATATCCTATTAATGATGCTACACAAAATTTAATGCATGATTCTTATAAAAAGAACAACAAGATAATATATAATCATGCATTATCCAATATAGTTCATCAAATGACTTTATAAAAGCTTAGCTTACAATTTTCATCTCAAAAGGTATCAACAAATAAATTTTAAATAAAAATATATTATGTTTAATAAAATTTTTAAAAAAAGGTATTAAGGCTTTAGGTCATAGCTTAAGCCGCCCCTGACCCCCTGTTAGGAATTTCTCAGTCTTGTGTTTTTTGTTTCCTAATGAATAAATCAATTATCAGGTGGAATACTTGAATGTCAACTTAGGGAAGGAGAGGTGTCAAATCCTACCCGAATTTAAGATAAATGTATACTATCTTTAAATAACGTGGAAGAAAAGAAAAATATATCTCATTTTTAATGCTTACTTCAGTATGTCATGAATCATGATCTGGAAGTGGACATCTCAACCCATGCCATTATCCTCTTTGGTGAATGGTGAAGTTACATGTATCATATATATGCTTAATTGAAGTGTTAGAGGGTTAACCTAAAGGGCTAATGGTTAAGAAGATATATTTTTTTGTTTTAATTATTTAAGATTGAAATTATTATTTTTAAATAAATCAAACTGATATAAAAGGTGTGCTTTAAGATTGTTAAAGGAAAAGCTTAATCTAAATTGGCGTAAAAATTGGTTTGAAAATTAGTTTACCCTATAAAAAAAATAGTGTTAAGAGTGGTTGAGCTTCATTCTTTTATAACTGTCTAACTTCATGCAAGGATGGTGCACCTTAGCATGTGACAATACTCAATACATAACTAAATTGACAGTTTGGTTAAAGCAGCTAACTGCACCTTGACCTCTGCCTTTGCCCTTGGGCTATTAATTATGATCGTGGCTGGTGCACCTAAGCTTGTAGGCCGTTAAGTGTTTGGTGATAAATAGCTGATAAGTTCTGCTTCTTGTACATCCATGCTTCAGTTATTGTATATACCGAATTTACTTCTAAATTTACTTTTAATAAGTACTAAAATATTAAATAAAGGTATTTCTTAATGTTAAGGCATTAAAATAGAACATATTAAATATAATAGTAGAATATTTAATATCGTAAAAATTTAAATTTTTTTAATACTTTATCATCAAGTAATTAATAGAATTTATTAATAATTATTAAATACTTCTTAGATAATATCCTTAAGATAAATAATTCTATATCTTCTTAATAAATTAGCTTAATAATCCTCCTCATTACTTAAAAAAGTAAGTATTAAATATTTTTAGGTTTTCAAGATATTAAATGTTTTTACTTTCTCATTTAATACTTTTTGTTTTAAGTAAGAGTTTAATTTTGATCTACTGTCAGTGTAAAATTTTTTTACACTGTCATCCAATTATGTTTTGTCAAATCATTAAAAGAGTTTGACTATTACAACAACTACCTAGAAAGTTTAATTCTTTTAATGATGTGTCAGCATATGATTAAATGACAGTGTGAAAAAACTTTTACATTGACAGTAGATTGAAATTAAATTATTTAAGTAATTAAGAGGATGTTAGGAGAATATAACATTGCTCCCTTAACATATGGTTAGCAAGACTCTTAAATAAATTGAGTAATGCTATATCCTTTTAACATCCTTCTAATTACTTAAAACATAAAATATTAAATGAAAAAATAAAAACATTTAGTATCTTGAAAACTAAAAAAATATTTAATACTTACTTTAAGTAATTAAGAGATTATTTTTCCCTTTAATAATAATTGAGTCTTGTTAATAAGATACTATTTAAGAAGCATTTAATACTTTTTAATAAATTAAGTTTTGCTAATCAATTTAAGAATAATATAATACCTATCAATAAATACTTTTAATTACTAAGTAAAAAATATATTAAATGATTTGAAAATGTTTAGATATTAAATATTTTATTTTTACATGTAATATATTTTATTTTTGATTCCTTAACCAATAAGAGTATTGGTTAACAAATGTCTAATAAATTTCACACAAATGTCTAATAAAAATTTGAAATTATAAAATATTAAATGTTTTTAAAATTTACAAGATATTAAATACACTGCTGTTATATTTAATACCGTATTATTTTAGTTTTTAACTAATATCTTAAAGCATTTCAAATACCTTATAAATATGTTTTTAAATTTTAATAAGTACATCCAAGCTGAAGTTTAGCTACGCCTGTGCTGGTGCTGAAGGTGCATGCCAATTGGGACCACAGAACCACTATCACTATTACTATTCAATTTCCTTGGAATTTGTGAACTATGAGTTTAGCACACACACATGACAAAGGCCATTATGTAGAAACGACATAGGGCACTGTGTTCCTGTGGCGTATTCTTCACGCGCCGGTATGCGTTTTTGGTGGAGACTTAGACTGGAGAAAGTAACCATTAACCAAGGTCGAACGCCATTGTTCTGTTCCTACGAAACGAAACGAACGATCAGTGTTTCTGTCTGGACACCTTCTCGTGTTTGAAACACGCTCTCCTGTAACCGGCGTGAGAAAAACTTTCTACTTCGTAATTAATTTTAATTAATATTTAATAAGTTTTATTATACATTATATATATATATATAAATTAATATGAAAATTTAAACCTATTTGATTTAATATTTTAAAATTACGTGATCAAGATGGTACGACATAAGTAATAGATATTTAGATCCTTTAAATATGTAATTAGAGATTTGATTTTTGATTTATGTGTATGAAAAAACATTTGTTAGAGAAGTCAACTCCTTAAATGAATCTCAATATCTCTAGAGATTAGTTCCCACAGTAGCTCACAAGAATACCCTAAAAAATCAAAAAAAATATTTTAAAATTACTGAAAATAAAGAAACAAGAGTGTAAGATTATTTCTATATTCTTTTTTTTTGAAAGTATCAATAATTAAGATAAATTGTCAAATATTTATTAAATATTATTTATATTTAATAAACTTTTAAATTTTATTATAAAATTAACATTCAATAAATAATTCACAACTTACCTTAAATATTAAACCCATACATACGAACTGCCGATTAACATACATTTAAGTTAAAAGGGGTAATTTCAAAGTCACTTAAATATATGTAATAAGGTCTACGTTGATTTCTGGCGAGGCATCGGCATCAAGGAACGTGGTGATTTCAGTAGTTTACACCCACCGACGTGGTTTGTGCTTTACCAAATGAATTATATTCTTGGCCAACAAAATGAGCCAACCTTTTTTTATCACTTTATTATGGAAATTCTCTCCTTTGCTTTGATGCCGGCTATATTTATATGAGTTAGTTGGTGTGACCCAGAAGCTGTAAGTGAAAGTTAATTAAGAATGTCTGAACAAAATAGAAAAAAAAGAATACACTCAGATATCTTCTGGTCCCAAAAATATGGTGACCCCATTTCAGTTACAGCCAACTCTTGCAGCTTTCTGATTCTACCACCACCTCTACCAGCCACTACTTTTTCCGGTAAGGTCTATATTACAATGACATTAGTTCTTCTTTCATGCATTCTTTCTCATTCAAAACTGATGACTTTTTTGTTGTGTATTTAACTTGTTACTGGATACCTTATTGTTTTTGCTTTTGTTTTTGTTATTTTTGTTTTTTGGGTTCTATTAGCACTTTGTTGATATGATCCTTCTAAGAACTTTCTGCATTTGTATATTAATCCAGCTCATCAGCTGGTGATTCTACATATTCAACTACATTGAAGTAATAAGTTCATCTGGAAAGGATCCATCATCTTGGCAGCCATGGTTCTCGGCTTGAGAGGAAAGAACAGGAGAAGTGGCACCGTTCAAATTGATTACCTCATTCATATTCAGGAGATTAAGCCTTGGCCCCCATCACAATCTCTAAGATCCCTTCGTTCTGTATGGATACAATGGGAGAATGGTGAACGAACTTCTGGTTCTACCAATATTGTTGCCCCTTCATTTGGTTCAATTATAGGTGAAGGAAAAATCGAATTCAATGAGTCATTTAGACTTCCTGTAACTCTGTTGAGGGATATGTCTGTCAGAGGTGGTGATGCTGCTGATGCATTCCAAAAGAATTGCTTGGAGTTCAACTTGTATGAGCCTCGTAGAGATAAGGCTGTTAAAGGTCAGTTGTTGGGGACTGCCATCGTAGACTTGGCAGATCATGGGATACTTAAAGAGACCTTGAGCATTAGTGCACCTATGAACTGCAAGAGGAGCTACAAAAACACAGATCAGCCACTATTGTTCATTAAAGTTCAGCCTTTTGAAAAGAATCGCACTAGCCCCTCATTAAAGGACAGCTTTTCCAAAGAGGTGTCAAAGGACAATAATGGTGGTGACTCTGTATCAGCATTGATGAATGAAGAATACGCTGAGGAAGCTGAGATTGCCTCTTTTACTGATGATGATGTCTCTTCACATTCATCTGTGGCAGCAGCTACTACTTCCCTTGAGTCTAGTGGGTTTATACCTCCTAAATTGGAAGAGGTACTCATTGATAGCAGCATGAATTTTACATTTTTTATAATTATGTTTAATGTGTATGGCTATTTGCATGGTCCTCCGGCCTCATGGACAGATAGAATGTACCCATTTAAAAAGAGAGAGAGGTCACTTCTTGAAAACTTGTCAGTCCCACTCCATGAACAAACATTTTGAAAATTATTTTCTGCATTGCATTTTTTTTAGTCAAATGGATCTGGTTCAGACAAACTGCAATAGAATAAATTATTGCAACTTTTATATGCTTTGTGCTTGTTGAACAAGGTTTATAAATTTCCATCAGCAGGGTGACTGGACCCAGTGATATCAAATTATAAATATGAATCAATGTTAAGAAAGTATAAAAAATAGTAAGAAATCATATTTTCACGTTTTCATCAATGGTGTGCTGAATTGGTAAGGTAGTCTTCCTGCTGTGTATATCTGAATATATTAAGAAAATCCTCATCAAGCAATGTAGTAATTGCAACTGAATTGCAGAATGTACCAGATGGACCAATTCGACACACTGGTATGAATGACAAGGAGCATCCCTTGGCTTCAGAAACAAGGCTTGAAAACTCCAATATGATGGAACAAGATACATACAAGAAGCTGGAGAGGAGTTCATCTTACATGTCATCAATGGATGTATCTTCTGTTCTCGGGAGTCGGGTAAATGGCCATGCTTCTATGTCTAACTCTCCTAATCATAGTTCAGTGTCAACCCAAAATCATGTTGTTTCCCCTAGTGCTGATTCTTCTCCCCCATCTTTAGTTTGTGACAATTTAGATGTAAATTCTAGGAGCAGGACAAGAAGCAGTGGCCATGAAAATTTGGATCAGGATGTTTGCGAAAAGGTTGCTAATTGTAGAAATATAGTTACAGATGTTCAAAGAAACAGTAAGGAAAGTACTTTTAACATTTATTCAAGGCACACATCATCTCAAGATAGTAGTCTCTTCATGGGCAAGAATCCAGGCTCTGTAATCTGTGATACTTCTGAATGCAATGACAAATTAAATGGGAAATGTGAGGAAGCTGACAAACATTGTGTGAAGGAGGGAGGAGGTGATAAAATTTACTATGGTTCTGTTGAGGCCATACATGGAAACGAAAAAATTAATTTGGATTGGCAAAACTGCACGGAAGATGAACAACCGGTAGCACAAGGTGCCAAAGATCAAGTCTTATTGGGTAGCACTACATATTCTTTTGGTGGGTCAAATATTGATAAGAAGGACAATATTCTCAAAAGTGAAAGATTAAAGCACGTGAAGTCTGTGAGATCACCAGCAGACTCAGCTAGGAATATTGGATCGCCCGGTAGCAATCATCATGATGAAGTAAAGGAAAATGGCATTCTTGGAAATGCTCAAAACAGTGTAGGGAACATCAGAAGCAATGACAAAAGAGATGCTAAGATCTATCCAAAGGAAGCAAGAAGTGCTACTTTAGATAGCAAAATCGAGCATTTGGAAAACAAAATAAACATGCTTGAAGGAGAGTTAAGAGAAGCTGCTGCTATTGAGGCTGCTTTATATTCAGTAGTTACTGAGCATGGAAGCTCCATGAGTAAGGTCCACACCCCAGCTCGGCGCCTTTCCAGGCTGTATCTTCATGCCTGTAAAGAAAAACTTCAAGCAAGAAGGTCTGGGGCAGCTAAAAGTTCTGTTTCAGGATTAGTACTTGTTACAAAGGCATGTGGAAATGATGTCCCAAGGTATATTTGAGCCATATTTCTTACTGCATTTTATTCTGAGCATTTTCCCATTATCCTATCACTAATCAAACTAACATTTTGAAGATATCCATTAGTACAAAGAATCACAAGTTGCACCATCATGAAAAGTTTGGGATTTATTTTAAGTGAAAAAAGATCTCATTTTCTTTAATTAGTTAACTCAGAAAACAAGAAGCTATGGCATGAAGAAAAATTTCCTTCTTATGCTGAACTTGCTATAAATTTCTCCTCCAAAATACTTTCTAAAATGAGAATAAGCTTAATCTAAACTTTTTTTAAAAGAAAGATGAAGTGGATATCCTGCATGAAATTCTTAACTTAAATGGGTCAGATTAGTGGTTAGAGGTTGTTCAACTGACGTTTTGATGAATCTTGTGCATGGGATGGAAACTATAGTTTCATCATAAACTGTCCCAACTGGTTGACCTTTCCTTGCATTTGGCTACAGGTTGACATTTTGGTTGTCTAATACTACAGTGTTGAGAACAATTATAAGCCGAACCACCAAAGATGTGGTTCCACCAAATCCTGCTGGATCTAGTAGAAGGAAAAGTGAAGGAAAGGGATATAGCAAGACAGCATCCCCACTACGCTGGAAGGAATTCTACCCCGGGAAAAACGAAAATACAGCATTAGGGTATGGAGGTTTTGGTAACTGGGATGATCCCCACACATTCACATCAGCACTGGAAAAGGTGGAAGCTTGGATCTTCTCTCGCATTGTGGAATCTATCTGGTGGCAGGTAATTCCTTAATCTTATTCTCCCCTTGAACAATCCTTAAGCTGCCCTACTTGATGATGATTAAAATTACAAAATTCCATTAGCATCTAATATGAATCCTTCTTTGTCTATATCCAGACTCTGACTCCACATATGCAGCCTGTTGATGCAAAGGTCACTTACAAGGATGTGAGTTCTGCCTCAAGGAAAAGCTATAGAAGGATATCTAGCAAGTGCGATCAACAGCAGGGGAACTTGTCACTAGATATTTGGAAGAATGCTTTTAGGGAAGCCTGTGAAAGGCTCTGTCCTATTAGAGCTGGAGGGCACGAGTGTGGCTGTTTGCCTGTGCTTCCTAGATTGGTTAGTGTTATCCAGTCACCCCTCAAGCTTCTCTTTTGTGCTATAAGAAACTTAATTTTTTCATCATATTGTTTTTTTTTCCTTTTTAGTTGTCATATTTCTGTGGGTTTGGCTGGAGTGGGTATGGGGAAAGCTTTGAAATGGGTGATTGTGTAAATAGAGAATAATGGGAAATCTGTGCATTTGCCATTAAAATTACAAAACAAAAGCAGGAATGAACAAAGTGAGTTGGAAACTTGGAAAGACAATCAATTTTATGGGACAATGAGTAAAAAATAACATATTAAGCTCGTAATCAATACATGTTGAGGATAAAAGAATTTTTTTTAACCATAATCAAATTCCATATGGTTTCTTTTTGGTCTATCACTGGTCTACCACAGATTCCTGGTAGGAAATGGAACTTTGATAAGCAAGTGTGTAAAAATTATAGTAGTAACAATGGAAGCTATAAAGTGTGTCTTTTATGTCTGCTATTGGTTCTCATGAATCAGGGTGGCTGACTTGCAAGGTATCTTCATCCTTAATATCTTTACTGGAGCTTAGTGCCAAGAAGGGGTGAGAAAAAGTATGATTTATGCAAATTTCTTAAGCACAAAGTCAAACATCTGCAAATGTGTTTTTTTGGCCTTCAAAATTGATATCTCTGAATATATTATTAATCAATATTGTATTTTAAGTTCGTTACTTTAGTCAATGAAAACTCTTCTTTGCCTCTATCATGACATTAGAATGCATTTCTGTTAATCTAGATAATGAAGCAGTGTGTGGCAAGATTAGATGTGGCTATGTTCAATGCTATTCTTCGTGAGTCTGGTGATGAAATCCCAACTGATCCTGTATCTGATGCTATTAGTGATCCCAAGGTTCTCCCTATTCCACCTGGGAAATCAAGCTTTGGAGCTGGTGCACAGCTAAAAAATGTGGTAACTTCTCAGTACTCAATAGTTTCTTTTATGTGAACTATAATATTCGGTCATCCACTCATAGCTTAATTCCAACCTACCGATATAGGTTCAATTTATGCCTTCCTTTTAGCTGATATGTCTTGAATGTGCCTGTAAAAGTAGGCCAGGAGTATGGCTTTTAGCCTGGATTTGGCTGAAGCGCTGTTGAGCTATTAGAGGATGACTGCATATTTCAATATAATATCAACGGATATACTTTTCATGTTTTAACTGATGCGTTCTTTTCATTTGTGTTCTGAATTTGTCAGATTGGGAACTGGTCTAGATGGCTGATTGGCCTATTTGGCATGGATGACGATGACTCACTTGAAGATGAAGATGACCCTGATAACAATGATGGGAGACAAAATACATCCTTCAATCTTCTTAATGCACTAAGTGACCTCCTGATGCTTCCTAAGGATATGCTGTTAAGTGCATCCTTCAGGAAAGAGGTTTGCCAATGAAATTGAACTTTTCTTCATTTAGTTGCTAACTTGCTATAAGTTTATTCTCCTCAGTCATGGTAAAAGGATTCTTGTTTGTGAAGGTATGCCCAATGCTTAGTGCTCCACTTATCAAGAAAATTCTAAACAATTTTGTCCCAGATGAGTTTTGCCCTGATCCAGTTCCCACTATTGTTTTTGAAGCTCTGGACTCAGAGGTTAGATAACCAGATTTGCAGTTGATTTTTTTTTCTGCTTATAATTTATGTAGGATTTTCTATTTCACACACACACACAATATGGGTAAGTTGTAAGTTCCAACATGCATGAGAAGTATAACGACATGTCTCATGATATGTGTAGCTGTCCGATATGCAAGGTTCAATGATTATGGGCTGAAACCCCGACAGATTTGGCTTGTGATGTCTATGTTTTGTTTTTAATTGGATACAGGATGATCTCGAGGATGGAAAGGAGTCTGTCAACAACTTCCCATGCATTGCAGCTCCTATTATCTATTCACCGCCACCTGCAACTTCCATTGCAAGCATTATTGGGGAGATTGGAAGCAAATCTCAGTTAAGAAGAAGCAGATCTTCTGTTGTCAGGAAGTCATACACCAGTGATGATGAGCTCGATGAAATGAAGTCCCCATTATCTTCAATATTCTTTGGTGGTTCCTTGTCCTCATCAGTTTCAACAAAACCCAGCTTGAAGTCAAAAGAAATTCGCAATGAATCTCCTGTCAGATATGAACTCCTCAGGGATGTATGGATGAACAGCGAGTAGTCTTGCAGACTCCTAAATCAGATTCTACGCTCTACCTGTTGCCTTTCTTAGATGCAATATACTCTAGGTATAGCAGAGCAGAAGCATCTTTTATAAGTATTGTAAAAAACGAGATGTTGACAATGGTATGCATATGAATAATAGTATTTTGAGAGTCTATACATGTAACTTACAGTAGGGTCCTAGATGAGAAGTTAGTTAGATTCTGAGTTGTTTATACCATATCCTATGGGAGGTTTGTTGCTCATTTTGCTAGATTTGAAATTTTGAATTTGAATCCAAACGACACAATAAATTCTAGGACAATTTTCCTTGAAACGCAGAAAATCTGGAATAGATTCAAATATCAATCATGATATTATTTATATTAACCACTAATGTATCAAAACCAAAGTATTCAGGGAAAACAAATAACAAACAACATTTGGGTCTCTGACCAAATGGATTGCAAATTTATAATCCTTTCCCCCTTTTCCTAATCTAGTTAAACGCTAGTATAAATCAACGAAGAAAATGGATTGAAGAACCTGGTTGGCGGTGGTCAGTAACATGATATCTGAGAAATTCTTCTTATTCTCCTTGGCGTGCCTGACTGAAAAATGTAGCTGACACAACTCAGGAGAAAGAAGACCAACAAATAGGGAACAGACGTATAGATATCTACTGATAGACCAGCGATAAAAAACAAACTGGGTTGCGCGATTAGAGTCACGTACTTGGATTCGTTGTGAACTGTAAAGTCATCTATTAGTCCTTCATTAAGCATTGGTGCAGATTAGCACAACACTACAACCTTGAAGGCCAACGTATTGATTGATTGTATAACCAGGAAAGTAACCAAAACTTCATTAGAATAAGAAAACGTACAAAGACATAGAGTAGAACGAAAAAGAAGACAAAACACGCACTCACTGGTAAAATTTAGTGGTCATACAGTTGCTATTCTCTATGCTTTCTATCTTTCATTGGACAGTTGGACTACATAACAAACTTACATTCTCAAAATTTTCAAAAACAAAAGAAACCTAAATACTAATTTGGAAATTCGCCAAAAATTTCCAATCAACTCTGGCTCTCATATTTACATGTACTAGAATGCCGAGAAGGGATATGAATGTTGTCGTAGAAGATCGATGGCCCTACGATGGCCCGTTAGGCAGTCAACTTCTGTGAAGAGTTAATAGCATTAACATGCTGGAGATGTAATGCAGCCAGAAGTCCCTGCCAGGTTCTCCAGGTGCACCAGCTACTTCAAAATTAAGAAGTTTCTTCTGCTTCCTGTAGTAATCCTGCAACGACTTGTGCTAGAAAAAATACACCAGGAGAAAGTACTATGAGGATAAGGTACAGTGACTCCCATTAGAACCAAATCTTGGTGAATAGACTATCTCAAACTGGTATATTCTAAGAAGAAAAGTAAGATGATGGTCACCTCCTCTGCATGATTGTGGACATGTTCATCCTGCAACTGCTTTGATGGCATCCTCGAGCTGCTCATAAAAAAATAATCTTGAGAAGGAGCAAATTTTCGAGTTCCTAGATTCTTTTTCAACAAATTCTCTTCTGAACATTTGAAATTCACCACTAGATCAACACGAGCAATCTGATCAAGAATCTCCTGTAAAAAGAGTTCAGCATTTAAGTAAATAAGTAACAGAGTTCATAAAAGTATTCCACTTGAACTCCATGGCTAGAAAATAATTGAGTAGTGCATGATATGGAAACATTAAACTTACAGCTTGGATCCTTGTACGAGGAATTCCATACAGAATGAAGCCAGTTTCACCTCTCGAATATCCTTCCTCCAGTCTCTTGGACAGCAGCCCAAAAATGATTTCCTCTGGGACAAGTTTTCCTTCATCTAAGGCATTCGCTATCTGAATTACACGAAACAGGGTATAAATGAAACATTATAAATCACCAAACTAACAGGACTCAAAGCATGCAAATGAATCTTCACTCATACTGATACTGTTTACATAGGTCAATCAATAAAATCTTTCTAAAGAACCAAAATTTTAATCCCAAATCCTAATTATAAAAAAGAAAACACCGAAAAAAAAAAAAACTGTTTGGGAAATAATTATCAAAAAGAAAATCTTCTTTCATTTGATTTGTTTAGTAATGGAACCCAAAAAAGATAATAATATTCCACTCTTTACACCAAACTAAAGGTTCCACATGGTGCCACTTTAACCTGAATTCAGAAGGACGGATAGAGGTAAGGAAGAAGAGGAACAATTTTTTTTTTAAAGAAAAAAACCCCAGAACGAATGGAGAAAATAGAAACTGAGTCTCAAGGATAATAGGAAGGAAAAGACCCTTGCACAGTTTATTTTAAAAATTAATTAAGTATTGAATTAATTTAATTAATAATTTACATATAATTATTTATATATTAATTATCAAAATAAAATAAATTAAAATAAAGATAAATTATTAATTTATTATATATAAATTATGAATTAAATTAATTAAATATTTAATTAATTTTTAATACGAACCAATTTGTACAATTTTTTAAGAGTATCATTTTCCCTAATAGAAACTAGAAATTAGAAAATTAGGAAGCTCAATTTAGCAGCTCAAAATGATGTCTTTCCGCAATTTTCTAGCGAACCAAACAAGGCAAAGAAAAACCCAGAAATCAAAATCTGAATTCGAGGGAAGAAAACCTGACGATAGAGAGCAGAACGCGGGGCCAGCTCTTGACGAACGAGGCTCCTCACAGAAATGTGTGGAACTTCCAGAAGCTTCGAGAGCCTCTCGGCAAAAACGTGCCTTTTGGCGCTCGCCTCCCCTATCATCACCCACTGCACTCCACGTTCCGCCGCAGAACCCTCCGTGTCCGCCATGCCACGTGGCACGCGTACTTCGAACTCTTCTTCCACGTCGTAGTCGTACCGAACCGAAGCCGCGGATCCGAAAGCCAGCTTCGAGAAGAACTGGAGGGCTCTTAGCGGCGGCGCAGCGACTCTCAGGCGGCGGATCTAGGCCATGGCGGCGGCGCGAGAGCGAGAGAGAGTAACTGTGTATGGCAGCGTAGCGTAACGAACCTGAGAGGTTTTAACTATGTTGAGATTCGAGAAATGCCATTGTTTTTTGCGATAATTGCGAGGATGCCACAGTGCCACGGGGGTAGGATCGTAGGTTGGTGGCCAGTTGGCAGTTCATGATTGGGGGAATAACATCTGACTTGTTCGAGAGTGCAATCAAGTGCGTGCAGAATCATGGTGGTCATTGGATGGCTGTTTTGCAGAGAGAATAGAAGTGGATTATATTCGTTAGAATGGGTCTCGCTGTAGATGATAATGACCACGAAAGGGTATTCTTTGGGCGAGAAAATGAAATCACTTTTTTGTGATGCTCTGCGTTCGTGGCCTCCACAAGCCTTGGAAGCTTATGGCTTGCGAAAAGGACACGTGGTTATGTCAGAGAGTCAACTATAGTTGGCTTACACGTAGTAAAATGCGAAGAACAAATAACCGTTGCGTCTTCTTGCTTTTCTCTTATTTTCGTTTTCAATTTATAAAAGATTTGTATCTTCTCTTATTCCTCGCTAATAACACGATCTAATGATCTTATCAGTAAAAAAGACATAACTTTTAATATAATAAAACTCATTAATGTTTATGTAAAGTCTATTAAATTTATTTTTCTATTTTTTTCTTGTAACACGACTCTTATGTTAATAAATAACATCATGATCCATATATATTGTTATTCTTGCGCCTTTTGTCACATACTTTCTTGGTCGTGGGCGCCTTATTTCAAGGCGAAACCAAAAACGTGGGACTTGTGGTTGTGGCCCACAACGTCTATCAGGAGAAAGCCCAAAGAAACAAAAGCGATCCCGAAATGATTAAAAAAAAAATTAGGGCCATCCCTTTTGTCAGCATAAATGGGAAGATTTTAGACCACAACCGATAAAGAAAGAGAAAAACCTAGGTTAAACCAGATACTAGAGCTATACCAGATTGGCTCACCATCCCTAAACATTTTTCATTTTGGGGGGGGGGGGGGGGGAGGGTTGTTTGATCCCCTCCAATGCACTCTCACATCCCCTCCTCCTTTTCCCTGAGCCCTTATTGGGACCCCTAAGCCCCACCCTTAGTAGTGAGATCTCCCAGCAATTATTACCTTCATAATTTGTAACTAATTACTTTTGCAGGGGGGGGGGGGGGAGGGGTTGTTTGATCCCCTCCAATGCACTCCCACATCCCCTCCTCCTTCTCCCTGAGCCCTTATTGGGACCCCAAAGCCCCACCCTTAGTGGTGAGATCTTCCAGCAATTATTACCTTCATAATTTGTAACTAATTACTTTTGCAACTAGCTATGCTATGTTTGGTTAGCCTAACATTTTTTCACTTCGTATTTCAGTACATTGATAAATGTCTGGACGGCACAACTGTATTGGAAGGATGTTAGGAAATTGGCGGAAGAAAAAAAAAATCTTAACATGGTTATTCCAAATTAATTGTGATGGGAAATAAAAATTTAATCTTTACCCCCTCCTACTTTTTCAGTTTTCATATTCTTTTTCGTTTTTTCTTTTTTAACTTCAACTGTGGTTTTGGCATAGGAGGGAAATTTATACTTGAATTTAGTGAGAATTCATACCATTTGACTATTGATTAGCTTTCGGAATTTGGTGGGTTACTTAGAAGTTAGAACTAGATATTTGTTACGAATATGGAGGTAGACATTGGAGAGTGGACTGGAGAGGATGGGTTACTACTCACCAGCGTTTTGAAAATGAAAATTTAGGTTCATATACTTATGTAGGGTCAAGTTCATTCGGGCCTCTTAGAAAACAAACATTTTTTCTTAACTTACAATTAATAAAAAGAATGAAAATTAAAAAAAAAATACAATAAATCTATGTGATTCAAAAAAATTCTGAACCATTAATAGTTGTAATGTGTTATTATTATTATTATTATTTTTTGGTATAAGAAAGTTTAGGAGATTAGGGGAGGTTACTTCATTCGGGCCTCTTAGAAAACAAACATTTTTTCTTAACTTACAATTAATAAAAAGAATGAAAAGTAAAAAAAAAATACAATAAATCTATGTGATTCAAAAAAAATTTGAACCATTAATAGTTGTAATGCTTTTTTTTTTTGGTATAAGAAAGTTTAAGAGATGAGGAAGTTACTTCATTCCAAAGTCAGATCATATCACAAACCTTAATAAAGGTTTATAATGATACTTATAAATGAATTGTCAATAAAGAATCATTGATAAAAATCTAAGTACGACGTTATTCGATATTGTTGATTAAGCCAACCTTAATTGGCTCAATGAATTTTTATTTATAATGAAAATTACATGCAAGAGAAAATTATTTGCTGTCATTTAAATTAGAAAAGCAGAGCAGCATTATATATATATATATAATATTATGAACAATTTATTTTAGTACATTGAAAGTAAAAATACTTGAATACGAATTTCTAAAATTATCATTACACTCCAATTCTAAAGAGTTTGGTGCCAATTGAATTAAAAGTTAGTTCAGATTAATAAAATATTTTTACATACTACTTCTGTGGCATTAGTGCTAAGAATTTTTCCACATATATGCACATCAAATAATAGCTTGCTTGAGGGTCGACAGGCTTTTGGTCTGCCTTCCAGGTTCCAATCATATGATCTCTCTTGCCAGAGAAATTTCAATTATTACATTTGAACATTTTGTGACTACGGAAACGAATCCTTCTCTGATCACATGTAGATGCATTGTATTGATAGCACCTATGCTATGGTCATATAGGTAGATTCGGTCCACATTGTCAGTAAAATATGCCTCAAAGTTAATGCTTGGAAAATGATAACTCATACCAGGATAACAAATAAAATAGCTGCTGAAATGCCAGTATAATTCAAATATTATTTGGGTTTTCTAATCTTTCTCGATCTATAGTTGCTATTCTTTGATTCAATCAGTCAAAATAGATGTCTTCGACGAAGCATAGCGACAATGAGAGATAAATAATTTAGTTATATAATGACTTCTTTTTCTCTCAGGAAAAAAGGAACACATTGAGAAAATGTTAGAAATATAAAACTATTTATGTGTCTTCACCTAATAGCTTAAGCTTTTTGGGAGAGTTGGTTTGTGACATAGTATCAGAGGTCACGAATTTGATCATTGTCACCCATTTTTCTAAAATAAAGTTAAATTTTAGCTCATAGTAGAGTGAGCCTGTAAAACCATTCATGTGCCTTCACCTAACAGCTTAAACTTTTGAGAGAGTTGGTTCGACATAAAACTGCAGTGTCTATGTCATATTATGATTTGTTATAATAATTACATTATACAAAAAAATAGAAAAAGAGACCCAACTACATACCAAGAGCCAAGGACCAAAGATATTAGATTTAATTGCCAGAAACTATGATAACTGGATCTACTTTGTTTGGGTCCTTCAATGGACATTCACATTATGTTTTCTACTGCCTTCACCAGAGGTTTGCAAGAGCTTTCACACATTAACATGTGATGTTCCCCTTCTGGTAATTCCACCACCAATCTTGATAGCTTCTCAACAACTTCCCCTGCACTTGGTCTCAAAGAAGAATCTTCCTCCACACAAGATCTCGCAATATTGGCCACTGTCACAGCTGCATCAAATGAATAGTTATCACCTAATGCACTGTCCATCCACTCCCTTAGTTCATTCACATTTTCTGACTTCAAAATGGATTTGATTTTATCTGTAAGCCAAACGCTTCCTTCCCCCTTACCATTGGGCATGCTTATAGGTGTTTGGCCAGACAAAACTTCCAACAAAACCACCCCATAAGCAAAGATATCAATGCTTGGGGAAACTATACCTTGGTGCACATATTCAGGGGCCAAATAACCCAGACTCCAAGAGGCAGGGTTGGTTGAATAGAAATGTGGGTCCTCAGTGTCATTCTCAACACACCCTGCCATCCCATAATTGCCTATCTTTGCACCAAATTCTTCATCTAAAAAGATGTTCCTGCTCTTCACATTTCTATGCACATAGCTTGGATTCATAACCTGGTGCATATACTGTAAGGCCATGGCCACATCAAGACAGATCCTGAGCCTCTGGCTCCAAGTCAAGATGCAATAGCAGGAAGCAATGAACTGATTCTTGATGGCCAAGCCACCATGAAGCCAATCTTTCAAAGACCCATTTTTGGCGTACTCAAAAACCAAAAATGACTCTGGCCCCTCTATCAAGCACGTTCCCAGCAGTCTAAGTATGTTGGGATGGTGGTGAAGTGCATCATGGAAAAGGCCAAAATCTATCTTTGACACCTTATCTGTCTTTGTACGTTTGATTGCCATGTTCTTCCCATTTAGACGACCATGATATATAGATCCCTCAATGTGATTGCTTGAATTGAAGTTCTCAGTTGCTTTCCTCATCTCTCCAATAGTGTATGTCTCCAGCAACATCTTACGCGATGTGTTATCAATAATTTTCCCATCAAGTGTGTCTTGAGATCCCTCAAATGAAACTTTCTTGTCACTGTTGGTTCTTACACTAAAAGTGAGATGTTGTACCTCCACATCACCTCCGTTACATGAATTATCTTCCTTCTTTTTGTTCTTCATTCTGATCAAAATGAAGACTGCTGCAAAAGCAATGCAGACTCCAAATGCAACCCCAGCTAGCCCAATATACAATTTAGTTTTCCACATATTTGACCTCTTATGTGGACTAATTACTGGGATTCTGGTTGCTGGAAAACCTGAATTGGGTTCCCTGGGTTTAGCCAGAGAACCAAGAACAGGCTCCCCATTGAGTGGAATCAGAAGAGAGGTAAAGGGTGTAAGGCTTTCAGGTCTAAAGCCTTCAGATGATATGTTATTTGCAGAAATAATAGCTTCTATAGTAATATTGAACTTTGAAGCCAAATTGGAAATTGTATCATCTTCACTTACTGGATAAGAAAGCAGAAGTCTTGGTTCTGGGCTAACTTCAGATAAAAATGAGCAGGCACATCTCAATGGGATAAGCAATCTGACTTTTTCATCAAGATTCCATGGTGACACACCCGGGTTCTTGTCCCGGATAGCCTTGCAGGTTGTCAGGCCCTCCAGTGATTGAGCAATATCATAAAAGCTCTCCCCTTTGATAGTAGTTTTGGTTAACTCAGCCTGAAAGAAGCCACCTTTGCATTTGCAATCAATTGGTATCAAAAGAGGCTGATCCTGGGAGAATAACTCTGTTTCTGCAGAGAACCCATTTGCATATGCAATTAGGAAACGATTGATTCCCAAGTAAAAGGTCAGGTTGAAGAGAGATGAGTAGTATGAATTAGTGCGTATGAGTGCAAATGTTCCACATTGATTCTGTGATCTATTTCTGTTGCAACGGTAGCCAGAGGCATCTGGGGATGTTGTCTCGCAGCTCAGCAGGTCTTTTCCCATTGAGGGGACCAACAGCCAGAGGGAAAAGACCAAAGCTCTCAGGTGAAGCTTATTCATCATTTCTGCTATGCCCATGACCACTCAGCTCTAACATGGAATGGCCCAAAAGGCTTTCTCACACTCTGAGAGTGAATATTTCGGATCTATAAAAAAACTAAGTAAAAGGATAACAGAATTTTTCAAAGCTGTTTCAGAGACGGGAGTCTTGGGGATCACAGTTTATTTTGTACATGTTGACTCTGCTTCCAGCTTTTTATGCAACCCTTTGGACTTTAATCCTTTGACAAAGGTTAGGCCATCTATGACTATCACAACACCCCCTCCCCAGCTTCACTTGCAAGTGACTATAGCCAACACTCTTAACTGCTTTAGAGGCTCCTCGGCCTTCAAACCTGCCTTTATTTGCATCTACTTGTACATGTGAGGAAGGTCACTGTTTTGTATACCGCAGATAGCTGGTGATGAATATTTTATATGTAGAGGCTATCACATCACATGATTGATTTATTTAAAGAGTGAGTCCATGCAGACCATCAATAATTTTAAAACAATGCATGGTTTTTTAAAAGCAATCTAAGAGCAACAATTTGTGGTTAGTCAGATGGGATTTGAGGGCCTACAGGGAGAATAGGACGAAAGAGTTAATTGTCCAAGCATATAACTTGTGACAAGTATATTTGTACTTAGTCATTAATATTTTATTAATGCTTTGATGGGGAGTAGGGTTGGTCTTGGGCTTCATGGTCCCCATGTTTTTATAAACTATTTGATTTACCCATGGATTCTATGACACATTCTGGACATTTGGCTGATCTTGGCATGTAAAATAACTACTGAATTGGCCTCCTCTTAGTTCTGTTATGTATGCTTGCTAAAAGCTCCAGTCCAACGAAGGGGAGTTAAAAATGAAATGCACCTTATACTTCAATCCAGTATTAGGACAGAAAAAATTGAAACTTTTATACCTTTACTTTCTTTTCTATTTTTCACCTTTGTTACCAATCACGAGCTAAAATTATAAATAACAGAACAGCTAATCAATTTCAGCAATGACGGTCTCCCATCAAGGCAAAAAAGAAGCCTACATGGATAGCACTGTGCCTCCAAGTACAAGCAACTTTTACATATAAAAGTAAAGATCTCGCTGGACTTTCCAAGGATGAAAGATGAGAAAGCAGCAGACAAAATTACAAGGAATATAATCTATGAAGCAGTGTGGATAGAAATGATGCAAGTAGTGGAAAGTATGGGTTTATGATAAGCAGACAAAAGAAGAATAACTATAATTAATGTTAAAGCTAGGGCAGAAAGGAAGGCTAGGGATGGACAGGTCACATTGGCCATTGATATCCTAAGTTGACAAGCGCCACTACCCAGGAAAAAGACCACCCACCGCCCATGCCAGTGCATATTGCATATAACATGCCTTATCTGTAAAACCAAATATTGCTTGCCGATGCTTTTCATTTTCTGTATGTTGTTATTATATATCAGCAGCCTGAGACCACCAATAAAATAAGTGTATACATATGAAGCCATTTTTTTTCTTTTATTCATTGGAGTTTAGGTTATTTGTTTAAACCTAATCAATTTGAAGTTAGTGCAGTTTGGTGCTTGACCATTTAAGTATATTCTTTGGCTATGAAGAATGAACATAGACACCAGACACTAAATATGATAGGATACAGACATTGTGATACGATAAAATTGAAAATATTCTCTTAAGATTTTAAGTGTTGTGTTGTGTTTGACACGAGTGAATGTATGTTTATGTCTCATCTTTAAAAGTGTCTGTGCTTAATAGCTTGTGGGAAACATAAAATAATGTAAAAGTATGGGATGTTTCCAAGTATGAATTTGGTTAAAGACATTGAACAGGTTAAGGAGGTATCTGAGGTTGGCATCTAAAACCAATACATTGTAGGTTTTCTGAAACAGAAAACTCATTGTGATTTGTGCTACGAGATTACTTTACCTGCACTAAAGTATAACTTAGCGAAAGTCTGGTGAATGGCTTGGCTCAGATTCTCATAACCATTACTTTTGTACTAACTTTTAGCTTCACTTGGAATTAGTGAAGTCAAAAGTAGGGGAATATTCAAGATTAGAGAAACAAGATTCATGGTTATTCTTTTAATATTTTTCCTAGTATCCCCCTTCACTATTTTTGAAGAACTTATTGAACAACGGAACGAAAATTTGTGGCTTTTGATTACGCAGATCAGAAACAAGCTTTCAAAGTTCAAACATTAGCAAGCGGTTGTCATCATATCCATTTACTGGCCTCAAGACTGGAGAATTCAGCAGAATTCATCGTGTCATTCACAACACAAGTACCCAAAGTTCTCTCCCTCTCTCACCAAAACTTTTTGGCACAACGTATCATTATTAATGCTGTTCAAATATTACCTTTTAAGTATTGTTTAAGTAAAGATGAAGATTGTTATTATTTATTCTAGAAAACGATAATAGTGTCTCTCTTTGCTTGTGCTTGAAGGGTATTCATTGTACAAAAAACACAGCACAAAAAATCATCCATTAACATGGCAGGAGGAGGAGGGAGAGCAAAGTGGAACCATTCCATTTATGACATCAGCTCCTGCGACAGAATTAGCAGCTAAAGATTCAAAATTTTGTCAAAATAACTATTTTTAATTTTGAAACTTTGATATTCATTTCAATCTGTTCTGATTCTCTATTTTGTTTTTTTAAGTTTAAATTGGACATGAATTCCATCCTTCGTTGCACTCGTTGCTTGATGTTAGCTAAAGCATTTCCAATCATAGAGCCTATGAGTCAAAAAGAAATAATCAAATTATGTCATTTAAATCACAATCATGTAGCTTTACCCCAACTTGAATATTGCTCGTTCCCCCACATGACGTACAGAATGACTTCAACGTAAATGTACATTTGGAGCTAAAGGCGTGTTTTGTCATAGGATCAAAAGTTTGGGGGTTGAATGAAAGGCATAATAAGGCGTGAACATGCACGTGAGAACACATGCTGGTCACTGTTCTTAATAAGCAGAAATTTAAGCTGATTTTGGGAGTTGAGCAAGCCAAAACCCACTCCTGAGACGCATCTAATCTCTTGTGTCGATAATATAAGAGGATTTTCAACAAAATAATGGTTAAATAGAGTATAAAAATGGGGAACTTAAAAAATGGATGAATTAAGTTGATGAGGATGATGTGGCACAAATTGTGCGCAAAGACAATTCAGGAGAGTAGATTTAATTTGGCATCCATCCATTCAAGACTTTCGGAAAATTGTAGGTGGCAAGATTGGGAACTGAATACTGTGATCAGCATCCATCTAATAAGAGATTCACATACAGTACCGGCATGTGCCGAAGTGTGATGATCAAACAAGTGTAATTGGTGCTCCAAATCCCAAACAAGAAATAAGCACTTTCATGGCAAAGTAGCCAATCAAATGTATACTAATGGATGCAACTCGTGTATTTAAATCTTCAAGAGTCCGGTTTCGTAATGCATCCAATATAACTTTAACCAAGAAAATAGGAAATTATATAATTAGTGCATAGTTATTTTATACAAAACTCCTTAATTCTCTCACTTTGTTTCTAAGTACACATACCATTTCTTTTAATGTACCCGTATCCATAATAATTAGTTATCAATATTTAATTATGTGTCTCACTTAATTAAAATATAATTGTTTTTCTTCACGAGTCTTTATATTTTTATAATATTATTTAATCCTAATCTTTAATTTTAACTATAAGAATATCATCCATTATTTTTTAGAAATAAATATATGACAAAAAAATTATCAAATAAAAAGCTTGGTATATATATATATAATTTATTAATTGTTTACTATAATAAGTACATGATAAGTATTTTTTAAAAATATTATATTTGAAAATTTTAAAAGATTGAGATTAAGTAATATTATAAAATATGAGTTCATAAAAAAATTATTATATTTATATTTCAATTCAATGAGACAATTTACTAAATATTAGCTATTAATTACTAAAATAATTACTAAAGGTACCAATATCCTCTTGAAAGCAAAAGTACTAAAAGAATCTTCTTATTAAAAAATATATTTAAAAAAAAAAAGATGAATTGAAACACGATTGTCTGTCATGTTCCTAGTACATGAACTTAATTTTGATTTACTAATAGCGTAAAGAGATTTACACTATTAATAAACAATAGTGTTAGCTGTTTAAAAAATTGTTAAAAGCTTTCTTGGCAAGTGAAAAACCCTGATTACTACAACTATGTGGCATTTTCTTGCTCTTATGGCAAGTGAAAAACCTTAATTACTACAACTATGTGGCACTTTCTTATTTACAGTGTAAATTTACACTAACTACAGATCAAATTTAAATTCTAGTATAAATCTTCCAATTTAACAAAGATAAGTAAGGTGACAGTAGCATGTGCCATCCCCCATTGCAACCAACAATGTGCCATCCCCTTATGTACTTTATGAAGTGCAAGCTAGATGTAGACATATAGTAACATTACTAAATCACTTCATCTTTTACTCGGCACATAAAAATGATAGCACAATAAGCATAGATGGGGAATATACTATAGGTGTACATCCTCTTAGATGCCTTTTATGTAGTTTATGAAGTGCACACTGGATGTAGGCATATAGTAAAATCACTGAATCACTTGATCTTTTATTCGACATATAAAAATGTTAGCACATTAAGCAATACTGATGGGGAATACACTCTACGTGTACATGAAGCTGTGAAGTGTACATGATGGAATGACGTATCTTTCCTGTATCAAGTCAATATGTTTGCTGCGCTTTCTCAACACAATTCCTCAGTAAGGATATTACTTGAGCTGGCTCGGGGGCTCCAAACACTGAACTTCCTGCAACAATGCAATTTGCCCCTGCAGATGCAGCCATGTCTATGGTTGAAGGCCCTAAACCGCCATCAACCTGCAATTGAAATTGGAGATGTTTTGATCACTGCAACAGAATATTATCACTAGTGTGCATGAGCATGAAAACACAAGCATTACATCATCTCCATGAATACAAGAACTGAGCACTTAGAAAGAAAATAGAAAGGAAAGTTTTGATGGGAAATCTATATTAAAAAGGTTAAAAAATGCAGAGGAAATAAGGAATAACTAAAATGTCATTGATGCTTCCAGAGTCATTGAAAAGGTAATGAGAAGTGAGAACATAACAATGCCTAAAATGTGAAAGATTTAACAAGTTCAAGAATTAATAAAGCGCAAAATCTCAATAATCTGATGTGTCTAAAATAATGTAGAATAAGCATTTATTTTAACAGTATATAAGTTACAGACAAGAAAATAATAGGCTGACAAACCTCTATGTCAAGTGAGGGATACTTCTTCCTCAGTAACCGTACCTGGTTTAAAAATTTAAAAAGGAAAAACAATCAACCAAAAAATAGGTACAAGTTGCATAATCAACAAGATTTGCCATCCATAATCAACAAAAGTTGCCAGTCACAAGAAGAAATAACATAACATATGACATGAAAAAAAGAGAAATGATACCTTATCCATCATCTCTGGCATAAATTTTTGTCCTCCAAATCCAGGTTCTACAGTCATCACGAGGACCATTTCCACAGGATTTTCAGCTTCAACCTGTGAAAAGAATATAGATAAATAAAACAAAAAAACAGAAACATACTTTTAAGACTAAGATCCTCTAGTGAGAAAGAGACAGTGTATCTATACTCAAGTTAATCAACAAAGACTCAGGATAATACAACTCATAAGGTTAATGATGATCATAAAATCCAGCTATAGAGATATGGCCAAATGAGAACCAGAGAAAAGAAAAGGAAAGCATACCAGAGGATAAACCTCTCCAATGGGTGTCCCGGGCTTTAATGCTACACCAGGCCTCATGCCCTGTGACTTAATTTTTTGAACAAGTTCTTGCCAGTTATCTGTCCACAAGAACCACTTTTGAGAAGGCGGAAAAGGATATACTATATAAAGAAGGGCAGTAGAAAACAGCACACCAGGAAGAAAAACAAAACAAAAAAGGAAGTATAAGGACCAACCTTTAGATGTCTCTATATGAAATGTAAAACCAGAAGCACCAGCTCTTCCCAAGGCTTCAACATAATCAAGAGGATTTGTAACCATTAGGTGACAGTCCAGATATGCTCTGCAAGGGTTAATGACTAATGATTCAAATGCACCACATACACGCCTATAGGCAAAATTTTCTATGTAAAATTTTAGATCAGTGAAGCAGGAAGATTGTTACTTCGTGTGCTTTCTCAAACTTTCAATGACTGGAGCACCAATAGTTAAATTAGGGACAAAGTGCCTGCACAAAATAGAGGAAGAAAAGAGAAAGGAAACAAATTCAATAATCTAATAGTCACATAAAAAATGAAGGTAAAGTTTAAGAGACAAAATTAAGTGCATGAGCTTCCACTCAGTCATCCTTAGCAACCAAGTCAAGTTGATGAACATAATTTCCATTCAATTATTATGAAACTAATACGAAATATAAATATGCACCTAGACACCAAAGCTTTAACCATGGTTTTGTGCTTCATATCTTCTCAAGCAGTAGCTTGAAAGATAAAGATTGCCAAGCTCCATTGGAATATTTCTTAATTTTCTTTTCAGTGGATGATCATCCAACTTGATATGTATTTAGTTAAATGCCTAAATTGTAATCCCATCCCAAGTCACTTTTATAATAGAGATCTTCCACCTAATTTCAATACAGTACGAGAATTTATCTCATTGAAATTAGATAAATTGGATGTCAAGTAGGAAATATGAAATAAACCAGAAAATATCCTTGAGATTTAAGGCAAAAAGTATAGGTCTCTGCCAAACGCCTTTATCTGCTTAATGGCCAAAACCAATTACTGGGTTACAAGAATATGTACAACAGATGAATGTGGCATAGATGAAAATACTTAAGTGAGTGCATGAAAAAAAAACTACAAAAAACATGATAAGAAATAAAAAAAGATTCGGTCAAGGCATCAAGGGTTCCTTTATAGAAGATAAAATGAAGAAACCATCTAAGATGGATTGGTCATAAATAATTTAGTATGCAATGCACTGCTGATAAAGGCTGGAAAGAAGAAGTTGGGGTAACTAAGAGAGCAAGAGCAAAAACTACAATGTTATACAGGAAGTTGATATTGGGGGAAATTTTGAGCAGAGAATGTAGCATTGATTAAGAATGAATACCCTAGCACTAGCAGAACCAAAACTGAGAACTTGAGGTCGCTTTGATCCTGCTATTGTTGTTATGGTACATCATATGACTGAAGATTGCCATTCTATTTCTGCTCATAGGACAGCCATAATGATAAGGATGCTATAAAATGCGGAGTTCTCTAATGGTTAACTATATCCCAACAGATAGAATGAGACCATTGAACAAGAATTCTTACCCATACTGGTACAATGAGAGACAATCAAGCAAGAATACTTATTTGAATAAACTAAAGAGTATATTATTCAATGTTAAACCCAAGACTAGAAGCAAATTAATAATGCCTAAATCAAATTCACTGTATCCAAATATAGAAACAAACTCACTCAAGCAATATGCCAGAAACTGCCCCAAAAATATCCTTTTACTCACAAAAGACACTTCATTTGACCTCAAATCACAATTTGGCAGATAGTAAACTTTCAAATGCCCTCCCTCACCAGAACAGAACAGTCCAACAATATAAACTTTCATAGGCAAAGAAAACTTGAAAATATAATCAGGTCAAAGAACCAGAACAAACAAGGAGAAAAGCAATGCAATATTCTTCAACTAATAGCAATAACATAAAGAAGAGAGATTGTTTGGATGTAAAAGTGATTAACATTAACATTAACCAGACAAAACAAGGAAAACACAAGGGTTCGACCAATTTGGACGCAATGGCAATCTCTGGACAAAGAAAGTAGCATAATAATTAAGCAAACCGAGAGACCTACCCATCCTGCAAACAAATGAACCAAAATGAGATAAAATTGTAGTTAGAATTTTAAAATCAAAACTTCATTGAATCAAAAAATCAATCTTTTTTTTATTTATTTGAAAGCGTACCATAATGTCCATGTGGAGCCAATCGGCGCCAGAGTTGAGGATGCGAGCAGCCTCGGAAGCCAAATTGGCGAAATCCGATGATAGCATCGAAGGAGCAATTTTGGGTGTGACTCCCATGTTGAGTTGATCACTGTTTGGTTTGATTCCTCAACTTGCACGAACTCAGAAGCTCGACGGAGACAACAACAAAACCAAAAACCTGCGTTGCCTAGTTAGCGTTGGTGGTGGTTGGTCAAATCGGTAGGTGGGATCAGTATTCAGGATGCCTGCCTTGCCTTTTGACTTAGGTCGCAATTTTTGACAGTTTCTTCTTTCAAAAATTTTAAATTAAATTAAACCTTTTTTTTTAATCACTCCCTCTAATTAATTTTTTGCGACGTCTTATCTCAACGAATTAGGCCTCTTAAATCACTTATAGAATTAATCTACAGTGCAGTATAAAGTATAAATTTTTTTGTTACCTCTTAATTAATTACTTTTATTAGAATTTGAATTTAAGTCAAATCCTATGAAAACAAATATTTTTATCAGCTCAATTAACCTTTAATTAAAAACTTAAATTATTTTAACTATATAACAACACATTATAAGATAATAATGTTAAAAAAAAATTATATTCACGTTGTATCACAATTAAAATTTTAAATATAATATATGAGCTAAAATTTATTAATATTAATAGAGGTTTTTTTTGAAAAAATTACTGTACATTAATTTTAACATAATATGTATGCACATCCACATGATACATACCTTATATTTTCTTTTTAAATGGGTGATATGCTTTTATATATGAATTTAATTTTTGATTTATTTTCAATATATTTTTTTTAGACTATCACCTGACTATATTAATGATGTAATAATATATAATTAAATGATAATATAAAATAATTTTTTGCACTAAAATTAAATGAAAATAATGATGTAACCCATGCTTAAAATTTAATATTCATATACATGAATTATTTTTAGTGACGCTATGATTTAATTTATTAAATAAATTAAGTTAGGTTTTTTATATTAAAGGATAAATTTTTGAATTAATTGAAATTAAATTATCTTTTTGATTAATTTTTAAGGTACATTTTAAAAAAAATTAATTTCATTAAATGCTAGTAGAAAATTTAAATTAAGAAACACGGATCTTTAACTAATAGGATAATATGGAGTTGGTCAATCCAATACGACGAATTTATTTATTAATGTGGTGTTGGTGTTGAGATATTATGCTATATCCTTATATATTTGACCCAACACGATTACGACTGGTGATGTGGAATGATCACAGTATTTTGACTAGCCATTCAATGATGCCGTTTTGCTTGGTTTTCAGACCTACCTTTCCTACGCTTCTAAGGATGAATTCGGCCAACATGACATGATCCTTCCAAAGGCTCATCCTTTTTATTGGGCTATACGTGTTTAATAACAAAGTTCTAAAATTTGTGCTTCTGTTTTCTTTTTTTTTTAATAAATTAAAGTATTTTTTCGCTCAAAAAGTAATAAGTTATATAATTAAACGTATGAAGTGAGAATTTTTTTAAATTGTGTTTTTCTTTGTACACACAAGTTAAAGGATCGGACACAAGATGCTTAAAATTAGTCTGTATGAGTTTTTTTAATAAAAAATTTATTTTTAAATTTATTTTTGGTTATATTTTAGTGTTTTTAGATGAATTTTTTTTAAAAAAATTAAAACATTGAAAAAAATCATATTTAATTAAAAGAAAAAAAAAATCTTCTCAAATATTGTATTCAAATATAAAATAAGTTTTATTTGTCATAAACATGCTTTTACAAAATGATTAAAAAATATATTTTTTTTAAAATTTATCCAAACTAGCCTTAACCCAATTAATGTTACTTTTAATTATTGAAAATGTATGAGGTTGGAAATTTCTAAAATAAATCTCGTAGTTTAAGTTTTGAAAATTTTATAAAGTTCATAGTTACTAAAATAGGTCTATTTATTTTAATTTAATTAGAAAAAGAAAAAAAATTAACTAAAAGAGTTACATAAAGGAGAGAATGTTAACATTTCCCACACGCACATATATATATATATATATATATATATATATATTGAATTTGGGTATTTTAATTTAAATACAAATTGACGTATGAATAATACATTTTATTTTTGTTTGAGTGTTAAGTATAAATACAAATGGTGTAAATTTATGCTCATTTATTCGAATACTTATATAAGTTAAAAAATATTAATTTTTCCTTTTATAATATGAATCTATTTATATAAATTAAAAATATTTAAGTATCTAAATAAATTAATAATTTAGTATTTTATCTGATTGTAATTGAGTATAAATTTTTATAATTATTCAAATACAAATTGGAGTACATGTTACTTAATATTATTTAAACTGGGTATAAACCCACGCGCTGCGTGAGAGTTTCAAATTAGTTGAATAACTCATTTTCTTATAATAATTTTCTCTTTTTCAATTTAAAGATTCCAAATTTGTTAGCAATTTAAAAAGACGTGAGAAATTATTTAGTGCCTTGTACTAATAAAAAAATAAAAAATAAAAAGAGTTGTGATTCTTGTGAATTAGTAAAGAAATGAGAAGAGTAAGTGAAATAGTAGTGTGAATATTTAATATAAAATTATTGAAAAGAAAGATGAAAAGACATTTAAAGAAAAGTTTAGAATCTTATAAGTAAGCTAATGTGGCTTAAATTAAGAGCTCAAGATATTTAAAAGTTGCTTATGTAGCTGAATAATAAAATTCACATGGCAATTAAAGAGAGTTTAAAATAACTTATGTGGCAACACTATAACCCCAAGCTTAAATTTATATATTATTATAAATAGATTTGAGTACAGACATGAGTAATATAATATTATTATTCTAATTTAAGTTATGCAAATTTTTTTGAACTCATTTGTTTTTGAATTCATATTTAGTGTGTGCTTAAATTAGTTGTAAAAAAATTATGTTTAAAAATTAATTATGTATATAATTAATTTTAAAAAAAATTAATTATGAAAAAATTTATGTTTAAATATATTAATTCAAAATTAATTTTAAGATAAAGTCTTTTATTTATACTGTATAAAAAATCATTTTATTAAATTACAAAAAAAATAAATAAAATGATTGAAAAAGTAATATGGTTGAGGCTAAATAAGTATTTCTTTCCCAAAGCTTTTGAAATAATTTAAAATTAAATAATTAAAAGCTCAAAATAAAAGTTTTTCTAAATTTTTTTAATTAATAAAAATTAATCTTAATTTATAATCAATTTTACATACTTTAAATAAATAAGATAAATTTTAAATAAAATAATTTTTAATTTAAAAAAATATTTTAAAAAAAAATTAATCTATCCCAAATATGCTCAAAGTAAGGGCGGCTCCTGTAGTTGCTTCTGAATCCATATTATATGTATTTCCTTAAAAATATTTTTTAGCATAATCAGCTTAAATAAAATGTTTTTTCTCTTTATTCTCATAATTAAATCTGTTTAGGATGGAGTTCAATTTGTCTTTTGCACTTTATCAAACTCATCAATTGAAAAAAATAAATAAAAAGAAACCGTGAACAAATGGAATCATGTGGAATTATCCAAAGAACCTACACAAGAAAAAAAAAACACTTATACTTAACGGTGTAAATTTTATTAATTATTTTAAATTTAAGGTTAAAATAAATTTTTTAGTCCTTATATTTTACACTCATTTTTCATTTAGTCTCGATATTTTTTTCTTTATAAGTCAATCTTCGTATTTACAATTGTTAACAAAATGATCTATACCGTTAGACCTAGTTATAACATTGTCAGTTTATGGTCTAACGTGAAAAATAAAGGCTAAGGTAGTATCATCCCTGGCATTAGTATATGAACCAAATTAAAAACAAGACAAAACTATATGCGCCAAAGTTATAGTATATATGTTTACTGTCTATATATACTATGAAAGTAATTTAACTGTATGGATGATAAGAGTTATTATATACTCTTAAAGATTGTAAAATAGATAGACAACAAAAAGAAAAACTCATAACTTACCATTTTTTATGTATTTTTATCTCTTTATTCGTTGTTCTTATGTTCTTATTGCTCAATTTAATTTTTAATATACTTTTAATATTTTATATTTATGTAATTACTACTAGTTTTAACCCAATGCAGTTGACATAATAATTAAAGTATAACAATGTGTATATTTTTAACCTTAATTACTTGAATTCGAACCTTGGACCAATTAATTATCTTAAATGCACCATGTCAATGTGAGGGATGTGCTCTTAAGATCATTCAGGGAGGGACGAAGTTAAAGTTGGGGTGAAAGCTAGTTCGATGATGTTTACGTATAACAAAAGAAAATACTATTAATTTTTAAGCAAAGATATTTCTTCGTTGGTAGGATAAAAGAAATTTATCTTTTTAGAAACTTGTATGCCAATATGAAAAATTATAGTGGTAGGATTGTACTTAGGGACATAATGCTTGCTAAATATAAGGTTACACATTATGCAAAATGGGAAAGAAAAATGGCTAAGCTGAAATGTTCTTAAATCATATTATACATTTGGTCATTATAATGTTATCTTATTTTTAATTTAGTCCTTATAATTTTTTTTTAAATTTGATCCTTATACTAATGTTAGGGATGATAATGTGAATAAAAATGGTTCCACCTCAGCATCGATATGTTTTTCATGTCAGACCATAAGCTGACGACACCATAACTGAGTTTAACGCCAGAGACCATTTGGTAACGATTATAAATACGATGACTAATTTACAATAAAAAAAATAGTATAGAGACTAAATTAAAAATGAATATAAATTATAATGGGTAAAATTATATTCTAACCTAAATTTAATGAAATAACATGTATTCATGTTTTTGTGTTATATGTTATATTTGTTCTGAATTAATGTAATATTTTCAGAATACATAAGAAAGGAGGCCCATGCCATGATTGATGTTTAAAGTGGAAACTGCAAACGTCCCACATCTACATGCTCAACAACAACGCCACCAGATGAACAATTATTTTGCAGATACGAGACTTGGAATCAGAACAGAACCACCACCGGATGAAGACACATTCACACATTGGACACAGGTTGGTGGCAACTGGCTGTGGCCTACCCCTGCAATGACACTTTAATCTAACTTTTTCTTGTTCTTTTATTTGGCATTAAGCACTTGTATTTCATAGTGTTTGAGTAAGCTCCTTTAGGGATTTGAAGTGAGTTCGCCTCACTAAAAAATCTTTATTTCATGGGCAACGTAACGAACCCCCTCCACCATGCCTTGTGTTCTGCTCATGTAGTCTTCAAGGTGGAAGCACCCCCACCCATCAACTTAATTTATTGATGAATATAACGAGGGGTGAAGACCAAAAGTGACAAAAGAATTAGGTGAACCGTGAAAATTAGAAAAATTTGTTGACTTTGTATTTTTAATTTGATAGATTTTATACATTGTAAAAAAAAAAAAAACCAAGTTTCTGTCTGGTTGATGCTAATCAATTCAAGACACAAAGATGTTATCAATTATTGATGATTATAATCAAATGACGTTAATTGTCGAAGACCTTCATTTTGTAGACAATTTGCTTGTTACGAGGTCAATCTTCTGTCTCTTTGAGAATTATATGTATGTTTCATTAATGCCAAGCTAGTAGTAGTTATATATACACCAAAACTAAACACAGATTGCATTGATTTGGGTAAAAACATATAAAACTATGAAACAAACTTTTATTTTTGAACATGTTGCATTTTAAATTATAAACCGTGATTTGTAAAATCCAGCATGTTATATTATGGATCTAAATGTACCCTGCACAAGTTATTGTTGTTATCATCAATCAAAACAAAATCTTAATGAGTGAGATTCCAATTATATCCATATGAATTTCTTGGACCACAAATCGTACAAAGCTAATAGCCATAAAAGAAAGTAATACTTGATGTTTCATGGACAAGCAATGTTATACACACACACACACACACAATACACACACACATATATATTATAAAAATTATGTATAAATTATTTAATGTAGTTATATATAAATTAAAATAATTCGTCTAATTTTTTATGTCAGAATTAAATGTAGTTATATTCATAAAATTTATATACATTATGAAAAAACATACATGTGATTTATATTTCTCTAATCATGGCCAACGAGATAAGCTAAAATATATCCTCTAAGAGAGACAAATTCTATTTATGCTTTTATTGGTTAACACGCATTTGGACTAACTGCCACAAGAAAACACCAAGACTACAACATGCTTGCCGACCATTCATATGCTCTTCCAAATTGCCCATCAATTTGCTACGTCCTTTCTTTATATATCTTAATTATGATTGCCATCAAAGTCAACACACACAGTGAAATATCAAATTGTGAATTCCTTCGAACTGCTCTACCTCGCGTTCTTATTGCCTTTCTTTCTTTTCTTGCGTTTTGTTTTTGTTGGTTTGATTTCTTGCCTTTGGTTTAGTATATAAAATATAGAAGGTGTTGTATTGGCCACATATAAACGTGTCCTGATTTTCCATGCATCGATTGAGCTGAAAATAAGAACTAACCATACAGATAGAAATAAAATAAATGTTGACTAAATAATAATTGAACTATGCAAGAAGGCGAGAAATAAAAGGTCACAGTAGCCAGTAGGGTAACCGTGTGCTGGCTGCTGCAGTCAACTACCAAAGGATGTACAAGAAAGAAAGGAAATGGGAATAAATTGAAAAAGACAAATAACCAACCTTTCTTCAATGAACTTGAATGCAAATTAAGTGCGCTATTGCAAATTCCGTGATGTGCAGTGCAGACACTGTACAAGGCACGGGTGTATTGTATTAGAATTATGTTATTTATACATTTCTTTATACACATTACTTGTATACTTATTTGTTTATAGCTTTATAGCCTAATAGCTAGCATGTATCCGGTCTTAAAGTTAGAGAAGATATAGTTTTCTTTTTAACAAAATTAGTTGAGTATTTTACAAATCTCAGCGAGAGCTGATATTTACAAATGACTTATTAGTAAGAGAATCGAAGTTAATTAGCCTTTCAAGCATCGCTGCTTTTTATTGAGTTCAAAACTTAGAAAATGCATCTTGAAATTTATAATTTTTTTGTGACGGTTTTGTGAATTATGTGATTCATTTCCAAAATAATATTTTTACTAAATAAAAAAGTACTTCTACAAGCAACATATTATATTAATTACCATACATTAATATTTATTTATTTTTATTTAACTAACTTGTCCCCCTATATTTTTACCTTTTTTGGGTTGTATTTTCGATTGGTCGTGTCGCGTACCCCAGATAAAATTGAGAAATTTCTAACTACTCAAATTAAAAACTTTAATGTCTGCAAAGACGTGGCTATTATTGAGTTTGTTTTACATTAAGAACTTAGTGTTTGGTACTACTTTGATCTTTGGTAATGGATGTGAATATGATTTGTAATGCTACTGTTATTTCGTTCCATGTGAATGACTGGCTAGTTATTTTCTTTTCAAAGTACAATTATACTTTTTAAGTATAAATTTGTAGTGCAATATATCATATTTTTTTACAAAATATAAGCTTGATTGAACTAGGTTAAACATCTCAAGTTTAACTCTCGAGATCTCGTACAAAAAGAAAAGTTAAGACATCTAGGCTATATAATGTTTAATATCTCGTATATAATGTTTAATATCTAGGCTAAAACATCTCGTATATAATGTTTAATATCTACTTTTACATGCATGATCATTATAAGTAGTAATAATTTATATAACTACTTATTAGAGTAGAGTTTATTTAATAAGTTTTATCGTCATAAACGCTGTTTAAAATAAGTTAAATAACGTTTAAATAAATACTTTAGAAAATACTTTTCATAAATCCTTTGAAATAAATATTAAGCATTTGAAAGATATGTTATGAATAGTGTTAGTCTCTTAAGGTTAATTTTATCAAAAGTTATTATAAAAACAACTAGTACATAAGGTATTTTTAACTTTCACAAAAATTTATTTTCATAATCTTAAATTTTTAACTTATGAAAATAAACTCAAAACAGCACATAGGGGTTTCATAAGTTATTTTAATAAGCTCATTCAAACAGAATAAAAATATTGTATAAGTACTTATTATAGTAAATAAGCCAAATAAACTATATATAAACCTATCCAAATGAGACGTAAATCTTATCTACCAATTTGGCCCAGCAATTTTAGTTAACCTTGTTAGTTATTTCCATCATTACTTTCAAGTTTACCCTTACCAAAGGAATTTATTTTGAGTCACCATATTTTTTTTTGTCCTGATATTCTCACATCTTTTGAGTATGAAATTAATCTCATTTAATGTATTAAGACTATCTCTCTTAACAAGTGCTTTCAACTCGAACCTTTAATATTACAAAAATCTATTAATCTTTGAGCTCAAACTTACTTGTCACTTTAGCCATTTGAGCCACTCGCCATAATATCTTTTGCCCTCTCATAGCAAAGTTGAAATGTTGTGGATCATACTTCAAATTTGGAAGTCGATACGATAGCAACGGCAAAAGAAACAAAAAGAAATAATGTTGATATGATCTCTCCTTATTTTGTTTATACAATTCAATTGTTTACTTTATTGTCTTCTACCAATCATCCAGGCTTTCATTAAGTAATTTAGCTGAATGATCAGTTCCAGTCGGCTGAAAATTATCATTACATGAATTATTCTTGGAAAGTGCATGTGTTTGATATTTTTTTTTTCTCTCATAATTTCATTATTTGCCTTTTCTATATGTGATTTGCCCCCTGCATTACCGGCCATGAAAACTGGATTTCCATATGTTAAATAGAGACAATAGATCTGAAAATTCCCATTAGCTGGTCCAGGGTGCTTCGCATAAAGTACTTAGCCGTAATCCCCACTCCTTCAATTTGTTTTTTATAAAACAAAATGTGAGTAACCAACAGGAGGAGAATACATTATTCTGGCACTGCATACATAAAGGTAGTAAAACACAATATTCCAAGTGGTGGAATGGATTCAAAGTGATGAACCTTCTTTACAATAGAGAACTGGGAATTTCATTTAGAATATGTATTATACTTAATTATGCACAAGATTTCCACATGATGAACGCGTGTAATAATCTAAATACAAATTCTTGCTTTTAACTCGCTTTTCACGCTGAAACTCACGGTCAACGTATTGCTATGGCTGCACCAAGCAGAAGTTAGGTAACAACTGCTGACTCTGATATAGCTGCCTCTATTTGACAAATTTGATTGTTTCCAGTTTTCCTTTTTATTGCACAATCCAATGTCACAACTCTAGTAATTACAGGTTTTCACCGTAAAATTCCTTATGTGCGGCTATATATAGATGAATAATACGACCATCAATTTTTATAGAAAAAAAAGGTAGTAAGGGCACCAATCACGTGCTGAATGCCGCCAATGTGATCCCGATGCAGCCATTACAGATGCATCGCATTTTGTTGTGAATGAGAATCATTTCTTATGGTTTGTTTGGTTCAAAGGAGGAGAGGGGAGGGGAGAGATTTTAATGAAGGAGAGGGGAGAGGAAAGAAAGAAAGAGAGTTTAATTTTATGTATGTTTGATTTGAGAAAGGGAGAGAAGGGATTTTAATGGAGAGAAATTATAAATTTACCTTTTTACACAATTATAATATTTAATGTAACATTTAATTTAGAGATATTTTAGTCCATTTTTTAACATATATTCTCTCCCCTTCAAATCTCCCTACTTTTGGAAGGGAGTTAAAATTAGCTTAGGAGGGATTTTGCTCCCCTCCCCTCCCCTCCCCTCCCCTTTAAAATATTGAACTAAACACATAAAATTTAAAATAATCTCTCCCCTCCCTTCTATTTTCCTCCAACCAAACACTATGTTAATTACGGGTGATGCGATTGTGAACGTTGCTACAATTGTAATATTGTGACCACATAAGGTGATGTGGTTCACAATTTAAAATCCTGAAAGAAACATTGAAATAATTTAGAGCATCTTGATATGAAATTAGTTGAATCCTTACTTTTGGAATCATAAATTTATGAATTAATTAGATTTATAAATAAAAAAATCCGTTTAAAAAGTTATAAAATAAGAATGATTTGAATTTTATATAAAAATTTTATTTACAAAGTTATAAAAAATATATTTAATTATAGAATTTTATTAATTTTAATTATGTCAGTATTAAAATTTACTTAAATATAATCAGATTTAAGTATATTTAATTTCTAAGTTAATTCAAATCAAATAAATTTGACTAGATTTGATTTCTAAATCAAATAAACTTAAAGAGTGCATTTGTTTTCTTAACTAAATTGTCACCAGATTAATTAAAGCCCAATTCGCAAATTGTTCAGTATATTCAGCTGTAATCACAAATATCTCAAAAAACTGAAAAAAGTAAATATTTGAATATAATTAAAACCACAAATCAATTACAAAATTAGTTTCCCTAATGGAAAAAAGGGGGGGCTTGCTTTCCATTTTGAGTATAGTTTTTCAATATCATAGACACAGATCAGAGCAAGTATTCTAATCAGTAATCACATTTACATGGATACACCCATCTTTTTTTTTTAATTAGTAAATAAAATTTTAAGTGAGGAGAAGAATTATTCTCACTTTAAGGTTAAGATAAATTACCAATTTCAATAAAAATTTATAATAAAATTATAAATGAAAATTTATAATAAAATTATAAATGACTTCCTATTAAAAATACTCTGAATTTAAACTAAACTTATAACTAATAAGAATAAAAAATTCATCCAAGTGAGCCTATGCGAATTCGAACACCCATCTTCTGATTCCAACAAACTATTCATTTTCCTATGGGACCCATCCCTGAGAATCCACATACGATAATACAGTATACATTACAGCCCTGGTAGAATAGAAGGTATGAGTCACCACACACATTGTTGACATAACTTCCCTTTCAAGGCCAATCCCCTCTAACTTTCCCCCAGTGGCTGATTTTTCTTACAAAGGCATTTTTCTCACACCTTTGGTATAACGCCAAAAACACACACACCCTCTTCTTCCCTTTGCTCATTCTTCTCATTCTTCATTCATCTCTCTCTCTCTCTCTCTCTCTCTCTCTCTGAAGTAAGTGCATAGCAAGAGAACTCCTATCTGGGTCCGTGACCCTGATGATAAAAAAGTTATTGTCTTTTGAGTGATGGGTTCGTGTTCGTCAGTTCACAGAAACCCGGAGACAGACATGAAGCTCAAACTCTCATTTGGGTCCAAAAGTGATAAGCTTGTGATTCCACCATCACCCTTCAAGGAAAAACCCAAAAATGGCAACTTTAGATGGTCACCTTCTCGGTCAACGACCACCTTCACGGACTACGGTATGGTCCTTGTGGTTTTGTTGCTTCAAGATTTGTATGCATAATCATTACAGGCTCATCTGTTGTTTTCTCTGCTTTTGCTTGGCTCCATGAATGAGTTATGCTTTGTTTGATTGGTGTCCTTATATAAAGATGCTATTTTTATTAATATATTTCTTATCAGAAGCGATGCTTAACACTTTTATGAATGTTTTTGGGGGATTCTTTTGACGTGCGATCTGAAGTGTTGTGGGGTCTCTGAAGAATTATTAATCTGTTAGTATAAGTGCTTGAAGAAATCCAATTTTTATTTTTATTTTTTGATTTTTAAATTGATTTGCATATGTGATGTTACTCGCTGTTACTGGTGTTGATTCCCTTCGCCCTCCCCTATTGGGTGATCTGCTGGTCATCTTTCTTTCAGATTGATCTAATTGATTAATTTAATATATTGAATTTCTGTAGTACTCACCTATGATTTTGTTATAATAACCAAATTCTTCTTAGAGAATTATCCTGTCTATTTCATATCACAGTTCATTTCTACCGCTTTTAACAGCATGTCTGCACCTTTTTTTTTTCCTGCATAGAAGCTGTGGTTGTCTCTTCAGTTCCATGGTGCTTTTTTATTTTATTATTGCATATGAATATGAATATGAATTTTCATTCCAGATACAGAGTCTATGGAATGTTTATCTTTATTTGGTCAATATGGAAGGAAAGATATTTTTGCCAGAATGAAAACATATACCAACTAATATAGTTTGTCTGGTATGGTGGACATTGAAGGGATAGTATGGACACAGGCAACTTAATTGAGCAGATAAGCTTTAATGCTGATTAATTTGTTCAATTGTGGATATATTAAGACTAATCTGAGCGGCATAAATTTGTTGTCTGGTTGTTTGTATGATTAAGGCATCCCTAGTTACATAGGGAATACTTCTTTCTCCTTCCATCTCTTTCATGCATGAGTGATGTGACGGTAATTTTTGTGTATATGAATTTTCTGTTAGATTTAAAATAAAAAAAAAAAAGAAAAACCAAGGAGTCAATTTTATAAATGATATGCTTAAAGTATGGGAAAACAAAGCCACAAGTGTTCTTAAAGGTGTTGGTTTACAAATTGAACATTTTCTCTCTTTCTACTGGTTGTGTTGCACATGAAAGTAATGTTTAGCTAAACTCAGTATCTTACCCGATACCATCTGGGCTAAGACTTTGGTTTAATATTCACAAACAATATTTGCAGACCAGAACTGCGTATTTAGGACACAGATACTAGAATATCATGCACCATGGTTATTTCAGTGACACAGTGTTGGTTGAATTCATGATATGCTCTGGTTGCTACTTGTGAATTTAATTTCATATGATGGAGTTTTTTCTAACAGATATCTTAATTGTATTGACTATTGTTGGTGGTAGATGCTTATAAGTGACAATATCAGACAATAGTCCTTGCCTTTGGAAACTTTCATCCTTTTGTGAACAGTAGTCCAGCACCAAACTGACGATTGAGTATTATTATGTTATGTTCGAAGCCTACTTGAACTTATGGACCACAATGGGATGAGCATGTGAGAGTTATTATCAAGGAAGAATAGAAGATATTTCAATATCTTGAAATTAGATGAAAGAAAGTTTGATATTCAATAACAGATGAAGATAAAATTGTGTTGGTGGTTTATGTTAACTATAATTATGCTTTCTTTTAGTAAATAAGAAATAAGGAATAAATATTGGGTTATCCAAAGTCTTTAATCTGTCTTTTCTGACCAGTTCCAGCTTTCATTGCTCCGGAACTACATACTCTGTTGCTTTATGTTTGGTTGGGTCTTCCTGGCATGCTAGAACAGAAAATAAACTTGATTGTTGCTGCATATAAATGATTCTCACATGTGGCCTAAAATTGGTTCAAGTACTTCTTTACACAAAGTGAGAGTCTCTTTGTGTTGTGATTGAGATGCTAGATTATGTAACATGGATGATATTATCTTGATGACTTTCTCCAGAAAGTTCTACCAACTATAACTTGTCAGAGTGACCTAATAAAATAACAAGTAGTTGCATACCAGTTATATAACCCCCAAAAGTAAAGGACTGGAGTGACTACTTTGTCCTTATGAATTACTGGTCAATGGAGAAAGTGCTTGGGAATAAGATTTTTTGTCTATACCCTCGTCTTACATGCCACATTTCAAAATCAAGAATCAATCTTGTCAGTTCAATTGGTTGGATTAACCGTTTCTTGTTATTACTTCATTTGTTGAATTAGTTTCTCATGTGTTTCATATCCAAGTTAGCTCTTCATATGTCAATATGTCATACTTTTTCCATATATGATATATTGAACTTGGATTTATTTTCCTGTACAGGTAGCAAAGAGGAAGCATTTTTTGATTCCAAGCCTTGGTTAGACTCAGATTGTGAAGATGATTTTTATAGTGTCAATGGTGGTAAGGATTTCTTGCAACTCTTTTTTCCTTTTGTACTTTTTCTGGCAGAGTATTTTAATTTGTTTACTTGGCCATTTTGTTATATTATAATTATGTTCTTTATGATGAGTAGGAGTTGAAACTTTGCATGTAGTTAATAATATGTGGAGGTAAAATTTTGAAGGAAACAGAAAATTGTCATGGATGAAAAATTCTTTATTTATAATGTTTAATATTTAGTTTGTCATGGACATTGTATCATAATCAGCATTTTTTTGTAATGCAAGTTTATGAAGGATGCAGAACTCCTGTTGGAGCTTATGAATTTTATTTTTTTTCCTTTTGCTATAGTTTATCTCTTTTTAATTTTCTTTCATAATTCTTCTCCCTCCAATAAGCTTGATATTTTTTGTCTATTCCATTTTATGCAGACTTTACCCCATCTCGTGGCACCACTCCAGTTCACCACACTTTTGGGAAACCTGTTGTCAATAAAGTTCCTGGTTCTGTGCCTGAACCATTTCCAACAGAAAAGAAAAAGAAACTTTTGGAGCTTTTTCGAGAAAGTGTCAGAGATGACCAAGATGGTGATGATGAAAACACCTCTAGCAATGGAAAGAAACAAGTCAAAACAACTATACATGATGTTCTTCCTAAATCTGCACACAGTACTCCTTACATCTCAGGGGCTAACTCTGCATGTAGTAGTAGTGAAAGAACCATGAGTGAGGATCGTGTATCCATTAGAGAGAAATCAGTTAAATCTGTGCAATGGTGCCTTCCCAGCTTGTCTTCATGCCGTAGCTTTAGTGAAAGGAGGAGGAAGACAAGTCCTGCAGTAACAGTTAATGGAAAACCTTGACTGCAAGGTAAGGTCACTGAGTTGATATTTGAATTTGATAATGTACATCTTAGCATATCCCTGTAAAGAACCGTGGAGCAATATGAATTTGAATTTTGTAAGCATGTAAACATAAACATAAACGGAAGAGATGCTTTATGTCAATATGCAATGAGATTTTTCTGTCATAATCCATCTTCAATGATTTATTGAAATTTTAGTATTTGTTAAGAGTCCAATATCGTCGAACGATTATTGTTTGATTATTGTTGTAATCGATATTCAAGGATAAATACATCTTCAGTATTACTTGTGTATTCAGTTAGGTAGTATATTTAGTTCAATTTGTTTTCTTCAAAAATGAAATTTTACTTTCATATAGATATAGTTTCACTACCTCACTAGTAACTTTTAATGTATGTTGAAATGGCAGTATAAACGTTCCAAATCTCAAAACACAAGTTGATTTATATTTTCTTTTAGTACGAACGTTCCAAATCTCAAATATTCTTGAATAATTAGGTAGCAAAGGTGTTGTCTCTAGTCCTGAATTCTCTGAAGAGAAATGGATGTTTGTGCTTCTAGTTTGCTTTCATTGCTGGAGTTTTACCAAATTCGAGTTTGAAATGACAGGACCTTTTAGGTCCCGCACCACCACCCCTTCCCCCCCCCCCCCCCCAATGTTAACAGTCATATAGGCCAAGAGTAGTCTTACCATTAATCAATTTTTTTTATTATATTTATATTTAATTTGGTATATTAAATATAGAGATAATGGAATATTTGTTTTATTCTTGATTGTATTAAATATGTTAATACTTAATAGGAATGATTATTACATTCTCATTTTTATTCTTACTAAAATCATTTCAATGAACCAAATATGACCTTATTAAGACATGGCAAATATAGTAGACCGCCAAAACTAATGCTAAACGTTATAATTGACTCTACATGCCATTGAATGATTGATTGTTCGATCGCAAGGAAAGTGAAAATGGAGTATGGTGCAAATGTTTTGATTTTATATTCATTATTATTTTGTATATGATGAAAAATTATTTTCAACTTCCTTTCATGCTATAAGAGTATAAATGAGTTGTATTCCACTATTAACTCTGACATTTTTGTTGTACCAAACACGCGTGAAATATATTTTTTGAAAAAGTTGTTTACCTACTCAAACAAACATAGCTTTAAATCATCTTAGCAAACGTGTAAATCGCAGTACAATACAGGGCATTATTACAGAAAAGGAGGTGGGGGAGCCCAGAACGGTAAGAGTGATGTCCATAATAGATGTTGGAACGAATGCATATCTGTTTTATTTCGCTGTTGTAAACTTTCCCGCGAAGACACTACAGGAAGAGCCTGGAATAATGGAATATTCTAGGTTACCTTCTAAATTTGCATAATTGGATTCCCTAGGTCGATATCCTTGAAGTTTGATTCCTCATTCTCCATATTGGATTCAAGTTTATGATCTCCCTTTGAAGAGTTTGAACTCAAACGAAGCATAAAAGATTGGAAACCAGATTGGAAAAGTTCTTATGGTGGAAAATCCGATTGTAGTTGAGTTTACATATTTGAAAGAAATGATTTTTACACACCACTAAAACTATATTTATGTTGCATAAAATAAACCTACATATAATATTCCTAACAGGAATCATACTTGTATATATTTTATCTTTATGTAACCCTTACACTCTTCCATATAAGTCATTAGATAACACATTGGTGTCATTGTAACTTTTTTGAATAATCTAGATAAGTCCACCTTAAAATATGTGAAAAATTTATAAAGATAAAGTTCATGCAATTATCATTACTCTATACCTAATACTCGTAGTGGCATAACACGCTAAAACTTAGAGAGTAAATTACACTTCACTACCTTGTGATTTGTCAAAATAATAGCAAACCTCAAACTTAGACATAATTACATTTCATCTCATTTCTTAACTTTGACTAACTGTAGATTTAATGCCGTTAAATAACTCAAAATTGAAAAAAAAAAACTTATTTTTAGTTATCAATAATTTTATATCACAACAAAATTATTTTAAGCTTGATCTTGTGATTTCTTCTTTACAAGATTAAGTTTATTTTTTAATATAAAGATGAGAGAGATAAAATTTGACAGATGCATGTTATGAATATGAATATAATTCATATATGTATTTATTTTACTCCAATAAATACTTCACATACCATATATGTCTCTATTATGTTAAAAAAAATGTACTCTCCTCTGCTCATTTTGTTTATTTTGTTGAGCCCACAAGTTCAATTGGTTCTAAGTTAATGCTTCCAATTATTTTGTTTATGCAAAACATGAATTATGTTGTTGTCACTAGGAAGGATAACAAAAATATTTAAGAGAGTATTTATGGGAATTCATGCAACAACGCAAATATGGAGACAAATTTCTCCTTATAAGGTTAGGGACGAAGAGAATATATATATATATTAGTAATTTAGGTTTGAAAGGTTTTTAAGTAACTGTAAAATATATATGTACAATATATGTTATGTCTTGCCCATGTTTAAAAGTACTAAAATATGTAATATACATGTTATTGGTTGAATATTTGAATTTACTAAAAAAAGTATTTAAGTTTACAATTTCATTTTTCTGCATGAAGGATAAAATAATTTAATTTTGAAATTTTATGATCAATTACATATGAAGTTGTGGTTTATAATGCTAGAAATAATTTTAAGTAAATTAAGAAAATTTCTAAATTTCACGAAAAAAAAAAATTGATAAATGAAAAAAATTCTAACATCATAAACCACATCCCTGTTTTAGTAATATGAAATTTGAAAACTACACATATTGTCCGACAAGAACAACATATAATTCTAAAATCATATATATTGTTTAATAAATTCAAACACAAATATTTTTATAATACCATATGTATTACATATTATGGTATTATTAAACACAATCAAAATATATATAACATATGTTGGACATATATATTTTACAATTTCTTATATACATATAAACATAAAAAATTTCATATGTACAGATATATTACATTTTTTTTAAACTAAGGGCATTTTATACATTTATTTAGTTGAATTAAAGAACTGGATAAAGGAAACAAAATGAGAAAATGATATTACAATTTTTTTTCACATAATAGAACATAATAATATATTAATTATTTGTTAGAGTTAAAAAATACATATATAAATTTTATGCCTCTTTATAATATTTCTCAAATTATATATATATATGTTTTTAATTAAAAATCCAACTAAAATTTGTAAAAAAAAAATCAAAATATTAAATTTAAATGTTTTTACTATAATATAGAGTTCATTAATAACTAATTATAGATAAATTTTTCTTTTCATTTTGAGTTACTTAACGGAGTTAAGTCAACAGTGAGTCAAAGTCTTTTTAGAAAAGTAGAATGAAATGTAATTTATAACTAAATTTAAAATTTACTATTATTTTGAAAAATCTCAAGATAATAGAGTATAATTTACTCATTAAGTTAAATAAATTCTATGATATACAATGTACTCAATACACCTCAGCTCCAAGCTTTTCAAATCAACCCATCCACCATGACCCACCCAAAGATACCACTCTAAACAATTAGCAAAGCCACCCACAGTATTTTAATCCCATTAGCATAATCCTATCACGCTATTAGCCTATACACAACAATCCATTATAAACCACATCCAATCAAGCCAAAATCTCATCTACCGTACACTCAATCCAATTAGCAATGGCCACCCACGGTATGACATCATAGTTACACTTAACACACTTATTTAGCAATGTCACTGACTGTATACTAGCAGAAAAACAGATCAAAAGAAAGACCCAACAAAACATGTTACAAGAAAAATTTGCGGACAATCTCTTCATTTTCAACCCGAAATTTCGATGGCTTTGGCGTCTGGCTTTTTCACTTCCTCCTAAGGAACAGTAGCAGTGAGAATCCCATTCTCCATAGATGCCTTCATGTGGTCCATCTTAACATTCTCTGGAAACCTGAATCTTCTCATGAACTTGCAAAAACGTGAAAATTATTAAAAAAAAGTATAATATATAAAATATAACCAGGGCGGAGCCAGGAATTTTATTCTGTGGGGCAAGAGTTATGATGTAATAAAAGATCGAGGGAAGCTAAGTCTCTAGGAAAATAAGTAATTTGTAAATTTTCCGGAGTTTGTGTGGTCTTTGATTTAAAGTTTGAAAATTGTTTAAATTTATTTATGTGAAAATAACAAGTGCTCTGATTATTATCTCATAATTCATCTTCATTCAATTGGTGAAAGCTTTTCAGTAATAGTGGGTTTTTTTTTTCTTTAAAGTCATACAACTATGGTGTTTTGAGCCTTTGATTAGGTTTACTGGTGTAGAACCCAGGATCTAAATATGATGAGAATAATATTGGTTTTATAAAAAGAAAAATTAGCCTAGGGAGCGTTGCATATTGTGCTCATGGAGGCCCTAATAATTTCATTGAGTCAGTTTCTAAAACTAGCTCTATCCATTCTTGTTTATGTTAAATGTGACAATAGACATTATGATGAGCTGAACATTTCTTAAGCCTTTTGTACTTAATTATGTAATTTCTAGTATGCCTTCCATATTTAAGTAGGGGTATTTATAACCAAACTAAACCAAACTTAATCCAAAAAATAAGCCCAAGAACTAAAAACCAAATAAAATTAATTTATTTTGGTTTTGTTTGATTTTTTTTATATAAAAAATGATCAGTTTGATTCAATTTTTAGTCTTTATTTATGAAACTGAACTAAACCAAATTGAATTCATATAATTATCTATATTTCTTTTATAATTTACATACTTATAAATGATTAGATTTTAATTTCTTGTTGTTTCCATGTATAAATATTTTTAGGCTAATTTGTTGTTTATAACTATTTAATGATACTTTTAATAGGATTTTTATACCAACTTATTTTTAGTTGAGCCATAGAAAGAAAAAAGTGAAGTTGCTTGTGTATGGTTTTTTAAAGAAAAAATGTTTAACTAAAAACTGATTAGACCGAACCAAATCAAACTAATTGCATTTGGTTTGGTTTGGTTTGGTTCAATTCTCCAATTAAAAACAAACCAATTGATTCTCGATCAATATCAAAAATCGATTAATTTAATTCGGATAACTTTTCTTTTCAAAATTGAATTAATCTAGACCGCAAATACCCCATATTTAAGTGAGTAGGTTGAATTTATTATTCTTTTAAAAAAGTACTCAATTTTCTTTCCCCATTCCCTTTTCTAGTATAGTATTTGTCTATTTAGTGAACTCATATGTATAAGTTTTGACGGTTGGGGAGCCCCTTCCCTGTGTCCTTGAGTATAGCACAAATATTTAAAAAATAATGATAAAGAAATTATTATAAAATATATATGAAGTATAAAACAAATGTACATATTTCAATTTTTCTCATAAATAAAGCAATATTTGCTCTTTTTTAATGACAATAATTTTTGTTATCAAGTTATAATAAAATTAAATTCAAACATTATACATGAGAAAATTTTACTTTCTTTGTTTTTCTCAAGAATGGTATTTATAACATGGATTTAATTTTAATTCTCTGTCAGTGTAAAGTTTATCATCCAATCATGTGTTAACACATTATTAAAAGAGTTAAACATTTTAGGTAATTATTGTGATAGTTAAACTTTTTTAATGATTTGACAATACATGATTAGATGATAATGTAAAAAAATTTTACACTGACGGTAGATCAAAATTAAACCCCTATAACATTTAGATCAACTTTGATTTCATTCTACATTGATTACGTGCACCAAACAATAAAGTTATTCCATTCTTAAAGCTACAAAATTGTGGAATAATAATTTCATTCTAACCCATTCCATTTCATTTTAATTTCATTTATATTCCATAAAATCACCGTTCTGCATACCAAACATGTGTGATAGCCACTTTGCCCACATATTTTTATCTTGCAGTTAAGTTAATTCATGTTTTCTAATATGAGAAAAAAAGAGGCAAACAAATCAAAATGAAAATTGAAAAGAACAACTTAAACAAAAATGAGGAAAGAGACATGAAACGGGATTATGATGAGTTGAATTTTAAATATTAAATTTTTACTAATTATTTAACTGTCTTATCACAAAGTGAGAAGTCACATAACTATCTCATTTTCCTTCTATATCAGAAAATCAGCAGAAGTTTAGGAGAAAGTGTACTTAAACATGGAGCATGCTAAGCTCACAGTGACTTACCCTAAATCTGAAAATAACTCCATTAGGTAAGATGTCTAATTTCAATCTATTTGTTGTTGTTCATTGCATAATTGAAATGTGACCATATATTTAATTTCATAGTAAAAACTTGATAACTAATGTTATACAATTGACTGAAAAAAAATTCTTTCACTAATAAATACATATGAGCAATAGAATTGCTTTTGTTATATATTTCTAGATTTTCAATTGTTGTTCATGTTTTTGAGATGCTAATATGGAGTGTTTAAAGGATGCATATTCTGAGACAAATAAATTTTTCGTAAAAATGTGAGAACCTCTTCACTGCCATTGGATGAAGGTTTAATGATTTGGATTATGACTTTGAATTTTAATTGTGTGTTAACATGACTGATTTATACATATAGCAATTTTCAGCGTGTAATAATCTTTTTATTTTGTTTTTGTTTTTGTTTTTGTTACATGTAAGTGTATATTGTTTTAGCTATTTATTCAATAGGTATATATTTACAGTATTGTATCTTATTTGTTGAAGAATACCGACTTATCATAATTGTATTGTGTTAATTATATGAATACAATTTTTCTAATATTCAATACAATTCAATCTGCACTCAAATTCCTACCGGAGCAGTAGTTTTTAAGTCTGCTTTGGTTATGATTGTTCTATCATCTTGTATGTTAAGTTTTTTTTCTTCTTTATATTGAACCGCCCTTTTTTTATATAAAGGTTCCACTTAGAATTCTAGGACCTAATGCCTTATTTCTATGAGAGTGTCTTCTCCTGTCAGCATACTTCTTCTGCACAAGATGTTGTTTCTTATTATTTAGCTTAAGTCGTTATTAGGTGTGAAATTTTTTTTAATGACTTAGATTATAGCTCAAATCATTATGCAATTATAAATAACTAATCATTGGGTTTAAGTTACTAGTGCTTCATCAGTAGCATTTCTTAATTAGCGTGAGGATTATTTCTTAAGGTGCCAAGAGGCTTGTAAACTATTGGTAACTTGGTTGATTGTGACTGGACTAACATAGGGTTGAGCATTGGCTTAGCCCAAAAGTAGTATTAATGCGTTTGAATTTTTAAGTCCAAATAAACAGTGACCATGTTTGGTTGGACGAAATGGAATGATACCATTTTTAGTTAGGTTATTGAAATAGGAATTAGCATTCCTATGAGGATGAGCATTCCTTCAAATTGTAGGAATATGTATTCCATCAACAAAAGTGATGGAATTCTCTTTACATTTCACCAAAATGTAAGTGTAAAAAAGTGTGTCCAACATATCCACCTACCTATTCATCCTTAAAATTTATTTGGGTTTTTCTTAGGCCCAAACAAATCAACTTGGACCAACCCAAGCCCGACCCAAAAATTTATTTGGTTTGAATTGGGTTGAGAGGAGCCTATTTAACTTAAAACTGATAAATTATTTATTCTTTCTTATCAATTATAGCCGACCAAACATAAAAATGAAATAGAGTTATCATTTCATTATTATCTATACCAAACAAAACATAAGAATGAAGATTTCATTCAAATCATTCCATCCAATCAAACATGACCTTAGGAATAAGATTGATACAAGTTGTATAATAAAATTTTATTTTTATTTTTAATTTGACTCTTATTGCATCTTAAAATGAGATTGATACAATTTGTATTTTTTTTATTTTATTTAAAATCATTTATCATTTTGATCTATATATAATGATAAGATAGCAAGTTTTTGTGTACCAATAATTAAAATAACTATTAAGGTCAAGTTAAATTACTAAGTAATTGCTTTTTAACAACAAGGTAAATTAAAAAACAATAGTCTGTATTTAAATTTTTAATACACAAACTTAAATCTAATTATGTAATAACTATAATATTGAGTTTTTTTTTAATGTTATAATCTAAAATCATAATTTTTTTATTAATAGAATCAACCAAATAGAAATTGACGTAAATGTTCTTCATGATATTTTAAACCTAAACTCACATTTTTTTTTTCATTTTCAATATGTCTTGTATTCCTTTTTTTTTTTTAATGATGGAAACAACATGTAACACATACTTATCTCTTTTGCTCCCTCGAAGTTGTCTTAGATGTGTTGATAGGCTTAATTGTTACATGAGATGATGGCCAGTAAATGAGTTAGAGCATTCTAAATGTGTTAATTTCGGTGGTATTTTTTTTTACGAATGCCTTTTTAAGTGTTATTTTTTGACTCTTCAATCATAATGTTAGTAATGGCGAGGGAAGAGAATCTCAAGTGCAAAACCTGTTACACCCCATGACATGCCGCCTGTTTGTTGATCCTTCTAGCTTTTTTACACCACTCAATTAGAGTGCCCCGACTGCTCCATTACACCCTCTCACCTCCTGCTAATGCTTGCCAATAAGGCAATTGTTGCAATTGTTCCATGAAGCGAGTGATGCATTATTTTTCTTAAATACATTTCTAGGAAAGTGGTTGTCGTTTAGGCTAATGATAGGAGAAAAAAATTCTCTGAGAGATCTTGTACACATTGACGGCACAAAGGTTCATAAATGCCAATTTTTCTGTGATATCACCTGTAATTACAAATCCTTCTTGTCAAATAGGTTGAGCCCAAGTGAAGATGAGAAACTTTGAGTCTCGAGTGATAAAATATCATTTTATTTTATTTTTTAGTTCATAACTTATTCGATTTAAAATATTTAAAGTATTAAAATAAATGTTATAGTAAAATTTTGTTAATATATAAAACTAATTATCAAATATAAAATAGATATAAGCTTAAATCTGTATCCATGTAAATTTCTATTTCTTGATCCACAAATATTGAATATTAATATACATTTTTGTGATGAATATAAGATATACCCAAGGACGTAGGGAGGGGGGAAACATATGCCATGGTCTCCTCCAAATTTGAATTTTTTTTAAATTTTCTTTATATATCATAAGTGTCATGAACTAAAATTTGAGGATCATGACCGGTGCATAGGAAAGATTAACTTACCTTGCAAGCCTTACAGAACTAATAAACATAATAAAACAATATGCCAAATTGACCAAGACTTTTAGCGGAGTAACCTTTAAAATTTGGACATCCCAAAAATAAATCATCATTACACCAAACTCAAATCAAATGTTAAATGGTATACATTAAAACATCAAATCTTCCCCCTGGACTGTTCCTAAAGTTTGCAGAACATGGAGTCAAAGATTTGAACACTGATCATCAATACTTGCTCCTCAGCCATTGATTAATCTGAAAAATATGATAATGATGAGGGGTGAGTCACACAGACTCAGTGAGGTCATGGCAACATAATGAGCAGAAGAGGAAACAAGAATATGCAAGTGTCTTTTGTTGAAAACATGTGCTTCAAAATGTATGCATAACTATCAAACGCTATAAATACCATTAGTTCAAATAATCAAGAAATAAAGTATGAAATACATCAAGTATGAAGTATCAATTTAATTATAAGCATGTATAAATACCAAATCAACTGTAACATATATCAATAGTTAAATGTCAAATATCATATGAGAGGTTTCTAATTCAGAATTAAGTACAAATCTCACCGACGAACACATAGTTCGAAGGTTTGACAAACGCCCACCAACAGGGCACATGAGTCAAATCCACCTGTCAAGTCAAACAGATCCAATCATGTGGGCCAACACGTCGAGCTAGCAACACCCCTGCTAGCTGAGGTTCAAACCAAGGTGCACTAAGGCTAACACGTTTACTGCCGTTAGCTACAGTATTCTATCAAAGTTTTCTCCCATGAAAAACATATTTGTATAATTCAAATATATACGCATATTCATATTCCAAATATTCAGACACTTTGGAATTCAAAAACATATATCATATTCTTCAAAACAAATCAGCATCAAGCTGTTTTCAAAATAAATTTCATTTACATAATTATAGGTTCCCAAATTTTATGAAATTTGACAAGGGTAATCATAAATATTCCAAGAATAACATCCAAAATTCAGCTCAAAATACTATCATTTTCTCATTCAAATATAATCTGACTTTCATAATCAAATATAAGATTATAGCTACTTTTGTCTAACCATAGATTCTACGTTCAAAAGATTTTTGAAGTTCAAATCATATCAAGACTTGATTTCCCAAGGTTTAACATCCAAAATGGGTTGCAATAGTTCTTTCAAAGAGAGCTTTGGAATATTAAAACGTATGCTTAAAGACAAGAATAGAGTAGGAAAGGAAGGTGGAGGAAAAATGATGGTTGCCATCATATCCACCATCCACTCACTCTAGGGAATTCCCAAACAAGCTTGAACCAGCTTCCAAATAATCTCCAAGTAGTTGGATAGAGTCCTTGAAGAATCTAGGAAACAAGAAACATGACAACACAAATTGACTTAGGATAATGGCCTCTATTTAAGGTAATAACTGTACCGATTCAGAACTCTTAAAATTACAAATAATACATAAAATTAAAACCCTCTGAGTCTAGTTTCCAATGCAACTGGAATCACCTAAATCTGATCTTCCAATCAAAAGTTATACTCATTTTACTAACCATTGTTCAATTTATACGAAAATACTAATTTCCCATCTCATTCATACATTTTCTCAAACACCTTATGTGCATATCTCTTTCCCTAATACAACACCAAATCCCCTGTTTTAACATCACTTTCCTTGATGTTAAGTCATCCATAAAATGATCTTAACTCAACTAATACATCAAACATACCAATTGAACCATAAATTTGTAATATTCATTCCAATATCTTGAAAATTTGTTACGTGAACAGTAACATAAATAGTAAACACCTAGCTTTCTTCCATGGCAGCCACAAATTTAAATCTTAATCTAGAGTTTAGGAAGTTTACCTCTTGCATAATGGGTTTCTTGAAAGCTTCCAACCATCAACCAACTTCAAATACCTCTAAAACACCCTAATTGATACCAAAATGGAATGGGTAGTCCATAAGCTCTACAAGAGGGGTTTGAATCTGAAAATTATAGAGGATAAATGATGAGAAAGTGTGAGAAAACTTAGAAAAAAAAGAAGTTACATGGAATAAGGGAAGAAGAAGTTAAGAAAACTTGATGAAATTTTGAGAGAAAATAACAAAGAAATGGAGGAAGAAGGATTACTTAGGTTTTCCTTTGAGATGGGAAGCCAAAAATGAGAGAAGCAGAATGTGGGAGTGTAGTTCGTGAGCTGTGGTGTTGTAAAAACAAAATTTTCAATTTTGCGCCAAATTTTAAGGTATTTACAAAAATGGCCCAACACTAGCACTATTTACACTTTTTGGAAAATTTCCTCCAAAATTTAAAATAAAATTTATCTTGTATTTAAATAATGTTTCCAATATCATAATCTCATTATTGAATAGATAAAATATTTTAGAAAAATAGAAATCATGATTTTAACTTAAAAATCAATTTATTGTTTGATAGGTGTCTAAAATTAACGATAATATAAATTGTAATTAATCAAATTTATTTCAACATTCTTGTTGATCAATCATATACTTTTAAGGAAGATAATTGTATACATAAATATGTATGTTTGAATAAAATTTAGTTTTCAACAATTAAAAGGGGAAAAAAAAATCAGGGTGTTACAATAAGAGATCTTTCTTAATTTTCATTTTATTTTCATTATACATGTCTTATGTTAGTCCTTCTCAATCTTGGCCCCTTTCACTCTCAATTTTTGGCTTCGTCCCTAAATATACCTTCCAATAGCTTGTTTTCATCGTTAAAAAAGAAACAAAAGCTAGTGTTAATTGCTATATACAAGAGACTCCAACTAGAGATTAAAATTAACAATGGCATTGTTGTCTACTTTTCTACATGCTTAATTTAAAAATTATTCGTAGTGCATTAACAGTACATTAATACAGTCTTACAAATACGAATATGGTTGTTTGGCATTTTCATGTTAACTTTTACATCAATTGAGGCTAAATATTTCCTCAGGCCATTTTAAGGTTGCACACCCTATATTGGCCAGGTATATTTACATGAATTAATTCTTTTAAGTGTTGGTTTAAGGTTTGAAATTGAGTTGTAAAGTAAGAAATACACCTTCTTAATCACTAGAGCAATCCCTTGAATTAAAATGTGATTTTTTTTCAATGTTGTTAAAATCGAACTAGACAATAAACCTGCAAGACTAACAGTTTAAGTTCAACTATTTAAATCGAGTCGTCGAATTAGATGATGTCATAAAAATAAACCACATGTAACAATATAAAAAATATAAAAATATTTATAAAACAATGAGTTCTTTTTTAAAAAAATTTAATAACCAATCGATCTAATTAGATGAGCAAAGATGTTTAACCAAATTTTGATTGATCTAAAATGATATGACTATAAATTTAATTATAAAATTGAATTATATTTATATAAATGTCTGACTCACGATTGGATTGTCAATTTTTTAAAATGAACATTCCGCTGAAAAGTCTAAGTTCTCAATGAAGTGAAATTGATATTTCTACTTTAAGTTTCACAAAAAAGTAACAATATTTGCTGAATCAGATTTACATGAAGAGTTGGATAATCAATCTTTACAAGGTGAAAAATAGAGGATCATATAAATAACATCTTTTCCAGCAACAGAAGCAGCTAAGACTCAATTAAGATCGTTCAAATTGATAGCACCATATATTTTCAAGACTTTACTTTGTTGTCAAATCTATTATATTAATTAAAAGATTTGAAGAACTCCTTCAATAAGTTCGTGAAAATTTGGTTTCTTGCCTAAAGTTTTTAAATTTCAACTTTATATTTTTTGTAATTACACTCCACCATCTAAAGTTTGATAACTTTAGATAGTGGAGTGTAATTATTATAACAAACTTTGACTTTGGTCATAAATTACATGTTATTATATTTTTTTATCTTTTACTAACTGAAGATTTAATATTATTAAATGTGATGACCCGAAATTTTTGCGTATGATAGTCGTATTTTGTATAGTCTTTTTTTTTTCTATGAATTTGAGTTCAAAGGATCAACCTTTTGAGTCACTTTACTTCAGTAGTGGGATTCTTAGAATTAAACTTACCTTATAAAAGTTATTTAGAGCCATTTTGGGTGTATTAGAGAACTACTTGTTAATACGGGTCCTGAAATTTGGCTAAGTCTGGGAAGTGGCACCTATATGGAGGGCTATAGTAAATATGTATTTTCTTGAAATCAAAATTGGCGGTAATTGATAATTGGATATCAAAGAGTTACAAAATGATTTTTAATGAATTTTTAGAAACCTTTAACTCACTCGTTTTGAAAAGAAACATCTTTGAAAGTTTCGGATTTCAGGAATTTGAACTAAAACTCAAGAGTTGACTTTTTATTTATAAGGATTTTAATTTTTTTGATATTTTTATTGAATCCAAATGGGGGGTATTCCCTTATTTACATTTATGTTTTAAAGTTAATGGAGAGTAAAATTAAAGAGGACATTAACTTAAAATTAAGAAATGTAAATAACAAATAACATTGCACCAGAATAGGATAGCATACTCTATCCTCACTCCCAAACACCCATATCCTTACTACCAAACACTCCCACTCCTCACTTCCGATATTTCCGTTCGAGCAGTGCAGTGGCAGAGAACACATCTCTCTGTCTCTGTCTCTGCCTCTGCCTCTGCTATCTCATTCTCTACTTCCTCTCAATTCTTCTCTACTACGTTATCTTCCATCCATCTGGATTCCACCATTCTTAGTCGTTTCAAGCTCTTTGGAAACCTACTGGAACTTAATTCCTTCATCTTCCGAGGGTTGGGTTGCACGGTTTGGTGGAGCAACCAAGTCACCCACTTCATCCTTCCATTATTGTGACTCATTTAGGTAATCTCTTAGCTCAATTATGTTGTTAGTAGTTGGATTATTGTGAATTGTAGATTGAATTGTAAGATGCATAATGGGTATTGAACCTAGGGTTTGAATTGGGAATTTTGGAATTCTTGGAAATTGATGGTATATGGAATGAATTGGATGAGTTTTAATGTTGTTATGGAGAAGTGATACTCATAGGAAGGGTGTTAGAACATAGAATTTTCGTGCTAGCTTTGGAAAGAAAGGATTGCTCATCAAGTGTTTGATAAAATGCTTAGATGGGATAAAAATTGAATTCCCGTGTAAACTAGACAATGTGTAGTAATTTGATCATAACTCTTGATTGAGAGATCGTATTGAGGTGATTCTAGTTGCGTTAGAAACTAGACACATAGGGCTTCAATTCCATATATTATTTGCAATTTATTAGCCTCTGAATCAATCTTACAAATTTCTGTCAAAACAAATGTCATATTTCTAAGTTAACTTGAATGTTTTCTAAATTCTTCAAGAACTCCTTATTCCACAAGTGGATGAATCCTTAGTTTTAAATGTTGATTGTTGTTTTGGTTATGTTGTTGTAATCCTAGATTCATTGGAGGATCGTCTTATTGGTCCGTGACAACATAGCTTTTGGACTCGTGAAGTTTCGTCCTTTGAGTGAGTTGATGACATGATCTATAATATGTTTTTGTACATTTTCTTAAAATGTTCTTTATTGAAAGGATTTCACAAGTCATTTATTTTTTCTTCGTGGTTAAATTATAAGAAAGCTTGGGACAAACACTTTTTCATGATTCTAAATATCTATCGTTGTGTTTCTGATACTTTGTTTTGGATTATGAATATATGTATATCTAGATTTATACAACTATGTTTTGTTGGGAGGAAACTTTGACGAGTGAATCATGCTAGCACTGGTGTGAAGCGTTAGCCTTGGTGCCGGGTCCAACTCCGACTAGTAGGGGTGTTGCTAGCCCGAAGCGTGTTGGCCCACCACGATCGGATCTGTTTGACTTGGCAGTGGTGGATTTGACCCTTGTGCCCTGTTGGTGGGTATTTGTCAAACCTTCGAACTATGTGTTCGTTGGTGAGATTTCGATTGAATTACGGAATAGGAACCTCCCATATGATATTTGACATTTGATTATTGATATATGTTATAGTTGAATTGGTAATTCATGATTGACTTACTTATTAGTTTTCATTTTATGATTATTTGAACTAACGCATATGTTCGATATGTGGATGTACTTTCCGTGAAAAACCGTGCTTTATGCTTGTCCCAGGTTTCATTATAGATTATGTTATCTCTCATGGGTCTTATGACTCACTCCTCCTATCTTATATGTATTTCGAGATACAAATCTTGAGCCAGTCAGGGTTCTTCCAATAACTAGGAGTTGGTCGTTTTGGTGAGCCCAACACTTGTCCGTGTGGGCATATTTGTTTTTGTTCTGTTGTTGGTTTCTTATACATTTTGGTTATGTAATAATCTTAGATATGCTCCATTATTCACGAGGCAGGATCTACTTATCTTTATGCAGTCTTATGATATCACATTGAGTGGGATTATGTTTAGACATGCTTGTAAGTGAACAGGATTTGAATTGTTGAATTGCGATGTATAACTTTTAGAGGTTACTCTGCTGAAATTTTGGTAGATTTAGTATATTGTCTTATTATGGTCTTTGGTCCGTTAGGCTTGCTAGGTTGACTAGTCTTTCCTATGCGCCGGTCAGGGCCCTCTAGTTTGGGTCGTGACATTAAATATTTAAAAATAAATACATTTATTATTAATTATTAGTAAACTTTATATTAATATAAAAATTATTTAAACTTACAAAATTATATGTTAATATAAAAAGATTAAATTTAATCAAATGTCAATATAAATTCTTTTATAATATCATCTAATAATATATTAACATATCGTTTTCTAATATTGGTTATGATAATTAAATTTTTTTAAAGATTTAATAATATATGATTTAATAATAGTATAAGAAAATATTATACTAACAATACATCTAAATTAAATTCTAATATAAAAATGAAATGAATATTCTTTGAAAAATATGTTGAAGAGGAGTATAATTGATACTTGTATTAGTTCCTATAATTGAAGTGTTCCAAGTCGAGAGGATACAACAATTTAAGGGATGTTACTTAGTCTGGCATCATACAAAATCTAATGAAAGTCATTTTATAAGTTGTATAGAGAAAGATGAATAAATACACTGTTCTCGGAAATAATTTGAAATTTCTGGAATATTTTGTAAACATGCACTATAAATGTGTTGTTTTGATGAAAAATAATTACTTTTGCCTCCATAATCTCTTAATCTTGTCATATAATAAGCAGTAATAATAACTTTCTTATAAAGTTTTTATTAGTTCATGATGGGGTTCGAGGACTAGAGTTCCATCAGAATAAAAACTTTGAATACTCGTATAAATATAAGAAATAAATACAGCATAATCACCAATAAAAAGGAATTAATAAAAATAATATTTATGAACATAAAAACAAGAGAATTTAACGTAATTCGACAAATTACATATCTATGTTTACTCAAAAAAATAAAATAACTTCACTATAAGAAAAAAAAAATAATATAAGAATAATCACCAAATTTAAAATTCAAACCTAAACCAAAAGTCTCATCATATACCCTCTTTCATTACTCAAAACTTTCTCTCATTCTCTCTCTTCATCACACACCTAAGTCATTAATGTTATTTATAACTAAAACTTCTTAGTCTTTAATTATTTTAACAAATTTCTTAAATCTTATAAATTATCTCAAATCCTAACAAATTTTCCAAATCTTGAAAATTTTCTTAAATCTTTAAGATTTACTCAAATCCTTAAATTTCCTAAATCACCAAAATAATTATTAACAATAAATAAAACCATATGCATATGAGCAAATTTTCCCAACATTTCAATATCTATGAGTTAAAAGTTTTAAAGAGACGCGAGTTGGAATTGCTACTCAAGAACAATCACTTGACTCGGTGCACACAGCATTTCAAATTATGATGATAGTGACATTACCAGGATTTCTAAAACAAATAAGTGACCGAAAGGTTGAAAGCTACAAGGACTAGTTAACAGTTGATTAAGAACTAAGAAGCATACCGCTGTCGTGTTCCCAATTGTGATAAGAGTTATTATTGATTAGATTTAATTTTAATCTATTTTTTTGTCATTTAATTATATATTAATATATTATTAAAAATATTAATTTAAGATAATTATTATAATAATAAAAAATTTAATAAATTAATAATACATAAATAAATAACAATATAAAATTTATTAACAATAAATTAAAATTAAATTCTTATTCCCGAAATTGTCCTAACAAAATGAAAGTTAGAATAGAAATAGATTCACTCCAAAAATAATTAGCTCATTATGAAACAAGAATCTCTTATTTCAGTATCACATTTTAGTTACACACTTATTTAGCAATCACAGTATCCCAGCAGAACAACAGATAAAAACAAAAACCCAACACAACATGTTACAAGACGAAGTTGCAGACAATCTCTAAAATTTTCAACCCGAAATTTCGATTGCTTTGGTGTCTGGCTTCTTCACTTCCTCCTTAGGAACAGTTACAGTGAGAACCCCATTCTCCATAGATGCCTTGATCTGACCCATCTTAGCATTCTCTGGTAACCTGAATCTTCTCAGAAAATTGCCACTGCTACGCTCCACCCGATGCCAAGTATCGTTCTTGTCTTCCTTCTCCACTTTCCTCTCTCCGCTTATTTGGAGCACCCTGTCATCCTCAATCTCCACCTTCAATTCCTCCTTCTTCAGCCCTGGTACATCAGCCTTGAACACATGCGCTTCTGGGGTCTCCTTCCAGTCAATCCTGGTGTTCACGAACGCAGAATTTTCCCGAGAAAATGCAGGAAAAGAATTAGTGAGGGAATTGGAGAATGGAAAATCCTTGAAGGGGTCCCAAACATCAAGAGAGAAGGGGTCTAAGATGTTGTTGCTCCTGCGGCCACTAAAGAAGCTTGGGATGAGCGACATTTCTTGCTTTGCGAAATACAAAGTCGGAAAGTCTGAGATTATAAAGCGCTCACGTGGTAGCTGGTTGTAATTGGTTGTTTGCGACTGTGTCTGTATGAGATGAGAAAGTTGGGTGCGCTATTTAAAGTCATTTTAGGATTAATCTAGTAAGTTCCAGACAAATATTTGGTCGTGCACCGGGTTCAGGATTTGTGATTTTAGTGAATGTTTTGGAAAGTTCTGGAAAATTGGAGTAAATTCTCATTCTCATCTCACAAGGCCTGGAGGATTCTAGAATAGCGCGTTCCTACTTCCTACCCATCCGCATCACCCTATTTTTATCCGTGGGCTTCTAGAAGGTTAGAGATGGATTCAAATATTATTAAAATATTATTAATTAAATGTAATTAAAATAATTTAAAAATGAGATATAATTTTAATTTAATTGATAATATTTTATTAAATTAGTTTTTTTTTAATGAAAATACATAATATTTGAGTTCGTTACAAATAACAGATAGCATTCTGTCATATACATAAATCCATCGTCTATGAATTGGGCAATAGTCTATGTATTTTATTTCATGATCCTTGATATATCTCCACGTAGGTCGTGCTCTTCGTCAACTTTGATACAGTTAAATACTATATTTATAACCTAATAACAAAATTAAGTACTAGATTTTATTTTTATTTTTTTACTGAAAATATATTCATAAATTAATTTTTGTATCAATTAAAATTAAATCTTTTCTCAAACGGTTTTAAAAACGCATTCTTATATCAATTTGATGTATTTAAAAGAATTAAATTTTTGAGGTGTTAGCCCGAAATTAAACTAAATTTCATATTTAATATGAATTTAATTATTTAATAATAATTAAGTTTTAATACATAAAAAATGTTCGTACATAATTTTCTTAACTATATTTAGTAAAAATTGAGAACCAGTTAGTTTTGGTTGATATAAAATGAAAGTGCTTGAAAATGTATAGGAATTCCTCGTGCCAAATACTTGTATACCAGTTATTTTATTCACGCGTTACACGGTTTGTTTTAAATTTGAAATTTATGACTATAAGTTTTTTATTTAATGAACAAATTATTTAATACTTGTTTGAATTAATTTATTTTTATTTATAAAAAGCTTAGTTATAATCAAAATATTTTGAAGAGATTGTTTGGTTAAAAAAAATTTAGTGTAAAATAAATTAATACAAATATACTTTTAATCTTATAAAGTGTAATAGAGAAATTCATATTTAAATTTTAATAATTATATAATTTGATAAAAGTTTTATTTGTTTATAACAATATTTAGGTGCACTTTTTAAGTTTCTACACATAATTTAATACTTACATATAAGTTATGTAAATAGAGTAAAAAAGAAAAGAAAAAGAAGGTCATTTTAATTTATTTTGATATGTTAAGTGATTTTATTTATGACATGAAAAATCATATAGGCTAATATTCAAATTTTAATAATTATATGATTCAATTTTGTTTTGTTTTGTTTGTGCTAATATTTCAATGCACTTTATACGCATAATTCAATGCTTACATATAAGTTGTTTAAATAGAGTAAAAAATAAAGAAAAAATATCATTTTAATTTATTTGACACGTTAAGTAATTTTCTTTATGACATGGAAAAACTATATATATTTTTGTTCTTTGTCAATTTTTTTATTTTTCTATTAATAATTTTTTTAACACAATTTTAATTATATTTTGATGATTTTTCTCTTTAAGTTTTAAACAAAGTTATATGACTTTTGTCTTTAACTTTGTGACTAGGGTTAAATTGATAAAAAAAATATTTCGTGATTTTACAAAAAATAACTCAGAAAAATTGTTGCTGATAAAGATTAAAATACAGATGCAAAATATTTTTCATGATAAGACTTACCTTAAGTATAGTAAACTACAATAATAAAAAGTGATTACGAATTATGCTTTTTACTAAAATAAAGACATATTATGTGAACTTGGATTAACTCATAGCCTGAGTTTAATATTTGAATTAGGGCTTGAGTTTAATTAAAATAAAAATAAAAATAAAATGGTTCAAGGCTGACAAGAAGTTGAATTAAAATATAAATTATAAATTATAACATTAAAAAATAAATTTGAAAATTTTATTTTACACAATATGGAGAGTAAAGCAATTATGGCCAAGCCTAAAATCTTGGAATTTTACTGGGTCTCAAATTTGAAGGCCAATAATCCACAATATATAAAATAGTTAACAACCCCAACCTTTATGAAGTAGTATCATGGTCTATTTATATAGAGAGAGATCGAAGGGGGTCTTTCGTTTTGGTTGAAATGGAAAATTAAAAGGACTGACAAAGTGTAAATTGGCTGTCATTAATGTCTAATCAATAATGTTAATGATGATTATGTAATCAAAAGTAGGCAAGTCCCAAAGCTAATGTAAATGGAAATTAAAATATTAAATAAAATTTTTATTATTCTTAATTACCATATAAATCTTATCAAAATTTTAGGTTTTTTTTTCATATGAGGACCCCACCATTGGGGTGGGGTCCTAGGTGGGACCCCTATAGGGAGTCCATAGGAAGGGGGGATAAGGGATGGGATGAGATGGGATGACAGATGGGAGTGCGTTGGGGGGCACTTTCCTTTACTTCGTATGCCTTTTACCACCAAGTCAAAGGCTTATGAGCAAAATTTTAGGTCTTTATTTTGAGTACATTGATACCACAAAAAACATGTAAATTTTACGGGAGTTGAAAATTAGGTTTCACGATAGTTTTAAGCGTCGCAGATTATTAGTGGTGGTTGCGAAACTGCTCCTACAAAAGGCGTCGCAAAACTATTTAGGGGCGATTTACTACAATCGCGAGAACAACTGTCACTAATCATAATCTTTACGGTGGTTTAGTTTAGCAACAGTTCAATCTGCCACTATTATTAACAAGAATAAGTTCTTGGCCTCAGAATGATTTAGGGATCTTTGCATATTCAAAGGCATCATGCAATAACTCTACTATTATTGACATCACCTTGTCACTCATTCCACAAATGCACTTGATGTGATATAGTTTTACCAAGAAAGACAATTTTGTTACTTCGAATATCATTCATATAGTTTTTGTTCTCCATCTCTAAGTAAATCATAAAACTGTTTCATTTCATCACTCGCACTATCAAATAAGTACAACAACTTTCTTTCATCCTCATTTAATGGTCCATGCGATGTGGGAGGTTCTTTATTAGCGTGGTGTCTAAAGGAGTTGAAAGCATCTTGGATCATGTCTTGGATTAGATCTTCACGAGGTAAGCTATGTTGTGTTATAGGTTGCTATTGGGAGTTTCTCCTTTATCCTTCTCACCATGTAGTAACCAAATAGTGTAACCTTGTGGAAAGAGTATATAAATCAAGTGGTCATACACATTTTCTCTAGTTTGCCATTGTCTAAACCCACAATGAGAACAAGGACACTTAATTCTATTACTAGATGATGCATTTGCAAATGCAAAGTCCAGAAATTTTAACAACCCTTCCATATATTTAGGTGTATTTCACGGCTTTGCAATCCAACTTTTATCCATCACTAAATCTACAATATGAAACCTTAACCAATAAATAAAATCTCTAAAATGAAGATAATTTGGCTATAATTATGCATGCTAGACACAAATGCACACAATAATCTGGCATAATAATCTGGACAATTGAAAAACAAGCCTTAGCATAAAAATGACTAAATTCAAGTTCACATGTTAGATTCATAGATAGCCCAAAAATGACTAAATTATGATGCAAGAATGTAACATATTTTTGTTTTATATGAAGAAGAAAGGGTAATGAGAAATTAGATAGGTAACTTAATTTACCTGTAATATCTCTCGTGGGTGCTCCTCTATCTCGCAATGCCACTGATAATCAAATGAAAAAGTAGCTGAAGAAATCATGAAAATATATCAAATACATAGAAGAGATCTCACCAAACTATATAGGACATTTTTGAACTACGAATTATATTGTTTTAAATAATAAAGAGAAATAATTTAGTGGTAATAGAATATTGCTCTCTTGACCCACATGAGTTGACTGAGTGGGTAAACTTAACCCAAGAGCTACTTAGTATTTAAACTATCTTCGGGTATATAGTCAAAAGCAATAGTTTTTAGTTGGTAATTGTGTCGAACTAGCAAGTCTAAGTAATGTCCAAGGGTGGGACCAATTAGTAGCTAACAGCATGAGTAATAAATACGAGTTTTCTAAAATAAATTGTGTGAGAAGCAGGCAATGATTTTGTAACACCATCTCAAGTCTTGGGGCATTCATCGTAGACCCTCTTTGAACTTAACATTGCTTTCATGACCAATATTTTTTTTTCATTACCATGCATATTGTATCATAGTGATGGACCATATACCCTTTTTTTTTCTCTCCAGTTTTTCCGTCAACCAAATTAAATCCCTCCTAGATATATAGTGGTGCACCATATGCTTTGATATGGTATCAGATAATATATCAATCTTGTTTTGGTGTCTCTGTCTTTACCATCTTTCATTTGTAATCCAATATCAACAGAACAAATTATATGTGGTTGAGCAAAATCAGAACTCATGGCTGAGCAATCTGAATTTGGATTTTGTTATGCATTTTTCTCTTAAGCTAGCCCAAACTTTACTACCCTGTGCCATTTTTTAAGAGTTGATGAAATTATACCGACTTTGTTTAGTTTTAAACATTATATTAATTTTTAATTTTTAATTTTTATCATATAAATGGCTTTTTGTATTATTTTTTATACATAAACTTCTTCAGTATGATTTTGTATATAATTTCATACAAGTAAAAATATACATAAAAAATAACTGTAAGTTTTAAAAGTAAAAGAAATATCAGTATGTGGATTATTAGACCAAAATGAAGAAACTCAGTTTTTAAGCATAATAAATCTGAAAATTGAGGATTGCCAAGCAAGCATCATATTCATACTTACGTGCACACTTATGAGTTAAGATTGAGGACTGAAGTTAATAACATCATAGCAGAAAAAAGTTATGAAAAGTCAGAATGTTCAACTAGTAATAAGTCGTTACATGTTACAATTATGCAACAAACAGAATAGGCTCGTTTGAAGTTTTGGCTAAGGTACTTTCTAAAGTTCAACTTTGACAAAAATGTTATTTCTGTTTCAATCTTATGGCTCCAGTTCTGATCTTCCAAGATTACTCTTACTAGAAACTTTGCCTTAGTGTTTTTGGTAGTGCTCCTGTATCTGTTGATGTAGTGTAGCTTATTTGTTTGAAGTTTAGGGTTTAATTTAGTCTGGTAGGTTTGTGAGAGATTGAAGAAGATGTCCTCTAGAAAGAAAAGCTCTACTTTAAAGGTCAAATCTTGAAACTTCTGAGTTATATGACTGGAGTCTTTGTCCTTTGCAACATATTCAATGACATCATGTTGGATTTATTCCTCCCAAAGGTAAGAAGTAATCCTATTGACTGAAACTTTTCCTTAAGCAATGACATTGACTAAATCAGGTAGGCTAAATATAGGATCCTGTAACATTCTAAATGTGGCAAATGCGGATAAGACCCTTCCAACTATTAGTTCAATCCCCATCAACATACATGCCCAAAAGGTTATCACAGAAATGTTGGATTATGCTTTTGAGTAAGCCAAATAAATTGTGCTACCATAAGCAGCCAATGAAGAAAGTAGCATTCAAATCAAATACTAAAATTACATAAATGATTTAGAAAGATGAAGCTAGAGTCCCTTCGGGGTATCTGATAAAATTGGAATGATACAGAGAAAGAAAAAGCTAAAGAGTCTGGGTCTAGAGGAATGTAAGCACCATGGATTTTAATGGTCAACATTGTATGATAGGAAAACAGTGGAATTGGGATATCTTATGTAAGTGCAATTATGGCTAAAATTATCTTGCAAAATTTTCTTCCCATGGGATTCTTGGCATTTAAACCACGAGCTTACTAGTCTTTTAGATAATACTACAGAGATTTATATTTAGACAATTAGCTATTGAATCGAAGATATAACTTGAAACATTGACATTATTGTTGTTACAGACATAGAAAATAACCATTAACTTCTTGCAGGAGGTCAACAGTACCCAATTTAATAATTAAAATTTCAGTATGTAGTTTCAGTACTAATCACTTGAGAGCCTGTATATTGTCCACATTTCAAACTTTGCTTGAGCTTTAGTATGATTTTGTAGGGTTTGAGTTTTAAGGTAGACACTTATAAGATCCTATTACTGTTAAGAGTATCTAATTATACACGTAATGAGAAAAAACCTAACATAATTTCTTCATGGAAAAGGATAACAACTGAATATATAAAAATGTGTTAAGCAGGTACCAAATGTAATAGAACACCCAGAAGATACAGTGGCAACTGCTCTGGGTCTCAGGCGCTTGTCATCAATGAACGTCCCATTGGTGCTATCCAAATATGTGACCAGAAGATGCCCTTGTTTCTTTTGAATGCGTGCATGCACATCGGACACTGCAAGTATAAAATATAGTTTAAGAATTATGAAATCAAGATTTGTGTGTGCTAGTGTCTGGTATGCAACATTCGTCTCGTTTCCTTTGCTTGAATACACAAAGCTGTCTATTTATCATCCCAATAGGTGGGTTTTAAATATTCTTTGATAATTTTTTTTAGAAAAATACTAAAGATAAACTCCTTGTTTCTTGCTTTAGATCCCGGTCAGAAATTATGCAGCACAATTTCTGGTTTCACAGGAAAACTGGAACTTCATTAGGACTCCTAAAATCATAATATTTTTACCAAGTAGAGTGTGGTACTTTAGCTTTCAAATGCCACCAGTAGCAACCCCAACTGAGACCTATACCACATTTTATACAGCCAAGAAGACAAGCTATCAGAAACTCATTTATGTAAATTTTGACCTGTTTTGAAATTAAAACTGGTACACAAATAGATAAGTAAAAATATTGAAATTTTACCTCGAAATAGTCCTACTACGTAGCTTTCTAATGGAACGTACCACATATCAAAAGGAGTTGTAGAGCCCAAGTTATGTACAAATAAGTAAAGGTTGTTCAAGCTTGCATATCAAATTCTGCATAACTGGTTAAGGATCCTTGATACTAATAATAAACACCTTGGCCTAAGGGTTATGCTCTAATTCATGCAGACTTAGATTGATAAATCAATGAATAATGTCAAAAGTTATTGGATAATGGTTAAGAGGAATAATACAAATACATAACAGAATGCTACTAATTTACAAAATACCACAACACTTAAATTACAATTCTCCTTAGACTTACAAAACCAACATAAGCATGGCACTTCAACTACAACACTCCTTTGTCTCACAAACCAACACATAGCCTCTATGAAGTGATATATTGTTGTCTAAGTTACATCCCTAAACTAGTCCATTTGGTACCCCTTTTTAACTCATATTTAGGTGTTGTCCAACATTGGTACAGGATTTTGTACCTAACCTCTTTAGTGAAGTTAATATAGTTAGAGACTTTCAAAATTCATAAAATTTTACAAAATTAATCCCAAGGTATTAAAAAACTTATTATAAAAATTTCAGGGGCTAATAATTTCATTTGGTCCCTCAACCATGTCTACAAAGTACATTAACTTTTCTATCATAACAGAATTTCATTCTGCAGAAATTGCACTGAATTTGTGCCTCTGCTGGGAACACATGACAAGTGTAAAAATTCTAAAATTTTTACTGCTATAGGTCCTGCCTCTTAGCTTCAAAATACAACAAATGAAATATAATTTGGATTTTTATAATTGGAGTTATGCAACCGATCCTATAGGATGTCTACATTGCCAATTCTGCAGAATTTGTGTCATCTTTACATGAAAATTGGCACTGCTTAGTAAGTGTATAAAGTTCCTTTTTTTTTCTTTTTCATTTCATACCTTCTATCTTAGCTTCCAATTGCCACTAGTTTCACAAATTTTGGGCTTCTATAGATAAATTTATGCAGAGAATATAACCAAGACTAGAATAACTGAGTATAAAATTGGTTTCAAGACTCAAGGTTGACTATCCTTAGACATTAAATACTCAAGGCTGATGATTCAAGACTCAATTTCTTCTTCTCAAAGACACTCCAAGCTTAACTCTTATATCACCAAAAATAAGGAAATTTTCCACATAGTCCTTATTTATTTGGTATGACACAATCTCCTCAATATTAACATTTTATCCTTTTGTTTGTTTGTCTCTTAGTCCAACTTCAACTTTTTCCTGTAGCTCAAAACAAACTCATGGATCACCTTTGCATGGATTATTTGGATGATGTCATTGCTTTCGTTTTTAAAGATATATCATTGCTTTCATCATTTAAAGACTGATCTAAAATAAGTCAGTTAGTGTGAGCTACTTTATATGAAGTTTGACTATCTGTAATTTAATTTAAACCAGAAACCAGAAAAATAGGAATTAATAAATGGGAGCAATCGTGGATCGGAAGATTCATGTTATCAAAGGTGATAGGTAATAGTATAAGAACATTAACAAACACTTGGGACTAGATATCATTGAATCTTCCTCCTCCTTCTATTTTGGCCAATTTCACTGCTTTATCTATTCCAAGTAAGGCTTGTCACATTTCTTTATTCACCTTGCTAAGCTAGAAAGAGACCCGGTTTTCCTTGAAACCAAACAATTTGAAAATAGTAGCACATCATTGAAAACAATTTGAAAAAAAATAACATGGCGTGAAGCACCAAGAAAAGGTGAAATCAGAAATATTCTAACAAAATTTCAAGCTTTTCATTGAGAATTTGTAACTTAATTTGCATTTTCTAACCATCCAATTAAATTAAATAGAGAGAATGTTAGGGTATGTTATGAGGTGATGAAAACCTAAATTCCTAACAAAACATTTTGAGTTGAGGAAAAACAAAAATCTGATTATGAGCATACTAGTGAAGGATTGTGAGTGATCTCAGAAATCCAAACTGTTGGAATTAAAGACGAAATCAAGTATTTGATACTAGAACCAAAATAGTTCAAAGAATTAAACCCCTTAAAGTTTTAAAGATAACAATAATATTAAATTAAAATAAACAAATAAGTTTTAAATGAATTTATATTATTTTTGTTCTAAAGAAAAAGGAAAGTTCAAGTTGTATTTCTCGAATAAATCGTTTATAATCACTTCTAGACTAAGACAAGTTTTGTTAAAAACAAACTTATTGTTTTACTGCATGTGTCCAATATAATATGTATTGTTTATAATATTTTATTGGATCGTCCAATATACTGTCTATGTTGTTCCTTCACTTAAATATATTCGCCCAAAGCAATTAAAAAACAAGCAAGACAAAGTGGTGCATTAATTGCTGATGGGATCTTTGACAAAGTACGCGACTTTTAAAATCAACTTTAGACACTGGAGCTGACATACCTAACAACTACAATGACCAGTAAATAGGAACTTTCTGCTCACTCAGAAGAGTCAGAACAAATATATCAAAGTTTCTTGCAATGTTGATAACCAAAGCCACTTTTCAGGAGAAGATCAACATGTTATCAACATTGAGCATTTAATGTAACTCAGAACGATAATAATATATTGTCGTTGGACAAAGAAGCTTATGAACACAAGTACAACTCACAAGCCTATATATATACGAAGTCTTCGAATGATCAAAGATATTAAACTGAGAAGAGCATACAAAGTGAAAAGATTTACTTTGAACTTCATATACTTTCTTATACTCTTATATAAAGTTTTTACTTTAGCTTATTATTTATCCTCACATATCGTAAGTTAATCTCAAGTGTTTTAAACACTATCCTTTTATTACTCTGTGGAAAGCTTGAAGAGGTTTGTGTAGAAAAGAATACTTGTTATTAGAACCTGAAGCAATTTAGAAAACTTGGCTGTAAGCCTGAAGAGGCGGTGTAAAGAATACTTGTAATCTTTGAAAAAAAATTAGTGAAATTCCTTTAAGTAGAATGGACTGGATGTAACTTTCGGGTTGTGAGAGTGAATTAGTATAAACATCTAGTGTAAGTTTCTCTTCCCTTAACTTATGTTATTTTATTTTTACTAATGTTTGGGGATTGCCATTTTTATTCTTAACAAAGTATTCTATCTAAACATATGAGTTTTTAGCTTGCGTTCAAAGTTTTTCAGAAAACTTTTTTTGCATCCAACATACTGTAAAGCTTTTCTATTTCATTCATTCTTTATTATGAACTTGCAAAGTTTTGTTCTAAGAACTGCTTTAAGAAAAGTTTTCCAAAAAAATTAAGAAACACAATTCAACCTTCATTCTTGTGTTTCATCTGTTTATTTCACAAACACGAGAATGTTGAGGGATTGTGCTTTGCAACTATGAAACGAGAGAGAGATCTTGAAGCATACGAGATGTGAACATATGACTAGTGGAGAGCTACAACTATGAACTGCTGTGAGCGGTGAACGACAATGACTAATGGAGAATGGACAATGGTGACAAGTGGGGAGATAGGGCACAAATGTAATTTTGGGATAAAGCACAAATTTGCAAGCAGAAAGAACAAATTAATGTCTAATTTTTTTATTTGCAGCATTTTAACCGCTGCCAATCACAACTAAACCGTCGCTAATCACTTCCATTTGGTGGTGGTTACAAGAACCGAAACAACAAAAAAACTTAATAGTGGCAGTTTATCAAAACCGGTTTATCAAAACAGGTTTATCAAAACTGCCACTAAATATGCCTTTTTTAGTAGTGTGAAATTGGAGTCTAATAATTTTTTCTAGCTACTTATTTGATGTATTTCGTTGGTTCAAACTTCACAGAAAGTATTATAATAATGGCTAAATTAATATTTGATAATATTTTTTTAAATACTATATATATATGAGTAGAGATTCACTTGCACTACGTGTAAGTGTTGACGCACTTACACCGCTTAATAACTTATTATAAAAGTTAAATTTCATGAATTCAATAAGATAAATCAAACTCAGAAAATTTCTTACAATTTTATAATTATTTATTACTTCATTGCATTACTTTATTTTAACATATAATATAAGTAAAATGTCTACTATTAGATTATATATCATTGAATGTCCTGTTTATCTAAAATTTAATATGTGTGATTATTAAGATAATATCATATAATTCTGTTGAAATTATATGGTTTTAGGTAGAGAATGCGTAAAAGAGAAAAAAAATACTAATAAATAATATGAGATTGGATTGATTTGATGTGTTTATAATGTACTAACTCCCATTTATATTAACAATTAGGTCAAGTACTAGTATAATACTACTATTACAAGCCAAAACCCACTAAGACAATAAGACTCCTAACTCTAATTAAAAAAGGAAACAAATCAAGGAACATAATGATATTAGGAAACAACTCCTAAGATTGCTTCGTCAATTAGATGACTAATTGATTCCACAACATATTATAAAGATCTTCTAAAGATATGCTAAGATATTATAAAGATATGCTAAAATATCCTGAAGATATTCTGAGATATTCTAACAGATTCAACGATTGAATTGATTAAATTTACATTTTACAAAAAAATTATTGAGAAGTATACATATACAAAACTTTTATACATATATATATATATATCATTTCACCTAATTTTATATGAAAACTTATATCTTTAAAATAAAGCTTGCATTAAATATTTGAGCGAGTTGTATTTTCTTATTATTTTTTAATATGACTATGATATTTTTTTTATACTCTTTAAATATGAAATTAATTTCGATTCAAATGTTAATTTTGCCCTCATAATTTTTGTTATTATTAATAATACTTTACATGCTATTATTTCATTTCTAACAATTTAAGTGTCACTTATGTAGTCTTCGTCTTTTGCAAATCTTGTCATTGACCACGTATGAAAAAGTAAATATTTACGAATAGCTAAGAATATCTCAATAAATTTAAAAAGAATTTTACAAATAAAAATTCGTTGTTTACTCAAATATGGAATAACCAAGTGAAACACAAGAAGAGAAATTGAATTATATTTCTTAACTTTTTTGAAAAAATTTTCTTTTAACTAAAAATTCAAATAAAGATCATGTTAAAATTTAATAAGAAATGGACAAAATGAAGAGCTTCTCAGTTCGTTAGACGTAGAGAAGGTTTTTATGAAAATTCTTTTGGACGCAATTGAAAAGCTTTAAGTTAAACTTAAAAACTTTGTTAAAAAATCAATGACAATCCCTAAATGTTAGTGAATAAAATAAAACACAAGTAGAGGGAAGAAATTCTCACATAAACTATTTATATTGGTTCATTCTTACAGTCCGAGATCTACATCCAATTTCTTCAACGAGAATGATTTTTCACTAATCTTCACAAGATTACAAGTATTTTCTACCTTTTCAAGTATACAAATATTCTCTAACCTCTTCAGGTTCTAACAAAACAAGTATTATTTAATACACAGCCTCTTCAGATTAAACAAATAAATTGAATAAAAGATGTTGTAAACAACACTTGAGATTAACTCACAGCAGGTGATGATAACAGAATAATTCTCAAGGAGAAAACTCTATACAAGAGTGTAAAGAATAGAAAAAATGTGAGCTTTAAATCTTTTTTTTTCTCTTTTGTTAACGTAAAACTTCTCTCTATAACTTTCTTCTAAGGCATACTTGAATTTATAGGTAACAAGCACTTGAAGTAATCTTCATTAGCTTCTTCGTCCAACGAAAATATTTATTACTAGCATAAAATGCATAAGCTGATATCGTGTTAAGCTTCTTCTGAAAAGTGACTTTAATTATCATAGACTACTGAGAATATGATTTCTTAGTTCTAATTTATCTGAGTGTGCAAAAAGTTACTTATTTGCTGATCTTTGTAATTGTTAAAAGTGTCAGCTCAGCAAAACAATTGACTTCTTTTTTCCGCACACTTTGTCATAAGTCTCTTTAGTATTTAATGATGAATAGTTCTTGTATTTAAATCCGAGTTTTGGACGAATGTTTAAATATAAGCTTTTTAAAGAAACTTTGAACAAACTAATATAATATAATAAAATTATTCAAAATATATTGGACGCATATAAAAAATATCTTTTCACTTGAAATAAGAGTCATATTGGACGCACACTAATTTTAGTTATAATCGTGCTTCTTTATCAGAGTATAATCAACATAATGTAAGCAAAATAAACATTATTAAATATCATTTTTCATGTTACAAATTGATTAATTGAAACAATATTTCTTTATTCTAATTTAAAATCTTTGTTATCTTTAAAATTTTGAAGAGGTTAATTTTTTTAATTACTTTAATTCTAAATTTAATTTTTCAATTAATTTTTGGTTCCAACAAAATACTCTATTCCCACCGACGTGGGTTGGTACAGATGGAAAGGTTCTGTGTCCCTTAACCATCATCTCTTGAGTTCAAGGCGGGAGAAATGGAAATGGAAAAAACCCACTTAGGAAGTCCCCCCGAAAGGGGCCTGACAGCAGGCCGGAGTGGTGAGCCACTTGTCCACCATTTCAAAAAAAAATACTTTGTTTCCAATACAAGAGAAACCCAACTATTTTTTAAGAATAATTGCCAAAATGTCGCCCATTATATATTAATCTATTTAAAAAATTAATTTAATATAAAAAATAATATTAAAATATTAATTTAATATAAATATATTAAAATAATTATTTTAATATATTTATTTATTAAAAATTATAACTAATCACATTTATGTTTTTATAAGATAAAAATAAGTAATTATACTATTTTAATCCCATGCACCATCCTATTTATAGTTATAAAAATCGAATTGGTAATCGACTCGATCAGGATACTGAGTCACTGATTCAACTAGTGAATTACTGGTCGAACCGCATAAAATTAAATAAATATTTAAATACATATATATATATATAAATACACACTACATATGATGATATTTATCATTATAAATAACTAAAATATATTTATTTAAAAAAAAATATGACTACCATAGTGTAAATTTTAAAAAGTTATGAAATAAACATATAATTAATCTAAATCAGACAAACAAGTCAAAAGTTATAATTTTTCAAAATTAATTTTTTTTTAATTTAATAACCTGACCAGTTCTGGTTCAAACGAGTCACAAATTTTCATTTAAATCCGACCCGGACTGGCCCCCATTTTTATAACATGGATCCTATCACGCTATTAGCACTATACCTCACAAATCATTCATTACAAAGTACAAACCATTTCCAATCAAGCCAAACTCACTTCCACCGTATAGCAAATACAATTTGCAAAGGCCACCCACGGCTTTCAGCGTAAATGCACCAAGACTAAGGTGAAGCTTTGCCTTTTAAGTTAGAATAGAAGATAGATGTCACTCTGAAAATAAAATTAACTCGTTATGAAAGAAGAATCTCTTATTTTATTTCAGCATCGCATTACAGTTACCCACTTAACATAGTAATAGTCGAATTCAACCTTTTTTTTTTGGTAAGTTAAGTCGAATTCAACCTAGTATCAAACAAAATAAAAATTTACCTCACTATCTATTACAAAAAGTCAAGAACAACAGATAACCCGAAAGACTCAACCCAATACATTACAAGAGAAATTGACACACATATTTCTCTGCAATTTTAACCCGAAATTTCGATGGCTTTGGCATCTGGCTTCTTCACTTCCTCCTTAGGAACAGTAATAGTGAGAACCCCATTCTCCATAGATGCCTTGATCTGATCCATCTTAGCATTCTCTGGTAACCTGAATCTTCTCATGAACTTGCCGCTGCTACGCTCCAGCCGATGCCAAGTATCGTTCTTGTCTTCCTTCTCCACATTCCTCTCTCCGCTTATTTGGAGCACCCTATCATCCTCAATCTCCACCTTCAATTCCTCCTTCTTCAGCCCTGGTATATCAGCCTTGAACACATGCGCTTCTGGGGTCTCCTTCCAGTCAATCCTGGTGTTCACCAACGCAGAATTTTCTCGAGAAAATGCAGGAAAAGAATTAGTGAGGGAATTGGGGAATGGAAAATCCTTGAAGGGGTCACAAACATCAGGAGAGAGGGGGTCAAAGATGTTGCTCCTGCGCCCACCGAAGAAGCTTGGAATGAGCGACATTTCTTGCTTTCTCAAAGACAAAGTCGGAAACTCCGAGAATATAGAGTTGAAGAGCAAGTTACTTCTAATTGCTTGTTTCTTCTTGCTTGGGCCGAGAACGCAGTTGGGGTGGGCTATTTATAATGATTGAAGGATTAATCCAGTAAGTTCGAGACAAATATTTGGTGGTGAATGTTTCGGAAAGTTCTGGAAATTTGGAGAAAAATTCTCATCTCCCAAGGCCTAGAAGACTCATATATCGTGGTTGTCCATGAAGTAAAAGTCTTTCAAGTTAAAGAGGCCCACAAGCATTTCAGCCCGACTGCCCAAGAAGAAAGTTCATAGCCAATGTATTCGAGTGAAGGCTTCATTTTGGACCCAAATAATAAATGTGAAGACTCCATTTATTTCGGAAGATATTTGTGAGATTAGTATATAGAATAAGAATTTAATTTTAATTTAAAATATAATTTTTTTTTATGTTATTATATAATTATGTGCTAATATATTATTAAAAGAGTTAGATTTTTTAAGTAATTATTGTGATAATCAAATTCTTTTAATGATTTGACAACACATGATTGAATGACAGTGTAAATTTTTTTGAGTTTAATTTCTATCCACTATTAGTGTAAAGTTTTTTTTACACTGTCATCTAATCATGTATTGTCAAATCAGTAAAAGAGTTGACTATCACACCAACAACCTAGAAAGTCTAACTCTTTTAATGATTTGAATGATTTGGCAACACATGATTGGATGACAGTGTAAAGAAATTTTACATTGATAGTAGATAGAAATTAAATCTAAATTTTTTTACAATAATGATGAATCAAAATTAAACTCATAAAATAATAAAAGGATTTGAACAACCTACAAATCCTAGAAGATTCATATAGTCCTCGAACAAGTTAGTCAATCAAGAATGATTAAGCAAGTTATCCTAAAGGCTCGATTAATAGTTGCCACCCTCCTCGTCGGTCGTACGCAGCTAATTGTGCTTGATGTGAAGGCTGAATCAAGATGCTCTGCAATTGATGTAGAAAAAAGCAGAACCACACGATGCCAAGGTCAACATTTGCCACTCGAAAAACATATATATGGTCTTTTTGTAGCAAAAGATTTAATAGATTTGACGATGCAATGTGAAAGCTAGAAGATTGAGGATCACAGAGACCAAAAGTTCAAGCACTACTCTTATTATGAAACTAAGGTGGGGTCCATTAGGACGTATTAACCTGTTTGCAATAATTCCATTCCCATATATATCACGATGAGGACTGTTGCAGAGAACATATATAGGTAATGGCAGAGGAGTGGGGCTGAAGTGAAGGTCATTATGTGTAGTCTCTTTGACTCATAAGAGATTGCTATAGAAACCAATGTTATGTTTGGATAAAGGTGTTTGGGGGAGAAGGGAGAAGATGATAAAATTTTCATTTTAAGCAAATACATTTTTTGTTTGAGAATTTTTTAAAATGAGAAATTATCATATAACATTTCAATAATTTTTTATTTATTTTTAAAAATATTTTATAATTTTTTTAATTTAAAAATAAAAAATTCTATCTCGTATTCTTTCTCTTCCAAAGACCTTGATGCACACGTACCTAAAATATCTATACAAGTAGATCACCATCCATTTCTCGTTCTCAATCTTTGCAACAGAGATTAGGCAAACATCATACAATATTCCAAGTTCATTCCTAATTTGATGTATCCCTTGCGGGGTCTGTATTCAGATAATTAAGTTTTCCTTTCCTTTCCCATATTTGTGGTGTCAAGAATTTTATATATAGATTTAATTCCATAATGTGGTCTTCACTTTTTTGTTCCCATTTGGAAATGTTATCTACATTACACAACTTGCATTAATTGGAACCTCATTCAGACAGTAAACGCTATAACACTATGTGCACCTCACATGACAAACTTCCCAGCCTTAAAAATGAATATATCATGGATATGATTAATAGTGCTCTTGCTTGTAATTCAAAAAATGTGATCATTCATAGAAGCGTTACCATGTCTAATAAATCAAAGTATTTTTAGATGACGCTTCACAATTCAAAAGAAAAAGGAAATATCTCAAACAAATAAATTCATTTTCACATAAATTATTTTAATTTTTAATTTAGAGTTTAATTTTGATCTATGTCAAAAAAATTATACTATTAATTAATCAACTTGTTTAAAAAGTAATTAAATTTTTTTATTCCAATATCATTTAATGATGTCATGAAACATCATTAAACAAGTTGAAAATTATTTCTTGCACATCATTTTTTATACCACTTTTACACTTGATTAACGGTGAGTAAATAATTAGTTAATGAAGTATATCGTTTGGTTAATAAGTTTTTGTAATCAATCACTTACAAGCTTGTAATCTATTAATTAATGATATACTTCATTAACTGATAATTTGTTCATCATTAACCAAATCCGTGAGTAAACGATTACCAAAACCCATTAACCAAATGATCTACTATATTAACAAAAAATTTGCTCAAATATAAAAATAATATTAAAAAAATAGCATGCAAATATCATTACTCAAAGAAATTAAACTTGTTAAGCAATAGTTGTGAATTGTAATAGTTAAGCTTATTTAATAATTTTACAGTATATAATTTACCAATAGCATATAAAAGTTTTACACTTACAATCTATTAAAATTAAATCACTTTTCAATTTGCTTGACATGTGGTTTTGTTTCACTCCTACCATTAAAAACATATTTATCATAAATTTCGCGAAAGATTGCACAACAAGTAGGATTGAACTGCATTAATAAAAGATCATAGATTTGATTTCTCCTAGTAATATTTTATTAATAGGTAATCTGTAAATATCATTTTAAATATCATTTTAAGTCTTGATTTTGAAATGGAACAACTTTCTCCCTTAAGCTTTAATCCACCAAAGAAGAAAAAAATTCATCCTACCATCTGGTGTGACACGTACCTATCCTTATTATAACGTGGCTCCAGTACTGTATAACTATTGATATACTTAGCTGTAAAAGTTAACCAACGGCAACGATGGTAATACAACTGCTAGTTGCATCTAGAGTAGTTAAAACGGGCCAAATTCATCAGGCAGTTCGTTTATTTATATAAATTATGTGAGTTGGATTTTAAAATTAATGACTCGTAAAAATGTGAATAATTTTAGATTAACTCATTTAACTCACGAGTTAAACAAGCTAACTCACAAGCTAGTCGCATAATTATTATTATTTTTAATTTCAATTTATTTGTACAAAAAAAATTTAATTTAAATACTTAAAAGTTAATTAAACACTCTTTTTTTAAGTAAAAGTACAAAATGTATGTATTGTACAGGTTAGTAATGACACAACTCATGTATAAAACACATTCATCAAATTCTATAAATTTATGTTATTTATTTGTTTGAATTCTCCCTTAATTCTTTAAATGAGATTAAAGTATTCAATACTATGTTTATGTAATGTAATATTTGATTTGAAATTACTAAATTTAAAATTTTTATTAAATTTAAATTTATTTCAAAGTTTACAAGTAAAAAAAGAGTTTTGCGAGCTGGCTCATTTAGACCCATGAGTTAATGCGAGACGAGTCGAATTAACTAATTTGTAACTCATTTAAATGCGAACAATTTTGACTCGACTCTTTTAACTTGCGGCTCGTTGAGATCAAATCTAAACGGGTTGGCCTAGCCCGTTTGATAACCCTGACTACATCCCAAAACAAAAATACATAGCGAGAAAGCAAGGGGGAATTTTGGATTCTTCTCAGGATTTTGGAAGGAAAAAAAATAAATTCGTACTTAATAGAGATGCTGTCGACAACTAGAGAACTAGTATAACATAGAGAAAGAAAGGGAGAGGGGAGAGTGCACAAGAGATTTTTTTAAATTGTTTCAAAATATGTAAGGCTATGTATATAATTGTTTTTCCACTGAGTGAGACAAAGAAATTAAAATGGTTTTTTTTAATTAAATGTGGAAGGCTTTTTAAATAAATTAAATTACTATAATACCCATTTCTTGTCAGGTGAGTTTTTCACTTTTTTGTTCATTGAAAAATGTGAAGTATGTTAAACGGTTTACTATCATGTAAATTATTAATATTGGAGTAGTTAGAATGTAAGTATTACGACGCAGAGCAAGATATCGAGAGGATGAGGCTGGGGCTACGGTGCTGATAATCCTCCTTGTCAGTAATTGGCAATAAGTTTTATCAACAAAGCAACATAGGGTTTTTCATCTTAGATTTGAGTTATCTTGATCATGTTTGGCATTATTAGTTATGGCCATAAGCCTCCCTTATAGTTGTTTTCATTATAGTTGTTTTCAATTGAGAAATGAAATATCAAATGTAAATTATGTTGAGTTCTTTTCTATGTAAGGGGTGGTCTGCAATCTTCAAAGCAAAACTTTTAAATTAAGGGGCATTTGGTTTAAGTTTTGAAACAATATTTATGTGAATAATATGTTTAGGAATGATATTTTTAAGAATGATCATTACTACGTTTGGTTAATTAAAAATATTCTTGGGAATAATTTTGACCATCGGCGGTGGTCGAAATTGCTAGCCACTACTAATTGTAGTTATTGCCGGTAAGTGGCTAGATTTTGGTAATTGATGCAGTGATTGAAGTCGTCAGACATCGTCAATTGCCGGTGGCAGTGAGTGATGGCTAGATTCCGATAACCAACACAGTGGCTAAAGTCATCTGCAAACATCAACTGCCGTCGAATTCTAGTGACTGGCATGGTGATTGAAGTTGCCAATGGCAACAGGCGTGGCTGAATTTCGATGACCGGCGAGGTGGCTGAAGTCGTTGACAGTTGATGGTGGCTAAATTTTGGTGGTCATCAACTATAACGTGACAGTAGATAGTTGATGATATCGTGATATAGGGATAGGCAGGGATGGACCCAAGGAGGGGCGACCAGGGCCAACCCCCTCCCCATCCTAGATTTTTGTTTTGGTATAATATACCTTATAAATTTTACTTTTTTATTATATGTAATAGGATTTTTATATTAAAATATGTGTAGACCCCTACATTAATTTATAATTGACCTTTGTTATACTTAAAAAATTAAAATAGTCATTATTATAAGTTAATAAGTATGTATATTTTATAAATTGTTTGGTTAACTAATTCAATAAACAAACAAATAAAATGAATTTTTATCGAAATAGATACACAAATTAAGAATATTATGCTCAATTTTAATAAAATTATGATATATTTAATTTTTAAATTATGAAATTTTTATTTAATATTTTAAAATTTATAATTGGCTCCCCCCAACAAGTAATTTTTGGATCCGCCTTTAGGGATAGATATTTTGGACATTTCACATAATAAAAATATTCACATACTATGAGAATGTTACAAACCCACATTCCCTATAACTAGGGGTGGAAATAGGTCAGGCTGCCCAACAGAGGCCTACGGCCTAGCCTACTTTCGACCTACTTCGGCCTTGCCTATTTATTAAACAAGTCAGGCTTAGGCTTTTTTAAAAAACCTATTTAACTAAATAGGCTTAGGCCTAGACCTTAAAAAAAGCTTATTAAGCATAATAGATCGGCCTACTTATTTATTATAATAACATATAATTAAAATTTTATAATACTTATATGATTTAATAGTTATATATTAATATAGTTTATTTATTTTATACACAATACAATAATTTTGTTAAAGATTAGGTATATGTGAAACCTATAAAATTTGAATATGTTGGTTTATTCAATAGCCTTTATGCAATATAGGTTTTTAAATAAGCTTTCAGGCCAGGCCATACTTTTAAGTTTTTATAAAAAGGCCAGGTCAGATTAAAAAAAAATAATAATGATAGGTAACAGGCCAGGTTAAGACCAATATTTTTTAAAACAAGCCAGACCTATTTAAGGTAAAGCCTAGCCTAGCATAGCCTATTTTCACCCTTACCTATAAGAATGAAAATGTAAAAATGTTGGTCAAAAGCTATTTTCAGAAATTATTTTTGAATTAGTATATTTTTTGAAATCTTACATCAAATATGAAAGTATAACATTTCCTTGCAAAAATTCTCAATAATAAAAAATAATCCGCAAATCATGACATGAAAGGTGAAATGTGAAATAACCAATGTACTCCTCAGTACCAGTTTCTTTTTCTTTTTCTCAAATCCATTTTTGCCCCTTTTGCTTTCTTTTAGGCTAAAATAGAGAAGGAAAAAAAGGGTTCAAATTTGGCTCATGCAACGAGATTAAGTAAATTTTATATAAGATTAATTGTATAGAACATTTATTAATCATTGAGTTCATTTATTTTATATAGATTGAATTTACTTACAATTTTCTTTTATCCCAAGCAGTATTTTAAATTGCGATTGTAGTTATGATTGCAATTACGTTGTGATTTTATAAATTACGAATAATTATAAGAAAATACGACTAATGTAACCGTAATTGTAATTGTATTACAATTATGAAGAATTCTAAAACTGTAATATTGCAATTGCAATTGCGATTGCGAACCGTAACTTAAAACACAGATCCCAAGAGTCTACCAAAGTCCAAACTGATATGAGTTCTCTCAGCCCAATACTTGGTACCACAACTGGTGACACCAGAGTTAAGAGCACCTCTACGATGAACGTTGATTCAAAGTTCAAATCGATGTCCATTCCCATTTTCCTAGCTGATAAGGAAAATGACCCAAAAGTTAGTGGACCCCCATAAACGTGAAATAAGTCAAATAACCTTCTATCTTTCCATATTCAGTTAAGTAGGAAAATGGCCCAAATAAAGATAGGAATTTCCTATTTAAACGTGTTAAAGAATTAAAATAATAAGAATTAAATGTAAAAATAAAATATTTAATATCTTAAAAATTTAGAACGTATTTCATACTTTTTTTTATTTAATAATGTTATTTGCTAAGCATTAAATATATCGGAACCTAAAAAATATTTAACATTTTTTTCCATTAAGTAATTGAAAAAATTTAGTGCGGAATATTAAATGTTTGTTAAACAATACCTTTATAGCACTGGTTAACAAGAACCTTAAGTATTTAGAAGAATTTATTGATAGGTATTAAATATTTCTTAAACACTACCTTAAGGGTATATTTAGGAAGAAGTTGTACGATTTGGTGAGAAAATTGAAAAGTAAAATGTATAAGTTTTTTCATTCCATCCACTTAAATTATAACTTTCAAACAAGAATGTAGGGAGTCCCTTCCATTTCTTTATTAAACTACCAAATAATAGAGTGACATTTATCTTTCCATTCCATTCTATTATGAGTCACCCATTTCGATTATCTTTAAAACTCTCAAACATATCCTAAAGGCACTGATTAGCAGCAACACCATTAAAGATATAGAAAAGTCAAGGAGCATGTAGCTCCATCGGTTCAAGTATTTAAAACTTGAGTGTGATGTTGATATCGGATATTTTATGTTTCACTAGGTCACTTTTTCCCCTCCCAAGGTGGACAATGAGTTAGGCCGACTTGTGAACCAACATAATTTGACCCAACTCAATGTGTTAAATTGGGTATGCAAATTGAATTAGGTTTAACATGACTCAACCCGTAAGGGTTAGGTCAATTTGCAGGCTAAGCATAAAATCGACCCAACTCATTCAATTTTTTTTAAATATAAATTTGCAATTATGTATAATTAGAAGCTAAATTTATTAAAATTTGATAAATGACACAGTAGTCTATGCACTAGTCTTTTTACCTCTAGTGCCTTGCAAATTATATTTTTCCATTTTAAATGCTTTCTCATTATTCTGGATTATCTGAAACCATATAATTCTAGGAGATTTCTCTAGGACCCACCCCTACTCCTTCGTATAACTCGTTTTCCCATCCTGTGCTGAGTCCCACTTTTTATGTTTCATTTCACCTTTCTTCTCCTATATAAAGGGAATCCTCTTCCTCCTCAATCCCACACCTTCCATACTCATAGACAGACACCCAAAAGACAATCCATATGTCTCTCCTGGGCTTGTTGGGTTTTGCTGCTTTGACCCTTTGTCTCTTAGTCTTAGTAACTGTGCCTCATCAAGCACATGCTTCAAGCCGTGGCTCCTTTGGCAGAAAAAAGGTTGCTGTTGGGGATGGTATATGCGCCTCTTCGGTTATTAATGTTCATGGCTACAAATGCCAGGAACTTGAAGTAAGAAGCTAAGAGCTCTAAACATATATACAACAAACATATATTATGTCAAGGCTTCAAATTGCGGTCACAATTGTGGTTGTGGTTGCGTTACGTTTTCTGCGATTGTAGAAATTGCAGTTCCTGTAATGTGGGATGTGTGTTGCAGCCGTAAAATTTTTTCAAGTTTGCAATTATGAAATTTTTTACTTTTAAACAAAATCTGCATCATTGCACTTGATGTGATGCGATTTTGTTGTGGTTTTTTTTTTTGAGTAGGAATCCAGTTGGGGCAGTGTCGACAATCGCAATATTGCAGTCAAATCATGTGATGCGATCCACAATTTCAAACAATTAATTATGTGCAATGGTTTCGAACTTGAAGAAAAATATAGTCAAATGTTTGATAAAATCCTTTTCAGGTAACAACCAAAGATGGGTTCATTCTTAGCCTGCAAAGGATACCAGAAGGCCGAGCTGAGGTTAGTGGCAGTGGGACTAAGAAGCAGCCAGTGATACTACAGCACGGAGTATTGGCGGTAAGTGAGCAACGCACCAATTTCTCCAGTTTCAATTAGCCTTTTCATTTTCTCAAAATACTAATAATAATAATAAATAGATAGCCTTTTCATTTCCCAGAGAATAAGTTATAGTGTCATAACTGTGGTGGCTTATAGCATTAGAAGAAGAAAAGATCCACCACCCAGAAATATCCTAATTGTTTGTGTGTGAACCTGATTCTCTGATTGATAAGGTGACAAAAGGGGTCAATTTCCGCGTCTGTCACATTATGGCTCTAGATAGGTTGCTGCCTTTTTTTTTTTTTGGTGAATTACATTGATTATAGCATAATTCAACACATTGTGTTAGCCTAATTAAGCCAGCGGCGTTATTAAAATTCTTGAGTTTGACATCCTCAATAACATCTATAACGAGTGCACCCTACACACATACATGTGTGTGTGTATAATTATACGGTTTTAAAAATAAAAAAAATAAAATTACACCCTCACTAACAACTTTTGACCCTAGACATTGTAAATAGATCAATACACTCACTCACTCAGTAATTTGTGATAACCACTTTAAGCAACATTAAATCTGAACTTTGCAGATGCATGTCACGCGTAAATCCAGAATGAACAATGAAGTGTTTAAATAGTAATTCTATATTCTCCTAGTGAATTAGCCTAATAATTCTTTTAATTCTTTAAAAAGAAAATATTAAATATTTTTTGAATTGTCAAGATATTATATGCTTCTATTTTTTATTTAAATAATTTTGAAAATATTAAGAGAATCTATTAAGAAGATATAACATTATTCCTTTAAATATGCACTATATGCAACAATGATCTGCCTAACATAAATGACCAAACGTATCTTACAAATCAATTTTCTCTAATCTAATACTTAGGATTTAGATGAGATATAGTATACTCACACTATATATGGGACCCACGATACATTTTACGTAGGTATCTGGGTTGGTGGCCGCGCCACGTAAAATTAATGGTGTCTCCTCAGTGCTACAAAGTTGAATTTAGATCTCATCTCGCATGACCAACAAAAAAGTGTGCTGTTTAATTTCCGAGGTAAATTGTGTTATGGTCCCCTCTACGACATCTTATTCTTTTGATAGAGTTACATATATCTACCATCTAAGCCACTAGAGTAAGTTTTCAAAGCCAAACGAGTGTTGGCTCATTGATTGGTCTTTGTCTATGTTATTCATGACTTGAGTTCCAATGCAAGGTGTTGGTGGTTTGCCATGACTTTGAATTGAGAATGAGCTTTCCCTTCACTTAAACTTTTGTTCATCAAAAAATAAAAAAGAGTAAGCTTTGAAAATTTGACAACACTGCAAAATAATGCACCGTCTCTAGCATTGTCCATGAGGGTAGGAACCCCACTGATTTGTCCTCACCTCTACGTGGTCGAGCATAGGGAACTTACACATACTTTGATTATCCATATTTGCCATTAGACTCGCTCAGAACATGGGTGGGCAAGTTTTGTTTGTACGTTTTGCAAAGGAACATGAAGCTAATGATAAGCTTCTGTGTTTTCTGAACATTATAAGAACTGAGTGTGCAGGATGGAATGATATGGCTTCTGAACCCTCCAGAGCAAGACCTGCCCTTGATTCTAGCTGATAATGGCTTCGACGTGTGGATTGCTAACACCAGAGGAACGAGATATAGCCGTCGACACACCTCCCTGGACCCCTCTACCCCGGTTGGCATTTTTTGTTTTCTATGAGGTTTTTTTCTTCCATAATAATGTCATGATGATTTTTAATTTACTGAATGAACGTTTCTATGTAAATATGACAGGCCTTTTGGAATTGGTCTTGGGATGAACTGGCTTCCTATGATCTACCAGCTGTTTTTGATTATGTGTTCAGCCAAACAGGGCAGAAGATTAATTACGTGGGCCATTCTTTGGTACTGCATCATCACATAATTTACTTGTCAAGAATTTGAGTTACTTTGATGTGACCAATTTTAGTGATACACTGGTACTATTATAATAAAACTTCAAGACCATGTCTGGCAGGGGACTTTGATAGCTTTGGCATCCTTCTCTGAAGGGAAATTGGTGAACCAGCTGAAATCAGCAGCTTTGTTGAGCCCCATTGCCTATTTGAGCCACATGAATACCCCACTTGGAGTTGTTGCTGCCAAGTCTTTTGTTGGTGAGGTACATAAGCTAACCGATAACACTAACTCTTGTCATTCTGAAACCATATACTGATATACTTCATACACGATAACATGTAGAGGCATTTGCTAATTTAGGGGAAAATTTTGTTTTGCCAAACAGATCATCTCCCATTTCGGTCTGGCAGAATTTAATCCCATAGGGTAAGAACATAGAACTTACAATATAACATAAGAAGGTTACTCCTCATATTTTAAAATCCAAATCCATTAGGATTCTATATATAATTTTTTGCTGTTTCAAAAATTCATGACAAGGTTACCTGCTGCTGCCTTTATCAAGTCTCTCTGCGCTTACCCTGGGGTAGATTGCTATGACTTGTTGACTGCACTAACTGGTTTGAGTCTTTGCCCAAACTCTATGGCTTGTCAACATTTTGATTTCAAGCACTGGACACATTTCCACAGAAATAAAATGTCCTAATTTTTTTACCATATGTATGGTTTAATTGTCATATTCAGGTAAAAATTGCTGCCTCAATTCTTCAACTGTTGATGTATTGTTGAGGAATGAACCTCAGCCAACATCGACAAAGAACTTGGTGCACTTGGCTCAGAGTAAGATTTTCCCATCTAGCTACTTCACTCATTACTGGTGCAGCTCATTCAATTAATTTTAATCCCGACTAATGAAACATCTGCTGTAATTTTATGAATTTGCAGCTGTTAGACTTGGTGTTCTGTCAAAATTCAACTACGAGAGACCAGACTATAATATTATGCATTATGGAGAAGTATTCCCTCCAATCTACAACCTTTCCAATATCCCCCATAACCTCCCTCTCTTCATTAGCTATGGGGGTCAAGATGCCCTCTCCGATGTTCGTGATGTTGGGAATCTACTTGATAGCCTTAAGTTCCATGACGTAGATAAGCTAAGTGTTCAGTTCATCAAGGACTATGCTCATGTTGACTACATTATGGGTGTCAATGCCAAGGACATAGTGTACAATGCTGTTATTGCATATTTCAAGCGTCAATTTAACACTTAATGGGGAGCACAGCTTCAAATTTCCATAACTGCACCTTACAAAGAGTTAGGTTGTAACATACAAATGCCATGTACATCTAACATGAAAACTCATGTATGATAATTGTCAATAGAATAATCAACTTAACTATGTAGCCAAACTTCCAATAAACATATATATATATATATATATATATGTGTGTGTGTAGATATATATATGTGTATATATATATCTACGAAGTATAGATAATTGTTTACTTTACTTGTAACCAGATTTTCAAAGCTGGGTAAACGGGTTAAAGCCCACGGGTCGGCTTGTTTAATCCGTTTCCTTAAAGGATTAAGACAACTTAATACTCAACTCACAATTATTCTGGATCGATAAGGCCTAGCTCGTTTAACCAGCGGATTAAACAGGTTGGACAAGGCTGGCATGCGAGTTAGCCTGTGACACAATATTTCTTTTTTCTTTTTAAAAAAATAACTCTCTTTTACTAAAATATTCTCAATAAGTAATCTAATAGAAGTATTTAATTTATCTAATTCTTATGCCCAGTTAAAAACTTAAAAAATATCAAAAAAATAGTTCAAAAAGCTCAATTAATAATCTCATATTATACTTATACACACACTTTTTTTATTTAAATTATTAAAAAATTTATGAAAAAAAATTAGCGGGATAGGGGCCTAGCCCGCTAACCCGTGGGCTTAAGCGGGCCGGGCCAGATTAGCCTGTTACCCAATTCTTCCCAAAAGCACATCCATTACTGCAGCAAGTTGAATCAATTATATGCAAATTGGTAGTAGACCTTCCCACATTAGCTGTTTAATTGGAAGACACAAATTTTTGCTTTTTAATTTCTTACTGGTTGTCTCCTACTCTTTCGAGGTTTAGCAGCTTCAGTTTTGCTTCCACAGGGCCTCGCCTCCCCGCTCCCATCTATCTACAGATTTTATGGGGCCTCCTGCCCCAAGCTAGCCTGTCTTCATTGTCTGCTCAAAATACTAAAAAAAAAAAAGAAAACAAATAAACAGCACTATATCTTTCATTCTAGGGATTTAAACCTTCTGTATCTTTTTATGTCCCTTTCTCTATATCTTCACTTAAATGTTGATAATGTAGCAAAAAAAATATCTCATCTTTCTTAATTGTTAATAACTTCTCCATTTGATGTTAGTTTTTTCTATTCAGTTATCTACATTTAATTGAGAAGAGTTGATTCCCCATTCTAAGCAGTAAATCTCATTGTATAATAAAATGAAATTGCATCAGAGAAACAAATGAAAACGCGTTACATCCGAAATTTCTTGAATAAAATAGATTGAAGATATCAAGTTCAAAGCAAGAAACATGCTTTTTCTGCTAATAGATTTGATATCGTTAATATCGTAATAATATCCATATCAACCCTTCTAAACTTCTAAACTGGCATTTGGGATCATTAACAATATTCCACATTCTTAAGGTCATGAAGACTTCAATTTCTTTATTTCTTTCCTTTTTCCATTTTTTGTTTTCTGTCTTGAAGAAAATCAGATTAGAACTTTACTTTATACCACAAATGTACTTAGACATAACGGCGAGCGCTTGCAGCAACCAGTTTGGTTCTAGATGTATTTGTCATCTGATTTCTTTTATGGCCAGTATCTGTCATCTGAAGTAAAATTTGAGCGTCCAAACTAGCTATCCCTAGAGATGTGATTCATGAAATCTTCGTTTGAACGCCAAGCTTTGACAACCTTTACCCACCAGAGTAAGCTTTGCGGCCAATCCAAACACTGAAAACGGAGACATTCTACAACAGTGCACCTTTGTTTTGCCCTGGAATCAAAGAGATGGCCAAGCTATCTTGAGCCTAATTAGATTGAAGTTTGAAGCATTCTTTATATTTATTAACGACTCACAAATTGTTTTCAACATATAATAATATAACGAAATTGCCTATTATGTGTAAACACGGAGGCAAAGGGTGTTTTCTGATCTTGCATATAAATAGGAATGAATTATAACAATGCTCAAACACAACCTAGGTAACCAAAAGAGTAGTAAGCAGAGGCAGAGAACCAAAAAAGAAAAAGAATGGGGCGCAAGAACACAATTTTCTTGGTACTGGCTGCTGCCTTGATCGTAAAGGAGGCCATGGCTGCACAGCATGTTGTTGGTGGAAGCCAAGGTTGGGATCAATCCACAAACTTTAACTCCTGGACTTCAGGCCAAACATTTAAGGTTGGAGATCAACTTGGTATGTTTCTTACCCATGATTACTTTGAGCTCTTTCATTAACTACTTCTGCATAACACCAAAGAATTTCCTTTTCTAAAAGCCAGAATTGGAACAATTTTTCTTCAAAGTTGATTTGATAAATGTGATCAACATGTTTTCCATGTTATTTTATTTTATTTTATTTTATTTTTTGGCAGCTTTCAAGTACTCTTCTGGGTTACATAGTGTGGTTGAGCTAGGTAGCGAGAGTGCCTACAAGAATTGTAATATTGGCAGTCCGGTGAACTCTATGAGCAGTGGCAACGATGTGGTAAAATTGGACAAGCCAGGTACAAGGTACTTCACCTGTGGTACCTTGGGCCACTGTGGTCAAGGCATGAAGGTGAAGATTACAATAGTGAGTGGGAGTGCAGCCTCTTCTCCTGCATCAGCATCAGCATCCTCTCCCTCCTCCTCCTCCTCCTCCTCCTCATCATCATCATCACCATCATCATCATCATCATCATCATCACCATCCTCTCCTACTTCTACTTCTGCGGCTTCAACCTCACAAGGCTTCGCCTCTTTTGTGCTCATTGTTGCATTGTTGGTTGCCTCAGTGCTTTCCCTGTTTTAATTGATGACATGAAGCTGGGTTTACAAATGTTACTAGCATATATACACTTGTGGGCTATGGAGGCATGGCAATTTTAATTCTCCTCGTCTTGATTCACCTTGTTTGAAGCAAGTTCTCTGTTTGAGCTGGGTACGGGACAGAGAGGGGACATACTTTATATATATAATAATATAGTATTAAATGTATTTTTATATTAATAATTTTCTTTATGCTCTTTTTAATTGTAATATTTTCCATTTTACGTATTGTCGTTCAGATATTAAAATTTTCCTTGAAAGAAATATGTTAATGATTGAGTATATTTTATTTTAGAATAACCAAGTTTAAAATCTATTGGCAATTTGGGGTTCGGTGAGGTGAGATATGTAAGAGAAGGATAACCGCATAAGTTGCTCCCTTATTGTAGCTCCTAATAAACGAAAAAAAATTAATAAAATTCAAAATCATGTTTGATAATAAATTTTCTTTTGTCCAAATAATTTTTACTTGTTGTCCTTTGTATAGGACATTTTATTAAATTAAGCAATTCATTGTTTTAGCTCATTCAATTTTTTAAACTTTCATTCATAGTTGTTAGAGTTTTCCACATGTAAGTGAGTGTGGGTACAAGACAATATGAAAGAAAGTATTCGCACATCATGTAAAAAGAAGGAGGAATGTGTTATATATATAATTGGATTGGCCATTGACCCTTGGAGTTTAAACTTTGAGAAAATAAAATAAGTGTGGTTTGAGAATTAAGTTTTTTATTTCACTTTGTATAATTTTATTTTATCAAATAATAACATAATTTAACCCAAAATACAAGCATAATTAATTATTGAATATGCTATTAAAAAATATTGAGTGATGAATAATTATTTTGTATTTTAAGTTAAATTATGATATCATTTAGTTAAAAAAAATTATACAAACTAGAATGAAAAACATCATTTCAAACTACACATATAGGTCATTTTTCCTTAAACTTTTGGGTCATATTTTGGTTTCTGAGAGTATTCTCACATACTATTAGTAATGATAGATTAATTACCTCAAGCATGATCTTGACTAGGAGATCCTCTCAAGTTCCAAGATTAGTGTTTTTTTTCTTTAAGGTAAGAGACCTCTATTGAAAATTCATTACTTTGATATCTATCTTTTTTTTAGGATACCGATATTTAGGGTGAATTATTAAGCATTCATTAGTTATTATTTATATTTAATTTATTTTTAAATACATATTGTAAAACCAACAATCAATAAATAATTGAAACTTCAAGTACCATAGACATCAAGATACTATAACAATTCCCTTAATAAAACTTAACCTTCAATATCACAATTTCTAGTGACGAATGGAGGTGCCGTTAGGCTAAAAGGCCATTGGTAAACCCAAAGGTTAGTGTTGACAAAGTGTTCATGTAGCTCGGTGTTCCTACAAGATTGCCCACAGAAAATGAGGAGAAAACTAAAAACAGAGGAGAGTATATGATCCTCTCATAAGTTGTGCCCTTAAGTACATAATATTACATAATAATAGAGTAGATGGACCACCAGATGGTGAGCCTACAATTGAAAAGAGCCTATGAAAGGAGAGTGCAGTGTTAAAAGCCTATAACATTTGCACATTCGTTTTTAAAAGATAAAACTCACGAAAGAATGCGTGATATTTATGAGGCTTTCTTTTTCCTTTTTAATTTTAATTTGTTTGCTAAAAAATAGGATGATATATGCCGCCTTATTCGTAACTAATTCGTAGAAATATTCTCGTGACATATAACACTGGCGTTTTTTTTTTTTATTCATTTATACTTTTTTACAATATGATTTAATTATGTCTTTACGTATTATTAAAAAATTATTATAATAACAATTATTTATGATGTTAAACTTTTATTAATAAAGTGATAATATATAATTAGATGATAATAAAAAAAAATTAATGCAACAAAAAAACAAAATTGTATAAAAAAAACAATGCATTTACATTATTATATTTTAGGTTAAATATAAATAAATATGCCTAAAGTAATTTTAATGCTCAAATTTTTTTATTTTAATAATAAATTAAATTTTTAAACATATCTCAAGAGTTAAAAGTAAAATTTTATCTAATAGTAGTACACAAGTGGTACTAAATTTCTTAGGGGACTTTTTAATTCCCATGTCAAATTTTGAAAATGTCGTTTTACTTGCACTTTAATATATTCTTCCAAAAATATTTAAATACAGTTATCTAAAGTTACAATTTTAACTCAAAAAGTGTTATCTTTGTAGATTACTTTGTTTTGGGATTCAGTCTTAGCCAGATTAATTTAGCCTCCTTTTCCTAGAGGTTTCAATTCGGTCTTTTAGGGCTAGTCTATTGAGCTCAATAAAGTTGTTAAAATAGACCGAATTAATTGGATCAACTCATTTAATCGTATAAATTATGTAAGTCATGCCTCTATTTTAGTTACTCGCATAAATATAAGCATTTTTGCACTAACCTGTTTGCCTGCTTATTCTTTTATATATTATATTTTTTTTTATTATTTTATTATTAATTTATAACTTAATGTACTTTAATGGTTATTTACTTAACTTTAAAAGTTAATTTGTAACTTGTTTTATTATTAATTTATGACTTTCTTTTTTTTATTAATTTGTGACTTGTTTGCTAAACTTTGATATTTATATATTGGCTAATGAATTTTGGTTGCTAATGCGAAGCGAGTTGAACTAAATATTTTGTAATTCGTTTAAATGTGAGTAATTTTGACCTAGTTCACATTCATGGAGCTTGGAGTATTTTGACAGTTGTTTCCCTTCCTCTTCCTCCTCCTCACACAAATAATAATAATAATATGAATTTAAGCAGCATTCCTTTAACCAAAAATAAAAATAAAAATAAAAGAAAGAAAAAAAAGTAGAAAGTGTTTGTCTTGTGTGGTTAGGAAAGATGGCATAAGGCTCACCCAATGTTTGAAATGGCGGTTGCAATTTGGTCGCGAGCAGGCACGTTGCAGTTAATGCAGCCGATACAGCCCACAATTATAGAATGTTGCAGTTGCGTCAGCTACCGCGACTAAGATGTTGCAGATGCATCAAGTGATGCGGCCCTTGATTTAAAACTATGGGCTCGCTTGAGCAGAGCAGTCTTCATCTGGAAGCATGCTTAATTCTAACACTCACTGAAGTCATGGTGCTCCATTGGAAAGTGTGACATTGGAGAGAGAGATAGAAAGAAAGAGAACAAGAGGCAATGACAGAAAAGACAACATCAATTGACTATATGATGGAGGCAGCTTGGGGGCCCAATTTCTCAAGGTCGCATTGTTGTGGTTTCATTGCGATCGTGTTGTTGCTGATGTGACCGATGTGAAATGATGTGGGTCAATGTGGTTCATATTGCAGAGTGTTGCATTTGCACTGACTACTACAATCGAGATGTTGCAACCACATCAGGTGATGCGACCCTAGATTTAAAACCTTGTTGGCCTCATTTCAATTTTCATCTCCACCTTGATTCCTCAACCATATCCCATCATTCCTCCCTTAATCACCCCTTCGATATAGCTATCATTTTCTCATTTTCATTCCCATTTCAAAAGATACACTTGTGTCATTTTCATTATTTTGCAACTTTGTTATGGTTTGTTTGCGTGAATTATTTTTTCTTCATAATTTTGGGTAAGAGTTTCATGTGGTATTGTTTCAGGGAAGACCACCGTGTTTGACATGATCATCCAGCAGCTTGACGATCACCGCATTGTGCTCGTCAATCAGGTATTCTCTCTTTTTCTTTTTGGTATAAACTAGGGTATTCATTTGCCTAAAAGACGAGAGATTAATCTCACGAGGTACAGTGAGGCATGTGAAGCGGAGATCTCTCCCAACTGCGTTTTCTCCATACACACCCCCCAATGATCGAAACAGGAACAAGATGCTTAAGGTAACCGAGCCCTTTCCACTCGAACCAATGCAAGTTGATAGTACTAAGAATCTATGGGGATGTGCTTATATATATATATATATGTATATATATATATATAATCTTTTTTTTATGAAAAAATAATTTTGTTTTATGTTAGTGTGTTTGAATGAAAGTATTTTTTAACTAAATTTTGATACTTTTAAAAATATATTTTTTATAACATATAAAAACTAAAAACAAATGAAGAAGATATTTTTAAATATCATTTTAAAAAAATTAATTATGTTTTAAAGTAAACACCCATTTTGATTCCAATACAAGTGTCATCAATTTAGTCCTTTAATAATTTTTGACATCAAAATGACATTAGAGAATCAATTTATTGTCAAAAAAATAATATTGAATGATCAATTTGATATTAAAAATTAATATTGAATGAAAATTTTGAGTATTTATTATTAAAGTAGCCCACTGATGATGTTTATATCTTTGGAGGATCAAAATGAATATTTAATCTAATTTTTATAACCTCATGGGTTTTTTTGTACATGTTTGATTTATCTATATTATAGGATTTGCTTTATGTGGTTTGACACCTAAAGGATTGGAGCGTGTGCACGAGTACAATTTTGATCATTCCGATAATTCATATACGTGTTATTAGTTATTAACATTTTTTGTTTGAAATTAGTCATCTGTTACTTTACGTTAGTTCATATACTTGTAGTTGTAGAGAATAGAGCTTGACTTTTAGTGGGTCATTAGATTGGTGTTCTCGTAGATGCTTTTGACACTGAGCAGTAGGGGTATTTGTGGGTTAGTTTGGTTTGGATTCTAGGGTAAAAAATATCCAAACTGACCAACCTCGGTTGGGTTGGGCTAGTTCGACTTTTGAAAAAAAATTCAAACAACCCGAATCAAGTCAACTCGATTAAGGTTGAGTTGGTTTGGTACGGGTCATTGGGTTATCTGATTAATTTTCTTTTTCTCACAACAAAACAACAAACTTGCTAAATACTTCAAACTCATTTAGAAGCACTCTAGCCTTCTAGTTCTAGTACAAGTACTTAAACTTAAGATAAAAATATAAATCATAACACAATACTTAAAATTCAAGTACTTAAGATAAAAATATAAAACAACCACACAAAGATTTTGATAGTAGCACACAATAAAGAAAAATCATTAGCACACAACAATCAGTCAATAATACATGCTCATGTTTATCATCTTTTCACTTCACAGAATGGGCAAAAGAGATCTCTTGAGCAGAATCAGTAGCACACATCAGTTACACCTAGTGCAGAAAAGTAGTGCAGATCATCACCATGATTTGAGCATAGGACCTATCCCTAAATCCTCTCCCATCCCAAATCCAAATTTTATTAACAAACTCATTATAAAAATACATTAAAATATGGCATAGAAGATGGGCAAACAACACCCATGAAGGAAGTAATCTTAAAACCAAGTCAAAGCCAGCCACCAAATCAACTCCAGCAAGTGATCTTCAAAATCAAAATTGATTTTATAAACTCATTCTTATGTTTATTTATTATGATATGATAGTATATGTCACTAGATATAAACATCACTTCATTTAGGCATTTCATCAAACAACATTAAGACGTCACAAAATTGGTTCCCCTCAGCCATATTGTGTCTCTCCTGAACTCAAACAATACCATTGAGAATGGCAGTCACATATGTTGACCTTGAACCAAGCCAAAGACAAAAGTGCAAAAATAGAACCCACAAACGCACAAACAAAAGTAGACCCAAAAGCAAATCCACAGACGCAAACAAACATAGCAAGCACAAAGTACAGGGAGTTAGGGATCAAGAGAAAAATGAACATGAAAACACAGCAGAGGGCGATAGCAACAGGCATCATGGCAACATAGCGGTAAGGCTTCACAACGGAGGCGGCCACCTTCACAGCTTCATAGTTCGACCTTTCGAAGAAGGCTTGGTTTGGCTTGGCTTGGCTGTTAAGGCTCAAAATGTGAAGGGGAGAGGGGAAGGAAGGTGCGAATGACATAAACGAAATGAGTCTCTCCATGTGAAACGCGCGTCTTAGATTCAGGTGATATAAGCGAGTAATCGGGTCCTCGGGTCAAGAAATTTCAAACCCGTAAACCAAACCTGGTAGGTTTTGATTGGGTTGGACCCGATTAAATCTGATGACCCAACCCAAACCAAAATTTTTTAATTGGTTCGAGTCAGTTTATCAGATTTATTGGGTATACCCGAACCAATGAACACTCCTACCGAGCAGATATTAGAGTGCATGAGAAAGCTCATAGGCGGTCAGTGCGTCCAAGTCCCTATTTATGACTTTAAGAAGCTCCAACGCTCTTTGGATAGTTATCGGCAGAGCCTTCTAACATACACCTAAACAACATAGATGCATGCATACTTTATACATTTTACCTATAATAGCTTGTTTGTAACATATTTTAAAATGGTCCTTAAGTTTTATTATTATCTGAGTCCTTACTGTCCCATTATGAAAAAAAAAAAGCATAAAAAAAGAAGCAAAGCCATCTTTTCTTTTCTCTTCCCGATCAAAGAAGATCCCTTCAAATTAGGTTCTATCTGAGGTTCGACAACCCGGATCACAATCACTTCCTCTTCAAGCTCTCCTAAGATACCATCACCTCCGACCAAGGCCATGGACTATGCCATCTGCGCCTCCGGTTGATGGCAAGCCCAGCTTGGACCTCGCCATGAGTTTGCATGTCCTTGCCACTATTTACTGCAACATCTAATGTTATTTGAGGCTAATGTTGTTACCTAATTATAAGTTATAGATGAATTTTGAAATGTAATTTTTTGCTCCCTAACTACTTAAATATTTCTTCTTGTTTATTACACTACTTTAAATTGCTCTAAATCTCAATTAATCATGCTTTTATTATACAAAGTCATTTTAGCAACAACAAAAAAATTCAACTTATCTTCCATCACCAATAATTATTTTTTTTCCTCACCTTATCAAATTTTATTTAATTTTTTCATGAAAAACATAACGTCATTTTATTTTCATTTTTCCTCATGACAAATGAATTTTTTTTTTAATTTTTCATTTTTTTTCCTCCATGACACACTTACTTAATTTTTTCTCTTTATTTTATTTTCATTTCTACTCATTACAGTTTTTTTTTCAGCAAATAGTTTTATTTTATTTTTGCTCATGACGAGACAATCATGACAAACTTATAATTTTTTATTAATATTTGGCGTGGCTAAAGATGGGAGGACTAAAGAATAGGAAGCCTAAAGAATGAGAAAAACAATGGGAGGGGCTTTTTGCAAAGGATATCAAAGAAGGTATAACATGTTCAAGCTAGCAGTTGCCTCTACAATTTACAACCGTTAGATTAATATATTGATTTTATTATTGTTAATCCATAGTTGATATTAAATGATACATTGATGCACTCATTCTTTTAAGGAATATGTTAGACGTTTTCCCATTACTGGAGTAAGTAGAACCAAGTATATGCAAATTGGTAGACCTTCCCACATTACCTTTCCAACTGGAAGATAGAATTTTTTGCTTTTTAATTTCTTACTTCTTGTCTCCTACTCTATGGAGGTTTAGCAGCTTCACTTTTGCTTCCACAGGGCTTCGGCTCCCCACTTTCATCTATCTACAGATTTTATGAGGCCTCCTGATCCTGCCCTAAGCTAGTCTGTCTCCATAAAATACTAAAAAATAAATAAATAAACAGCACTAGATCTTCCATTCTAGTTAATAAATCTCATTGTATAATAAAATGAAATTGCATCAGAGAAACAAATGAAAACGTGTTACATCCGAAATTTCTTGAATAAAATAGATTGAAGATATCAAGTTCAAAGCAAGAAACATGCTTTTTCTGCTAATAGATTTGATATTATTAATATCGTAATATTATCCATATCAGCCCTTCTAAACTTCTAAACTGGCATTTGGGATTATTAACAATATTCCACATTCTTAAGGCCATGAAGACTTCAATTTCTTTATTTCTTTCCTTTTTCCATTTTTTGATATTTGTCTAGAAGAAAATCAGGTAAGAACTTTACTTCATACCACGAATGTACTTAGGCATAATAACGGTTAGCGCTTGCAGCAAACAGTTTGGTTCTAGATGTATTTGTTATCTGATTTCTTTTTTGGCCATTGTCTGTCATTTGAATTTGGGCGTCCAAATCAGCTATCCGTAGAAATATGATTCATGATAACTTCGTTTGAACGCCAAGCTTTGACAACCTTTACCCACCAGAGTATGCTTTGCGGCCAATCCAAACACTGAAAACGGAGACACTCCACAAAAATGCACCTATGTTTTGCCCTGGAATCAAAGAGATGGCCAAGCTATCTTGAGCCTAATTAGATTGAAGTTTGAAGCATTCTTTATATTTATGAACAAGTCACTGCCTAACGACTCACAATTTAATAATTGTTTTCAACATATAATAATATAACGAAATAGACTATTATACAGAGGCATAGGGTGTTTTCTGATCTTGCGTATAAATAGGAATGAATTATAACAATGCTCAAACACAACCTAGGTAACCAAAAGAGTAGTAAGCAGAGGCAGAGAACCAAAAAAGAAAAAGAATGGGGCGCAAGAACACAATTTTCTTGGTACTGGCTGCGGCCTTGATCGTAAAGGAGGCCATGGCAGCACAGCATGTTGTTGGTGGAAGCCAAGGTTGGGATCAATCCACAGACTTCAACTCCTGGACTTCAGGCCAAACATTTAAGGTTGGAGATCAACTTGGTATGTTTCTTACCCATGATTACTTTGATCTCTTTCATTAACTATTTCTGCATAACACCAAAGAATTTCCTTTTCTAAAAGCTAGAATTGGAACATTTTTTCTTCAAAGTTGATTTGATAAATGTGATCAACATGGTTTCCATGTTTTTATTTTTTGGCAGCTTTCAAGTACTCATCTGGGTTGCATAGTGTGGTTGAGCTAGGTAGCGAGAGTGCCTACAAGAATTGTAATATTGGCAGTCCAGTGAACTCTATGAGCAGTGGCAACGATGTGGTAAAATTGGACAAGCCAGGCACAAGGTACTTCACCTGTGGTACCTTGGGCCACTGCGGACAAGGCATGAAGGTGAAGATTACAATAGTGAGTGGGAGTGCAGCCTCTTCCCCTACATCAGCATCATCATCATCATCTTCTTCTTCTCCTACTTCTACTTCTACTTCTGCTGCTTCAACCTCACAAGGCTTCGCCTCTTTTGTGCTCATTGTTGCATTGTCCGTTGCCTCAGTGCTTTCCCTGTTTTAATTGATGACATGAAGCTGGGTTTACAAATGTTACGAGCATATAAACTTGTGGGCTATGGAGACATGTCAATTTTAATTCACCTCGTCTTGATTCACCTTGTTTGGAGCAAGTTATCTGTTTGAGCAGGGTACGGGACAGAGAGGGTACATACTTTATGTATATAATATAGTATTAAATGTATTTTATTATTAATAACTTTCTTTCTGCTCTTTTTTATTGTAATCTTTTTCATTTTATGTATTGTCCTTCAAATATTAAATTTTCCTTAAAAGAAATACTTTAATGATTGAGTATATTTTATTTTATTTTTGGTACAGAGTATATTTTATTATAAAAAATGCTTCAAGAGCCAGGAGGAATATCTACCGGAAGTTGACCGGATATTAACAATAAGGTGATAAACTCACTCATGAAGTGAGACCCATTTTTCTCCTACCTATCTGGTCTGAATCAGTCTCTATATATTCGAGTTCTGTAGCAGCATTCTTTTATTTCAGAAGAACAAAGTTTAAAATCTATTGAGAATTTGGGATGAGGTGAGGTGAGATATATGAGAGAAGGATAATCGGATAAGTTGCTCTTTCATTGTACCTCCTAATAAACAAAAATAAATATTAATAAAATTCAAAATCATGCTTTAGATTAAATTTTCTTTTGTTCAAAATATTTTTTTACTTGTTGTCCTTTTTATAGGAAATTTTATTAAATTAAGCAATTCATTGTTTTAGCTCATTCAAATTTTTAAATTTTCATTCATAATTGTTAGAATTTTCCACATTAGTAGGTTCAAGTCAATATGAAAAAAAGTATTCGCACATTATGTAAAAAGAAGGAATGTGGTATATATAATTGGATTGGACATTGACTCTTGGAGTTTAAACTTTGAGAAAATGAAATAAGTGTTTGATTTTTCTTTTTAAATTTTAATTAGTTGGTTAAAAAATAGGATGATATATGCTGTACTATCGTAACTGATTTGTAGAAATATTTTCGTGCCATATAACACTGCTTCTTCTTTTTTTCACACGTTTATGGTTTTTTTATAGTATGATTTTATTATGTATTTACATATCATGGAAAAGGTTTTATTACAATAATAATTATTTAAGAAGTTAAATTTTTATTAATAACGTGATAATACATGATTAGATGATAATAAAAAAAATTAATGTGACAATAAATCAAAATTAAATAAAAAATTAATGCCTTTAGACTATTATAGTATATGTTAAGTATAAATAAATATGCCTAAAGTAATTTTAATGCTAAATTTTTTTATTTAGTAATAAATTGAATTTTCAAACATATCTCAAGTGTTAAAAGTAAAATTTTATCAAATACTAGTAGTAGCTCAAGTAATACTAAGTCTTTTAGGGAACTTTCCAATATCAAATTTCGAGAATGTCTTTCGCATGCACTTTAACCTGCTCGTCCCAAAATATTTAAATACAGTTATGTAAAATAAGTTTAACCCAAAAACTATTTTCTTTGTAGACTACTTTGTTTTGGGATTGAATCTTATCCAAATTAGTTTAGCATCCCCGTCGGTTTCAATTTGATTGGGCTGACGAGATTAATTTTGTTTTGGGTTAGTAAATTGTTAGTTCAGTCTAATCTTATACAGGCTATTCGGGTCAATATGTTTGCTTGTATGTTCTTTATTTAATGTTATAATTAAACCAAAAAAATAAAATATCAAATAATTTATTTAATTAATTTGTATAAAAAAACTTAAATTAATTTGTATTTAAAGATTTTAAATTTACTGTTACTAAAAAATAGAATTTTTTTAAAAAAATAGCATTTAAATAAACCTAAATATATAATTGTTTATTTTAAAATAAGCTAAATAATCTTTATATTAAACTTGTGAAATGAATCATCAGCTCATGTTAGGCCAACTTAAAATTAAGCCACGCCAGACTAACTTATATATTTAGGAAAATGACCAAATAGTACAGTTTGAATAAAAAACTGTTTAATTCATTTTAAAAATTAATTAAGTATTCAATTACATTAATTAATAATTTACATACGATTAATTAATAATTTATCTTCATTTTAATACTTAATACGTAATTAATTATATTTAAATTATTAATTAATATAATTAAATATTTTATTAATTTTTAAAATAGACCAAGCAGCCATTTTTTTTTTCAAACTAGCTATTCGATCATTTTTCATATATATTTCAGACTAACTTATATATTTCATTAGGCTATTGAGGTTAGTTTTCGAATTCGGCCCATTTTCTCTATCCCTATTTCCAACCTTCTCACAAAAAAACAAAAGTTGTAAATTTAAGCAGCATTCCTTTAACCAAAAAACAAAAAAAAGGAGGAAGAAAGAAATAGACCATGAATCCGGCCCATGGACTCCCTCACGAACTCCTCAGATTTTGGCTCAAAGCCCTATCTAGCTCAACGACGAAGATGAGGCTACTGCTCATTTGCGATACGTCCAGGTGAATCATTTACAACAAAATTGAATTTGGTACATTTTGAATTTTATTAACAATCAAAGTTTGAACCAACTGAAACTTCAGAAATTTAACAATTGCTCTGTTAGTTCATATATATATATATATATATATATATATATATATATACTGGAGGTATTGATTTTCCTATCTCCATAAAATGCAGGCTATACAGTGACTATATAATCCATGCCATGATATCTTCTTTAAGGATGCTTCCCTCCCTTGGAATTGTTTTGCCCCCAAATTCAAATATTATTATGTTCAAACTTTCTATGGAAGTGAATTTAGCATAGATTGTAGTTGATGCTATGATTTTGTACATAGCATAGAAAAAATATTAATATGTCCCATCTGGCATTTGGTTGCAGCACTGAAGTTCTACCTCAAGAGGAGCTCTCGGGGGAAAAAAAAAGTCAGGAAAGAAAAAGAAAAAATGCTTGTAGGGAGCTGCAAGACATTAATTGGCATATGGTTCAACTGGACAGAGAGTTGTATCTATTTACAACTGCAAATCAGTGAGGTAATTTTGCATGGAAGAAAAAAAGTGGAAACATTAAGTAGTAGTCTCTAGTGGAAAGAAGTTACCATTGGCATTTCTTTTTTTGGTTATTTGCACTGGTGGGAAAGGGGATTTTGTTTCATCATTTGATAAATTTGTGTGGAAAGAATAGTAAAAATTGAATATAGTTTTACATGGCTGTTGTATCTTATCCATCTCTAAGCTTTGGTCCAAGTAATACAAATAATAAAAAAAAAAAAGACTTGTCCCAAGAAAGCTGCTTGGCCATTCAATGATGAGGAGAGCTTCAATTCCTCTTTTCTCTGCCCTTAGATTTTGCCAGGTGAGGAAAGACTGTCAGAATGTTGTAGGCGAGTAGATCCTGCCTGGTCAAGATCCCAATTACAGGAGATACCTATGAGGAGAGAGCATATAATAAGGTTAGTCATATATGGCTATTTTAAATAATTAAAGATCAGCCATGAATTTGCAGGTTTCTCCTGAAATGCTATCAGAAAAAGTACTGACATTTCTAATTCATGTTTGAATAGAATTAGTGTTCATAATGTGCTTAATAAACTCACCCCAGATGCTTGATACTTGGGTACAACAAGCAGATGCCGAAGTCCTACTTGCCTGAAGAGGACCATTGCTTTTGCTACTGACATGCTCTCTAGCACTGTAAAGGGAGTTGTATTGGTGAGAGGATGTAGATCAACAAACATCTCCATTTCCTCACTTGTCACAGCCACCTCTTCAATATTCCCTTCTCTCTCGGCCAGCTCTACCCAGGTAAATTTCTCTCTCACTTCCCATTCCTCTGTTCTCCTTCTCTCTTTCAAGAACCACTTCTTCTTTAGCACTTGGATGAGGTGTGCTCTTAGAATCAATCCATGCAGTTCTGTAGCCTCATTGGCCAGTCCTGTTGGCGGTACTACGCCATCATCCATGACAGGGAAACCATTGTGTGTAGTGTTTCTCAAGGCATCGACTATATTGGCTACCTTTTCTACTCCCTGGAAGGTAACCACTGCTGGCTTTACATCAACAAGGTCACCCACTGTGAGATTTCTCATCCATGGCTCAGGATTTGCATCCATGAAAGGAAGGCCTTTTAAGTGCAGTATAATCTCATAGATGCTTGGGTTGAAACTGTCTCCAACAGTTTTGGCTATTAGGAGAACAATCATTGTTATGGGTAGTAGGAGAAGGTTATTGGTGAGTTCAAGGAAGATCACACAAAGGGATACAGTCATCCTCATTGAACCAGCCATGAGGGAGGCTGCTCCAAGAACAGCAAACAACCCTTGGTCAATGTTTGTATGAGGTCCCATGAGGATGCCAAGAAGGCGGCCATAACCTGAGCCCATAAGGATGATTGGGAGGAAGAGCCCAGATGGCACAGCAATTCCAAAAGTAACTAGTCCTAATATGCAACAGAGTGCAAAGAAAATTAGGAGGGAGGAGGGTTGGTATTCATGAGGAGTGTTGGTTGAGAATATGTTTCGAACAGCATCATCATTAGTGGTAAGCAGCAGAGTAGCAAGATCATTGTAGTAGCCACTTGGGCAGTTGAATTGTTTGTAATTTCCAGACCGTCCATTGGTGGGGCATACTGATTCTGGAAGCGATGAATCACAGGGGGTGCATTTTGCTAGGAATGGCAGACCATATTGGCACACTGATGTGAAGAGTGAAACTGCAAGACTGAGGAGGAGCTTATATATTCTTCCTTTCCTGCAATAATTAAAAGAAGTTACTCAGTAATCATACAATCCAAAACAGGTAATATGGTTTGTGTTAGAACTTGGCAGTGCATCGTTGTTGATTGTTAATCAAGGATGCAGTTGGGGGTCAAATGATATTAGTTTGTTAAATTAGATGCCATGATTAGTTGGCTTTGCTTTGTTCTTTTTATTCTAGGCCTAAGCAGTCGAGCACTTATTTATTTGTTCTTTATATTAGTTATTACACTGTTAGTTTCATTTGACAGTAAACTGGCCCACTAATATGCCTTTTTTTTTGCATTATATATTTTTAACAACTAGACATGTAATATGTTTTGAGATTAGGGATGGATATGGTTGCTTACTGATTGATGAGATTGTAGAGTCTGAGGACCTTGTGAAGGAGATAGTTATAAAGGCTTCCCAATACCCCGCCAATGATTCCAATGATTGCAACAGGGATGATATCCATCACATGGTACCTCACAGTGACATTGCTCACATCAAACATGATCAGCCCTCCTTCGCCAAAAAGGCCACATTTCCCTGCGGTGCAGACTTCAATGAAGGCCCTGAGCACTACCACCACCACAGCTGTGCTGAAAAAAGTTCGCCAAAGGAGAGCACTTCTCCACCAGGTTGCCACCTCTTCAAGAGCAAAGAGAACTCCACCCACAGGGGCCCGGAAAGCTGCACAAACCCCTGAAGCAGCACCACAGGTAATAAGATCGCGACGGTCACGATCATTGTTGAAGTATCGAAGCCAGCGCCATTTGATCCTGTAATTGTCAGGGCCTCCTTGGCCTAGTAAGGAAGCAATGCAGCTGCCAATATGTACTAAGGGCCCTTCTTTTCCCAAATCTAGGCCTGCAGAGACTGCTCCAATGCTTCCAATTATCTACAAGAGCAAATATATTTGAGATATGATGTGGAAAGGAATTGGTAATTTACTGACAACATTGATAATGCTAGTTTAATGTGATAAATAGTACACCATTTGCATTATAGCACTGTAATCGTGATTTTTACCAACATTGAGACTTGTATACTTGACTAGTCATACTTGTAACTTGTGACGTCCTATTTAGGAGAGGAGCATAACTTCTATCCAATATTTGTTAGATGATACTACTGACCCCTCATGATTGTACTGTCTTTCATATTAGAAAAAATGCAAGTGTTAATGATTGAAAATTTGAAACCCGCAACACAAGTATCATGATTCATCCATGTGCCATCTCTGCGGGCTGTACAGTAATTGCCGTGCTATTATACGTATCAATCAATTCTAGAAAGAATAATTGTATTTTCTTTTAATGTTTTAAGCCTAATAATGTTTTTAACTATTTAAAGAAGTAAATATTAAATATTTTTTGAATTTTTAAGATATTAAATGCTCTAATTTTTTAATTTAATGTTTTTTTGTTTTGAGTAATTAGAAGGATGTGTTAGTAAACACCAACATTTGGAATGCATTGTAACTCTCCTTCCCTATTCTTTTCTTCCTATACGAACCTCGTTCTCAACCTTCCAAAACTTTCGAACATAGCCTAATAGGAAGCTTTATATATGAAATTTATATCTTAACTGCTTTGTTGCGAGTTAATCAGAAGTGAAAGAATTGAGGCAGTGTAGCATATAACCGAACAAACTCACCTTGACAATCAATGTTGTAGCACCGTACATGTTGGGAGTATCGACGCCATTAAGATAAGCTTTAATTTCAGGTATTCCAGGTCCAGCTGCTGTGGGGGCGAAACACACACACAGAACAGCAGCAACGAATGTTAAAATGAAATTAATGCCCGTGAAATATAGGAAACCCGTCAAGTACCTGCACCATGCACATTGATTCACAGTTACACACAATTCCTGATTACTTTCCTTCAATAAGCTCTCTATTGTTTCTTTCACACTAGATCCTATGTCCTTGTTGAAGCTGGATTGCTTGGAAAAGCAAAAAACAAAAACAAAAACAAAAAAAAAGAAGGAAAGAAAATTTCTCATTAGAAAGTGTGGCAGGGTTAATCTGACCTTTCTGTCTGGATGTATTTAACAACAGCTAAAAGCTTGTACCCTGCAATATTCTCAATAGCAAGATTGATGAGAGTGGCTATAATACCAGTAAGAAGTCCAACTAGGAATGCCAGTGACCATTTCAAGAATATGTACTGCAATACTTGAGCACTTGATCTGCTCCTCCAGTCTTGCTTGAATAGATCATTCTCATTTATCCTGCAAATAAATGAGAAACTTTTGGTGGAAAGAAACAAATTGCATTTACCAGGATATGCAGGGATGATGCCTTATTCTGAGTTCTTACTCGTAGTCCAAGCTTTCTATATACGAAACTTTTGCTCCAACCAGAGCAAGTGGATTGGAAGACAGTGTTCTGTTCCTCTTGAGCAGTGGCTCATTCAGTGGATTATTTTCTGGGTCTCTTTCAACTTCTTCCTCCATCTTGTAATTGACTGATGTGCTCTCTCCATGCTTCCTAGATTCCTCCCCCATTGGAACAACACTGACAAAATCGTTGAGGCAGAGAACTTAGAAAGCTCTAAAGTTGACAACCTTAAGATGGTTTTGGATTGGAACAAAGTGAGCCACCTAGCCAATAAATGAAAATTTTTAAAGTGGAGACTCGTAGCTGTCATCTTTGGAGTTTACATGTCCATTTGCATTTTTATCTTGCTATTTATTTATTGTCAATGGAAAAATAATGTTGACCGGGTTGGGACAAAGTTACCAAGTTCGCAATATTCTTTAGTACGTGATATGGATATGGATACGCAGTACATTATTTTTTGAAATTAAGATCTTAAAAATTTCTTTACACACAAAGTGTTAAAAATTGGTACGCGAGAATTGATACGCAATTCGTATAGTTGAGGAGAGAACCTGGTAACTATAGGTCAAGCAACATTGTAGTGAAATCTTTTCTCGACTCTCAAGATTCGAACATTTGAGTTAAATTTGTTTACCACTTCTACCAACCAAAACTTGACTTGTACGCTATAGTATTATATCCAATTATTGAGATCACTCACCTTGAACGCCACATGGTGGGCATAAATTTTCTGGTTGAGGGCCTTGGGGCTAAAATTTTGGGACCAAAGAAACTAGTCATTTCAAGTTATCTGAGAGTGACACCAAGGTTTGAATATTCAGGTGTAAAAGAAGATGTCCTCAATCCTACTCTGTATTTGTTAATGAAGCTACCATATCTTATAATCCAGGATTCTTGGCTCATTATTATGCTAGAGATAGTGAATGCGATGAACTGATGCCTTTGTTTAATTTTTCAGTCCCCCATTAATATCTTCATTATTATGATTATCAGTATTATAAATTGGCATATTGCTATAAAAATATATCAATTGCATGCGTTAAATGCATTTTACTAAGTTTGTTCCTGTCCAAAAGTGGAACTTAGTCCTTTCTCGCTACGAATAAAATTAAGGGGTCAGACACTTGTAAAAGGCACTCCGATACTTAAGTTAATCTTCGTAGAAAATATATTTTGTGAAAAAGGAGAAGAGAGATTACTTTTAAAGGAATTTTCTCTTATATATATGTACTTATGAAGCTGTCAAGTAAGATGATTCCTAAGCCATTTACATGGCTTTGAACAGTATGATGACTTGAACACATGACTTGAACACGGTACAAAGTTGTTAGCTGATGTATGAATTTGATGGCTCAATTGATGCTTTACTTCTCTTTCGTCTATTAGTTTTTTGTTCGTTTTCGAAGGATTCCACTCCAACTTTCTAAATTTAAAAAATATATAATTTATAGCAATAATTTTTGGGAAAGTTTTTTTTTTATATCAAACCTTTTTATCAAGTTGTGGATACCTCAATAAGTTATCTCAATATGCGCCACTAGATTCTAGTTTTCTTATCGTGACCTGTTAGTTAAATAATTGAGATTATTTTTAGTGAGAATACGCGCGTCATCCTCTTTAAAGGGATAACTAAAATTTCACCATCAAATAGATAGGATAATATATGTGCCAACATTTTTATATCATAGGATTGTTATCAATATCAATAAAATAAATTTTGATTTCTAAGAAAGCTACTAGGAATGATTTAGTCATCGGTTTGAATTGTTTATAGCAAGTTATAAATTTAAGCATTTATGCTGTTATTGTACTAAAAAAATACTTCTAAATGTTTTTGCTTACTTGACAAAAACAAAATAATTTTATTTCTAAATGTCTTCGCTTATTTGACAAAAGCAAAATAATTTTATTTCTAAATATTTTTGCTTACTTGACAATTTTTTTTATTACATTCCAAAAAAGAATAAATTCTTTTTAATACATTCATGCGTTCTCTCATCTATACATATATATTCATACTGAAAATTTTAAAAAATTAATTATTTCTCTCAAACACTTTCAAGTTAGATTTTCTCTCATAATAATTTGAAAAAAAATTATTATTTATCAAACTCTTACTTTGAATTTGATAAAGGTACTTTTAAAAATATTTTTTAATAATTAAAATACTTTATTAGAAATAATTTTTTATTAATATAATGATGTGTCGTTTTTTTATTTATTTGATTGTGTAAAAAATTGACATTAGCATGTGTTAAATTTAAATTTGAACAATAGCGTTTAATAATATTTTAATTATTTCTATGGTTAATTTAATTTATTAATCATAATATTATACAGAAAAATTTCATTTTAGATTTCACATTGAGTTTTATTATATGAAATGACGAAACATTCATAAGGAAAAAAAAAAACTTGTGTCTAATCACAAGTTAGGACACAGTTGACAAATTAAGTTTTATGTGAGCAGATATTACCTGTAATGTAAGAGTTCAAAACTCACTAAAAACGTCTTGCAAACAAAACTAAATCAAAGTCTAAGCATAGATTAATTCCACTTAAATCCTAAACCCTAAAGACTATATAAAGCTTCTGTGTGTCTAAATAATACACTTGATTGTATCCTTTCCAGCACTTAGAACTTGGAAAACAAAATTAATATTAAAAATTTTAGGAAAAATTAAAAATCAGTACAACCTTATCTCAACAAAAAAAATGTGAATGATTTTGATAATCAATGTCATGTGTCTTCTTTCTAATTGATAAGAATTTTTTTTCATATGATAAGGGTATTATCTGGATAGAAAATGCTAGAGTAAGCTTGAGGCCACAACTTTTTTATGGGCTCCTCATGATTAGTAGTGTGGGTCCACTTGCTTTAAATTTCAACTACTTTAATTTTTTTAAGTGAGTTTTTTTTATATTGCTCAAGCACTTGTGCGTCCAAGCTTTTTATAGCATCACTCTATCAAGTTAACTTTATTGTTAATCGATACCAAATCTGTAGGTGATCTTATAGACACTCTCACATTTACCAATACATTTAGAGAAATTATTTTCTATATATAAGTATTGCCTCAAAGTTTAAACCTGAGAAACCAAGACACAATTAAAACACATTTCTTTGATGACTAGGCAAACTCTTAGATTAATGGATAGGATATGAAATATGTATGAGTAGGAAGAAAGCTCCTAATTTCTGATATAGCATTTTATCATTCAAGTTAATTTTTTTACTAATCCATTAACTATAAATTCTAACCAAAAGATCTAGAAATCAGTGGTTTGCTTTCGCAAAGCATGTTATGGGTGGTATGCACAATTTAAGTATTTTAAACAAGTTTAAGTAAGATCTAATTAATTTAGTAATTTAGTGATTTACAAAAAGAATGTCTAAGTATATGTATTCTTATTTTCCCAATTTTGTCTTGTTCTTTAGCTTTTGCGTTTTTACCCATTTTTGTTAATAAAAGCTCTTACTATATTAAGTGACATTATACATATTTATATGAATGAATTATTTGAATTTGACTATATGTTTGCCAATAATGAAAATAGGATACTAGGTTAGAGAAAAATACATTAATTTCTTTTAAGGAATACTTTTTAAAATATAATATTTGAAAAAAAAACTCAATAATAATAATATGCTATTTTTTGTAGGTAATAATTCTCTCTCTCTCTCATTATCAACTTCCAAACAAATATTTTCTCTCTTAGAGAAAATTTGAAACTAAAAAAATTGGGAATTAACTAATGTACTTACACAAGCAGGTAGTGCAAGTAAATTAATCTATCCTGCCTTCTAAACATAGCATAACACAATTAGCATAAATGATTGGCTCTCTTTGTGTGCATGTGAAGTTTTGAACCAATCCCTTTTTCATTTTGATTTCATCATATTATAATATTCATATATGAATTCTACAATCTTCATTCTCCCACGGGTTGTCAAACAGGTGCCCGCGACGGGTACGGGTTAAATTGGTTGCGGTAAAATAGTTGAATTAAAATTGTTTGTATTTAAATGGTTATAAATTAGTTAACTTGATTCGCCTCGCATTAACTTGTAAACTTATGGGCGACTTACAAAAATTTAATTTTATTTGTAAATTTTGAAATAAATTTAAATTTAATAAAAAATTTAAATTTAATAATCTCAAATCAAATATTCTATTACATAGACATAATATTAAATATTTGAATCTTATTTAAAAGGTTAAAGAAGAATTCAAATAAATAAATAACATAAACTTATAAAATTTAACGAATGTGTTTATATATAAATTGTGTCACTGCTAACTTATACAATACATACATTTTATATTTTTACTTGAAAAAATAGTGTTTAATTAAATTTTAAGTTTTTAAATTAATTTTTTTTATACCAATAAATTAAAACTTTTTTAAAAAATAAAAAGTTATACAGGTGACTCGCAGACCTCACTAGCTAACTCGTTTAACTCACAAATTAAACGAATTAATTTAAAATTACTTATATTTTTACATATCACTAATATTAAAATCCCATTCACATAATTTATATCAGAAAATTTTTACCTATATTCACGGCTCTAATTCTCCCTCCAGCCCCATCTGATAGAGAATGTCGTGACAGATAAGCATCACCCTCAGAGCCACTTGTTACGTGCCAAGTGTCTCCCTATCATGGATAAATCACAGTGATCAACGGTTCATAAGCAAATGGCTCTTGACCACCTCCAAAGGGCACCTTATCGACTTGGAAATTTCTTATCTACGTATTATTATTAATTATTCTACGAAACGCAATCCAAAACTCTTCAGACACATCATCTCCTAACAACAACACTAACCACACACCTCAACTTTCGTCGTCTTCATGTTTAATATGGTGAGGTGGTAGTGGACCAGGTATTGCGTTATGGATTTATCGTGAATCATGTGGATTCATGCAGAGGCTTTTGGTGCACTTGGCAGGCATCAATGGCACAAGATCCGCAGACAACGTACAAAGTCGGAGTCCTACCTGGCTACTACGCATGCCTCCAAGGCATTCGTGAACCCCACTAGCATTATTGGCTCATATTTCTAGCATTATCAGTTATGCTTGGTATGCAAGTGTATTTTATTAGAAGTTATGGACTCCCACTTGATTAAGTTTAGCTCTAAAAACGTTTGATTTCAATGAATCAATCAATAATATAAAGCAAACAGAATGCTAGAAAATTAATATAATATAAACTATACACAGGGCAATTATTCCATTTATTAAAATTAATATTAAATTATTATATTTTGAATTTAATCCCTTCACGAACTCCTTAGACTTAACGACTAAACTCATAATTGCTTAGCCACTTGTAATTTATTAAAATTGTTAGTACGATATCATAAAATTGTGATGAAATAGTTGATATATATATATATATATATATATATATATATTCTTGAAAATCAAAAGATGGCCATTTTTTTAAGATTGAATTTTTGTGTTTTTTTTTTCAAATGAATGTCCATCCATGTCCAAATGCAGGAAATGAAAAATGTTGATTTTTAAATATATTGTTTTTTTCTCTTCAAAAATTTTTAAATGACATTAACAAAAAAAAAAAAAATAAGCATATGGTATGGAGATCGTAAAGCAATGCATTATTGCATCGACAATTTCGAGGCGCCACTATGATAATGAGAATGAATATGTGACTAAGAAGATTTGTAGTCCCCGCCAAAAGATTTGTCTCTATGACCAATAAACTATTTGTTAATTAGTGGAACAATTAGCGAAATGAAAAACGTATGAAATTCCTTTTACAATCCATATCTTGATGATTTCTTTCTTCATAAAAAAATATGGAAACTTTTTTCAACAAATTTGATAACAACTAAGAAGTTAATAACCCGGCAAAAGTACAAGAAATAGGAAGACATCCATAATATAAACTCAAGCAAAACAATAAATGATATCACAAAATAAAAGCATCATGAAAATATAGTGAATGGAACCTAAAAGATAAAACAAGCAAAAGATTAATGAAGCAAAAGATGGATAAATATATAGAAGGACTAAATAACATTTTTGTTTAATTTTTGCAAAAATGTAAGGTAGTGTTTGAAATCTCACAAGATTTTTAAGAATAATACGTCTGAATTAAGAAACATCCAAAGTTTTCCTAGAGTACAGGGTTTTCATTGTTGTTACAAGTGTAGTTATCCCATGATGGAAGAGTATGAAGATCAAATCTGTCAATAGTAGACTCATTCTCCTAAAATATTGAGTTTGGGATAAGTTTCAAGCATTGAGAGAAATGTAAATGGGTGTGAGTGAAGAATTCTAGTATTGAAAAGGAATAAAAAAAAGTGAAGATCATATCAGTAAAAGGACTTATAAACTTAATGCATTAAAAAATTTGGTCAAGATGTGACATCAAACTCACTAATTTCTCGTCATTTCCATGGAAACAAAATCTTCAAGTTTATTGGGGTTGAAATGTAAACAAAGCAATTAGTCCATCATCTTGTGATAAAATTATATTTAATTATAAATAATGAATATGACAATAATAGAAGTCATGACTAATTGATTAAAGAGGATAGAATATATATCATGTGAAGGACTTGCTCTTGTAAAAACTTAAGTGTTAGGTGCAGAATCAAGAATAGTATATATAAATAATGGTGAATAAAGTGGATGGCATGAAAAATGTGATTCACGCGGCCCATGTATGAAGAGTCTGGTGGTTATTTGTCAAAAGGGAGAGAGATGATTATTTTCAATCTAATTTTCTACCAAGGTGATCCACTTTTATTCTATCTTTAATTTTTTTCTTGCGTGATGAGGGGTTCACTAATCCCATTCATAATTTTAACAGGAACGAAAGCTTGTACTTAAAATTGGAAGACAAGATCCTCCTCTCTTTTTCTTTTTCTTTTCTGTCTATACATTTATGAATAAGTTCGTGATGTATCACCGGATACAAAATTATAATTTTTAGCATGGAAGTAGTTGTTTTCCTGCACACATACACAAGATTTATCATTGATATTTTTTTAAAAAAAATTTTTACACGAAGTTAAACATTGATTATTCAAAGTAATCGATAATACAAGATATGAGTTCTTCTATCCTTTTATAACTTTTATTTATTGTTTTGTATGTTTAATCGTGTTATTTTGATCAATAGATAAAGTGGTCGCATCAAGTTTCTCATTTGAAACAATCTTCATATCAAGTCAACTGCAGGCAGTCTATTACAGCAAATGTGAAAGTGAAGTAACGAAAAAATTTTGAACAACAGCACTTGGAGCCATATACAAATTGTCAATAAAGCTGTTAAAGATTGTCAAGGTCCATGTGTTATTTGTTTACAGCCACGTTTTGAGTTCATTTGTTTGGCCACCCTTCGGCTTTTGTTAATTAGGTGTGTACTTATTAGGCTTATGCCTATGTATTTTGTTTTTTTAATTTAATTTTAATATATTCTTATTATAAAAAAAAATTATATAAATTTTATACTATCATTTAATCATATGTTTATAAATTATTAATAAATTTAACTATCACAATAATTACTTTAAAAAATTTAATTTTTTTAATAATATATCAACATGCTATTAAATAATAATATAAAATCTATTTATACTAAAAATAAATTAAAATTAAACTCTTCTTTCTTTTGGTCAATCACACATTTTTTTCATCAGTAAAATTATGCTTTCGGTGGTGGGCGGCGGTTAATGTGATTATTGCAATTCTTGTCATCGTGTCTTCTTTGATTGGGGTTTGGATTTAAAAAAGTGGTATAATGCATGATTGGGTATGTTAATTTGCCATTACTTTCCTATCAGGACCACTCACACAAGACAAAAAAATGATTCAAGTGATGGGAAGAACGTCCTTATCAAACATAACTGCTATCCTAACTACGCTAAATGAAGCATGGGCAATTCTTGGTTGAGATTTTTTTTTATAAAAAAAAAATTATTAATTTTTAGAAAAGTTTCTTGTAAAAGTAAATATTATTTTATGTTGGGATGTTATATCCAAAAAAAAATACTTCTGTAGGTCCTCGGCCGGAGTGAGTTTTTATTTTATGTTTTCAAATTTTTAAAATTTAAATCTAATTTCAGTTTTAAGTTTTAGTTTTTTCTTTTTAGTCAAATCACTCTCTTTACCTCACCTCATTATGAATTCATCTAATATGAAAAAAATATTAACAAATAAAAATAATTAAAAATGACAATAAAACAATTAAGTTTGAAAAAAATGCTTAAAAAATTAAAATAAATAATATAAATTTTGACAACAAAAATAAATATTATAAAACTATAAAAATAATAAAAATGGTAATCATAAGTAATAGGACCAACTACGATAACAACAATAATAATAAAAATAATTATAATGCTTATATAATTTGTGTTCAATTCCTATTGAGCAAAAATTACACATGAATAAATAGTAAAAATATTAAAAATATCGTATGATTTCATTAACTACAAAAAGAAGAAAAGTCCATAGGTTTTAAACATTCTAAAATGGCATAATAGTTAGAGTTTACTATAATAATTATGATGTTATATTAGTTGCATTCCATAATCGTTGAGCCAATCAATATCGAAAAATTGTCATTCGACGAATATCTGTTGTAGTCACTAGTGGTGGCACATATGTCGTATTGTTCCTATCCAAATCTTTAACTTCTAATTCAACATTTTCTTCAACATATTGTCTCAATAAGTTATCATTTTGCATTTCCATTTTAATAAAATTATGAATAACACAACATGCAAATGGTATATATTTTTGCCTTTTCAAGACATATGGCAACATTTCTTTGAGAAGAGGAAAACGTGCTTTTAAAACGCAAAAACATCTTTCAATCACATTACATAACGAAGAATGCATGTGATTGAATAACTTTTTTGGATTTTGTGGTGCTCTTTGGCCTCTATAATCCAGCAAGTGATATTGTTATCCGCGATATGGTGAAAGAAAGCCAGACATATTGGTGTATCCAGAGTCCACCAGAAAATATTTACCTTCAGGGGAAATAAGAAAATGATTATTTGGATTCTAAATAATTTCTAAAAATATTCTTGAGTCATTTGTTATATCCTCCCAACCAACCATCACAAATGTAAACTTCATATTGAAAGAGCAACAACACATCACATTGATGGTTGGTTCAAGTTTTCTTCCATAGTACGGAACTTGTTCATCTTTTGGAATGCATGCTGAAATATGGGTACCATCAAGAGCTCCTACACAATTCTTTACCAAAATAAAAAATTTGATAAGATATAAAAAAAATAAAACAATACTCATATATAAAGAGTATATTTATAGGTATATTGAAATATAATTTAGCATAATTACCTTAAAAAAGGATAATATCTTGAATTGAATTGTATCTTTAGAGCAACTGCAAAAAAAGGAAGAGCAATGAAATCTTTGGAAAGAGAGCAAATTGCTTTGAGGACTCTCTTGAAATGCCTATGAATAATGTCCAATGAAAGTATTTCATAGAATGAAAATTGAAGCACAAACATTCTTTACCAAAATAAAAATTTTGATAAGATATAAAAAATGAAAAAAAACAAAAACAAAGACTTATATATAAACATAGTAGATTTATAGGTATATTGAAATATAATTTAGCATAATTATCTTAAAAAAAGGATAATATCTTGGACTAAATTGTATCTTTAGAGCAACTTCATCAAAAGAACGAGGAACAATGAAATCCTTGGAAAGAGAGCAAATGACTTTTAAGACTCTCTTGAAATGTCGATGAATAATGTCCAATAAAAGTACTTGATGGAATGAAAATTGTAGCACAAACATCATAACCAACCAATAATTACAAAACAAGAACGTTAAATGAACCAATAATATTCCTAACTGCTGCATGATAAGCAATTTCACAATTTGCTGGAAAATGTAAGAAAGGTGAATGAACCCATAATTACCAGAACTTATATTATTATCTCATGAATCATTTTACATCAATAGAATTAGAAACCAAAACTTATTGGTGAATAGCCAAAGAAGAGGAGAGATGGAAGAAGGAGATAAAATACATTCACAAAAGCAAGAGAGTCAATAGCTGAAAAGCCACCAACAGGAGAGGAATGGTGAAGGGGCAGAGATGGATGGTGAAGGACACGAGAAAGAAAAGTGAAGGAGCACGAGAAAGAAACGTAATTTTAAGATGAAAACTGAAACAAAAATCACAAAACTTATTTTTATGATTTTGTGCCTTAGAAGAAAACTGTTTTATTGAATCCCATTTTCCTCAAACACGTTTCGTTGTTAAATTTAACATTTAAAATAAAAAACAGGAAACTTATAGTCTGAACGGGGTCTTAATTTTATTATTGTTTAGATTTAAAAATATAAAATTAATTTTTAATGATAAAATTATTTAAAATGGTATTGCAAAAGTAATTTTGGAGTCTTCTTATTTTTTCTTTATAGTATCACGCTCACCATCATCATGATATCATCATTCTTAATATTTATTTGCTTAGGACTTTTAAAAAGTAATTTTGAAGCCATGCTATAATTTAAAAAAATCATATCAAATTGGAAGATGATAGATAAAATAAATATATTAAACCCTAGTAATATTTTTCAAATATTGACTACGCAAGCAAAGAATAATAAAGGTTACTATATAAAAAAAAAAGTAACAAATCGAAGGGGCATGCTTTATGTAATTAAGGGTAATAAACATATCTTACAAAAGAAAAAGAAAGGAGATGATGAGGTGAGGTATATAGCATTAGAGAAATAAAAAAAATAGAGACAAGTAAGAAAATAGAAAAATGATAGGATTTAAAAATATGAAAGATAATAAATGTAATTTTTAAAATTAGTCAAAGATATTTGTCTACAAAATATTTCTAAACAATTTCTTCGTACCATGAAAAAGATTTTTTTTTCCTGAAGCTCAAAAATCTTGCTCGAAGATTGTTTGAATCACTTGGTGATCATAACCATGGACGCACAGTACTGGTCCTTGCATCTCCATTTCATCCACCTTTCCACTTTGTTTGGCCACCAAAAAACAATAGATCACAATCCTGGATCCACAATATATTCAGCTGGAGAAGAAACGACCTTTTGTTAAAAGTGCTTGAATTGGGGTATGTACAATATAACTTGCACCGTTGGATGGTTATTAATCAACTTGAATTTCCTGTGACTTTGTTTTGCAGGATGCAGATGTAATGTGGCTTACAAATCTGCTTCCACGTTTCAATCCCGAAATGAACTAACAATTTCATGTAATTTCTCAAGTGATAGACAAAGCAATGCCAATGGCCAAAAAAAAAAAGAAAAAAAGACAAAGCAATGCCATAGCGTATGTATGAAGGTTCTGTATACATAATCTCATGCCGAAGAGTCCCTGTGCGCGAATGGCTTCCGCGTTAAGTTTGTAGATACAACTTATTTTGGTGGATATCGTCGGCTAAGGTTTATAACTTTATATCATGTATGTTACCGCAAAGTCTATGCTCAAATGGACATTAGTCTCACACTTAAATAGTATAGAGATACCTTATACTTTTACTAATACAACAACAAAAGTATTTTTTCACTAGGTAGGATCGGCTACATGGATCAAACGCCATTGTGCTCTGTCAAAGACCATACTTTTAGATAGATCATTTATTTCAAGATCTTTTTTTATGATATCTCTCAGTATTTTTAGTGGCCTACCTTTGCTTCTATTTAAAGAATTATTCTTCATTTGATCAATTCTTTTCACCAGGGCTTCTAATGGTCTCCTCACTTGACCAAACCATTTTAAGTGAGACTCTGTTATCTTTTCATTAATAGGTGCTACTCCAACTTTCTCTCGAATGCACTCATTCCTAATTCTATCTTTTCTTATGTGTCAACTCATCCAGCGCAACATTCTCATCTCTGCAACCCTTAACTTATGCTCATGTTGACATTTGACGGTCCAACACTCAGTACCATACAGTACAGCATTGCTGGTCTTATAGCTATTCTATAAAATTTTCTCTTTAGCTTGAGAGGTATCTTACAGTCACAAATAACGCCCGAAGCATTTCTCTATTTTATCCACCCAACTTGGATCATATGAGTTACATCCCCTGCAATCTCTCCATCATTTTGTATAATAGATCTAAGATACCTAAACCATTCAACTTGTGGAATAATATGATCACCAATTTTCACCTCCAAGTCAGAGCTAGATCGCCTTTTGTTGAACTTGCATTTCATATATTTTATTTTACTCCTACTTAGTCGAAACTCATGTGATTCTAAAGCTTCTCTCCATAACTCTAGTTTATCATTTATTCCTTATTTTGTCTGTTCCACTCGGACTATGTCATTTGCAAAGATCATGCATCGAGGCACTGGATCTTGGATGTGACCACTAAGTATGTCCAAAACCAAGATAAAAAGGTATGGGCCCAAAGTTGACCCTTGGTGTAATCCTACAATTACCGAAAAATCTTGTGTGACCCCACCATCTATTTACACGCACGTTGTAACCCCATCATACATATCATTGATAGCCCAAATATAAGCAACACGAACTCCTTTCTTTTCTAGTGCTTTCTAGATGACTTCTCTTGGCACCCTATCATAAGACTTTTCCATATCAATGAACACTATGTGAAGGTCTTTCTGTTTCCTTCGGTACCTTTCTATCAAACCTCGCATAAGGAATATTGCCTCTATGGTTAAATGTCCTGGCATGAAACCAAATTAATTCTCTGAAATGTAAGTCTCTTGTCTTAATCTCTGTTTGATTACTCTTTCCCAAAGTTTCATAATGTGGCTCATGAGCTTTATCCCTCTATAATTAGCACAATTTTGTATATATCCTTTGTTCTTGTAAATAGGGACCAAAGTGCTTCTTCTCCACGCATCCAGCATTCTTTTAGACCTCAAAATCTCATTACACAACTTAGTTAGCCAAGTTATGTCTTTCTCCCCTAAACACTTCCAAACCTCAATGGGAATATCATCAGGTCCAACCGTTCTCCCATTGTCTATTCTCTTTAGTGCTTCACTTACCTCAAATTCCTGAATTCTACGATAAAAGGTTAAATTTTGGTCTTCCTTTAAGACCTCAGAGCTTCCACTTATTCTATGTTCTTCATTTAATTACTTGTGAAAATAACTTTTCCATCTTTCCTTGATCTCCTGTTGTGTAACTAGAACTCTGCCCTCTTCTTTCTTTATGCACTTCACTTGATCTAAGTCTCTTGTCTTCTTTTCTCTACCTTTAGCAAGCCTATAAATGTATTTTTCCTCATTTTTAGTACCTAAAGATTGGTAAAGCCCCTCAAAAGCCTTAGATTTCGCCTCACTGACTATCTTCCTAGTTTCTTTCTTTGCTACATTGTATTTTTCCCGATTCTCTTCATTATTACATAGGTGTAATGCCTTAAAGCACTCTCTTTTCATTTTAACCTTATCTTGAATATTTGTTTCCCACCACCACGATTCTTTATCTTTAAGTCCAAAGCCTCTTGATTCTCCTAGAACTACTTTTGCTACCTTCCGAATCCCCTTAGCCATATCTTCTCACATATCATTGGCATTTCCCTGTGACTCCCAAATTTCTTCCTCTAAAAGATTTTTCTTAAATACTATTTGTTTTTCTTCATTTAACTGCCACCATTTGATCCTTGGATTTTTATCTTGACGACTTCTTCTAGCCCTTCCCTTAACTCTTACATCCAAAACCAACAACCAATGTTGGATGGTCAAGCTCTCCCTAAGTATAACATTACAATTCTTACAAAACTTTTTGTCATTCTTCTTTTCCAGAAAGTAATCGATTTATGATCAAGAAACCCCACTTTTGTACGTGATAAGATGTTCTTCCCTCTTTTTAAAACAAGTGTTTGTTATCGTAAAATTAAAAGTCATCGAAAAATCTAAAATAGCTTAACCGTCCTCATTAGATTCTCCTAGACCAAAACCGCCATGAAACCCCCTATACTTCCCCGATTCCCTCTCAACGTGTCCATTTAGATTCCCTTTCAGGAATATCTTTTCTCGAAGTGGTTTTTCCTAGATAAAACCTTCTAAATCCTCCCAAAATCTTGCTTTTTATTGTCATTTTAACCTTACTTGTGGTACGTACGCACTAATGACATTATAAGTGTCTTGCCCAACTATAAATTTTAAAGCTATGATCCTATATCCAACCCTTCTAACATCCACCACATTATTCTTCCAATTCTTATCCACTATAATGTCTACTCCGTTCCTTGCTCTAACTTTGCCAGTGTACCATAGTTTAAAGCCCGAAGTATCTAATTCTCTTGCCTTTTCTCCAACCCATTTAGTTTCCTGAACACACATAAAATTAATTATCCTCCTAATCACAGTGTCAACTATTTCCATAGACTTGCCTGTAAGTGTACCTGTATTCCAAGTACCAAAGTGAATCTTACTCTCATGGACTAACTTTTTTACCCACACTCGTCCATGAAAATGTGAGAACTCTTGTTTATTTAACACTACACCAGGCCTCAATGCAGCGGCTCTTGCCTGGGCACGGTACTCGAGCCATACAGCACATTACTTATGGGTAACGACATAACATTAGCACAATCAAATTGTTTGTCCATGTCATAAAAGATTTGACAAAATTTTACGCTGGCTGTTAACTTAGCGCATATATGACTATGAATATTAGGAAGAAAACATAGTTGAATTGAGTGAATGTTCCATACCTTTGTGAGTTTTTAGCTTTTCCAAGTTTAATATTTACACTTGGTTTATTTTCTTTAATAAGTGATGTCAATTATGAATTTATTTTCTAGAACTTGCATTGAATCAATTTGAGATTACATTGGTCTGTATGTTGCATGAAAATGATATAGGCATTTTTCTTGACTTAGCTGCTTTGGCCAAATAAACCTATATTGCATTTATCATATTGTTAACCCCCTCTGAGCCTACCTACCCATTCTTTGTTCTAAACTCATTATAAGTCTTGAGTGAAAAACCATGTTTTACCTCACTCTAGGAAATAGGAGAACACTGATTTTCCTATTGGATGAACTCTTTTGCTTGCAATGATTTAAGTGTGGAGGAATTAGTGTGCTGATACGAAATGTTTGGTATAAAAAAACAAAAATAATAGAAAAATAAAACAAAGCCAAAAGGTTGTAAAAGAAAACCAAAAGGTTGTAAAAGAAAAGAATAGAAAAAGGAATAAATGTGTAAAGACAATGAACATTTTATGGTTTTGGGTAAAATTTTATGCTCTCTACTTGAGTTACTCCTCAATGCTCTTTTATTCTCTTTAGTTTTAACCTGCTATTATCCATATTGTTCCCTTCCTTCACCTTATAGTCTCATTACAACCTTTTTGAAAGATCTCTTAATTTTTGCAATTTATTTTATCTAAGTAGTGGAGAATTGATGTATATGCAAGCCTATGATAAAATACTTTCATAATTTGACTGAGTTGAGTGCAAACAGTTAACCTAAACACCTTGTGTGATTTGAGTGTCACCTGTGAAGAATTTTACTCAATTTGATCATGCATATTTCTGATTAAAGCATAATTATGCTATACTTTATTCTCAATTGGTTTTATTCAACTATTCTTTGTTAAACATACTTGAGTTATTAATTATGGTTTATATTTAATACAATGCATGTATTTTAAAATTAGCTGAATTGATTAAATAAAGTATTACATGTTTGTGGGTATCATCCTGGTAAACCCTCACAAGACTATAACTCGCCTACTAGGGACACCTATGGGTTCAAAAACTTGTGGCACATGCTAAGTGCCATCATGTTTTCCTACAAAAGTGGATTAGATTAGGTATAATCAGTTTTTATGTTTTTAGTTTAATATTATGACGTTTCTTGTTTTTCTTTAGTTTTGTTCTTATATGTTTTGCTCAAGAGTGCAAAAACTTAAGTTTGAGAGAATTTGATCAATCAAATTAAGACACTTATGTTAGCTTTGTACTAAGCTTTATTATATATTTATTGTGCCAAATATTAGTATTTTAGCTAAGTTTAATGTTGTTAGGCCTCATTGGGCTTTAAAGCAAATTGTGAATAATTCATGGATTTTGATACATTTTGACATTTCCTCCTTGGTTATGTCATAACTTGGGATTCGGTGATCTATTTGAGGTGATCTTGGTGTCTTTAGAAAGCTAAGACAAGGCTCTACAAGTTTCATGAAGAACTCAAGAGCTAGATCAGACTTCTAAGGGTCCAAAATAGCCCTGTAATTCAGAGTGGGTTTGTTGTCACTGAAATCTGAGCAGTATGCACATATTTGACCATATCATGGGCTATAGGCCTCCTTTTGAGCTAAAATTTGGTCATTGGAAAGATAAGACTCATATCTCCAACTTCATTAAAGACCATTTAGTCAATGAATGTCGTTTTAGGCATGATTATGAAATTATAAGTTGGTTTGAATTTGAAAACACGTTCTGCCAACCTGACTTAAGGTAGGTGCAGTGTTTTTAGAATATCTGGAGTTGCAAAAGTCCAAATGACATAAAACCAACGCCAAAAGTTCAAAGAGACAATTGTCTACAACTGTCGTGAAGACCTCCAAGCCAAAATACATCGTTTGGGGCATGAAAATCAAGCCGGAAGTTGGAGTAGAGTAGACTAGAAGCCACCAACCATACACCAACCCACCAACCATGCATCAAGCTACCATATTTGACAATTTTCATATTTTTACAGCATTCATATTATTTTCAATTGCAAATTGGTTTCTAGGATTATACTAATCCTAGAAGAGATTGGCTCTTTTTATACTAATCCTAGAAGTCAATTTGCAATTGAAAATAATATGAATGCAAGCTGTAAAAACATAAAAATTGTCAAATATGGTAGCTTAATGCATGGTTGATGGGTTAGTGCATGGTTTGTGGGTTGGTGTATGGTTGGTGGCTTTTAGTCAGCAACTCTACTCCGACTTCCAGCATGATTTTCATGCCCTAAACGATGTATTTTGACTTGGAGGTCTTCATGACAGTTGTAGGCAATTGTCTCCTTGAACTTTTGGCGTTGTTTTCAAGCCATTTGGACTTTTACAACTTCAGATATTCCAAAAACACTGCACCTACCTCAAGTCAGGTTAGCAGAACGTATTTCCAAATTCAAATCATCTTGTAACTTCATAATCATGCCTAAAACAACATCTATTAACTAAATGATCTTCAGTGAAATTTGAGATATAGGTCTTATCTTTCCAATTGTCGAGTTTCAGCTCAAAAGAAGGCCTATAGCCCACGATATGGTCCAATATGTGCACACTGCTCAAATTCCAATAACAGCATACCCACTCTGAATTGCAGGGCTATTTTGGACCCTTAGAAGTCTGATCTAACTCTTGAGTTCTTCATGAAACTTGTAGAGCATTGCCTTAGCTTTCCAAAGACACCAAGATCACCTCAAATGGATCACCGAGTCCCAAGTTATGGCCTAACCAATGAGGAAATGTCAAAATACATCAAAATCCAAGAATTATTCACAATTTGCATTAAAGCCCAATGAGGCCCAACAACATTAAACTCAGCTAAAATACTAATATTAGGCACAACATCTAATAAAGCCTAGTACAAAGCTAACATAAGTATCTCAAATTGATTGATCAAATTATATATATATATATATATATATATATATATATATCTTGCATGCCAACTATTGTGACTATCTTACAAGCAAAGTTCATGACTTGAGAATTGTTCTTGATAATTGTTAGGGTATAATACCTCGGATATAATGGCTAGCTTTATGGTGGAAAGATCCACTAAGTGCATAAGATAAAATCTACTTACGTCCAGTACACTTGTCAAATTTTTAGAAAGAATTGATTGTCCCTTACCAATGGCGATATATGCATCATCATTAGTTGCAAGTTGCAACCCCAGTCCTAGAGTCCCGCTCAGAGTATAAAGCTACATAACGTGAAAACACCTCGCAGTTTTTTATTTTCTTAATAATATCTTAGGCAGTTTAGCTTAACAGGTTTATTGCTCTTTCAGGCTAACTTGAAATTCCAATGTCTCGGAGAAATTTCAAGCATTGGCATTGCTTTTGGACCATTGTCCTTTTGCATTTTGGTGATAGAAGTGATGAAATCTCTAACCTTGTTAATCTACTATCCAATAGTCTGGACTTGAGGCTGTTGTTAATAGTGAAGAATTCAGAACTAATTGATGATCCTTATTCTTCCAAATTTTCTTCCCTTAAACACGGCTACAAATCAATTAGAAATGAAAACTATTGGCTCAAATCATGAATCATGTGAATCCTTCCTAAGTGGACACTACTTCCTCTAAACAACAAACCTAATTTTCACACCACCTGCCTTGCTTCTTCATGATCAACCATTTTAGTCATAGACAACCTAGATGCTAATAATAACACTCTTAGTCCCAGCTTGATTACCCTTTATGTCTAACCCTTATCATTCAACATGTCTTGTTCCAATGAGGTCAAGGATTCTACTAACACCATGAGGGAAAAAACCTAAGTCCCCAATAATAAGTGTTGAATGATAGTTAACTAATATATAACGGATGGTCAATGTCACGACCGAAAAAAATTGCGACGGAGAACGGCGAAAGGCGAAAGAAAAATAATTTAGAAAACAATGGAGTCTCATTAATCGTTTATTAGGTAGGGAAAATGACTGGCAAAACCTTTTAAAATCGATTTTAAATAAAAAAACGCAAAAAGAGAAAAGCCTGCGAAAACTAAGTAAAGTTCAAAAGTCAATTATGCACAGGAAAATGTGAAAGCTTAATCTCACTGCACCCCTGACGCATCCGTCTTAAGACGATTACCTTAAACTAATTATGCAAACTTTATAATCTAAGTGATATCTATTATACCCCTTTTAACAAGTAGAGAAATTAAACAAGTGCGAACAATTATTCACAGATAATAGAGAAACTAAATTGCAAAAATTTAAAGTTTGGCTTGACTTACACTCCTACGTATCCCCTGGTGCAATGAGAAATTCAAAGCCACGTAATTCTTTCTAGAAAATGATTGTGGGTTGATTGATTTTAATTAAAGAAAGAATTGATTTGATTTAAAAGAGAAATAATTGGATTAAAAAAGAGAATTTAATTAACTCGTCCTAAATAGGATGGAAAGTGGTACTAGACTCGCTGATCCAACCCAAGAAAAATGTTTAGTGGGTACTTGATCCCTGAAGACAACCAAAGCGGTTTATGGCATTAGACCACTTATTAAGAAGGAACTTCTAAATGTGACCTAAATGGAATGAAATGCGGTATGAAACTTACTGATCCACCCCAAAGATGTTGCCTAGTGAAAACTTGATCCCTGAAGACAACTAAACGCAAATGTTATGGCATTGGGTCATTTATTTTATAACGCATTGTTTATAACATAAAGAGAAGCAATTATCAATGGACATTAAAAACTGAAATTTGACAATTAGAAAGCAAAGTAATAACACAAACAACACAAAAGGGGATGAGGTCGATCAGTCGGTCAGAAATCCGAACACCTCAGGGAAGATCCAACCATACCACTGAAATTACAACAAAGAAAACAAAATGGTCGATTAGACCCGATGGGTGTTTGATGGAGACGTAATCAAACAAGAACCAATCGAAACAAGGCAAAGTCATAGGATGGGATCAAATCGAGCATGAGACCAATCGGTTTGGTTGATCAAGAAAAATGGATGTTCTGATCAGTCATGTCCAATCGGTAATTGGGGTGAGAGTGTATGTTGAGCTCGGATCGGTTACGAACCAATCAGTTTAGTAGATGAGGATGGAAAGGATGGTTAGATCGAAAAGTTGAGTTGATAGGGGAAAGCTTTAAGGGTCGGATCAGATAAAAGTGGCACAGCTCGGTTGGACAATGGACAAGGGAGAGTGGTGAAGCGATCGAATCAGATAGAAGTGGCTCGGCTTGGTCAGACGATGGATGATGGAAAGTATTTAAGGTGTTGGGTCGGCTAATGGTCAGATCGGTATAGTGATAAGGAAATGTTTAAGGAGCTTAGCTCGGGTAAGGTCGGCTCAGTATGGTGATGGGGAAGTGTTTAGGGATCTCGACTCGGTCTAGTAGCTGCTGAGGAGAGTGTTTAGGTAGCCCAGTCGGCTAATGGTCTTGGGTTGTGGGGTCGGTCGGCTAAAGGTCCAGGGACTATATGATCAGTCGAAAAATGGTCTAGGAGGTGGTGGTCGGTTAGATACGAGCGCAAACTCTATTTTTTTGATTTTTTTTGTAGATTTAGGACATGATTTGATGGATTTTGGGATGAGTATTAGTGTGCTGTTTAGAGGCAAAGTAAGGGATTTTGGTAGGGGTTTTGGTGGTTAATGGGTATCCTTGGGTGATGATTTATGTGGGGCTTTGGTGGGGCTCTGTTTTGGATGTGAAGGTGCAAGAAATGGTGAGTAAAATGGTTGAGTGATGATGAAGATGCTGTTTTGGAGATTATGAAGGTTGTATATAAGTTTAGGTGTAGGTTTTATGATGAATGGATGAGAAAAATGGACAAAACTAGACAAAACAAAACTCACCACCATATCACATATATATCAATGAACATCAAAAATTAAAGACATGGTGGATTGAAGAGCTTACCTTTGGAGCGTAAGATAGGAAGTGGCACCTCTTCCTCTCCATCCTCTTTTTCTTTTCCTTTCTCTCTCGAGTGGAGCTTTCTCCCAAGAAACAGAAATTGAATCCCCCCTCTACTCTGCATTTTTTCCCGTCCCCTTTTCTCTACTCTCCCTCCCCTTTTATACGTGAAGAAGAGACCAAAAGGAAACCACTTACAAAGAATGTTTGTGTGTTGAGTGTGTGCGGTGCAACCGGTGTGGGGGAATATGATGTGTGTGCGGTGCAGAGGGTGGCCGTTGTGTGTGCGCAGTGGGGGCAGTGTCTACGTGTGTGCAGTGAGTGTCGGTGTGCAAAGTGTGTGCGTGTGCATAATATGTGCGGGCTTGGTGCAAAAGGAGGAAATGGGCTGTGTGAATTCGATTAAAAGAAGGTGGGCTGAGCCTAATAAGTCAATGAATGGGTTGAAAAAATGAGGTGAGTGGGTTTGGAAATTTTTTTATTTTTTACTTTATTTATTACTAATTAATTTTTTTATTCATTTATTTTTTATTTTATTTATCTTAATGACTCGGACAAAATTGGGTGCTGACAGTCAGTTAAGCCTGTGTCATAACTTCAATATATTTCCAGCTCAAACCAATGAAAAAACCAAGCAGGAAAAATACCATAGACATAAAAAAAGTAAGAGAAATGCATCTCTGCAATATTTCTTGACAAGTTTTTGCAGACCATCAACATTCAACAGCAACTAACAGCATTCCACAGTAAAAGAATATACTCCAAACAAATGCAAACTTTAATACACTCAGATTATTTCAAATTTTCATTACATTCCAGATTGCAGCTGAAATGAAACAGGTTACCTTCTCTCATTTTGAAAACATTTTACTCGTGAGTCCAGTACCAAGAAATATTTGACTATCCAATGAGGAAGAATTCACTCTTAAAAACATAAATTATCCTAGTATGTAACTCTTACTTCATTTTCTCATCTGCCAAGTAACGTCTACATGACTGGTAAATTACACAACATAAAAGAATTCTAAATTGATGCAAGAGGAAGAAAGAAAAAAAAAGAGATTGACGCAAGATTTCAGAGAACCAAGGGAAGAACAAAATTTTGACGTTCAGATGAGCAAACTACATCATATTATATGAAACATAAGTTGAACAGTGCACTGAGTCCAAGGAACACATTTTATTTAACAGAACTTACATGCAGAAAAGGCCTCTCACAGTAAAATGTGAAGAATCCTACAGAATATAGGGGATCATGTGGTCAATTCAGAGTGTCTCCTTCAGGGAGATCCCAGTTATCATCATCCTCTTCCTTCTTGGTTGTTGGGACGTCCTGCTTGTTCAGCACTGGAGTCCTTAACTGGGGGCGCCTGAAAATGATATAAGGCAGGCAAGTATCAAATTATAATTGTTAAGGGAAATATCTAACCAGAAGAACATGCCCCCTCTCCCATCCCCTGACACATAACGAAAATTTTGTGAGGTACCCAGTAGAAATTTCATTCCAAGGGAAATAGCAGAAGAAATTTACAACATCAGCTCAACGCCCCAACCACAGAAAACACTAGACAGGACAAAGCTTCGTAGCAACATTGAAAAAGAACAACGTAACACCATTCACCCAAACATATCTCTGGCTCTCTAGTTTATGAATAGATTTTGACACTTGAGAAAAAGAATAGTTACTGAATTTCAAAAAGAGCATCTGCCATGGATATGGTGGGAATTGGGGAACTTTCATACTATGATCCCATTATATCCTAGATTACCCAACTACTGGCCATTGCAGTCATCACTACCATCTTAGCTATACTCCCCTTACAAAAATTTGCACTTTGTGTTCTTGTATATACCACAAAACTGTCCATTGCCATCCCATAGTCAAAACCACTAAGCAATAACACAAATCTCACATAAAATGTCCACCCTCCCATTAGAATCATTCTCCTAATCAAAACCAAAAGCAAGAAATGATTTTTCTACACCATACCAATGATGGGTCAATTTTCAATTTTCAACGAAACATCTAAAGAAAAAGAAATTGAAGTGAACACACACAAAAAAGAAAAGAAAAAAAAAAGAACCTTCTGCGGTTACGCTTGGCAGCCTCACGGTTCTTGCGCTTCTTCTCATCGTGCTTGTTCTCAAAGAACCTTCTCCTCTTACACTCTTGAATGACACCAGCCCTCATCACCTCTCTGCGGAACCTGTTGAGCAGCCTCTCCTCAGGCTCGTTGTCTTCCACCACCACCTGCACATTGTACCCCGATCTGAAGAACAGGGTGTTCGTATAAGCAAGTGACGGGCATATCACAGATGATAACTCTCCTGATAAACAAGAAGAAGCAGCAGCAGAAGCAGAAGCAGAAGCAGAAGAGTGATCATCTTGGGCTACCAGTGGCACCAAATTGTCTGAGAATTTGTGGGTCTGAGAAGGATGGGGAGTGGAGGAAGTAGGGAGATTGAATTGTTGTGGTGGTGGTGTCTTGGGTGGTGGTTTTGTGGGTAAGAGAAAAGAGAGGAAGTTGTAGAGCGAAGATGTGGCAGCCATTGGTGATGTCAGTGGGAAGATTATCACAAAGAATCAATCAAGTTACAAGTCAAGTAGGCACTACTAGCAATGCCACTGTGATAGTGGCAACTTGGGCTTGTAATTGCCTAACAAATAAGAACTCTCATTAGCCCATTTCTTATCCTGTAACCATTCATTTGGGCCTTTTACATAACAAGATGATAGTGTGTACTTGTTTCGATATTTTTATAAATTTTTACACTCGAGTATAGAAAATGACTTTTTTATGTATGATTCTTATTTGAATGTTTTTTAGTAAAAATTTTAATGTTTTACATTTTAAAAAGAAAAAAACCTACGGTTGGATAATACTCAATGTGGTCTTCTCGTCATCGTATTGGGGAAAATAGGTAAACTAACTATTGGTTATGGGTACATCCAAATGGATGTTCAGCCAAAGAAGTTCTTATAGGATGTTGAAGCTATCAAAAGTAATTCTTTTCAGATTTAGCAAATTAATTGATTAGCCTAGCGTATTAATTGATTATTAGAACCCTTTTATACTTGGTAGCGCCTGCCCTTTGGGATCATAATTATGGCGCTGACTTCTTGACTAGTAGTCCAAGACCAATTTATCCATACTATCATTTTTCATTAAAAAAGAAAAGGCCATACTCATATCCTTAGGTAGCAAATTATTTTATTAGCCTAGCCTATTAATTGATTATTATAATTCTTTTTTTAATTTTTTTTGTTACATTAAATTTTAATAAAAATATATTATTTTAATATTATTAGTCAAGCTATTAATGACATATTTGATATCTCAAAAAAATGAATAAATATCTACTTAAAGAATTACTTTTAAAGTACTCACTCTTAAACTTTTTTCATACGGAGACTATTTATCCATAATCCTCCGACTTTTTTCCTGGAGATGGATAACCACTAATGTAAAATTATTATCTAAAAGAGATTTCAACTTATACACTTAAAAAGCCTAGAATTTTATTCAAAACCTATACTTAACCTTATTATCACCTTTTTTATACTTAGTAATTGATTACAAGGGAGGCTCAACGTGTACAGAAGCTTAAAGTTAAATATCAAAATGAAGCTTTTATTTTAACTGAAATTTTAAAAAGATTATAAAAATTTTATTCTTCTAACTTTTTTATATGCAAAACTCTTAATTAAACTTTTATAGCCAAACTCTTTTAATATATCTTTTTAATTGAAAAATATTTCTTGCACACTTTTTTTTTATATTATTTCTACACTTAGTTAATAATGAGTAAATTTTTTATTAATATAGTATATCGTTTGGTTAATAGACTTTCATAATTAATTACTTATAGACTTGGTTAATGATGAATAAATTTTTAGTTAATTCAGTATATTATTTGGTTAATAGATTACTGCTTGTAAATGATTGGTTATCAAAACGTATTAACCAAATAATATACTATATTAATTAAGAATGTGTTCATCATTAACTAGTGTAAAAGTAGTGTAACTATTTTGATGTGTAAATATCGATACTCTTTTCAATTAATAATATTGACATTTATTTAATCTTTCTTAATATATTGTTGGTCTTAAATAAAATTTTATTAGTTTTAATTTTGAAAAATTTATTTCTCTTATAATAACACTTACTGAAATTAATAACATTATTCTAAAAGTAATTAAGTATTTGAAAAGGAATTAGGTCTTTTTATATGGTTAAATATGTCAATTGAATTGTTCTTTCATTTATATATATATATATATATATATATGTAAAATAGCTCTAAAAATAAATATAAAACATATATATTAGAATAGTTATTTAACTTTAATGAACATTTAAGGTTAAGTCAATATTTTTTTAAATTATATCGTCTATGAACTTCAATTTTTTTTTTGTTAAATAGAAGTAATAACCAAATAAAAGCTGTATTTGTGCAAAGTAAGAAAAAATAGAGCTTTATTGAACATTTAATTAAGAAGGTAAGAGAATGTGTAAGAATATTATTAATTTTATTAATTTTTTCATATTTTAATATAAATTTTAAAATTGAAAAAAATAATTAAAAATTAATAAGTATATGAGAAATTAAAAAATAAAAATTTATTAAGATTTAAGTAAAAAATAAAAAAATACATAAATATTTTTTAATTATATTAAATTATATATATCTTTAATTGAATTATATTTAATATATTATTATAAAATTAAGAGGCTTTTTTATATCAACATACTTAAAAAAAATTATTTATTATTTTACCACACTTTAAAAATTATGTATCAAAATATTTTTTTTTTTTTCATGTTGAGAAGTCGGTTTGGCTCAAACCGACTTTTTAACATGTTATTTTTTTAAATTTAAAACCTGTTGAGAAGTTAATTTGGGGAAACCGACTTTTCAACATGATGTTAAAAAAAATTTGAATTTCAATGTTGAGAAGTCCATTTCTCTCAAACTAACTTCTCAATAGGTTTTTGTTTTTAAAAAAAAGCATGTTAGGAAGTCGGTTTGAGCCAAATCAACTTTCTAATATAAAAAAAAATATATTTTAATATATAATTTTTCAAATGTAATAAAATGGTATATAATTTTTTTAAAATATATTTATATAAAAAAGCCAAATTACGACGCTTACAAATAATGAAATAGTTAAGGTAACTTTAGCTTGCCCTGATTGATTGATTGATCGAAACAATTTTCTAATTGATTCGACAAATCCTTTTGATACTTTGCATTCTCTGTTCAAAATTTCTTCTCGCTTAAAAAGTCTTGTTTGGTAGTAGTCATCAATCTCTAGATAGCCGGCTCTTAATGAAAACATAATCATGTTACTGTTGCTTTTCACTAATAAGTTATTCATATTATTATTGGGACTTATTATGATATTTTGATGAGTTTAATATTTAGAATAAATTATTAATTATTTATTGATTGTTAGTTTTATAATAGATATTAAAGAGTCTATTAAATATAAATAATAACTAATGAATGTTAGATAATTTACTTTGAGTATCAGTATCTAAAAAAAATAATATTAAAGTAATGCTCATTATCATTTTTTTGTTAAAAAAGAAAAGTAAAAAAGCCCAATACTCGTATCCTTTCTTTGTACTTTATAAAGTATCTCAGGGCTAATCTTTTTTCAAAACCATTTTAAGGGCAAAAATACTTGTTTCAAAGATAAAACATTTTGAGTTTTGAGGTCTTTTAATTTAACTTCCTTTGTTTATCTAAGCCTATGGATCAATGATCTTTACTTTCTTGTTGCATCCTTTAGGCTTTGTTTGGTACAATGGATATAAATGAAAAGAAAGGAATACAGTAGAAATGAAAAGAAAAGGAAAGAAGGGAAAAGTAGATAAGTTATTATTTACTTTGTTTGGTATAATTCAATGGAAAAGAAGAGATGTTTCCCTTCCTTTATTTAGTTTTGTAAAGGAAAAGAATAGAAATAATATGTAAATATATTTCAAATTACTTTCATATAATAAAATTGATTTACATGAAGAACTTTTCTTATTGCAACCGTTCCTAAAGGGGGTTAATAACAAGCTTGGTAACCGAATTAAAAAAATAATTTTGAAATGAGTCGCCACTAATTTTATTTAGTGTGTTAATTGATTTTAATTTAAGAAAATATTATTTTATCTAATTGATTAAAAGAAGATGGTTAAGTTAATTTTAAAATAATTATTTGATTTAAATAAACGATTTAATTTGTTAACATGTTTTAAGTTGAACATAGTACTAGATCATGGAGTCATCCCAAGGAAAACTAACTATAGGATACTTAACTCCTCGAGACCATTAGATGCTTAATTTATTTAATTTTTAAAAGAAAATTTTAATTTTTTCAATTTATAAAAGAGATGTTAAATTTATTTTATTTTTAAAAAATAATATTTAATTCATTTTCTTCTCAAATAACAAAAGAACGAATATGACAAACCAGACTTAAACATTTACAATAAAAAGAAAAAAATATTTTTGCAATTTACGTAATGACATTAGGAAAAGTGTAGAGCATGTCAATAAAAAAAATTAAAAAGTATTTAAATCAAAATATTAATAATTTAAAGAAATAAAACTTCACTTGAAGTTAAAATCAACCATTAACAATTGTCTAATAACCAATTCCAATATACAGAAATGGAAAATGAAAAGGGAGATACACGCAATAACTAGGCAAGATCAATGTATCACGCATAAGTTGATCATCCATTTCACCAAGTTAGCCATATATTGAAATATTTAAAATTAATGCTCCTTTTCATTCCAAATCATCCATGAACATATATTACAACCAGTAAAAACTGTAAGCAATCTGTTGTGACAAAATTTACAAGGTCATACAGGAGCAAACTACTTAACAAAATCATCTAAGCCTGGGTCATTATTGCAGCTTTCTTATCTCCTATCTCCTTCCAAAAAAATGTTACTTACAAAAAAGAAAGCTTTAGCAATATAGAAATAACCTTGACAATACTAAAATTTCATCCAATTTCCATCCAGCAAAATACTAGTACATTACTAGCATTAAAGTCAAGGCATTATATGCCAATAAGATATGTTTTAGATACCTAACAGTGAGTGAATGCTTCATATGCAAAAAAGATATTTTTCACATACCAAGTAAAGTCAAGGCAACTCCATCAATCGGTACAAAAGCTCTTGACGCTTGTGAGGTCGACAACCAAAAAATGCTCTTATGTTAGCTTGATTCTTGATTAGAATAAGAAAAGCATCAAGTTGAAGATATTCTGGTACTCCTATGTTGCATATTTCATCAAAAACTTCAGTTTCAGAATAACAACGAAGTCGCCCATTCGCTAGTATTGTAATCCATTTCTCAGCAATGATATTTCTCTCTCTAATTGCCTCAGCAACCTCTTTGATCCCATCACAAATTATTTCACATTGCTTCTTAAGCAATTCAGTCATTTAACCCTTCCTTTTCAACCTTTTAGAAGTGTTTGTTCCATGAGTTTCAGCTCGGGTTGCAGGCTCAGAGTTTAAATCAAATGCAGAAACATTGTCAGCATTCAATTCATAAGTAAACATGAATTGCTCTTCAATAGTATCAACATGATTCAAAGAGTTTTGCTCCCTTTCCCAACGATGATTTTTTTCTTTTGCAGTTTCAGCTGCAAAACCTATTGCCCGATTCTTTGCCCATAATTCATACATCTTATCATAGAAGTTAAAAGGAGTAGACATCCATTTTCTTGCATCAGGTTTTGCCTACAAGTAAAATTATTATTAGTGTAACACTCTACAAATATATCTATAAGAAATATATATGACACAAAGTTTGAACCATATAAGGAATCATACAAACCTCCAAAAATTCTCTCCACACCTCAGGTTCAGCATCCCACATCTTTGGTTCAGGATTCCAAGAGAAACCACTCATGCCTTTGAATAAGTCATAGCAAGCACTAAAATTTGTTTTCAGTGTCTTCATTCGATTCTTCAAGTGATCCTTCTCAAATTTCATTCCAAGTTTTTCATTGCATGCTTGTACTACATTTGCATAAGCAATTGGAGTGAAAACACCATCTGGCCTATTTCCTTTTTGTTGTTCCTCTACAAGTGCATCAAGAAGCATTTTATCCATATGTTCTGTCCACTTCATCACATCTTTCTTAGGTTCAGCATTTTGATTTGTTTTTTACTTCCTTGCCATTTTTCAAAGCTACACACTATAATGTCATCAACACTATCACCATATATGGAATAAACTTTAAATGAACATAAAGTATTATAAATAACATTGTTAATATTAGGCACAACTTAACTGTTATTATAAAAAAACAAGAGTATCAAACAAGATATTAAAAAGAGATAAAGTTCAATATATAACAAAAGAGAAATTGTTGAAATACCAAATATACAAGTCAAGGTACACAACCAAATTTTTTTAAATACAAAATATATACTAGCACTTTTATCTAACTCGTCAAAAACACTAGCTACCTTAACCTATTCCTAATATAATCTTGCCTCATGTTGGCAGCTATATCATTTCTTATAATTGCTCCATGGATAGCTTCTTCATCATTCTCATTACCATTATAATGAGCCTCTATCTCTAGATCATTGTTAAGGAGCTCTCTATCAGCTTCAGCAATTAAATTAAAATCAGGATCTACCCTCATAAGGTAGTTATGCAAAATGAAACATGCCAAAACAATATCTGTTTGAGTTTCAAACCCATAATGTGGTTCAGCTCCAAATGAAATTATAGGAAAACACTTTTTGACAACACCAAATGCTCGCTTAATAGAATTACGCAATGATGCATGTCGTTGATTAAATAGTTCTTCAGGGTTTTCTGGTCCTCGAGTTGAGTACTCTTTTAAATGATAGCGCACACCTCTATATGGTGTAATCAGGCCACTCTTCAACATAAATCTCGCATCAACCAAATAATACTTTCTTGTTTTAATATAAGAATATTCTAAAATCAATTTTACTTATTCAAAATAAATTTAAAATAGAAAAATATATATTTCTATCATAATATCATATTACCTGGGGGTATAATAAGTTTGTCTTCTCTATTAAGAGCATTCTTTAATATCCTTGAATCAGAGGCTGTGCCTTCCCAACCAGGTAAAACATACGTGAATTTTAAATCAAATGAACAAGCTACTAAAACATTTTGTGTGGTGAAGTCCTTTCTCCCTTTATATCTTGGGGCATCAATCTTACACACCTTAGCTCTTATATGAGTGCCATCAATTGCACCAACACAATCCTAACATATATATTTGACAACAGTTGTTTATCAAGCTTAAAAAATGTATACCACCTATGTATTAAGTTTTGTTAGAAAGATAAACTACCTTGAAATATGGGTAAAACCTCCTATTATTGTGTATTTCTGGACTGACTTCATATCCATTTGGTTGTTTAAGAAAATATTCCTCCAATGATATCATTGCTCTCAAGACATCATGAAAATGTCGACTCACAGTTTCTCCTGAACGACAAAAAAAGAAAGAAACTATGTGGTTTTTGACATGGTGAGCTAATATATGTAAGAACTTAGCTACTTGCTCCTCCACTGAAGCATTTTTGTTATCCTTTAGACACCCACTTTCTCTTAATATTTCAACCAATTTGAAAAAAGCAAGTGGTCCCATACAAATAACATCACAACATCTTTGATCATCATTAGTAAGTTCTCTCATTAACTAGATCTGATACCTCTTTCTCTGAAGACTTCTTTCAAAGATAGGCCTATCAACATAATTGCAGAAGTGATAGATTCTTATCAAGTTAATTGCTTGAATGACCTGACAAAGGACTTGAATACATGCCATGCGCCTTCTTTGATCCAAAGTTTGTATCCAAGTTTCTATTGCATTTTCTGACATATTGGTTTCAATATCGTCTTCAAACATATCACTTTCTATTGGACAACTTCTATCCTAATTTTCTTCTTGAGACATCTATATAAATTATTGATTGAAAATTTGAATATCAAAAGCTAGTCAACATGTGAAATAATAACTAGAAGAAGAAAATCCAACACATAAAGATTAAAAGAGAACTTTTTGTGAAAAAAAGTTAAATGGGTTCTATTCTTATGATTTCTTCTTGTTGCAAATAAGCTACTGGGAGAGACCATAAATGATTAAACTACATTAAATAAATTTTACAATGAGCAAAAACATGAATTTTATCATCAATAAACAAATGCTAGTAATGCTAAGAACATATGAGTAGACATTCAGTTTTACAACTCTTTCCTCCTCAAAGAATAGAATAAATAATAAAATACATTGTCAGATTATGTGAACTTGGGTATAGTAGAGAAAAGAATAACATCCATATCTAATTTTATTGTCATGGCCATAACCTCCAACTTTAGTTGCCTAAGTAAATTTGCCAGGCAAAAAGGTTGACATCATTATAGGCATCATGCCTATTATACTGTCCCTCCCACTCAAAATAGAATTTGATAATTTAATTGACATTCTAATGGTCAATATGCATTTGAGATATATTAAGATATTACCCTGCCAGCAATGTCACCTATCATTTTGATGTTAAAATCCTCCAATACACTTTTAAGCCAAGCAAGGTTACTAATTTCATAAGCTATAGGATTAAAAAAAATGAAATCATAATCTCATAATTAATAAGTATAGCAGTGCCATCTCGCTGATGCAATTTATTGGTATTGCACAATTAATCAAGGTCATGTCAATGAAAACTAAACTACTGAAGCTATCTTTGAAAAGATTTAACCAAGTAATAGAAATAAAAATTATATTATTATTATATGAAATCCTTAATATTTTCTGGGATAGCAAATAAGATTTCATTTTTTTTTGTGGTAGCAAATAAAATTTCTAATGATCCATAATTACTACTTGTGCATCATTGTATTGACAAATGAACAATTGTACCACATCAATATGCAGGAGCGCACAACTCTGGCATTAGAAGGTGATATATGCATAAACAAAGAGATAAAGAACTAAGGCACAAGCCATACACTTGGTAACTTTACCTTCTTTTTTGTTTTGAACGGTAGCTACACGCCACTATCAAAACTAGTTTTGCAATTTCTTTCAGTACTTAAATTAGTTTCATGATCATTTCTCATACATTATATCAAGACAAGGATAAAAAAGTGTTGAATAAACAACATGATTGACTTGTCTTCAAGTGAAGTCTATTCCAATAGAACTCCATGATGAATCTAAGCCTGACATTTACAACTAAGTAAGGGAGACTTTAAACTAGCTTTAACAAACTATCCAAGAAATATTAGTAATAACCAGAACCACAGTCTTTTCTATCGTGAAGCTACAGGTCTTTGTTTCACTGTTCATGAGCATCTAAAAAGAAGAATGTGCCAAACATATGCAGGGGAAAAGCCGTACCTGGTGAAGGATGAAGACACACTTCCCAGACCCACGCACCACACCCACGAGTCACTGGAACAGAGCTTCAAAGATGCACCACCAGTTCAGAGCTATTGCTAGGGCTCCTTCATCGAAGAGAAGCTGGAGGGAAAATATTGGGAAAGTTCTTTTCTTTCCCTCTCAATCCGCGGGATAAGAGGCGGATGAAAAATACGTGGGACCCATAGAAAACTAACCCCTTCAAATGTCTTCCTTTCTATTATTAAACTGATATCAAACAAGGGATATGACCAATCCTTAACCCCATTTCCTTTCCTTTCTTCTTTAAAATGTGTACCAAACAGAGCGTTAGAATGAATTTGCTGAAATGACAGTTACTGAATCGGACAATCCAAAATATTTATCATTAAAGCTAATTATGTATTAAAGGCTTGGGGTTAATAAATAAGCCACTTATTGGCATATTGTTCAATTTTAGAATTTGGAACAAAATTTATATATAATAAATATAGACTTGGAACGTATTAAAAAAATATCACTAAATTATTTTCGTAGAAACAACTTTTTATTTTCTATAGCTAATCGAGTAATAACATGTCTCTGTCTAATGTCTCTTGTCTAGTCCAGCTCTCCCAGTCATACTAATGGACTGAATATATGGATCAGTATTTCTTTTATATCAATGGGCTGCGCTGTGATGAATCTAATATAGGCCCATTTTAAAAAATAAAATAAAGGACCCAAAGAATAAGTTTTTACAAAATGTGTTGTACCGCCAGTAAAAATTTGTGTCATGTGTTAAATTATTTTCTTAATTTTCTATAATGGACTATTATTTTTCATAAAAACTAATATTTAAATAACATACATAATTAGACTAGTTGGGCGCATTTGTATGTTAAATAAATTTGAGTTCTCTAAAGTCTAAGGTGTGATTTTGAAGATAAATTATTTATTATCAATACATATTAACTGTACTTTATTCTTTACAATATGCACTCAATTTTAGAAAATTCAAATCATAGTTTTAAATAAATAAATGACAAATTTAATTTTTTGAATTATGTATATAGGATAAATTACATATTATTCTCATATAGTTCAAGCGATTTTCACATTTAATACACAGTTCTTTTTTCTTTTTTAAATTACCCCTCTAAATATTGATTAAAATTGAAACCGTTATATGAGTGTTAGATGTAACGCGCGGTAAGATTGCTCAGGTGATTCGCACGTGACCCTTTTTTCACCCAAAAATGACCAACAACGGTCACCAAAAGAGGATTAGCGCCATTTCTTCCCTAGAGCTCTCATTTTGTGAAAATCTATGGCTTCTGATCTGTCTAATAGTTCATCGAGTTTGGGGTATGGGCAAAGCAATGAATGCAGCTATTGTATTTCTGGATTAGTAGCTTAATTGAAGATCTCTTGGTCGGAAAAAAAAAAACCAAGAAGAAGGTTCTACAGCTGCCCTAAGGCATGCGAGGTGAGTGAGTAATGCAACTCCTTAATCTAGTGGGTTTCATTTTCTGATGGTTACATATGTAAAATATTGTATCATATATATGTAAGAGAATGTTTAGTAGGAGTGAAATCTTTGAAGGTGCAAGAAACGTAAGAATAAGAAGGGATTGAATTGTGCTTTGACAAACATTTACTAAACTTCGAAAACTAGACTTTTAGCCAAATAAAAAAAATGCAACAGAAAGATTATAACAATAAACTAAAATTATGCAGTAAGTTAAACTTTGTCCTTTAACTCGACTGGCAGGGATATATATAAAAGGGAATTTCAACTTATTAACAATTAAAACATTATGCAAACAAAATTAATCAAATAAAGCAAACTTAAACACTCAAGCTAGGGGAATAAAGAACTCTCATATTAGAAACAAATCAATTAAATGAAAAACATACAAGTAGAAACTAGAAAGACAACCCATGGACCTAACAGGGAGAAAGAAGACCACAAAAGGCCAACTTGAATGGTATACCGTAAAATATTAGAAAAGGCTTATGCACTATGCCTTATGCTTTTGGGTAAAGATGTAATGTGAAGTAAGTATTCCTTACGTAGCCCATAAAAGAATATCTTCGCAGCGTTTTGGACTCCTTGACTTAATTAAAAGCATATTCAGATCACAAAATAATTACAAGACTTTTTAAAAAGTACTTTTCTCTAAACATGGTGGGAGCTTGATCGTCATTACTGGTTTTGATTGGGAGAAGATTCTTGAAGGGCTTGATCTTGCTTGACTGGAGTCTTTCGAATGCATCCTTTCATGTCCTTAGAAGAACTTGCTCGACTGATAAGATTTCCTCACTAAACTCCACTAATGAGATTTAGGCTTCATATATTGTCTTCATAGCAATTGACACTTTCACTTTCTTTCTTAGTTCTCCTTAATCTTTTTGTAAAAGATGCCTTTTTGGGCGGCCTGTCCATATAAAATCAATTAATCAATTGAGCATATCACATGTACATTTGATAAAAAAAAAAAAAAATTAGGACCATCATAAACAACACTATTTGTTATTATCAAAATCTTATTAAAATTGTTCATGACAACCTTGAGACTAAATCTTTTGGGAAGAAAGCAAGTGGGAACGCTGAACAAGAAAAATATGCCTGCTTGATATGATAATTGAGACACAACCATTAAATCCTTATTAGTAAGTCTAAACAAAATTTCAATCATACCCAATTTTCCACCTCTTCTACCCTATAATTTTGACACTTTTTCTATTGAATCATGTTATTTTCACATCACTGTTTCTCTATATCACTTTTTACATCACATTTTTTGCACATGGATTAGTAAATAATAATAATAATAATAATGAGTCCCCCACAATGTGAATCCTACACTAGGATCAATCCCTGTATCAAAGAAGTGATATACTAAAAATATTATGTGCAACAAAGATGACTTATTTATATTTTCTACCTCCCCAAGCACACCATTTTGTATTTGATGCGTATATGATAACACAAAAAAATGTTAATGAGTTGGGCTAAAGCATAATGGGATCAAATTTCAACAATATTATGCTAATAAGTTAGTTGATGGGTTAGACTTTTGCACTGCATGACAAAGGGCTAAGCCCAGAAACACTTATACCCGATTATGGAACCCATATTGGGTCGGATCTTGCAGGTAATGAGTCTATTGGAGTGGGTTAACTGAAAATAGAAGCTACACATGAGTATTTAATCAAGTCCAAAGGTTGGTAAATACTTGGATTCTGCACAATAGCTATCTCCATAAAAATAGAGATAATTGAATACTGAGTACATTGATAAGTTATCCAACTTTGTTGAAGTAAAAGTTTTTGCCCTAAAATGGAGGAAGTGAGCTGATATGGCATGTATTATTACTCTGATTGTTAGGCCATGATCCTATGACAATACAGACTTGAGGAGGAAGACAAAGAGACGTGACAAACAATTTTGGTGGGATAACGGCAAGTTGGAGACACTATGTAAAGGCTTGAAGAAGTGATAGAAATGCATCTCTCTCGATCAACCAAACACAATAATCAATTTATCTTTTTATTTTATTTATGTTCTTTATTGCTTTATTTACAGCTTTGTACTCAATTCATACTCTTTATGTTAATGCAATTTACAGTTATTCCATTTACTTTATGTTTTAGTTTACCTTTGCACTAGATGCTTTCTTTAGTATTTTAGAGACCCAAAGGTAAGGGATAGAGTCTCTTCCTTAATTCATCGCTTGAACGTAAAAATGATTGATGCGATTTAGCTAGCCAAATCAGCTAAATAAGAAAAATTGTTCAATAGTATATGTAAATCATTTAATCACGTAAATATAAAAGATATATATAGAAATATTGGGTGATGGTAAAGGGCTTCCAATTTTATACTCTTAAGCTGTATGAAAAGTTGTGTGTGTGTGTGTGTGTGTGGACTAAAAAGTAAAAACCCTAAACCTATTTTAATTGTTGTTATCAACCATGTCACAAAAAGGGGGAATGTGTGCCGCCCCTTTTTCTTCCAACTAATTAAGATGCAAAAGCAAGAAGGACTCATTAAAGGAGACAGATCTGCACGAAACCATGCGAATTGACCTAGCATGAATTTTTGGCCCTTTGTTAATTTGCATATCAAGAATGGTGTTGGTAGCTTCTCAACTCTCTTGAGATGGTAATATTTCAGATGACTCAAAGCCTTATTTTAACTTACGCGTGTAAATATTTTACTAGGGAAAGGATCATATTATTCCAAAATCCAAACGAAACAAGACACGTCTAAATGCAACACCAGCATCAAAGCAACTTTCTCCTCACACCTGAAAATAAAACGCTCATTTATATATCTTAGCGTGATTCTTTTGTCACTAATTGACTGTCAAACACTGACAATAGAATTGCATATCATTTACCATATCTTGATATTGAAGACTTTTATCTTTTCAATCCTGATCAATCTCTGATAGAGGAAACAGTGAACCCTAGATAGTAGGCTTTAAGTTTATCTATTAACCTTTATTCTGGTAAAAAGATTACACATAGACAACCAAGTGTGTGGAAGAACATGTGAGGTGTACTGCATGAAGAAAAGAGGTTTTTTATGTACTTTAAACTACACAAAAGTATTTTCACTACTTTTTGTGAGCTTTAATTGTGAAGCGAGGACATTAATATTTGTTTGCTCCAATTTTGAAGCACACCATGACGGATTTAGCAGCCCAAAAAGCATTGGTTTAGGTAAATGATCAGTAGTACTCCAAAAAGGATTGTTTAATCCTCTATTGAAAGCAATGGTGTTTGAAATCGTTGAAAACCTATTAGAAGAAGAATTAGTGGGTTAATCGAATATCATACTTAGGGTTTCTTAATTAGCATAAGCTTAAATTTTAATTTCTGTGGGCTATATAAACTAATTGAGCTTTAGCTTAAACTGCAGCAAATCCCTTTGAGCTTATCCTTTGTTCTTTCACTGATCAAGTGCTAATAAATAAAACAACCCCTTTTCTTCTGACACAAATGCTAAACCTATGATTAATTATGAAATAAAAAATATTTTGCAATATATATACATAGGAAGGAGAAAACAAAATATTGAAAGGCAAATCCACCATCTCAACAGTGGAATCACAAACAGATGACCCTTGAGATTAAATAAAATGGATAGGGAAAACAGATGACCCTAGAGACTAAATATTGATTGAAAGGGAAATCCACCACAGCGATCATTGCATCTTCTTTGTAATTGTTGTCATTAAATTGATGGACCCTATAATTAATTGTTAATCAAGTCTATCATATATATTCATGATTAGGGGAAAAGACTGAATATGTAGGACAGATGTAAATATTCTATACATATCTCTCTTCAACCAGTTATTATATTCCCACAACTACTATATACTCCCAATACTTCAATTGGGTTAAAAAAACTGAACATCGATTAAGACATTTTTAAGTAGACATCATGATATGTATTTCGTTTGTGCATTGAACTAATAAGAACATTTAATTAGTTTTAAAAAACTAATTTGTTCGAAGAAATTCAAATTTAAAAATATCAAATCAATTATAAATTTATATCGATTCAATGCACACAAGTATATATATAATGTCTACTCAACAATTTTTAACATATATGTCTTATGGTCATAGAAAGTGACCAACTTTGCTCTTGTAAAAAGATGACATCTACACCAACAAATGATTGTTTGGAGTGATAAGTGACTTTAATCTCAAGTATCAGGTCAAATGTTTGATTTTTGAAATCGTCATTATTAAGATGGTTCATAACCATTACACTCACAAGCTCGAATGAGATTAGTCTCATACTAAGAGGATATGATTGATACTGGTGGTTCAAACCAAAAAATAAAATAAAATAGACATCTACATTTGAAAAGGTAGAGCCATTTTATATCACTTTCTGCTTTCGTTCATTTTAATCACACTGCACCCCGTTACAATCAGGAAATACATCTATGCTTATGCAGATTTGGGTCTATGTACACAATTATAAGTTTTTTAGTTTTGTGCAAGAGGTTTCTATTATAATTGACCAGCTTTAAGCTTGTGGATTCCACGACAGATCTTTGTCAAAAGTATTGGAACATGACGTTTTGATTCCCTCTTCGTACATCAAGCATATATAAAAAAGGAAGTTTATAAATATATGCCGATCTTTTCATTTTGCTCTAAATATTAGTTTATGGTTATTTAATTATCATTTGGACTCTTTAGTTAATATGTCGCATAGCTTTCACAATTACAATTGGGTTCCTTTTTTTTCCTAATAATAAATAGGCTCCATTTTTTAATTTCATTTGAACGCTATATTATACTTCTTGGTCATCCCCCAAAAATTAATCATTTTCACTCTATAATGGTGTGCAAATTGCTATGCACTGTGCATCCAATAATTTCAATGATAAAGTCCCCAATAATTAACCCAGGACATTTAAATTAAAGAAAATTTCCGAAATTTTAAAAGATATAGGACAAGGGAAGAAATATTTTGTTCACAGAAAAAAAAATACAGAAAATGAGAAGGAGAAGGAAAGTTATTCACTTAGACGGACTGTTGTATGTAAGGGATATATCATATATGCATCTGAAAACAAAGATTTATCTGATATAAATTTAAAACAATAGAGATATATATATATATATATATATATATATATATATGGTACTTGAACGAGAGAGATCAATTTAATTTTTTAAATAAGAATAGAGGTGATTGTAATTTAATAGAACCTCAAGAAAGATCCGTGAGAAGGTGAAATGAAAGAAAATGGTGTTGTTACGCATGTAATATTTATTGTTAAACTAACATATTAATGAAACAAGATTTTGATTTTGTTTACAGGAAATATTTAAAGTTATGACGGTTATTATGTTAAATTAATTACTTTTTCTTTTACCAAAAAAAAATTTAAATACTTTTCCTGTAAGAGGATTTAAGTTAGTGGAACTCAAAATATGGGGTTTGGGGATAGGTTTTGGAATATAGTTTTAACTTGTAAAACCTCATATCTATTTTTTTTACTTAAAATAATTTCAAATAAATATAAATTTAGATCTTATATAATGCTAATTTTAATTGTCATTATTTTTTACTTCCTTTAAATAATAATAATATTTACTAGGAAGCGTTATATCAGACTTAAGGAAATGGGAATTGAATAAAAGGTTCATGGAGTTATCTGCCAACGGCTAATTGGTATTAACTATGATATTTATTATTTAAAATTAAAATAAAACAATTATCTTTTGATATTTTACTTTAAACTTAAACTGATCTAAAATTTTAAAGGAAAATAGAAAAGGAAAAACTCGACAGTAATGTCTACTTAAGGTTTTTCTTTTAATTTCTAATTTTCTATATTATTATAAAATGAAAAAAATCGTTTTTGTACTTTTACCACTGACTAATGAATTTCCATTTCTTTTTAACTGATAATAAGTTGTTACCCAAAGAAAAATAAAGACAAAATTCAGTAATATTGAGTTTTCATATAATAATACAAAATAAAAATACTACCTACATGTTATTTAGGGGTCACATTATTTATATTATTTATACATGCATGTATACACAGGCTTCTTTTCCGTTCTTTTTGTAATGCCATCTTGTGGAAGCATGGAAAGAACACGTTTTGAAGGTGATCATGGATGGTAGATGGTTTTGCCATTCTATTACAGGAGCGCTGCACACGAACTGTTACTGAAAACGAGGAAGAATTAAAAAACCAAATGAAGAGGAGACAGAAATTGAGCCTCATTCCTTCTCCCTTAGGGCCTGTTTGGTTTGTTTAATTCAAATTCAAATCCGTTCCATTGAAAACCTTCGTAGAAAGTATTGGAAGATTCGGATTTCTCATGGTCCTCGTGAAGGGAACTTCGTAACTGATTGATTGGCTAATTACTCCTGTAGTCTTTTTCTGGGTATGCACTTGCTGGAGACTCCTCCTCCTGGCTGTGGTTCTATACCGGCTGATGATTTGTCTAGTGTGTCGTTTCCTCGCTCAGTAGTTGTTTAGCTTTGGGCTATTAGCCCTCCGTGTTACCAAAAAAATCTCTCTCTCTCTCTTTAATTTTCTCTTTTTAATAAAATATTATCAATTAAGAAGAAGAAAAAATTATACCTATCTTAATTATCAGTATTTTATTAAGACAAAATTAAAGAAATGGAGAGGAAAGAGAATTTGAGTCCATTAAATATTTTGGAGTTGTAAATATGTGTCTTGTCATTTTATTATTGAATAATAATTTAAAATGAGTATTATCATAACTAGACTAAATTTGATGATCTGATTCGAAATCAAACACTTATACAATTATAATTTAGTTTTATATTCAAATTTTTTGTCAAATTATTTTGAATTAGTCAAAACTTAGTTGAATCATTTAGTTTATCTGGTTAAATTAATTAACCATTAATTTTAATTAAAAAAAACTCAATATTTTTTATCTTTTATAAATATTTTTATATTGTATATTATTGTAATTATAATTGAATTAAAAATCTCACTGATTCATTATACAATTCAATTTTAACTTAAAACATAAAAATATTACAGGATTAGGATCCTTTCGTTAACATGAGAAGCTATATTATAATACAGAAAGACATAAAAACAAAATTAATAAATATTATACAAGTATTAATGGATCTTTCATTTTGGTGAATATTAAAATAGATGAAGGAAGTACCTCGAAAACTGTATATAATAAAGGTTTTTGTTTGCTGACTCCGTTTCCAAAAGAAAAGGCATAACTGAAAGATTGCAAGTCTCTGGGTCCACTGATACTGAGATGGCCCTTTTCTTTTTAAAGATCGTATTGCTTCTAGTAAAAATATAAAGCTTAGTTAATGAATTAATGGGCACCATACTTTCGTCAGCCCTTTTTAAATAGGAAGTTCCACAAACTGTAAGACTAGTGGTCTATGATGTGGTATTTCAGGTGCCCAAATTCGTCAGCAAGTATAATTTATGTGGCTTTTCTAAGTGTCCTAATGCTTAAGTTGTGGGTCATTTCATATGGGAGATCAGCTTAAGCTAGCTATTGGCCAAAACAGAGACTGATTGCCAGTTCTATTCTTCACTTTTAGTCTTTTATATAATTTGCTGTTATACTATTTTATACTAGTAATGTATGAAAACAAACTTATGATAATTTGTAAGTTATCAAAATTGAAGTCGTAACATAAAATGAGTGTAATACTATATGTTACTGGTCTTAGAGTTACAAAGCACACCTATTCAGGACTTTCTATCCTCATTAATATAACATCAAATGCGTTTAAGGAACTGGTTGGAAAAAGTCAAATGATATGATGAAGATTAAAATCACATAAAGATGTCAAGTACATTCTCTCATGTCTTAACCCAATAATATGTCCGGCACTAATCCTAGCTATCCTTTTTTTTTTTTGGTTTATAGCTAACTATCCTTTCTTTTTCTTTTTTTCTTTGTTGGTAAATATGACTATCCTTTCTTTTATTTAGATGTTTAAATTATATTAAGACACCTTCAAATTTTCTTAACTTATACTCACATCTCACATTGTTTCAAAACTTACTGTAACTTCATTTTTCTATAATTTATTCACTTAGACGGACTGTTGTATGTAAGGGATATATCATATATGCGTCTGAAAGCAAAGATTTATCTGATATAAATTTAATTGTGTGTTTGAATTAACTGTGAAAAAAAGATTATGTGAAAAATCGATTATGTGTATAATCAATTTTCAAAATAATCGATTATGAAAAAATTAATTTATGTTTAAATATGTTAATTCATAATCGATTTTATGATAAGGAATTTTGTTTGGATTATATAAAAAAAATCCCTTTTATGTATGAAATTACTAAAAGATGTATGAAATAATTGAAAAAGTTATTTGATTGAAGGCAAGTAAGTATTTCTCTATTAAAACTTTTGAAATAATCTGAAATCAAATAATTAAAAGCTTAAAATAACAATTTTTTTAAAAAAATTGTTTTTAGTTATAGAAAAATAATATTAACTAATAATCAATTTTACACACTTTAAACAAACAAGATAAATTATATATAAAACAACTTTTTTTTCAAAAAAATACTGTTTTGGGAAAGAATTAATCTTTCCTAAACATGCTTTAAAACAATAGAGATCAATATATTTATATATATTTGGTAATTGAACGAGAGTGATCAGTATAATTTTTTAAATAAGAATAGAGGTGATTGTAATTTAATAGAACCTCAAGAAAGATCCGTGAGAAGGTGAAATGAAAGAAAATGGTGTTGATACACATGTAATATTTATTGTTAAATTAATGAAACAAGATTTTGATTTTTTTACAGGAAATATTTAAAGTTATGAAGGTTATTATGTTAAATTAAATACTTTTCCTGTAAGAGGATTTAAGTTAGTGGAACTCAAAATATGGGGTTTGGGGATAGGTTTTGGAATATAGTTTTAACTTGCAAAACCTCATATCTATTTTTTTACTTAAAATAATTTCAAAGAAATATAAATTTAGATCTTATATAATGTATTTTTATTTGTCATTATTTTTTACTTCCTTTAAAAAATAATAATATTTACTTGGAAGGGTTATATCAGGCTTAAGGAAATGGGAATTGAATAAAAGGTTCATGGAGTTATATGCCAACGGCTAATTGGTATTAACTATGATATTTATTATTTAAAATTAAAATAAAATAATTATCTTTTGATATTTTACTTTAATCTTAAACATGATCTAAAATTTTAAAGGAAATTAGAAAAAGGAAAAACTCGACATTAATGTCTACTTAAGGTTTTTCTTTAATTTCTAATTTTCCATATTATTATAAAATAAAATAAAAAATCCTTTTTTGTACTTTTACCACTGACTAATGAGTTTCCATTTCTTTTTAACTGATAATAAGTTGTCACCCAAAGAAAAATAAAGACAAAATTCAGTAATATTGAGTTTTCATATAATAATACAAAATAAAAATACTACCTACATGTTATTTAGGGGTCACATTATTTATACTATTTATACATGCATGTATAAAATAGTAACATAAATTGTATATAGTTAACCTCAGTTACACAGTCTTCTTTTCCTTTCTTTTTGGAATGCCATCTTGTGGAAGCATGGAAAGAACACGTTTTGAAGGTGATCATGGATGGTAGCTGGTTTTGCCATTCTATTACAGGAGCGCTGCACACCAACTGTTACTAAAAACGAGGAAGAATTAAAAAACCAAATGAAGAGGAGACAGAAACTGAGCCCCATCCCTTCTCCCTTAATTTTGTTTTTTCATTCTTTATTTCTCTCTCACATTTGGAGTGCTGAAGCAACATAGGAAGCTCAGCCACTGTGTGAACTGCTGAAGCAACATTTGGACTGTGGTCTCTCTCTCTCTCTTAACTGCAAAGTTCTTTCTGCCATTTTCTCAAATGGGTAATAAAAAAAGGACAAGGGTGGATAGGTGGTGGTGCGATTGATGATGATATTAATTAAAATATTGATTCTTTTTGTATATTTATTTTTTTTGTCTTAGTTAAATACATTTTTTAATTGTGAGACTAAGTAGAGTAATCCCTTCCAAACCACAAATCTTTATGCAAAACCCTCGCAACCCTAGCTACTCCCACGATTCTCTTTGTGTATTTTAATCTCCAAACACAAGGCATGTACTAAATTTAGCATTTATTTTCCCAGCAAATGGTGGTTGTCTCCATGTTCGATCTCTCTCTCGTTTCTTCTGCAACTTAATGCCTTTCTTCCTCACTCCAAGTCACTTCTGTCTTCTCCTTCACTCTCTTTCTCCTATGCTTCTCTATGCAACTTCTTCAACTTCACATGTCTCTCCTGTTAGCAGCAGATAAACCTAGACTAGCCCAACGTCACTTTTCTCTTTGTTTTAACTGCTGATTATGTAACGTTCCCCCTCCATTTACTGCTTCATTTGACTTGGCTTCTCTTTGTAAACTACACCTCTCCCTCTCCTCTGAGCGTGGCTTTTTCTTCTCTTCTTTATCTGTATGCGTTGTCTTATGGGCGTTTATCCGTTTCCCTTTGCAGCCTAGCCTTTCTTTGGGTTCTGCACATCTGTATAAATATGCACAAACCTTTGTCTTAAAAGCTCCACTTTCTTCTTTCGCCCTCTAAATCAGTCTGTGGTCTTTTTCTGTTTCATGGCACGTTTATGTGTTAACCTCTGAACGCTGATCAACCCCATGATGTGAAGCTTGTTAACTTTTCTTATTGGGATTCTTCTGGGTAAGCATCTTTTTGGAAGATATCTCAATTCTCAATAGCCATAACTAAATCCATTGAGAAATCGATTTGGCTCTAAATTCTTCTATGGGCATTTGTTCTCATGGCTGAAATTTACATTCTTTATTTTCTCGGTTTTCATTAACCCACGAAAAAAAAAATGGTTGCCTAATTAGGTTTTTTATCTCATGTGAGAAGATTTACTTGGGTTTTTAGTCATTTGTTACAATCTTTGATCAAGCCAAGAAAACTCTCATTCTGTTTTCAACATCTGATTGTGTGAGACAGCATTGATCAACCCATGAAAATTACTTTAGTTTTTCTTTTTAGTTTGCGAGATTTCTATCTGTCACTTCTGTTTCTTCAACGTGCGTACCCCTGTAAAGACTGTGGTTGTGCCATATGAGCTATTAGTTCATTGGCTATATGCATTGTGTTTCTTGTTCTTAACGTCTGAGATTTCAAGCTAGTAACTGTTGTTGCTGATACTTTGACTGGATTTTCTGTCTTCAGTTACAGATAATTAACAGTAAGGTTTTGAAGGTTTCGCTGATCAACATTCAGAGAAAAAGAAACAGAAGGCAGGGCAGGGAAAGAGAGCATTTGTCTGGAAATGACTTAGTATGACTAGTAAAAAAGCATTGCCTGTCTGGAGCTTTGGTAGTGGCTTTTGCGTGAGTTCCCGTAAATCCCCAGCAGAAAAGATGAGAATTCTTGAATTGTCACCCTCTAATGGCAATGGTTCCTCAGGTGAAAAACCTCAGGATGCAGATTATGATGTACCATGTCTCAGTGATGAGATAGAGACCATGATATTGGCTAGAGTCCCAAGATCAGAGCACTGGAAATTGTGTTTTCTAAACAAGCGGTTTCTGACTCTATTGAAGAGTGGTGAAATCTATAAAATCAGGAGAGAGATAGGGTTCAAAGAACCATCTGTGTTTATGTTAGCAAGTGGAGAGAGCAACTGGTGGGCATTTGATCAGCATTTCAAGTCCTGCAGGAAGCTCCCCATTATTCCATCAGATTATAATTTTGAGTATGGAGATAAGGAGTCATTTTCTGCAGGAACCCATCTGTTTGTTTCTGGCAAGGAGATTGATGGAGCTGTTGTTTGGAGATATGAGTTAGCAACAAATGAATGGTGCAAGGGTCCTTCCATGATCAGCCCAAGGTGCCTTTTTGCATCAGCAACCTGTGGCCTCTTTGCTTTTGTTGCCGGTGGTCTTGAGACAAAAACTTGTACGGAAGTCTTGAGTTCTGCTGAGAAATACAATTCAGAGAGCCAGTCTTGGGAACCCCTCCCAAAAATGAAACGAAAGAGGAAGTTTTGCTCAGGTTGTTACATGGATAACAAGTTCTATGCAATTGGAGGACAAGATGAGCAACAGAATGACCTCACTTGTGGGGAATTCTATGATGAAGAGACAAACAGTTGGAACTTGGTTTCTGACATGTTGAAAGATATTCCTCTTTCAATTTCACAATCTCCACCTCTTGTTGCTGTTGCCAATAATGAGCTGTACACACTTGATGCTTCTTCGAACGAGCTAAAGGTATATCTGAAGGGAAGCAACTCATGGAAGAAGTTAGGACCTGTTCCAGTGAGAGCTGATGCACAAGGAGGTTGGGGAGTGGCATTTAAATCTCTGGGTAATGAGCTACTTGTTATTGGTGCTACTTCTATCTCCTATGCAGAGCGTGCCTTGACTATATACACTTGCTGCCCTGATCCAGCTGTTGAGAAATTGCAGTGGAGGCAAATTGTATGTAGCAGCACCAAACTTAATCCCTTTATTCGCAATTGTGCTGTGATGGTAGGTTGAACCTTGAGGTCTGAAGTTTAAGTAATAAGCAGATTAGCTTGAAATGAATCTCCCAGAAAAGGAAAAAATAAAAATAAAAAAGCATGCAGGTTAAACTGGATTTGTCTTCACTTCAAGCTTCTGTTGTTTGATCTTTCTTTCTGGTAAGTCACATGAGGGTGTAACTTTCTAAAACTGCTTGGATGCCATAGGGTTAATGTTAGGAAGCTTGTTGATGTATCTTGTTCCTTTCATCTTTAACTCCGCAGGGAAGTGAAAATGGCATGTATAATCTATTGGTGGTGAAGAAAAAGCAGATAATAAGCTTCAAAGTTCAAATGCTAATGTGTTTTTATTTTTTTTCCTTTGTTCAAATTTCTTGATTTAGATATTTATATAAAAATTTCAAATCCGTTCAAGTAGCCGTACTGTGAGGAGTTTGAGGACGAAAATGTTTATGTGAGAATTATTACTCCCCGGGACATCAGTTGGTCCAATAAAAATATGATACAAAACAAATATGCGTGGCACACAAGTACTTCGTGCATTCATCGTTAACAACAATGGTTAAGGTTGCTGGGGTTACCACCTCAACAAGCCTTGTACAAATTGCGAGAGACTCAAGTTGCCCCTTAACTTGAAGAATCTATGTACTCCAAAAAGAAACACCAAACAACTTAAACTTTATTATAAAAAAATTAATTTGATAACACAAACTCAATTCGTTTGTCACATATTAAGTTTTAATTATATAGCTCATCCAGCTTATCAAATAGAAAGTTATTTACTCATTCGGGTCACTTCCTTCTCAGTAGACAGGAGCAATCGTGTCAGCCAAAAGCAGGCAAATATCAAAATTACAATAATAATTTTTACATACTATTTTTTTATACCACTTTTATATTTGATTAACAATGAGTAAATTTTTGATTAATACAGTATATTGTTAAGTTAATGAGTTTTGATAACCAATTACTTACAAGCTAGTAAAACTCATTAACCAAATTATATGTTGTATTAACCAAACATTTACTCATTATTAACAAAGTGTAAAAATAATATGAAAAAAATAATGTGCATATATCATTACTCTCAAAATTAATACCGAGAAATATTTTGATATGGGAAAAGTCTTGATACAATTTTCATCTGCTATAAAAATAAAAAATAAAAAACACGTATTTCATTATCCTACCTACATTCTAAATTTGACAAAAATATTATTTTGGTCCCTTACTAACTTTTTCATTTTCAATTTAGTCCCTCACTGATTAATGTTTGTAATTTAATCTGTCACTAATTCACAATTATTTCAATTTAATATCTCAATAATTTAAATGCTTACTTGTCACTTTTAAAATCTTTCATGGCATCTATAACAATAAATAAATAAAATTCCTACATGTCATCACCCAATTCAGTTTTTTTTCTTTCGTAGAATCACCTAATTCAGTCTGTACGAACAAAACGTAATTTTTTTGGTTGTGGACATATTAATTAACACCTCTTATCAAGTGAAACCCTGAAATTTGCTGCAAAGCCAAACCTTAAACTTAACCTTAATTTAAATCTGAATCATTGGGTGTGAATTCGAAGGAAAATTGAGGTTGCTTACTGGAAGCTTGTGTAGACACAATTGGTGGAAGGAAGCTGGGGCCGACACAACTGTGGGCAAGTGAGTAAAATTCCTTTTAACTTTAATTTGTTCCTAACATGTAATGGCTCTCCCAAGCCAATACCAGTTCCTCTTTGATTATCTTCCACCGTATCATATTAGCCAATGCACCTCATTATGGATATTTGCCACTGCTGCCATCATTCTTCCCCATAACCAGCAATGAGAAACCTATGACTTCGCTACAATTGTCCTCCATGATCACCCATAATTTCACATTACTATATTTTATCACATTTGTGATATTCTATTTTATTTGGTTGAACGTCTAATTTTGTGTACACCTAAAACCTGGTTCATAGGACTAGTCCCCAAGCCACCTGTTGCCAAGAGCCACCGAATTTCCATTTGGCTCCAAAGGAGCAAATTTGTTTAATGGAGAACTACATCCCTTGCAGCTCTCGATCTTTGATTGACATTGACAACTGAATAGTCGGCTGCAAAATTAACCATTGATGCCATAGATATCAGGTCAAAGCTCACACCTAACTAGCTCATCGTTATATGTTTTGTATTGATAGGGTAAGTTTAAAAAAGAGTTGGTATGGTATCCATAAACATTTATTAACTGTTTCATAATAAATATTTAAAAATTTATTAAATATAATAAACAATTAATAAATATTAAACAACTTACCTTAAGTATTCATACTTGAAAAACAAGAAAAATGAATACCAAAGTAATATCCATCTTCAATTGTTTTTAGCAGCAAAAAAAAGCTACCCACCCTACTTCCCACGCAATCTTCTTTTCATTTTTTTCACCCAACTTCCCACATAGGCAATCTTCTTTTCATTTTTTTTTAAATGCCACCTAGGTTTTAAAAGTGACAGGTAAGATTTCTAGTAAGTGAGGGATTATATTGAGAAATTTTAATTAATGAGGGACTCAATTACAAGCATTGATCTATAAGTAGGGGTGTTCATATCCAAACCAAACCGAACAAAACTGACAAACCGAACCAAAAAAATCGAAAACCGAACAAAACCAAATTTTTTCAGTTTAGTTTGGTTTTTTTTTTCTAGATCCGATCGGTTTGGATCAGTTTTCGATTCCCATTTTAAAAATCGAACCGATTAAAATTATATATATATATATATATATTTTTTAAATAATTTATTCATACATTTACATTTATATCCTCAAACTAATCCTCAATTTACTCTTTTACACTCAAAATTCAATCCCAAAATGTAAAACCTAATCTGATACCACAAAGGTACAAATCAAATTCAAAATCAATCCTCAACGAGCTGCTTCCTTCCGCCGTCTTCTTCTGGTTCGAGCTGCCGCCACGCCCGCCGCTGTTCCTGGTTCGAGCCGCCGCCACAGTAGCCGCCGCCTTGTTCTCAAGAGTCGCCGCCGTTGTCGCCGCCACCGCCGCCGCCGCTGCCGCTGTCCGTTGTCGCTTCGCCGCTGACTTGCCGCTGCCTTCTCCCCAATCGAACCTTTCCTTTGCCGCTGCTGTTTTCGCCATCTTCCACCATGTCTGAGGTAATACATCCACCATGTTCATGTTTTACGCACACACACAGAGCCACAAAGAGAGAGAGAGAGAGAGAGAGAGAGAGAGATTGGTGGGCTTAGCCATTTGGGATTTTGTTTGTGCCTGATGCTGGGCTAGCTTTTTTTGTTTTGTTGTGTATCTCCCTTTCATGATCCATCGTTGCTTAGTTTTCGGGGATTGCCCAGCCATCGATTCAACTTTTATTTGGATTTTTTTTTTCATTTGCCGAGGAGTTGTGTTCGGCAAGAGTTGATTCCTATGTAGGACTGGTCAATTTCTTCAAAATGAGGAATTTATGAAATATGCAAGATCAGAATGTTAGATTTAGCAAGGAAATAAAAAGGGGCTAAGAGTGTGAGTTTTAAATTGATTAGAACCAAGTTTAAAGTTTGATTCTTTGGTGAGTTCTTGAATTCTTCTCATAGTTAAGTTCAAGGGTCGGGTTTTAACTAGGCAAATGTAGAGTCAGAAGGTGGTGACTCAGTTGGGTTTTCTTAACAATTCTACATATGAAAATAAATTATGAAATAAAGCTGGTATGGTATCTTTAAGACCTTGATTCAGAGGCCCTGAGATTGATTCTTCGTCTGTTTGATCCTCATCCCCAAAAGAAAAGGAATAAAAAGATAAGGGAAGGGACTGTGTAACATGGCTGATGTGTGACTACTTCTTACTTACATCAATTTGTATCCTTCTCCTAGTTATTTAGGCTCTTTAGGATATTGATGTGTTATTTGATTACTCATTTGATGGGGTTTTTCTTGGTATCTTCTGATTAGTTATTTCAAGAGTGAGTTTTAATTCGTTGTGCTTGCATTTGTTTAAACTCGGCAACCTTAGCACGCAACCAACTCTTGCTTGATACTTGTTATGTTTTATGACTTTGTTTAATACTTGTTCTGTTTTATGACTTTGTTTAATACTTGTTCTATTTTTATGACTTTGTTTAATATAACTAGTAGATGATAAATTTAATTATCATTCTAAGTTTTTTCTCTATCTGTGAGCATGCAGACAGAAAATACTCAAGATCTTGAGAGAATGATAGCTGAAAATGCTGAATCTATCCGGTCTTCATCTGAAACTTGTGAGCCGCCGGCTATTACAAACAATCCAAAAGTTTCCAAGGTTGATAAGAAGAGGAAAGGTGCAGAATCTTCTACTAAGGACAATGTTGAAGAAGATCTAGGTAAGAAAAAACCTAGTAGACCTAGATCATGGACATGGGATCATTTTACAAAAGATCTTACTCCTAACTCATTAAATCCTAGAGCTAAATGTAATTGGTGTGGGGCAACTTATGCATGTGATACACATCGAAATGGCACTAGTAATTTGAAAAATCATTTGTTATCTCAATGCAAAAATTTTCCTAAAGAGTCACTTGATCCTAGCCAAAGAATTCTAACTCTCCAACAACTGAAAAAAGAAGATGGAAAAGGGGTTGGTAATAGTTTTGCTGCTGTTACTTTTAATGTTGATGCATGTAGAGAAGCTCTTGCTAGGATGATTATTGTGGATGAGTTGCCATTTAAGTTTGTTGATAATTATAAGAGTTCTCTTACTCCAAAGACGGTTGAAGCTTTAATTTGTGCACAAAATTGGTTTCGCTCTACTCCATTGTCAACTGATATTGAAGAGCTTATGGAAGAATTTGAAAAGCTGGAGCAAGGTAACTTTGTTAATTTTATTTTATTTAACTTTATTCTATTGTTTTATTTCTCTATATTAATTTATACATTAATTAATACTATTTTTATATTTATATTATTTAGAACTTGTTCCAACCCTACAACCTAATGAAGAGGATTCTGGTGCTGAGTCTAATTAGCTCCACTGTTGCTAACTTGCTTCTGGTATGTGTTGTTGAATAACTTGCTTCTTTTGTAGCTGGAAATTAGTTTGAAATTTTAGATGTTTATTGGATGATTGTATTTGACTATTACATTATAAGTTTGATGATAAAAGTAAAAGATTGTTTGTTTTTGTTTAAATAGATTGTTATTTGTTTTAAATGGGTAAATATGTTATTTTTTGTATAAATGAGAATAATAGAATCTGTTTTTTTTTAATGGCCAAAAACCGAAAAACCGATCCAAACCAAACCGATTGATAGTTCGGTTCCCAAATCTAAACCAAACCGAATGGTTGCTTGTATGGAAAAACCGATTGATTTAGTTCAGCTGGTTTTATCCCTCAAAACCGATCCAAACCAATCCACGAACACCCCTATCTATAAAGGACTAAATTGGGAGTAAAAAAATTAGTGAGGAGCCACAATAGGGTTTTTGTCTTCTAAAATTCTATAACCTTACAATCAATGATCTGGTACATAATTTGAACATTTTGAAAGCCTTCAGCCACTGGTGAATATAGTTCTTTAAATACCTGTACAGATGAATGATATATAAATTGATTTTAATAAATTTAATAATATGTTAACTTTTTTTTTAATTTAATTTTAATTCACTATAAGTGTACAAAACTTTTTACTATTATCTAATCATGTGTTAATAAATCATTAAATAAGTTTGACTATCACAATATCTATCCAAAAAGTTTAACTCTTTTAATGAAGCACCAACACATTATTAGATAAAAATGTAAAATTTCTTTAAACTAAGAGTGGTAAAGAAGAACAGGAGTGAATCCCGTTATAGACCGGGGCTGGATAAGAGCAAAAGCCATCTCCCATCTCCATTTCTTTAAGTATAAACAAATCTGTCATCACCCCCGCCCCTACCCCTAAACCCCTTATTTCCTCAACTTCAATGAGTTAATCTTTAAAGAAGACAACAGAATCAGTGCACACAACAAGACAGGCAGGAAAAAATGTATAAGAGATGCGTCTAATGTAAAATTGTGTACCACAAGTGATTACACGATATTACTAAAGAGTGGATAGAAAATAAAGGAAAGATGCAAACATTCCGAAGCTACTGATTTCAAGAACAAACACCAGCACACATATGTCTACGAGCTCTGGGATTTCCTGGCAGCCAACTGTGTCTCAGGCTGCATTATCAATGAATCCATCAGTTAGAAACATGAAATTCAGCCATAACAAAATTTCTATACAAAACAGTTCGGTAACAATATACTAGTCGCCATCCAAGTTCAGACAACTGCTTATTGTCACAAAAATCACCAAAGAAACTACTTGTTTCTTTTGGTGCATCAGAAGGATTTAATTTTGATCCACAGATAATATAAAAAAACTTACACTATCATGAATCATATATTGCCACCTGTTTTAAAAACAATTAAAGATCTTTACTGCAAGTGAAAATGTTAGCTATTATAATAATGTGCAAATTATTTTATTGATAGTTACATAGACAATGGATCAAATTTCAACTCTTCTAAAAAAACTGAGAAGACACTTGGTGAATTAACACTTAAGAAGTCTATTCCTTGAATCAATGAAATGCATCAGCTCCATCCATTGCTCGAAGAAAGTTCACCTAGTGACATGCATGTGGCACAATGCAAAAACAGAAGTTGCTAAACCATATCACTTGCTTTTCTGTATCAACTGACAAATGAATGTGTTCAGACTCCCAATCAAATGTACATAATCCATCACATTTAATATGTTCAAATTCAAAGCTACACTTTCAATCATTTAAATGAAATTATCCATGCTTCAAATTTAACATCATAAGGACACATAAAATAACATCATAAATAGTAGGCAATGTATATTCAAAATACTTCAATTATGGGTACAAGGAATTAAATGAATACCTCCTTTTTGACTGGCTCCTCCTTTTCAGACAAAATCAACTCAATGTGGCAGGGCGATGACATGTATGCTGCAAGAGAAATAGAAGAGAACAAAATATCATATAAATAAACTTAGAAGCTGACAATGCTTTCATTTTCCTAGAAAAAAGTAATGAAAATAAGGAAACTCACGATTAATTCTCCCATGAGCACGGTAGGTACGGCGCCTCTGCTTCTGAGCTTGATTCACCTGGATGTGGGAAATGTATAGTGCATCCACATCAAGACCTTTCACCTGCATGTTCATTCAGTGACAGGTATGATATGAGGGTAATTATTTCAACTTAATAAGTTTACATTTTTAGATAAACTGTATAGAAAGAAAAAAAAAAGCCAAGATTATAATTTATAACATACTTCTGCATTACTCTCAGCATTTTTCAGCAAATCAAGGATAAAGTTAGCTGACTTGACAGGCCAGCGTCCTTGACCATTTGAATGACGGCTTTTTGCTTGAGCAGTGCGACCAACTCCTCTGCAAAAACGTCGAAAGGGAATTGCTTGCTTGTGGGCAAGAACATCTTCCAGGTAACTTTTAGCCTTTGCCAAAGGCAACTTCCTAATTGCATGAGCAGTTTCTCTTGTGTTCTAGAGATTTAATATTCCCAGCCAGAGCATAAAAAAGGTTTGCACATATCAAAAGAAAGCAAGCATAATATGACAGTAACAACATTTGACCAAATCATAATTCATTTTCTTATTCCTAGAAACAAAATGGAATGTTTAGCTTCCAAGCAATTAGTATCAGAAACATACCTTAAAATGAACTCTCAGATCTGAACCCCGGGCTTTGCAAGCTGTGTAAATGACACAACCCAATCAGATTCAATAACCTTTTCAACAACATCAAATAACAAATAGTTTACAGAGAAAAACAGAGCAAACGTTAATCAAATCGAAAGACACTTACATTTTGTGGGGTTATCAGGCTCCTTTGAATATTTCACCTGAAATACAAAATTGAATTAGACGAATTCCAAACGCACCCATACCCATGCGATGCGCACACAAATAAAAAAAAGGCGAAGACAGAGCAATAGAAGGTGAGAATGGGATGCAGAAAGGTACCATTTTTGGCAGCGCCGCAACGAATTTGAGGTTGTTGTGTTGATCAGATTTTTCGTTTTAAGGCCGGACTAGGGTTTTACCGTTTTTGCGTCAAGTCAAGTACGTGGGTTGGGTTGGGCCCGAGTTTCTTGTTTCCACTCCATCCTAGGCTCCTACTAGTTTTTTCTTTTTCTTTTTTTTTTAGTACAATTTGGATCAATGTTAGTAGATAGGATCATAGGAAGATGGTTCATAATTTGGTCAGATGTTATAAATACATTGACATAAATAAGATAAATTATAAATATATAATTCTACATATATATATATATATATATAGAGAGAGAGAGAGTTGCATTTGTGTGTATTATATAAATAAATTATTAGCAAACCGAAAGTTCAGAAAGACATGGACAGAAAGAATGAGTATCAAAATATAGAGCATCTTTAGTTTTTTTTTTGTGTAATTTTTTAAAATTTTAAGTTTTTAAACGTGGGTGATTAAAAAGTTGACAACTCAATCGATATTTGACCTAACCAAGCCTAAATTTTAGTTTTGTGAAGAACTTATTGGTTTTTCAAAATCAATTTTAGGCAGTTCAATTGATTTTTGAATGGTTGAACTATTAGAACAGTTTTGAGTTTTAATTAAATCGTCATAAGGTTCGATTAGCGGTTCAAACTAATCATCCAATCCAATCGTTCAATCCCACCAGTCCAATCAAACTAATCTTTTTAAACACTAATTTGGACATAGACTTTAAAATTACAACTTCTTACAAATTATTTGGAGTAGCTATAGCTTAGACATGCATTGAAAACATTGTTTGGTCTTTTCACGTACGCTACTGCTGGTCAAACTTATTTTTCTTTTCATTCTCTCTCGTGTTAAGGCTATGTTTGCATTGGTTAAAAGATGAAATGAAATGAAATGGCAAGAAATATTATTATTTAGATATTTTAAAAGAAAATGGAAATAAATAGTAGGAGGGGGTTTCCATTCTACTTATATCATCATATCCCCATATTTTTCTTCCACCCTAAATTATAGAGAATGAGATGGAATCAATTAATGTTTAAAAAATATAATATCAAAATTATAAATTTATTTTAATTTAAAATAAATTTGAGAAACTCTTTCATATTTCTCATTACCCTAGACAGCTGCTCACTTACTGTACTTTCACATAAACTTCTTCTCAAGCTTCTTAAGCAGGACTTTCTCAAGCTTCTTAAGCAGGACCATGGGCTTATGATATATTTATATATTTATCTCTTTGTGGTGATATACTTAAGTCAATTTTAAATATTTACGTGATTAGTTTAAGTCAGTGCTTTAACTAAAAGAAAAAATTATCATATACAATTCTATAAGAGCTTATAGAAAGGTATATGAAAATAAAATATTCTTCAAAAAATTAAATTTTATAAAATAAATAATTAAGATTAATATGTATAAAGTAAGGATAATATAATAATTACAAATTTATAATTCTTATTATTCCATCATATTCTATTAAAGCTTTTTAAAACATCCAAACAATGGTATGGAAATTTTATTCCACTCCATCTCATCCTATTCCATCTCATTCCATTCCATTCCATCTATTATAAAACTTCCAAACATAGCCTAAAGGTATGTTTGAGAAGATGGCATGTAAGGGAATAGAATGGAATGGTATAATAAATTTTACAAATAAGTGTTTGAGAATTATTAAAGATGATGAAAAAGAGTGGCAATAGAATGACCCTAAAACACCTTTTTGCCACTAAAAATATCAATTTTGTTGTCCCTCCAAATTGTGGTGTTTAGGAAGGAGTGGCATGATTTTGTAAGAAGAGTATAGAGGGTCCCTTTCATTCCTTTATTAAACTACCAAATAATAGAGTGACATCTATCTTTTTATTCTATTCCCTCCATTTTCCGTCCATTCCATTATGAGCGACCCTCATCCATCATCTTTAAAACTCTCAAACATACCTTAAGAATTTGAAAATAACAAAAAAAGAGTTGCTATGTGATTCGAAGCCATCCAACCATAAGCAAACATACCTTCCAGCCAGTTACTTCTCTGTGAACCCATTAGAATGGCCTTTATCCTAGAGCCATCCGAAGCTCTGAATCTCTTTCTCATTTTTTTGGATTATTGTGATACCAATTTTTTTTTTAATATTAATATTTAGAGTGAGTTATCAAATATGTATTAGTTATTATTTATATTTAAGTTTTGTTTGAATAAATAGCTTACATAAGTACTTAATAAGCTATATTATCATAAATATTATCTAAAATAAACTAAATAACATTTTGATAAACACTTTGAGAAGTGCTTTTCATAAACTCATTAGAATAAATATTGAGCATTTAAGTAATATGTTATAAATTGTGTCAACCCCTTAAGGTTAATTTTGTCAAAAATTATTATAAAAACAAATAATACCTAAGGTATTTTCAGCTTTCACAAAAGCCTATTTTCATAAGCTTAAATTTTTAGCTTATGAAAATAAACTCAAAATAACTTATAGGAGTTTTATAAGCTGTTTTAATAAGCTTATCTAAACAAAATAAAATATTTCATAAGCGCTTATTATAATAGATAAACTCAAATAAACTGCACATAAGTCTATCCAAATAAGACCTTAATAGACTTTCAAACATTTATTATAAAATTAACAGTCAATAAATGATCGACAATTAACTTTAGATATTAAACTCATCCAGGTACCATAACAATTTTTTTTTCACTTTCATGTTTTCGAGTTGATTTTCCTTTCCAATCTCTGTTTCAATGGATCCATTACATGCTTTGTGTGACTTGTTGGTACTGGATTTAATCCTTTTTTATAAATAAAAAAATAGGTAGGAAGTCGGCTTAGGTTAGGCAACTATATGTTAAGAAGTTGGCTTATGTTGTTGCGACTTCTCAATTAGATTTAATTTTTAAAAATAATCTCATTAAGAAGTCGATTTAATTCAAATTGACTTTTTAAAGTGAAAAAATAAATAAATTTTGGTGTATAATTTTTCAATTATAGTAGAAAGAAAAAATCTAAATTTTTTAACAATATTAATACAGAAAATCCAAAAAAAAATCTTATTGGCATATTGAATGAATACACGCTAAAATCTACTTAGATATTACTAATATTATTAGTTATCTTAAGTGCAATTTATTTTATAGTTTATATTTTAATATTTTATTTAAAATTATATTTTTTATAATTATTATTTTGAATATATTCAGTTTATAAAGTGTTTAAAATTAATTTTTTATGTCAGGGAGAATTTTTTTATTTTATTTTACTCATGCTTTGTACATATTAATTTATATTTTTAGTTTTTAGTTTTTTTTCAAAATAAAATTTTTATATATAATTATGATTTCAAAGATGTTAAATTTATAAAGTATTTTTTAATAAAAATTCTTAAAAGTAAATGAAGAAAACATTATAAATTAATTTTATAAGTTGAAGAGATTGTCTTTTTTTTTAATTTCACTATTTAAATCTTTAAATTTTAATTATATATTTTGACAAAATTTTATCCCCTAATATAATTGTACTTTTTTATTTCCTTATTTCATTCTTTTTTTTAAATGCTATCATGTATTTAATGATATAATTATATTTAATAATATTATTAATTGTTTCGAAAGGAAATTTTACTTAATATATATATATATATATATATATATTATTTTACTCATGCTTTATACATATTAATTTATATTTATATTTCTATTTTTTATTTTTTTTCAAAGTAAAGTTTTTATATATAATTATGATTTCAAAGATGTTAAATTTATAAAGTATTTTTTGATAAAAAATCTTAAAAGTAAATGAAGGAAACATTATAAATTAATTTTATAAGTTGAAGAGATTGTCTTTTTTTAATTTCATTATTTAATTCTTTAAATTTTAATTATATACTTTGACAACACTTTATCTTCTAATATAATTATATTTTTTATTTCATTATTTCATTCTTTTTTTAAATGTTACCATGTATTTAATGATATCATTATATTTAATGATACTATTAATTGCTTCGGAAAGCAATTTTACTTATATATATAGATAGATTATGTAAATGACTCAATTAAATAAAATTTCAAACAACACACATTGAACTCACATCAAAACAAATAAGAGTTTAATTTTAATCCACTATTAGTGTGAAATTTTTTTACACTATCGTCTAATTATATGTTGTCATATCATTAAAAGAAATTGATCTCTCAGATAATTATCACTGATTGCAAAATTTCACTGAAAATTTTTGAGGGGGACAGGAAGTACTGATATAATGAGTATAGCTATGTTTCTTTTTGAGAACCTAAAATCTGATGTACTATCAGTCGATATAAGATGGATAAATGTGTCAATATAGGTCGGTGGGTTAGCTTAAATTCAAGTAAAACTTGGCTGAAATTAGCTCACGCCAACTATTTGTTGGCCCAATTTACCCTTATGTGGGTTGCGGGCTAAGCCGATCAAACTACTAACCTTTCACTTTTTTTGTTGCTTAAAAATAACAACATATACAATTTATTATACCAAAGTTTAAATAAATAAGATACAGTGACATTATTGAAGTTTCTTTATAGAAACACCAAAACTTCACAGGTTTCTTTATTCATTTATGATACCAAAGTGCCAAAACATTATTGCATTAACCTTTTAGTTTTTCACTTACGTATGTATTATTTTCTAAATAAAAATGATATACCAATACTTCATAAAATCGTAACAAAACTATAAGCAAGTTGGCAAATAAATTAGATATACCAAAAATAATTATCATTGCAAATAAAATGATTTATTTAATGAAATTAACCACGTTTCCACTACCTAGTTGACTTCTTAAAGTGGGAAATTAAAACTTCCATGAGTCTTATTATTAATGCTTTGTTTGGATTATGAGAGAAATAGAGTAGAAAGAAATAGAGTAGAAAGAAATAGGGAGAAGAGAAATAGAGTAGAAAATGAGTAGATTTTTAAGTTGTTTGGATTAAGAGAATTAGGAGAGAAATAGGAAAGAAAGAAAATTAAATTTTGTTGTAAATACATATTTGCCCTTATTTAGTTATTTATAAAACAATAAAAAGAAGGGTATATTAGTCAAATTTTTATCCCTACCCATTTCTTCTCTATTTCTTCTCATTTTAGGAGAAAAATGAAAAAGTTGTGGGACCCACCATTTTTTTTCTTTCTTCTCTATTTCTCCTCTAACCAAACAAGAGAACTTCCTCATTTCTCTTCTATTTTTCTCCTCTCTTCTCTATTTCTCTCCTACCAAACAAAAGCTAAGAGTGAGGCACCCAACCTAGTTTAAATTCCAACAGGACCAACAAGGCGACTTAGCAAGCTCATCACCGTGACTCAGCGTACTCCCTGCTCAGTGGTAGTGACAATACCATACCTCTTGATATGTGGTTTAGCCTTTAGGATTTGGGACCTGGTGGGCCATTTGATTTTTGATTTGGAATTGGGAGTTACGGCACAAAACAAAGTTTTGTGGTCAGTTTGGTTCAAAGGAGGAGAGGGGAGGGAAGAGATTTTAATGAATGAGAGGGGAAGAGAGGGGAAGGGAGTTTAATTTTGTGTATGTTTGATTAGAGGAGGGGAGGGGAGGGATTTTAATGGAGGGAAAGTATAAATTTACTTTTTTACACAATTATAACATTTAATGTAACATTTAATTTAGGGATATTTTAGTTTATTTTTTAACATATATTCTCTCCCCTTCAAATCCCCTCACTTTTTGAGGGGAGCTAAAATTGGCTTAGGAGGGATTTTGCTCCCCTCCCCTCCCCTCCATTTCCCTCCAACCAAACACTATGTTGGTTTTGTTACTCTCTCCTTCAAACAAATTTCAATCCCACACATAACAAGATCCAACATTTGCTGGTAGTGTGTAGGGGCCACATGGCCGCCACATGGCCCTGCAACATATTGGACTTGGTCCACTTGGTCATAGGATAGTAATTAGTGGGTTGCCAAATATTAGTCCATTACCATTAAGCCCAATAAGAATGTAACACAACAGCAAGCAATAACAAGTACAAGTCTCGGGCAGATGGGATGGCTCAGCCCGTTGCTAACCAACCTATTTTTGGGCTTAGCTGAGTCGGGCTAGAAAAGGGTTAGGACTTAGATTTTGCTTGCCCAACCTATATTTTTGCTGTTGAGTTATTCGGGTTAACTTATCGGGTGCATTCCATTTTGACATTCTTAGATGGAAGATAGGAAGAAAAAGACAAATGTGGAAGGCTGAAACTTGGGAGTGAAAATGGGCACTATAAGTGACCAACAAATATGGGGAAGAGGGAGCTGGGATTGCTGATTGTTCGATGGGGTTGAGGTGACCTTACATTTTTTTATTGTTAAAAGCTGGGAAAACCTAAACAAACTACACAAAATTACAACTTGCATATGCTAGCATGGCAAACGGGAAAAAAAAAAAAGAAGAGGTGGATAACAAAAGGGTGTGAAGGATGGCAACCTCCTTCACCAAGTTCAATGCAGTCTTAGAATCAAATTTAAGAATAAACGTTTGATACTTTAATTCCCTTGCCATACAAAGGCAATTTAAGATAATTAATACCCCACAACTTCAGTTGCAAACAGTAGAAGATCTTAGGTTTACCATAAAAGCAACAATGAAAGACACATTTTCATTCTTGAAAATGCCACCACAAGAGGCATTCCTCCCTTGCTCAACCACAGAGGACCATCAACATTTATTTTCAATCATCCCATCAGAGATAGGGGTAAACTTACTTACCTAGTACTAACTACTAAAGGGGAAAATTTTTAGGGGGCAACTGCCTTTCCCAGCTACTTCTAAGTTCCGTCAGTGATCACAATTAAAATGTTTTATTAATTTGGCATCACATGATTTATATATATATATATATATACCTATAAACATAAAATTACTAATATTTATATGTATATTACATATTGTGTTTTTAAACTAACATTATTTTTATATTTATTTATAGGGCACCTGTAGATCACAACAAGTTAATGGTCATTGCACAATAATACAAATTAAATGAGTAAATATTCATTTTGGTCATCTAAAGATACACAATATATCAATTTGGTTCTTCAAATATTGTGAACATCAATTTAGTCACTAGATGATTTAAATGGATATCAAAATGGTCATTCAGTCATTGTCCGTGTAGATGAAGTTACCACTCATTCAACGTGGCGCGCTATCTATATGGGTGGACCATTTTATGCACATGTGGATGTAAAATGGTAATGAATTAACTACCATGTGTAGGAGTGGGCAAAAAGAACCAAGAATTGAATTGAACTCCTAAACCAAAGTGAACTAAAATAAAAACTATTAGAATCATTTTTTAGCAATTTGATTTTTTCTGGCATGGTTAGTTACTTTTACTTTATGTGGTTCGGTGAACCAATATTTACCTAGTTGAGCTGATTTAATTTAAAAAATTAGAAAACAACTAAATTGGCATATGATCCATTGATCACTACAAAACCATAACCCCATCTCTAACTCAAAGCTTCCAGTTTGTGGCTTCATTTGTGCCATCTTCAGTACATAATTTGGTGAATGTAAGCTTCAGATTGTGTCGAATACTGGAAAAGGAAAGAGAAAGAGTTTGAAGATTTGGAATAGAGTAAGAAAACATGATGAGATGGGTTTATGTGTTGTGTATATAAATCTATAATATTTCTTGGAAACCGCCTCTAGTTCAAATCCAACAAAAAGGGATTGTTCATTAACAGTTCTTGCCTACTCATCAATGACTATGTGTGCTTTTGGCACTTCGTGTGTCGAAGAAGAGAAATTTAATTTTCGGTGGATCTCTACGTTTGATTGTAGGGTTCAAAAAATGTCATAGTACTTATTAGTGGGCTCAATTTCATATCTTCTTTCCTCTAAAATGACATAGGAATTTTCTTCATTTTTTTAGGTGTGTTCTTAAGGATAACGACATCATCTTGTTGCTGATAGAACCCGTTTTAGCCAAACACTAAAGCAAGGAAGTCATTTCGTCCTCTTGTATGAAGATATGTTGTTGGTTACGGCTAAATCTCCCTCGTCGAAAATGGCTTAGAGAGAATCACAACGTCGGGCGGAAGGTGTTCCTAGCTGGTCCCAGTGGTTGGTATGAGAGATTGTTGACTATGGCTATGTATCACAAAGGGTTTCTTTGGGCAAGGTAACCCAGGAGACGTGAATATTGGGTATTAATTGGGTTTTTTTATATGAATATAACTTTTTTTTTAACGGAAATACTCTGATCTTAGTTTATGTACTTAAATGCGCTAAAATTTTTCTCCGTTGAGAAATCGCCTTGTACTAGGCCATTTTATCTTCAGTAAATTGAAAAAAAAAACATTTCATCTTAGAAATCGCCTCATCACACGATGGTTTTTCTTAATTAAAAAAAACAATTCTTCTTAGAAGCCCTCTCCATGATGGTGATATATAAGTTTCAAAATGAAAAAAAAAATTGATTTGTCTTGTATAGAAATCGCCCACAATTAGGGCAGTTTTGAAACTAAGCAATAGAAAAATAAATATGTGAGCTCATGGTGCTCGAGTTCTTTTTTTATACGTTAAATTATAGTCATGGTCAGTTGCAGTTGAGATGCTTTGTACGCATGGTGGTGGTTTAAGAAGGAAAAAGCTTGGCATAAAGATTTATATGTGTGGTGGGTGTTGGAGAAGTGAATATTTATGATAGATAGGAAATGTGTATTTAAGGGTGCAGGGTATGTGAGTGAAAGTGAATATATCAGTGCGGAGTTCGAGCAGTGTGTGCAAGTGTGAGTGAAAGTGAATATTCAGGCAGTGTGTGCAAGTGTGAGTGCGTAAGTGTAGTTTGTAAGTGTGTGAGTGGGTGTTCAAGTAGTGAGGTATTCTGTGTTTGTGTATGCCCTAGAGGCCAGTTATATATTGTCTTTATGGTTTACATTGTATTATGACATTTATTATATATATGAGGCATTTCAGTTATTGTGTTATTTATCTTATTTAAATTTGCATGATAAAGTCCTTACAATAGTAAGTACAATCCCATAGGATATCAAATGCATGACTTGATTGTGAGATCCTATTGATTACTTTCGAAACACTATTCTTAAATGTCATTAGTCAAGTATTATTGTCAATTAGGACAACAGTAATACATTGAAACTAGTATGTGCGTAGACTAATGATCATATCTCACAGATCATAGATATGAGATATTAAGTATTCACATGGGTACACATTAAAGTAATGTTGTACTGGATTGACCCACCATGAGAACGTTGCATGGATCGTTACGTGAGTGTCATAAGCAATTCTCATAGTAACAATAATGTATGTGGTCCTTTGACTTGATGGTACTATAGTTCCCTACATGAGGAGTTGTATGACTTGATACCGTCAAACGTCCCTTGTAACAAGGAGATTATAAAGATGGCTATTGGACATATTGCGAATCATGCAGAGGGATGTAAGTGACCTAGATAGGATTTGTCCCTCGTACTTAACGGGAGTGATATCTGTGGGTCCCTTGATAAGAGTGAGACTGAAAATGCATGGCTATACTCAAATGAATCAATATGAGATATTGATCTCATTTGTCTTAGTATGTCTACTCGGAGATCAAGAAACCAAAGATTGAACTGTACATGGATGACCGTTCCATGCCTTATATTCAATCTAGATATCTGGACAAAGGGACTAGATTTCATGGTAACATTAGTTACGGTTAGGTTATGTCAAATCACAGACATTCATATTACTTGAGTAGCAGTGATGTATTGCTACATATCACTCACTGTTTGTAATATTAAATAGGATTTAATGTTACTGTCAACGTAATAGGATCCTACAAGGTCACATACATAAAATGGATTGGAATAGAGTTGAATGGGGCTAGTTGGATCTTTAGTAAGACTAAATAGGCCAACCCAATTGAATAGGACTACACATGAGTCTGACCTAGGTCAGATATGTGTGGGGGTCTATATATACATCTCTTACTTTCTTGTGCCGCAATATACTACACACGCACAACTGAAGGTTGGAAACAGTTTCTGAATGGAGAGAGTTAGAGAGAAAATTGCCCCCCTTCATGGCTAACATTGTGCCGAAGAGAGAGTCCATTGCATATGTTCGTGTGGATACCGTAGAGGCACTGCTCGTTTGTTGTGCTCGTGATTGTCAGCTGTTTCTTCCTAAAGGTAAATCTCTTAACACGTTTTATGTTATTTTCACATGAATCCTCAGCTGGGTTTGAGATTTGGTTTTTGTTTTCCATTGCGTTTCTCGATCTCGAAACCCAACATTCAGGCAGTGTGGTGTGCAAATGCATAATTTTGTTATTTTTTAATAGAAGCAAATTTTATTAGTTTAGAAATGACTTCATTGTCATTATTGAGATTGCAAAAGGAACATATATCTTCAGTTATATAAAATCAGGTAACTAATTATTTTACATTTTATTTTTATTATGTTAGTTATTTTATAATTTTATAATTTATTATGTTAATTATTATGAACATGATACCATGTGTGTGTTACGTTCTAGGAGAATTAATTTTGAAGACCCACATCCATACATTATAAAGCACCTAAAGCAGTCGGGTTTTTTTCCAGAAGAGTATCTCTGCACCTCCATTTTTGTTTCAAATTTAGCTCTCAAAAATTGCCCTCGGCGAGGGCGGTTTCTCTCTTTATTTTATGTTTTCACATTACTAAAAGATGCATGGAAAATGGCATGGTGAGTGTCAATTTCTAACTTGTTAAATTTAAAACTTTTCAAATTTTCTTTGTGAAAATCGCCCCTACATAGGGCGGTTTCTAAACTAAAAAATTAAAAGAAAAAAACAAATCATGAAAAGAAACCGGCCTGCTCTAAGGCTGTTTCTTAGCGAAGAAAATTTTTAGCGCATTTTGGTACATTAACTGAGATCAGAGCATTTCCATAAATAAAAAAAAGGCTATATTCATATAAAAAATCCTAGTATTCATTTTCATTTATTTGGCCTAGACACCATTTTAGTTTAAATCGGTTAACTAAAACTAAATAATTGGATTATTTTGGTTTTTTTTGTTTGTTTAAGGTTTAAACCTGTGTTTTAGATAAGGGTCTTCATAATAGAATCAGACCGATCAAAATTGCAAAAATAAAACTGAAAAATTGAAAACAAAAAAAGAATTAATTTTAGTTTTGTTTGATTTTTTTTATGAAAGTCGATTGGTTTGGTCGTGTTTTTAGTTTTTTTTTTATGAAATCAAACCAAACCAGATCAAATCGAACTTATATATTTATATATATATATATATATTATAATTTACAAACTTATAAATGATTATATATTCATTTTTTTTGTTTCTATAAATATTTTTAGGCCAACTTATTGTTTATAACATGTAATGATTTTTTATTAAGATTTTTATACCAACTTATTTTAAATGGAGTCATAAAAGAAAAAGAAATAAAGTTGTGTATGAATTTTTTAAGAAGAAAATGTTTAGTCAAAAACTGATTGGACCAAATCTAATTAAAAAAAACGATTGATTCTCAATATAAAAAAAATCAATTGATTTGGTTTGAATTACTTTTTCCTTCAAATTAAATCAATTCAAATCGTAAATACCTCTAATTTTAGAACTAAACTTAAGCTATTTTCTAGCTTATTGCAGTATTCTTCAGTTTTTGGAACTTAACTGCAACGTGCACACCCTTGGATATGTGGGTATTGAGATGAATCACAAAGCAGAAAATTTTAAATTCATAAGCGTATGAATTCTAACTTTCCAAAATCACAAGATTATTCTGTAGTTTAGAGTCCTGCTTAATCTCACCTTCGTAAAAAGAAAAATATATTAAAGTACAAATTTGATATCTAAAATTAACATTGAATAATTATTTTAATGAATATATTATTAAAAAATTAAATTCATAATAATTATATTTTTAAAAGACTAAAATAAATATTTACTTAATTTATTTTCAATCTTGAATGTTCTTTCAACGTTTATTTACTTTTTTTTCCCCTTTGTCTCTTTAAACAAAACAGATTTTGGTTATTTGAAAAAAGGAAGGATTGAAATGAGATGATTTTTTATTTTTATTTTTTGTGGTTAATTTGAAACAAGATGATTTAACATAATTAATCAACATTTAAACTTGCTGGAGACAAACGACGCCGTTAAAGAAAAGCGTTTTAGAAGTGAACGCCACACTGACTGACTAACTTTGACCTCCCAATTCGGCCATTTTCCTAACCCTAGGCACCACCGCCATCATCGACCACTCGGAATTTCATCACCCTTTCTCCACCAATTCACGCCCACTTCCTCTTCTTCTTCTTCTTCTTTTCTCTCTCATCAATTGGCAGCCATTGGAGGTGCTTGGAGCTTTCTCTCTCTACCACTGAATCCAAAACCCACAAGTGTCTGATCATCGTGTTCTCTTCTATATGGCTAGTGCTTCAAGGACACCGTCTCCCTTTGGAAGATTTCTCAGTGGATCTTCTTCTGAGGTCAGATCAAGGTAAATCCTACCCGATTCAGAATCAGATTTAGTGGTTTTGGGTTTTTGGGGATGCAAATCCAGGGTTGGTGATTCATGCCCGTTATGTATTTGATACTTGAATTTTTTGGGTATGCCCGCACTTGGTTCACTGGTTGAGATCAATTGGTAAAGTTAAGATCTTTTTTTCTGGGTCTTGAAGATTTTTATGCCCCTTGGTTGACTAGTTGATTAGACTTAGTTTTTAGACAGTGATGTCTGTGAACAATAATAACCCTTCTAAGGGCCTTGGGGCCTCTTCCTCATCCTTTGGGAATGCTGGAATACCCTCCCAATCTATGCCTGCAAACACTGGATATTCACAGTCTCAAGCTCAAGCTCAAGCTCAAGCCCAGATTGCTGCTGGTTTTCAAGGCCAGTTTCCTCTTTCCCAAGCCCATGCTATTGCCCAAGCACAGTCTAAGGCTCAAGCTCATGCCCAAGCTCAAGCACAAGCTGCAGTTCATGCTCAGCTCCAGGCTCATTTGCAAGCTCAAGGGTTGGCTCTAAATCAGAACCAGTCTGGTGGGTTGGGGAATTCGGGGGTGTCGTCTTCGCCCTCAGTTTCAACACCAGGCAATGCAAGTGGAAAGCGTATCCCTCTGAAACCTCCCATGCGCCCGGTTGGATTTTCTCCTCCAAACACCTTCTCGCCTTTAAGACCAATGGAACTCACGCCTGCGGCTCGAAGAAAGAAGCAGAAGCTCCCTGAGAAACAGCTTCAAGATAAAGTGGCTGCTATCCTGCCTGAGTCTGCTCTGTACACCCAACTTCTCGAGTTTGAGTCTCGTGTTGATGCTGCACTTGCTAGAAAGAAGGTTGACATCCAAGAAGCACTCAAAAATCCACCTTGTATTCAGAAAACTCTTCGCATCTATGTATTTAACACTTTTGCTAATCAAATTCGCACAATTCCTAAGAAGCCAAATGCTGAGCCTCCTACTTGGACCCTGAAGATAGTTGGGAGAATATTGGAAGATGGTGTTGACCCTGATCAACCAGGAGTAGTTCAGAAGTCATCTCCATTGTATCCAAAGTTTTCAGCTTTCTTCAGAAGAGTAACCATTTCTTTGGATCAGAGACTCTATCCTGATAATCCCATTATTATGTGGGAGAATGCCCGATCACCTGCTCCTCATGAAGGTTTTGAAGTAAAGAGGAAAGGGGATAAAGAATTTACAGTGAATATACGGTTGGAAATGAATTATGTACCTGAGAAGTTTAAGCTTTCACCAGCATTGACAGAAGTTCTTGGTATTGAGGTTGATACCCGCCCAAGAATTATTGCTGCAATATGGCATTATGTGAAGGCCAGGAAATTGCAAAACCCAAATGACCCATCTTTTTTTCACTGCGATCAGCCTCTTCAGAAAGTTTTTGGGGAAGAAAAGATGAAGTTTACAATGGTTTCGCAGAGAATATCACAGCATTTGTTCTCTCCACAGCCTATACTTTTGGAGCATAAGATCAAGCTCTCAGGAAATAGTCCAGCTGGAACTGCTTGTTATGATGTGACGGTTGATGTTCCTTTTCCTATTCAGAGGGAGTTGTCTGTATTATTGGCTAATGTGGAGAAGAACAAAGAGATTGATACATGTGATGAAGCAATATGTGCAATCATTAGAAAAATCCATGAGCACCGTAGGAGACGGGCATTCTTTCTTGGTTTCAGTCAATCTCCAGTGGAATTTATTAATGCCTTGATTGAATCTCAGAGCAAGGATCTGAAACTTGTAGCTGGAGAACCTAGTCGCAATGCTGAAAAAGAGCGTCGATCAGATTTCTTCAACCAACCATGGTAAGCTTAAGAGCAATCTCTTGCATAGCTTTTGTCCTATATAGTTCTATTTTATTTGATATTTTATTTCTTGCTTCTCTCCTCTGCATGCTACCTTCTTCAGTTGAAAATAAATCCATTACCATCTGTTGAACTTGGTTATGATTGACCTGAAGACAACAATAAGTTAGAATCCAGCTTTATAGTTTAGTGATTAATAGTTCCCTTCCATGGATTTATACACTTTCATTTCATTTCAAATGACTAAAAATGCATTATGTGCTTTTTCTTTTGTATATTTACCAGGTGAAATTAGACTTGAACAGGGTTTATGTGCTTTTTCTTTAATGCTATATAAAGACATAATCAGTTACTATTCACTTTGAAATGTTATATCTTTGTTTGACAACTTGAACAGGGTTGAAGATGCTGTTATTCGTTATTTAAATCGCAAACCAGCTGCTGGAAGTGATGCTCCAGGAAGCACATGACACCAGGAGTACTAAGTGGTTGATGGGCCTTCTTATCTATTATGGGAATTTCTGAAGTAGTTAGTGTTCGATGTTGTATCATTGGCCGGAAGGAATGCCGCTCCCTTGTAATACAATGACGGCTCATGTGAGCACAAATAGTTGCAGTGCTGATAATTGCTTACGAGAAAATGGGACCACAGTTTCACGTTTCTCTATTTGTACTTGTAGTCCACTGTGGTAGATTCTTTGGTTACCATGCAGTTCATCTGTTGGTAAAGTCCACGCAAGATGCTTGACATTATGAAAATTTGTATTAGGAAGTAAGGATTGATTGGTGTACAGTATCCAGTTGTCATATGACAACGTAGGTAAAGAGAGAACATATATTGCACGCCATGACTGTCTTGTTTACCCCACCTAGATTCTGATGACATGGATATTTGGACTGTGTTACTTGTTCAATTATGAATATATTAGTAATGTTATATAAATAATTTTTTGACGGATAAATATCAGCTCCTTTTCTACCTGCACTTCCACTCAACTTTAAACTATGCAAATCCACATAGATACCCAAAGATGTGTTCCTCCCTATTAACCTAGGCATTGTCAAAACCTTATTAAACCAAACAATGCAATTTATTTTAGTATAATCTAATAGAAGTTTGATATTTTAATTAACCTTTTGAGGTGGCATCAAGTTTTAACGAATCGAATATGGCTTAAAGGATAATGGATACTTGGTCATACTTAGTACTCAAAATTTTGTGAAAGGATGACCACAAAAAATGCTGTTTGTAAGTAATTCATTATTGAAGACCTCAACTCTTTGAAGATGATAGGTTTAATCTATATTGCAGAGGAATGGATACATATTCAACCGAAAAAACAAAAAATGCAGACTCGAAATCTATCTATCTATATATATATATAAAAATCCTACTGTGAAGAGCAAAGGACACCAAGGAAGGTGTGTTGCAAATTTTTTTACAAATAGTTGGAAAAAGATAGATTTAAGAATTTAATTTCAGTTAAATTTTTTTTTACATTATTACCTAGTCATATTAGAGTTTGAATACGATAAAACATACTTCACATGTCAAATTTTTTAAAATGTGATAAAACATGATTGAATTATAATATAAAAAAGTTTTACACATGTTGTTAGATATACTTGGTATATGACATTATTCTTACATAGTGCCAAGTCAACTATGCACGTGTTTATATTAGATTTTGTAAATTTGATTTTAGTTAAAAGTTTAAATGTGTAATTACTAAAAAGGATATAAATTAATGAAAAAATAATTTTTTTAAAGTTAAATTTGTTTGGGATATTATAAAATAAAATTACTTTGAGTATAAGTATAATAATATTTTGAAAAGATATTAGGTTATATTTATTAAATATTATTAAAATAGTGATATAATATTAAATTATAATGATATTTTTGTTAATACATATAAATAAATTTTCTTTTACTGCAAAAGTAATAAAATGTTACTTTCACATTTAGAATATTAGAAATCATTTGCATTCAAACATGATTTTTGTCTAGAGGTTGTCAAACATATTAATACGACATTCAAAGTAAATTTTACTTCCAAAAGTGATCATGATTGTCTCCAATTTTAATTACCACATTTAATTTTTTTTCAATACTAATTATGGTTGGTGTATGGTGGTTACATAGAGAGAATTATAAACCCATATAAATTGAGTTGTGTGACACACCAGATGTATCTAAAGATATTTCTAACACTCATAATGAGTTAAAAATATCTTTGATAAATTTATTTATTTATTTATTATTAAAATTTATGAATGTCGTGGCGCGAGACATTAAAAATATAAATTAAAAGAAAAAAAAAACTGGCGGGAGAGGAAGACGAGGGTATCAAAAGAAAATATTCAAAATCGAAACACTTGTTCTTCTATTCTACCATTTCTTGTTGTTGTTGCTGTTTGTTCATGTGTAAGAGCGAAAATGGAGGAATCGAAGGAAAAATGTTGGAGAATGGAAGTGGACGAGAACCTCAAGAGGCTCCACTCCCTTCTCTTTGGCACCGACCATGCCCTCGACAACCACGATTTCTCCTCGGCTTACGTCCTCGCACTTCGTCTCCTCGGATTCCTCGACTCACGATCCAACTCCGATGTCGACGAAGCCTTCGTCCATCCCATTCGCCGCGAAGCCCTCGCCAAGCTCCACTCCGCTCGCCGATCCCTCACTCCACATTCCGATCGGTATCGCTTTCTCTATTTTCCCTCCTTTCCAAGTTCCATTCCCCTTATGGATTTGGAATTTCATGGAAACCCTAACCCTAAATTGCTTATGCAGGGATGAACTGGTTTCATGGTAGTGGGCTTTGAATTGATAGATTGAAAATGATAGTGTCTGATTGAGACTATGAAAATTAAAGGATATGTAAAGTTTTTTTTTTTTTCATTTTTGGTGATGCCTTGAAAGTTGAAACATGATATGATTTTCTGTAGGATACTTGAGCAAATTCTTTTGATAAGGGAATTGGACATTGGGGTGATGTGTTTTGAATTTGATGCTATCTTTTTCATTTTTTATAGCCAAGCTTTTGAACAAGCAAAGAAGTCTCCAGGATCCATTTTTGGCACATCAGGAGATATTGACATTGAGAAGATTCAGAAGTCGAAGTTCTTTCGAGCTCTTCTCAAACAATCTAAAGAAAAAGATGAGAATCAGTTGGTAATGCATTCTGTAATCTGTGCTGTGGTGCTGCTTTTGTGTCTGGGTCTCAGTTCTTTTACTTTTGTGATCTTTATTCTAGTTAAATTCTTGTACATTCTATTCCTCCAGATTGTTTAGGTAATGATTTGTGAATAAAAAAAACATGTTCCTTTTCCAGGGTGATCAACTGGGGAAGCAAGACAAAGCAGGCAGCAAGGCGTCAAAGGAAATGGTGCAAGCAAAGTTAACATCCATGTATGGGAAAAGCACCTCGATGTCTAATAATGGTTCCAAGAGTTTTTTCAACATGAAAAATAACAGCTCTGGGGAATGCATGATTGTTGAAAGGCCTCAATCACATGCCACCCATGCAAAGGGTCCTGCTGTCTCTTCTTTCTTGCAAGTTGAAGGGGAAGAAAGAACTTCTGGAAACACGTTTTCGACAAAACGTGTACACATGGAAATTAATAGCCCGAGAGTGGGCTATGCAAAGTCACCTTCGAGCAATGAGGAAGTTAACCCTGATGTTTGTGGCAATGGGTTTGTTACTGCCAGAGCAAAATTGGTATCATTATTTTACCTTGTCGTCTATTTCCCCCCTTTTTCTGTCATTGGGTTTGGGAAAGAAGGGTGGGGGGATTTATTTCCTGTTATACAATTATAAGCATTTCCATTTCATTCTGTCAAATTTGGTGCTTATATTGCATTTTCTTCCACGCTTGCAATGTCTTTTTATTATATGCACTGTTTTTCTTTTGCACATAATTCTTCCAAAAAGAATGTCATACTTTCTAGATGAAAATTTAGTGCTTAAATATTCATTGTTTATAAAGGAACTACCCTTAAAAGGGCAAAAGCAAGCAAACTCTAGTATTGAGTGGTCATCAAACGAACATTCTAGCAAGAGAAAGGAAACGTTCTCGTTAGTAGCAAGCTTCTAACTGGTCTTTGCATCTTATCTGAGTTTATATGATATTGGTTCCTATTTTTTTTCTGCAGTAATTTCTCCACATGTAGCAATGTTGATGACATTATCTTATTTGGGCAGGAAATGGAAACAAGGCAGAGGCGAGGAGTAGTTGGTTCACCCAGTGCACCTGTCTCACCACAATGCGATAACAATCCTGCCAATAGATTATATGGTGGGAGATCATATGGTGTTTCAAGACGTGGCTTACGTGGTAATTTTGTTCCCCCTATTAAATCCAATGGGAACAGTGTTGGAAATATAACTTCACGAATTGCTGGAAAGGGTGATGATGCTTTAGAAGACTCTACAAAAAGATGGTCAGTAATGCAACCATCATATTAATCTTTCTAAGCTCTTACTTCCTGCTCCCCATCTGCACCAACTCCCAAATTCACTCTCTTTTTACATTACAAAGTCCAAATGGAAATATTCTTTCTAAGTTCTTTGTAGACGACATCTCAATAGTGTTTTGATCTTACAATCTACTCTCATCTAATGGCAGAGGGATCAACCCTTACCTTAACTTGCTACGCTATTCTGTAGGTTTAACACCTAGTTAACTAAGCAACATTACATAGTCTAAGAGAGTGGTTCAAACTGTGTCCTAGCATTTGGTCATGGGGTTTCCAATTGATTACAGAATTGGGTAAGAGTTATCCCCATGGTTATTCCTTAATTAGATAGACTCATAGACTATAACTCCACTCAAATAGGACAGAGATTGGATATAGTCAACCTGTCTCAAAGAACTATTAAATAAGGGATGACTGAACTTAACCTCAAGATAAGGGTACAATGGTTTGATTGAGTTCCTCCTTAGTAATCTTCCTTACAAGTTGCTTAAAACATGTTGGTTACATTACTTAAGTACAAGGGTTCATTTAACTTTCCTCTGGCTCATTGTTAGCTTAAATTACATAACCTTCTATAGTAAGAGTTCCTTAGTTTGAATATTTATGAATCATACCAGAATTCTATTGAAACCTTATCAATTTATTACCGTGTATTTTTCTGTTATAACATGATAAGTACAGCATGTATAGCTCTTTCCATTCTACTACTTATGCTTCAATCTTGGTCATACCATATACAAGTAAGGACCAAATTATACTTCATAATAAAGGGTTCAGAACACTATGCTCTGCGAGATTCATATTTTAATTTACATAGTTCTGCATTAACATAATTTATAATCCTCAAAATATCCATTTCTGCCAAGACAGAATGCATTTGAGTATCAATATTCACATTTCCAAAATCTGGTACATAACTATATACATCAGTAGCAAAATCTGACTTAAACATCTAACCGTTAACTCATTCCTTGGAGCTAGGGAAATTAGTTTGACCTGGAAGTTACACAAACTCAAAGGTGAGATAGAAATATCTCAGTAGCTAGTTAAAATAATCATGAGTATAATAGTTTCTCTCGAATACAAGTACTTCCAGTTTTCTTTTAAAACTTTAAACAACAGCCAATGTAAGATCTTTATTTGACAGTGCTATTTTCAATCTACTCAACATAAGATTTCTAACACCCTATGGTGTATAATTCTCGGATACTAGCACCCTGTGGTGCAACTGGCCAGTACATAGGGAATTAACCACCCTTTTGGGTTAATCTTGGGCCCACATAGCATAAATCATGCACACCCGAGAACCATGAACAGAGAACAAGCAACTGTAAAATGATTTGCTTAACAAAAATGCATGCAGTGACATAAAACATATATATATATATATATATGTATGTATATAATGCAACTTGTATTCACTAGCTACCTAGTTTGGAGGCTTAAGAAATGGTAGGAATTTGTTTCAATGCCTAGCCAAACCGAGACTCTACCAGCACAGAATGTTACAGGAATGGCTTGACAACAAGCCCACAAGACCAGCTTCACTTTGTTCTTCAATGCTGATAGCAGAGGAAGAGAAAATCCTAGGCATGCAACCCTTGCTCTTGGTTGTTTTGCTTCCTTCCTCTCGAACCAGAGAAGGATTTCCTTCTCTTCTCTCTCCCTATTTTCCCTAAGTGAATATGTGTGTTTGGTGCTGGCAGTGTATAAGTGAGGTGTGTGTGTCAAGTTGCATGTAGGTGTGTGTGTGTTGCTGAATGGTGTTAAGTGTCTTGGTAGTATGAGTAGTTAGTGGAAAATCCCACTAACCCTACTTTAACCCCCCATTAATTAATAAAATATACATATATCTTTATATACTTTATCCATTAAATTTACGTGTATAAATAAATGTTCACATGTATATGTTTCTTACTCATACTTCAAATCTGATTATTTCACCAATTACTAACTAAATTAATTAACTAAATTTTTAAAATTAAATAAATAATTAAATCAACACAGGATAAATGAATATAAAATTTCCATGTTTTTACTACATTTTTATTTATTTTTATACTAAAGCAGAAGTAATACCTGAATGTTACAGTAGACCTTGTTATTGGCATATTAAACTTGTAACTTCATTCCTCATTTGAACAAGAGTAAATCCATCTTTCATTTATTATTTTTTAATGCAGATACTATGGGACTAATTTTTTGGACTTTCCCCCTTTAAATCCTTTCCTTCCTTCCCCACTAGTTGTGATATCATGATTGACTATTGGTTGCATGATATATGCATTCACTTCCTAATATGTTTCATAATTTGCTTTTAGTTTGGAAATCCTATGTGGTCCTGATGGTGAGCTTCCTGAGAAATTGAGGAATTTGGAACCTCGCCTCATTGAACATGTTAGTAACGAGATTATGGATAGAGATCCCAATGTCCGGTGGGATGACATTGGTAATACAAAAAGCTGTTCATCTTTCTTTGTTCACCAAATTGGCAATTTGCTTACCTATTAAACTAATTATACTCTACCCATTGTTTAATGACATTGTAGCGGGATTGGTGCATGCCAAGAAATGTGTCACTGAGATGGTCATATGGCCTCTGCTACGTCCTGACATATTTAAGGGATGCCGTTCCCCTGGGAGAGGTCTGCTTCTATTTGGTCCACCAGTAAGTGCAAAATTCTCTTACTGATGATGCAAATTGCAAACACTCTGGTCTTTAATATGCCTTTTACTTTGCATGCCAGGGAACTGGTAAAACAATGATAGGAAAAGCCATAGCAGGGGAGGCAAGGGCAACCTTCTTTTACATATCTGCAAGTTCCTTGACGAGCAAGTGGGTATGTTGGCTTTATTAAGCTTTAGTTGTTTATTTTGAAGGTTTGCTAATATATTTCTCTTAAACTTAAATATCTTATGCAGTTTTCTAAAACATTATCTTAGATGCTGTCCTGCAGTCTTAGTTGGATCGTGTAACCATAATCCCAAAAACTTCTAAAATGTTTCTTCTTACTACTCTCAAATGCTTCCTCGCTCCCCTGTGGGCACCTCACTCAACTCATGAACTGGATTTATCAAATTTTAAATACCCTAGGGACCACGTTTTCTATACCTAATATATCTACTGATAATTATAGATTGGTGAAGGTGAAAAGCTAGTAAGAGCCCTTTTTGGAGTTGCCAGTTGTCGTCAGCCAGCAGTAATTTTTGTTGATGAAATAGATTCGCTCCTGTCTCAGGTATGCTATATTATGGCCAATAAAGGCAAACATTTATTGCTATAATAGATTCTCCTTACTAGACTATTTGTGGGAAATTTTTAAATTGAGCCATAGCATTGTCATCTAAATGGAAGTTCATGAAATGCGATCTTAGGAAATTGAAAAATGCACTGTGCTTCTGAACTACTACATGAGAATGCTATCGTTGGTTTATGACATTTATACTATTTGTTGCTTTTTTTTCCTCTTCATATTCTGTTAATGCATATATCTGGTTACAGCGTAAGTCAGAGGGTGAGCATGAATCAAGTAGACGGCTGAAGACACAGTTTCTCATCGAAATGGAAGGCTTTGACAGTGGTAGCGAGCAAATTCTGCTTATAGGTAATTGTTGAGCCACTGGGTTCAAATTTCTGTTTTTCTTTGTAAGATTCCAATTTTAGCTTACTACCTGTCTCTTTTGTGATGTTTAATAGGTAGCTAATGCATGGCCGTAGTTCAACGATATTTTTGTTTCACCTTTGGAAGTTGAAATGTGATTCAGTACCTTAGGCATGTGATGCATTTGAGCATGAGGATAGTTCCTATATCTCCAAGTTCAAGGATAATGAATACGAAAACATAAGGCTATAACATGGTCATTGTCATATTTCCTTGATTCCTTTTTGTTTCTATGTATTCAAAAGAACGTAGATAGCCTAGCCTTTTTTCTTTTTAATTGGTTTCCTATTGTGTAAGATGATTTATTAAGGATCATCCCTACACATTATGCTGGCAATAATGGGATCACCCCTACTCATAATCTAACCTATAGGCATGCTTCTGGAAGTATGCATTACAGGGGTTGTTTTGAGTCTACTCTGATGTAAAATGGAATGAACACTTCATTGTATGAACAGGACTAAGTTTGATCTTGTTATAAAATTGTTTTTGAGATCATGTTAGTTGATTTACTGTGGTAATTGTGATCTAAATAACTTGAAGCTTTTGAGGCCAAGAAGAGTTTCTTTCCTCACTTTTCAATTTGATGGTAGTGTGTTTATCACTTAAACTTGTGTTGTCATACTATTTTTAATAGAAGTTGGGTAAAATTTATACAGGGGCAACAAATCGTCCCCAAGAGCTTGATGAAGCAGCACGAAGGAGACTTACTAAAAGACTTTATATTCCCCTACCATCCTCAGGTGCTGATCATGATTCTCTATCTTTTTCTACAAACTCTTTTAGCACCATGTGACTAACTTGTATTGGACATGAAGAGGCAAGAGCTTGGATTGTACGTAACCTCTTAGAGAAGGATGGATTATTCAAGCTATCAAAGGAGGAAATGGACATCATATGCAACCTCACAGAAGGTATGAAACCTCTTTTCGAGTTAATTACAATATCTTCTGCATAGCAGTTTGATTGTTAATTGAAATAACCTTTCCTTGGTTTCTGTTGATTTACTTGGTAACTTCCTTTTCTAGGTTATTCAGGATCAGACATGAAAAACTTAGTGAAAGATGCTTCTATGGGTCCCCTAAGAGAGGCTTTAAGACAAGGCATAGAAATTACAAAGCTGAAAAAGGAGGATATGCGGCCGGTAACTCTTCAGGTATGCACAAAGCTGTATGCAGAACCTAGACATTTAAAAGATATTTGTCAGATTGATTAATTTTAAAACGGTTTCCTCACTTTGTCTAGGACTTCGAGAATGCCCTGCAAGAGGTGAGGCCTTCTGTTTCCCCAAATGAACTTGGCACCTATGATCAATGGAACAAGCAATTTGGAAGCCTATCATTGTAGAGGCATGTGTTGTAATTGTATGGAGACAGCATATTAACGGCTAGTTACAGAAATGGTAGCAATAGTAATATCAATCAAATAGACCCTTGCCCTAATACCTGCAGTCCATGAAATGGAAACACGTTAGACTCCTGAACCGCATGGGCGGTCAGATTACCTAGGTATTGTATACATCAAGGAACGTATTCAAAAGGAAAATAAAATGAATGCTATTTGCTGACTGTTAGGTACTATCATTTTATTTAAATAAGCTCACATTGTGCCTTGCGTAGTCCATTACACGTGAAATAATCAAATGGGGCAAGCAAGTGCAATATTCTGACCAGGTTTTAAAGAAATATAGGTCTCATGCACAAAGCATGTTTTGCAGGGAGTGATTTCTTAGTGATGGTGATGACGAACATGTTTAATGACCAGGATTAGGCTGGTAAACGTGTGCAAATAATTGTACGCCTTGTAACGTAGTAGCACTTCGTTTTTTGTTGGTGGGTTTTATTCCTTTTTCATTTTAAAAAATAAAAAGGCTCCCTTTAACCAATGGAGGGTAATAATTTTTACACTTTTTTTTATCCTCGTATATCTCTTTGAACACTACTTTCATGCATAAAAACCATACACGACATCTTTATTCAAGAATTGGACCAATCCGTACTCGTATAAAGAATGAGATTCTGGATGTTTCACTCCACATAGGGAATGTGAAAATATCAAGGTGTTTTGATCAATATATTTAGTTTCAATCAAATGTTAGCGCAAAAAGTTTTACACTATTATTCAATGCGTTAACCAGATTGGTTGATATAACAACACATTATTAGATCATACTGAAAAAGTAACAATAGATCAAAATTAAAATCTTGATCAGTTACCAAACTATTGATTGGTCAAGCGTTTTTATTAAGAAATGGTTGCGGGTTTGCAATACTTCAACATTTTCTTGCGTCACTATAAACCAAAGATGCTGTCAAATCCCAAATCACAAAACCGTATAAATTTAACTAGTTTTGAACTACTCTTGCTCTTTATCTTACAGCAATGCTCCTGTAACAATAGCGCCAGGAAGGGGCGTGTCTTACTGGAGAACTCGTATCAAAATGCGATCGTTATGACAAAACGTCCCATTCTTTGTGATGAATGCATTCATTGCTTGAGTCCTTGAGGGGAAACGTACTGTGGCCATTCTAATGGGATCTGTACCTTCTCCAGCTCTGAAACATGCAAGAGCCATCATCTTGAGAAAATCATAACATAAAACGTAAAATAAATTCAGAAAATACTTGGCATTAACCTGTAAAAAATATTGATGGAGGATGGATCATATTCACAACCAGACAGGACGCGTTCTAACTCCTCAAATTGTGCAATCCGAGGAATTCCTTGAATTAAAATCTAGCAAAATCAGGCACTTTTAGATAATTGTGGTGTTTCGCGAGTAACGTATTCATAAAACAGAAATCACAGCACTTCAACTAGCAATCTTCAGTTTTAAAAAGTGATTCTAAATATGATTTTAACCATCAAATCAAAGATCCACTTAATCATTCCACGTATGACAAATAGAAGCACAACACTAGGTTCCAAATCTTTAATCTTTAATCTTAGCATCTACACCTCACTGCTAGTCCATATATACCAAAAATCTTAAGTAATCTGCTGATTATATACATATATAGTTTTCAGCAAGTCATGCATAAATCGAAACAATTCGATCAAGTAACCTCACATTGCTTTGTTGTTCTGATGGGGGGAAACTGTACTGCAAGACTCTGAAGGTAAACTTAAAAACCTTACAAGTGCTCTTGATACATTGGCCTGCCACACAGGCCTCAGAATATATCATATGCGGATAGCTATTATCAGATTCACACCTTTCCTTTATTAGCAAAGTATTATAAAAATCCTGTGCTGCAATGCATCCCAAAACAGCTTGGTCCTGACTCCTGATAGTGTCAGGTAATAGCAAGGTCCATGTGTCCAAATCTGATTTTCTTACCTTTCCTATTAGTACGTTAATAAACTTCAGAATCTGAAGGGGAGAAAATGTACCATGATAATACGAAGATCCACGGTGTCAGTTTTTTAGACATGGATAACTCTTCTGATTTTCTCGTTGTTTGTCAGTCAACAAAATTACTTTTTTCCTCCGTCAATTTAATTCCAAAAATTATTGTATCTTAGTTCTATTGATGTAAAAGATGCATAATACAAATTCCTTAATTGAATAAGTCAACCAAATCAATCACAGTTCTACACTTTCCATTACTTAATGGATATGGATTAATTAAAAATTTGGTTTTTGATAGTCCAATCCAATGGCATCATTTGATCCATGTAGTTGTCCCCACTAGTGGGATAAGGCTTGGTTGTTGTTATTGTTGTTGTATATCCACTAACAAAGAATTAAATTAATACATGTATTTCTAAAAGATTTTAAAAAATTGAAGGTCTTTTACCTCCAAATCAGTATGATCAATAAAGTGAATATGCATATACAAATAAATATTTTCTTTGTTTCATTTCAAATATTGAATATTTTCTACATCTAGTTGCTTCTATTTTACAATAATTCTTTATATTTATAACAATAATTTCTTTTTATCTTTTACTCAGTTGTATTACTTGTAAACCAAGCTATATCATATTACTTACAGTTATGAAACAAATTGTATTACACCATACTCTCTATGGTACTCATTCAATTTTTCTAGATACAACTTTTTTATATAAAGTATAAACTTTCTATAAAGACAATTAGTTCCACATCAATATAAATTATAAACATGTTGTAATAATTTAATAAAAAATTCTTTTGATATGCAGGCATTGATAATGGGCCTCTTGCTCATCATTCGATCATTTCAAACATATGAGAAGTCAATCAAAGAATAACTACTTTCTCATACTTTTAAAAACCTGATAAACAGATATAGTTCAGAATTTATACTTACGGTTTTTCCGTCATAGGGAGTTATAAAATCCCATTGGGCACGATCAGACTGATGCCAGTGAAAAGAAACAAAAAAATCAAACATTTGCCAAGTATAAACAAATATATAGCCTGATAAATTGTTTTGCAACAGACATATGTAGTGCTCAGCATACCCTTTCCAACTTGTACAAGCGACCCTTCCTTGTAATCACCCTGAGAGCATTGTCATAGGCACCACGAGAAGGGAATTGCAACATCCTGGTGATAGCCAAAACTTTTTAAATGGTATGTTTCAAGTATAATAATCTAAGATGAGGAACATTTAGTAATACAAATAATAACCCGCTTGCAGGATTAATATAACTAAATCATACATTTCATGACATGTAATGAGAAAGTAAACATTGGAATTGACCTTTCCCTTTTGTTTTCCCAAACATCTTCAAAAGTAAAAAAGCTACTCACTTTGATAGACAAGAAATGCAACTGAATAACTGATTATATTTCTATGTCAAGCTGCTAAAGCTTTCACAATTCCCTCAAAGCAAGATAAAAGAAGGAATACATTACATTGCAAGTGGCATAAAGCTACGGCTGTAATCCATTTTAACATCCTCCAGGGTCAAATTACAACCTTCAAAGAAGTTGATAACATCTGTTTTCAGTATATGTCCATGAACACCGATCAGCCTACCGTATGTCAAACCTAAGGAGAGAAAGAGAAAGGAGCACAGTGATCATCATTACTCAAACTAATGAAGAAGTATTAAAAGGTATTCTAAGAGCACATAGATAGCAGCGCATGGGTTAAACGTGTCAATCATCAGCTTGATTTCAAAAGCCATATGCATTTTAGTTAGCCAAATGTAAGCACAGACATATATGTTCTGTCTCTTCCATCAATGACAAAGCTTGTACCACATATCAAACTCATATAATTGCATGCATTTATGATGCTCAGACCAGCAAACCCTTTTGGCTTTTTAGCAATAATCATGCGTAGAAGCATGGGAGAAAACTTAAAACACCAATAATAGTAATAATAATAATAATAATAAATTGTGCACAATAGAAATGGGAGAATTGCATAAAATGGTGTACCTGAAGTGTTAGTTTGCAGAAATGGACGGGCCCTTGAATCCTGTGGTGGCTGTTCTGCTTCAGTAGAGAAGCACCTGGGCAATTGCTGAGTAAAAAAAGGGAGGCCATGAGTTCTCTGGAGTGTAGAAACACTGGAGCTGGATCTCAATGCGACTCTAACAAGATTCATCTTTCAGAATTCGCCTCAACGGAAATGGAGCCAGCCCACAGACCAGGCAGTTTTTGGTCCTGTTAACCGCACAAAAAAAAATGGCATTTGAGAGATATCACATTTGGAATATCAGAATCATAGCCACCTACCTATATTCATTTACCAATTTGTGCATCAATTCATTCTTTTGGGACTCAAATTATAAGGTAAGCATATTTGATAACTATGAAGCCACCATGTTCTATTTCACAACTCAGCAGCCCAAGAACACAATTCTACAATATTAAGCATTGGACAGCCACTTTGAAATGCAATAGACATAAAAATATGTAGCATTTTCAGGTCTTACATTACAAGTTATAAGAAAAATGAAATGCCCAATAGGAGTACATGAACTAAGACTTGAACATTGCAGATTTTCGCAAAGTTACCTATTTTCTACTTTGCTCGCCGGAACCACCGAAGAGCAGCGAAGCAGAGCAACGAGAAGAACCGAGAAGAATATAGGGCACGAAACTAGTGGGCAATTGGGCTCTTTTTTATTTCAAGTTTGGGCTGTGGTCCATGACCAAATGGGAAACCCACACAGCCCAGAGCCTAGTTTTGTTTTTATTTTTTCATTTTATATTATAGTTTAACGGGCTGGATTGGACCGATCCGGTCGGCTCCAACATAGGATTTAAACGGACGGGGTCATACAGGCTAATATTTAAACACACTCATTATTTTTCCTGAAAAAATATTTAAGGGAATGAGAAATTATCTCATTTTAATGTCAAGATATGTTATAAGTCTCAATGAGAATTTATCATAATATATTTACAAATGACCTATTAATTAAAGATCACCAAGATTGATTACTTAATTATCTTTTTAAAAAAATTAGATGAAAATCAATATAACACTTCCGCCTTAAGACATTAAATTGGAGTCTAAAATGTACTTGAAGAGATATCACAAAAAATATATACTTGAAGAGAAAGATCAAGATCCTCTAAAAGTGTACCGTTCACTTTAAAAAATAAAATACAAGATTGATAAACATTGATTAAAAAAGCTATAGTTTTTTAAACAAATAAAAAAAAATGCACCCTGCAATTTAAAAAATCCAAATCTTGAAGAGAAATAGAACAAAGTAAGAAACAATAACCCATGTTTTGTTTGCTTTACTTTATTTTACTGAATGTTTACTTTATGACTTGAACTGTTAAGTTATTATTAATAATAATTAGTACACATTACGTACATTTGGAGGGGGAAAAATTAATCCTAATTTTCAATTTAATAAGCTAGGTATGTGGCCATTAAATATTTACAGCTCATTTAACATGTAGATTTTTTAACCCTAAATCAAGGGCCAGACTATGCCATGCTGGCCGACTTTAAAACCTCTACTTCTATCCTATCCTTAGTATACTTTGGCGTAGCAACTGATGAAAAATAGGCAGCAACTTCAGTAGCAACTGATGATTTGATAGAAAGGCTCTAGTGATTGTGTTTGCCATTGAATTAAAGTTAAATCAATCAATATGATTAAAAAAAAACGTTAAATCAATCAAATTTCTCTCACCTAGGCGGATATGTAGAACTAATAAACAGACACGAGGAAAAAGGCAATCTTAGTCAAATTCAAAGTGCCAGACGCTTCAAGCTTATGATCTCAGAAGTAATTCCCTGAAGAAACAGTTATTAACAATCCTTGTGAAACTTGAGTAAGTGATTAGTTATAAACCCCTCCCCATAGTTCATTTAGATAAAGGCCTTTATACAGCTGATGACGATGCCTGTTCATTGTTCAGTAAGAAGCTTCAATAACCACTAAACATTATTTAAGTTGGAAAGTTTAACCTTCATCGGCAGGGAGGGGGGGGGGGGGGACCATGCAGCCTTGACTGGATAGTTGGTCCATAGCAACACGCTGTAGCAAACAACTTTACAAGTTTGAGTGACCCGCTTGAACTTGTACCCGATGCCATGAAGTGTTTAATATCCCTCTCAGGTTCCAAATGTCTTCAACCTTTTCAGGTTGGACATTTGCAGCTGAATCTACCTGCAAACGAGCCAAAGGTATTAAAGAGATATTACAAAAGACTTCCAACTCCAACAGAGTGGTGATCTTTCTGAACCATAATGCAAATGAACCCACATGGAGATAAATGGCTTTCAGATATGAAATAAAAGTGGAGGAGTGAAACGTAATATATTTGAATAGAAGTGACAATTGTTTCATACTTTCTAAGGTAGTGAAAGTGGATAACTGAAAGTAAGAGTATCTATATCCCATCAATAAGAAATTTATGCCATATAGCATCAACCTGAAAGGGATGGTCATCTATCCAATTTATATAGTCATATGAATTGAAATTAAGCCCAAAATATATTTTTTCAAAAGTTAAGGATATATGATAATTATGAAAAAGAGTTACCATTTCTTCTCATTCTTTGATCATAACCCAAAAAAAAAAAAAAAAAAAGGGATTCTTATTTTAATAATTGCATCTGGATCTGGTTCTCAAAACTCCTATGGATCATATTTGAGATCCATAACATGTCAATTTCTTTTCCTCAAAATGTTTTATGCTTTCATTTATTATGTGATCTATAAGGAAGCTCTATTAATATGATAAAGCTTTGGAATATTATTTAGAAGGAACTCAAGGCAGCCAATTGATTCTATAGCTTATGCAGTTAAGGACAATGAGATGTAATCAGTTGCTACACATCCATTGAAAAGTGGACAGAACATTTCTTTCCATTCATGAGGCAGCTAATTTGGAATAGTTAACACTTTTAACCACTTCATAATTTGAATGACCCATATCCAATCATCATCTCCTTAGATGATATACATGCTAGTCATCAGAATTGATTTTCTCTATCAGAATATCTCGTTGGTTTCGTAAGACAAGAAACTAGAATAATGACAATTAGCAGAAGATATGTGACATACCGCTTTTGCAATAATCTCAGTGCTGTGAAGAATATCAGCTGTGACCTCAAATAGCACCCAAGCCCATTTATCACTGTTGGCATCATCTGCTATGTAGGGAATGCCACTTTTCTGAAATCTTGAGGCTTCCATCCAAGTTTTGCCTCCATCAACAGACACATCTACTCTCTCAATGCCTCTACCACCACCCGATGCTGCATATCCACTAATTTTTACCTGCACAAAATATGCGAGAATTAGGATTTCAGTTAATTACCAAATGGACTGAACATGTAAGGTAGTCTGTCTTGCTTCATCTTGGTAAACAAAGGCATTATGTTTACTGCCCCAGACAGGGGAATTTGGAAATCTGATAGGAACTGGAATTGATTATAGAAATGATGAAGAAACTCACAGAACAGAGTTCTGATTACAATGGAAATGTGCAAAAAATTATAGAAACTGGAAAAGAAAGACAACTATCAGAGAAGGAAACCTCTGTGCCCTGTGGCATCAGCCAACCCCCAATATTTCCCACCTCAATCCTCCCCTTTCCCACTCCCCTCCATTCCACTCATATACTCAATGATTCCTGCACCCTCTTCCCCACTCTCCTGCTGCCACGTGTCCAGTTTGTTAGAGTCTGGTATAACAGACTCCTCGCCTCCATTTCCCATGTCATTCCCCAGTCTACCCTTGTTCCTTTCCCCCCTTCTGTGGTAGACCTTAATTGGGGGCCCATGATGAGGTCCATCAAAATCAAATATCAACGGTTATACTTGAACAAAAAGGGGAGAAAAAGAAAGAAGTTAAAAGCATCACATGGTAAGAAGTAAGAAGTAAGAACATATACTAAAATTGGTAGTGGGGTTGGATAGGGTTGTATTGCAAATTCATTTCAGCAAGGAAAGGACATCACTTCCTTTTCAGGAAACACAAATTAAAAATATTATTTGAATTCCTTTTGATGAAAATAAAAATAATTAGTTCTCAAATTAGATTTGGAAACATCAATATATTTTAAAGCAAATGCAACATACAAGGATACGTTTAACACTTGAAAAGCTTGGTCAGAGTTCCAAACGTGCAAGCCATGTAAAATAAGATCTAGATAAGATAAAATGCTTAATTGACATGTTTGTGCATTTCATAGTGAATAACAAAATCATACTCATGCATGAATAGCTAATTACACACGTGATCACATGAACTAACCTTCCCAGGCTTTATTGTGCTCACGTCTTCTAGAGAACATATAACACACTGCCACAATGACATAATAAGTATTAGTTACAAATGGTTTACTTGAAAAATGCATATATTTATTGTGTCTGGTTCATCAGGGCCTGATTAACAAATTAAATGTACGTAACTTGCTTAAAAAATACTAATTATTTGATTTTTCTTAACTCAAAAATTAAGTTGCATAAGGCAGAAAGAGTACAATAATCAGAATACCTGAACAGGGAAATCCATTTGGGGTCTCCTGCTTGACCAATTAATGTTTTCCCAATTCACTGACGGTGGAAACATTTTGTAGTCCTTTTGCATGAAGAAACCCTGATACATGATAATGTGAACTTCTAGGGCATTCTGAAAAGGAAATTTTTGTTATTTCAGAATCATTTTAAGTCATATATCAGACCTGGCATTCTTCAGCAATGATATTGATAGCTTCCAGCCATTTAACAGACCGGGCTCCAATGACACCAGGAACAACTACACGTAATGGATACCCATGATCCCTGTTAAGAGGCTAAAGGAAACCAACGAGATATTAAACTGAGATGAGAACATCAGACTAATATAACATCATAGTATGTCACCAAAAGAAATAAGCAAAAAGAAACTCAAATTGTAAATTCACAATGAAAGTATAATAGATAATTTTTCACAAAGGAAAGACAAAGGTTAAAAGTGTTTATAGATGGATGATAAAGTTGCAATTGATACTACTCATGCATGTCCCTAGAAGTTCATCTCTCAGGTGTATCGTTTCTTTTCTCTTTTGCTTACTTTCAGTCTTGAGGATGGTTTTCGTTTTCATTTTTGAATGGACTATTGGATGGGTCATCTTCTTTTTCTAACTGTTGAAATTATAGGGTTTAGGTGAAAAAGGAGGAAAGGAGAGAAAGGAGGTTCTCAGTAACATTATGAATAATATGATATTTAATTGATATGAGATGTATGATAATATAAAGCACTAGCACCTATTTATGCAAATAACAGGTCAAGTACTAGTGTATTATATTACAAAGCCTATACTAGTAGTACTAGCTAATACTTGACCTAATTATTTGCGTAAATAGGTGTTAGTGCTTTCTGTTATAATAAATCTCATATCAATATAATATCATATTATTCAGAATATCATTGAGAGCCTCCTTTCTCTCTTTTCCTCCTTTTCCACCTAAACCCTATAATTTCAACATGGTATCAAAGCTTAGAAACAAGCTTAGTAAGCTTAAGCTTGAGGGGGACTGTTAGAATATTAAGATTCTTATTATGTTAGGAGTCTTGTTAGGTTAGTAGTCTTATTGGGCTGGGCTTGTACTAGTAGTACTACACTAGTACTTTACTAACTATTAGCATAAATAGGTGTTAGTGTTCCTGCTTTGTATTATAATACATCTCATATCAATCTAATATCATATTATTCGGAATATTATTGAGAGCCTCCTTTCTCTCTTTTCGTCCTTTTCCACCTAAACCCTATAATTTCAACACTAACCATTTCCCTCATCTTTGCCAGAAACATTGTGGCCCTTAGACTCTTCTAGTGCTTATACTTGAGAAAATGTGTAAATATAAAAAGTAAACATACAATGAGGGGAAAAAAACAAACAAAAGGAAGAGAAACACTTGTGTCATAAACATGTACTATATTCGTTCTACATCTTTTTGCCTACTTAAATAATTATATCTGCAGCTCCTCTGGTAAAAATACGAGAAACTAGCAGTGTGGCATGAATCATAGAGTATAATTTTTGTTACTGATTTCTTTTACAAAGTAATGAAAACCAAGATAGAAGAACCTTGAAAACTTTAGTGCTGCAAGAAGATAGCAAACGACAAGAAGCCAAACTCACTTACTTCTCCATTCATTTCATAAGCAAGTAGAACATCTGCTTCAGGATTTGTGGCCTGACTGAGTGGAATTGATGCCTTGTAAGGGCCTCCATTTTCCTCCTATAGTTTTTTAAGGTTTACAGGAAACAACAAAATACTTTTGATGAATGCAATAAATAACCAGAAAGAATCCAACATCTCTGGGGTAAACTTACAAGCCATAGTCATTACCTTACACTTATCAACGCTTACAAACTCAACATGTTTTCCACCAAATCGAGTGATACTTGTTAACTTTGGTATTCCAACAAGTTCAAGAACATCAGTCAGTTTGGCACCACCCCAAACAGCTGAGAAAGAAAAATATAATTAAGCAATGATTAGAATTTAAGACCTATTAGATGAGACATCTCAAACGCTAGCTAACCAAGGAAAGAAAACCCAGATGAATAACAGAGGACATGTATATACATAATAAATATACTTCTGCCCAAGAGCCTTGGCTCAAGTGGCACCCAAGTTCCTTTGGGACTGCTTGATCTTAGGATCGAATCTTAGCCAGGCTGCTTTGCCTGCACTTTAGCCCTCCTTTGTGACCCCAAAAAAGAAAAAAAAAAAAAAAAAAAACCTTCCACACAGACGTGGGGTGCAACACAACTAACAGAAGCTCTTTCAATCCTTGAGCACTTTCATCTCAATGTTCAAAAAATGACAATACTAACCATTTCCAATAGCAGAAACATCCCAGCCAACCCCCTTGACTGTTTTGGTCTTGCTCATAGCAGTCCTTCTATTACCTGCACACTGAGAAACCCATAGAGGGAAAAATCAAATATCATTTGCATCATGTAGCCAACATCAAACCGAAAAAGAACATGGTTCTTCTTCTTCAATGCAAGTTTTGCAAAAAAAAAAAAGGACACTATAAATAATAGGGTAAAATACACATTACATCCTTGTAGTATAAGACTTTTTTAACTTATCCCCTTAAAGTATTTTTTTTGTCACTAAACCTCCCTTTAGTTTAGTTCACCTTAAAAAATTTAGTTTATCTGTTAAAACATAAAACAAACGGAGAACCCATTTTTTTAGTATTTCTAATCCTTGTTTTCTTAACTCAAAGTTAGAGCATCACTTGTACATATACCTCAATCATCCATCGAACATCCAACGTGCACCAAACATCAATCCGCACATCTCAAAAGTTTATTCCTGTTTTCAAGCAATTTCAACTCAATCACTGCCAATAATCTTGACATACTCACCCACTTAGTCAACGCTGCAACCTAACCACCAAAACCCCCTATTTTCTAATAATAAACAGAGTTTTTAAGTGATTACTTTCAATCAGACTTTAACTTTTGTTTGATTTAACTCATAAAGTAACATTTTCAACGTAAACCATATTATAGGGGGTTTAGTGACAAAAAACATAATTTAAGGGAGTAAGTTGAGAAAAGCCTACACTATAAAGGGGTACTGTGTATTTTACCCTAAATAATATAATCATGAACTTTTATCTAACCAACAACCTGTAGTGTGGCAGTGACATTATACTTTGGAAGCATCCTGTTACCAAACAACAAGAGTCAGTTCCCAATTCACAAAAAAAGAAAAAAAAAATTGAAATATCCCCAATTCCCAAACCAGCGCTAACTAACTAACCTGATATCTTTCATAAAAAGCTGTTTGGGGTTTTCCACTAAACCAGATATCGAGACGCAGTATCTGCTCACTCAGCCAAACACGTCATATAAAAATAAGTTAAATAATAAATATCAACGAAGAGAAAAGAATTGGGGGCAAGATGAAGAAGATACGAAACGACCTTTCAAAGTGATGAAGAATGGGTATGGGGCCATGGTTTCTCTTGTAAAAAAAATCTGCAGGGGTCAAATACGAGGAAATCAAGGCAGAACGCGGTGGCTCAGCATTGAAGGGTTCCTGAGAATCAAAAAATACGAAATTTGTTGTGTGAATGAAAAAAGAAAAACAGAACAGCGTTGTTGTTCATCTATTGTATTGTATCGAATTGAAGCCTAAGGTTTGCCTTGGAGTTAATTTGAAGAGATGGATGACGAGGAGGCTCTCTGGAATAATCTGAAGGTGCTGTCAGTCCCACCATTTTCTTCTTCGAAAGGAGAGAGTGAAACTGAAAACGAAGAACGAAGCAGTGCAAGTTGTTCTAGAGTTTTGTAGTATTCGCCATGGTTGAGTGGGGAAGTGAGGTGGCGAAGGTTCGATGCTCACTGTCTGTCCCTGTGATCAAGATCAGACGGTGATGGTGCGTCCACCTGGAGTATTGGCATTTCCACCAAAGTTTTGTACTTAGTTAATACAAGTTATTTTTACGGATAAAATACACTTATTACTATGCTGTTTAGGCTTTTATAAAATAAAATCATTCAATAATTTTTTTAATCATTTACCTCTTTCTTATTTGGATCATGATGAAAATATTTAATTTATTATGAAATGTAAAAATAGTTAACTCACATGACTTTTTGTTATTAGAAATGTGACTTTCATTATTTACTATCACATTAAATAGTTCTTCCACAATTCAGTTGCTTAGTTATTATATTAATGGAAACACCAAAAGTTTGTGAGTATTTCCATCAACACAATAATTAAGTAATTGAATCATGAAAAAACTGTTTAATATGATAATGAATAAAAAATGTTACATTTCTCATAACCAAAAGTTATGTGTTTTTTATGTAGATTAACCATTGTTATATTTCACAAAAAATCAACTGTTTTTAACGTGATCCAAACAATAAAAGTTTTAAGTGATTAAAAAATTATTGATGGGAGTTATTTAAAAAAAATCTTAAACAATAAAGTAATAAAATGAATTTTATCTTTTTCTAACTTATTCTCTTAAATTATTTCAATTAAAAAATACAAATTTGTTGTGTGAATGAAAAAAGAAAAACAGAACAGCGTTGTTGTTCATCTATTGTATTGTATCGAATTGAATCCTAAGGCCTCGTTCAAAGTGATTTTTGATTTTATATTTTGAAAATTTCAAAATCTAAATTTAGTTTTAGTTTTGAGTTTTGAGTTTTAGTTTTTTTTTTTGAGTCAAACTACTCTCTTTATCTCGCCTTACTATGAATTCACCTAATATAAAAAACATATTAACACATAAATATAATTAAAAATGACAAACTGTTATATTCAAAGTTAATATAAAGAGATATAACATTTTGAATCTCTTCATCTGAATCATCTGTCAAGCTCTTAATAATGACATCCGTCACAATTATCCTGAAAATTAACATTCTTTAGCATTCATAATTCTAACAATTCATACCATTAGAAAAATACAAGTCTTAACTGAAACAAAATATAAATATTCAAACATAAACATAAATATAAATATCCATCATACACATGTCTTAATCCAAACATAAACATAAATATTCATGTCTTAATCCAAACATAAACATAAATTTTCAAAGATTGAGGACAATATATTTCTTCCGCTTATCTAATAATGCCAAAAACACGTCACTCCATAGAGGGTTTTTTTTCAGCATCTTTACTGCCTTTGTAAAAGGAGCAGCACCAATGCCTTCAAGTTTGTCAAGGATGCTCAAACAAGTCATCAATTTCTTATTTGCTTCATAGTCTTGTCTATCTACTTCCCCCGAACATTAGAAGATGACCCTACAACCTGGTTGGTGCTTATCTTCTCCAAAATATCAGCTTTCTTGCTTTCCTTCTCCCATAATTGTCAAAGCATTAACAAATGCTATTTAAATGTTCTCTCTTGCTTTCCTTTTTTTGAAGTTAGAACCAACAAAATTGTAAGTCATTAACATCATTAGAAACCAACAAAATCAAAATCATAATTGTAACAATATCAACCTTGTTGGGAAGGATATGGAGAAATGATGAGAATGATCTGTAAAGAAAACGAAATGGTGGGGAAAAAATACAACAAAGACAAAAAAAAAATAGAAAAAAAATAGCTAGAGAAGAGAAGATAGGGAAGAAGGAGAGAAAATATCTTCACAAAAGTAAGAGAGTTAAGAACAGAAGAGACACCAGTAAAAGAGAAATGATGAAAGGGAAGTGAGGAATGGTGAAGGACACGAGAGAAAGACGTGAAGGAGCAAGAGAGAAAATGTAATTTTAAGATGAAAACTGAAACAAAAAATCACAAACTTATTTTTATGGTTTTGTACCTTAGAATAAAACTGTTTTAAAATTAAGTAAAAAAACTAATTTGAACCTCATTTTACCCGAACACGCTTCGTTGTCAAATTTAGCTTTTAAAATCAAAAATAGGAAACTTACAACCACTCTAAATAAGGCCTAAGGCTTGCCTTGGAGTTAATTTCAACAGATGGGTGACAAGGAGGCTCTCTAGAATAATCTAAAGGTGCTGCCAATCCCACCATTTTCTTCTTCAAAAGGAAAATGTGAAACTGAAAATGAAGAACGATGCAATGCAAGTTCTTCTAGAATTTTGTGGTATTCGCCATGGTTGAGTGGTGAGGTGAGGTGGCGAAGGTTTGATGCTCATTGTCTTTGTCTGTGATTGTGATGATCAAGATCGGACGGTGATGGTGTGACCACCTAAAGTATTGGCATTTCTGTCAAAGTTTTGTACTTAGTTAATACAAGTTATTGTTTAGAGTAAAATACATGTTATCTGTAATATAGGCTTTTCTCAATTTATTTTTTTAAATTATTTTTTTTGTTATTAAACTCCTTTATAATATAATTTACGTTGAAAACATTATTTTAGAAGTTAAATCAAACAAAAATTAGAGTCTGTTTAAAGGTAATTACTTAAGAACTCTATTTATTATTGGAAAATAGGAGTCTTGGTAATCAGGTTACAGCGTTGGCTGAGTGAGTGAGTATGTTAGGATTGTTAGCAGTGATTAAGTTGAAACTGATTGAAAACTGATTGAAAACTGGTCAGTTTTTTAGATATGTGGATTGATGTTTGGTGCATGGTGAATGTTCCATGGATGATTGAGATGTATACACAAGTGATGATCTATTTTTCGGCTAAGAAAATAGGGATTGGAATGCAGATAATACTAAAAAAAAAGGGTTTTCTGTTTGTCTTAACAGATAAAGTAACTTTTTTAACATGAATCAAATAAAAGGGAATTTAGTGAAAAAAAAATACTTTAAGGAAGTAAATTGAGAAAGACTTATATTACGAAGAGGTAATGTGTATTTTCCCTATTTTTTTAAAAAATCTATAACATCATGTAAAATATCACTTCTTTTTTTGGGGGGGAGATAAAGTTTTATGAAGTGTTGTCAAAATAGGATCGAACAAATGGTCTAATCACGAATTGGACACTTAGGTAAATAACAGAAGGTAAATAATAGACTAATAGCTTTTTCATTAAATTATAAAATTCCCACTTATACATTAAAAATATTGCAACGGTTTAATATGGAGTCTTGCATGTTAAAACTTCGTCTGCCTAAAATTAAACAATGGTGAAGAAGCATCTATAGGTTGTGGCTCACTAGAAGCTAAGTTTTCTCTTTCCATGCGAATTGGCTCAAAATTCATCAAATAACGGAGGGTGAACTGGTTCAAAATTGAGGCAAATTGCTTGAGACTTGGGTAAAGCATCAAATAATGTAGAGTAAACTGGCTTAGAATTTGGCAAAACATCAAACACTAAAGGGCGAACTGGCTAAGAATTGGGAAAAGTATCAATTGTTAGGATAATCTAATAATTCTTGTGGGCTACAATCAATTGTTATTTTGTTTTGTTAAAATGGGTTAATGTTATGATCAATTTGAAGGTGTATTAGAGCTCACTGATTTAGTAATCCATTTGGAATGTGTTCAACATTCCTAATACTTGGTTAGTATAGTTTTAGTAAAAACAGTGTAGGCATTAACCTAGTAGACCTTCGATGAGAATGCCCATTAGGTTATCTAATTATAATTAGGTCCCCTCTTTTACGTTACACCTCAACATAAAGCAAACAAATTGCAACTTGACGGCTTGTCACATTGAGAACTGATACAAAGATATGTCATTAGTTTATCAGTGACGTCAAATTAGTCATTCAATGATAATTAATGCCATTAGTTTCATCCTTTCATGGCTAATTTGATGACATTTTAAGGTCTAATTTGATGATAAAAATATGATATTAAATTATCAATTGCATATATTTTAAAAGATCAGTTTGATATCTTTTATATATAAAAGAAAAGTAGCTGATGCATGATGAGAAGTTTTTTGTTTTCCCTCCCATTCTGAGGCTAAGATTGACATTTTATAACTCAATAATGTAGTGAATTATTGTCAATTATTTAATTTCAAATTAAACTAATTTTCCAACCCCTCATTTATTGTATTTTAATGTTATTTATATTTACTATAATTGGTGTGATTCTTTTTAAAATTAAACTAATATTTTATTCGAAGGGTTTATCATGAATACATGGTCAAGATACTCCATGGCAAACGCTTACTCAATGGCAAGGTCGAATGTCAATTATTTAATTCTAAAATTAAGTAATTTCCAACTATCCTATTTATTGTATTTTAATGTTTCTTATATTTTTAAAAACTGATTTGTAATTCTTTTGGTATTGTGTTTCGATGGGCCCATTCATTTTCCATTAGGGTTCCTAATTTTCTTTCTCAACCAAAAGGTCACCTTGGGCATCGGTGGAGAAGATTTAATGTCGTTGTTTGGTTTTCATTTTTCATCCCTTTCTACAAAGTCTTTGCTGCATTTATATTATGTTTGTCGGTTCCCCCTTTTAATTTGCATATTCAAATGCCATAGAGGTAAGTGATTCTTTTAATTTTGTTTTCATCATCTATTGCTCTCATCTCTATTTCCATTGCCATAAACGTAGTAGATTGTTTTAATTTTTTATTCTCCTCATCTGTTGCTCTTATCTGTTTTGTCATTTGGAATTTGTTCGATTTGTAGTTGAAGGAGTGTGTGACAGAGTTCATGAAAGGGGTGGCGAAGAATTCTGATTTTTGTTCTTTTTTTTTTCTTATTTCTCTCATTTCTCTACCGGTTAACAAGATCAAGTTTTGCATTTTTGTAGTTGGTTTGGTGTTGCAGGTAATTAAATTTCAACAAGCTTTCTTCAGTCCAAAGATTCTAAAGGTGAACAATTTTTTTGTATTCCTCTTTCAATTCATAGTAGGTCTCATTTTTTTATAATATAATTCTGGGCTTTTTTAACTTTAATTACTATTTGCATATGGGCTATTTGTTAATAATATTTAAATAATTACATAATGCGTGTTCCTCTTTTTACTCTCTTTCATATATCTTCTTTGTATGTTAGCTTGGGTTTGGTTTTAAATTTAATTATTTATTTATTCTTTTCTCTCTCATTATCTTAATTGGTTTATTTATATTTTGTGTTCATGGTAATTTATTTTTGTGGAAGTGTCAATTTGTATCGTATTTGTGGAAGAGCTAATTTGTGTTCTTTTTTTTTGTGTTTGCCTATATAAATATAAAAGAGATATTTGATTCTCTTATGCCATTGTATCTCATATGCCTTTTTTCATTGTATCCTATAAACTTATGTCTTTGTATCCTATTTTGTTTGAGATTATGCTTACTTCTATATATAACAATTTATATATGCTTATGTTGATTTGTATATGCTGATATGTTACTTATGTAATTGCATCCTATAAGGGACAAATCTTTGTATCTTATTTTGTGAATGTTTATATGAACTCTATATATGCTGATTTATACGGATGGTAATACTATTTAATTCTGACTGAGAATACATTTTTAGAGGTAATTTTTCTCACTTATATTTACCTAAATTTTCTCTTTCTTCTCATCTCTTTCATCTCAAGCATGCAGAAGGTTGAAGCTATTAGTAAATTAATGTAGGATTTTAAGTTATTAATAAATTACTAAATTAGAATGATATTTGAAGTTGAATAGGATGATGTGATGCTAATCACTGTGAGCATAATTTGTTGCAATGTGCTAGCCTGAGCAAGATTTTGTTGCATGTCCATCCATTAAACTAAGCTTAGGCAGAGAGCTTGAGAGTTCCAAAAATATAGTAATATGGAAGAATTGTTATGTTATTCTATTTTCAATCTTTTATTTTCTGAGTTTATTTTTTTCTAAAGGATAAAAAATATTTAGACATTTAACTGTCTTTTATGTAAGTCAATATTTATATTTCAAACTACGATCTATATTACATTCAATTTTTTTCTTATTTACTTTGCTCTTATAAATTAATTCCAACTACATTAATTTATATCATTTAGAGTATGTTGTATATCAATAATATATATATATATATTCTGTTTATTTATTTTTAAAATATTGAGTTAATTATTTTTAAATTAAAGTTGTTGCTATAAGTTTTTTTTTGGATGTCCTGAATGCAGGAAAAATAAGGTCAATTGTACCTTATGGGGTCAATTTGCTGATTAGATGAGTGAATTCTTAGCAAATGATCAAGATACAGGACCTATTATTATTATTATTTTACAGTTTTGCAAGATAAAGCCTTCTAATGGTAAAATTATGTTTTATGTATTGTAATTTTATATATTTTATGTATTGTTTTTAGTTATTTCATTCTATGTTATTCCTTATTTTGATTCTATTATCTTTTTAGGAAGAGAGGGCATTTCAAATGCTTATCATGGATCAAAGCTTCTTATTAATCTGAATCTGAAGGAAGATGTTGATTACAAAGAGAAGTTTGTTTTGTATTTATAATATTTAGTCAAAATATATTCTATAAGGAATATTTTCTAATTTTTTTATCTTTGATATTCTCATTCTTCGATAGATGAAAAAGACTGATTAATAGGGAGGAGTCTTACAGACAAATAATTAGTCAAATGTCTGGACCAGTATCTATGTTTGTTTCTGATGACTTACTTCAAACGGATAAGATGACCATTGCTGATATTATTGAGCCCACAGATGTCTGTTTACTAATTTATATGTTGCTTTTCTTTAGATTAAATGAATTTGCATTCTAATTAAGATAAAACCATTATTAAATTGCTGGAATGTGTTGGTCTTGTGCTTGCAAAAATACTAGAAATTGAAACTAAAGATAATTGGTGGTATGAGGCATGCAGCAAGTGTCTTAGAAAAGCGGAGCCTGTTGGAAGGAAGTATTATTGTGAAAAGTGGTTGTTGCAGTACCTAGGTAAATGTTAAAAATGATTTATTTCTTTTTTCAACTTTTTTCATAACATTTAATCAAGAATGTATTAATTGTCAATATAGTTTTAGGATTCAAGTTAAGGTAATTGATCAAATTGGATCAACTTCATTTGTAATGTTTGACCGTGTGGTTTCACAAGTGATTAGCAGGACTACTGCTGAAATTATTGAAGCATCGACTCAGGTAATACATTAACAGCTATATATATCAAATGTTATTCTATTTCCATACATCAATGTCTATTCTAATTTTTTAGAAACAATATTTATGTATTTCTTGCCAAATGACACTAGACCTTATTATATTTTATCGAAGGTGATAATTATAAGAATATTGATATAACTCATAATTTTATTCTATTCTATAGGAAAATTAATAATAACAACCCTGTTGACTTTGACACACTTGTTGATAAAGAATTCTTATTTAAGGTAGAGATTGGTTCACTCAATATAAAAAATAGTTGGCCAATTTATACAATTAAAAAGATCGCAACTGATGAAGACATAATTTGGCAATTCAGGTCTCAATATTCTATTATAATTAGTATGTATCTAATACAGCTTAAGGTCATTAATTAAGTAATAATGTATCATAAATAATATTAGGTAGAGGTCATTATACTTCAACTAAATACCGAAGTTTTTCTATTTAGGGCAATGAGGAGGAAGAGGATATAGATCCCATTGGAAATGCTGGTGTCCAAGTGGCTGATAACTTGAAGGTATTATAAATTTTTAATGCTGTTGAAAAATACTTTATATTAGGTGATATAATAATAATATTTCTAAATTGGGTAATACTCTGAGGATATTTTGTTTAAATTTTGTAGGATTTTGGTTCTAATGAGCTTGAAATAACTCCATCAAGTAAGTCACCTAAAAAAAGAGCTGCTGATGAAGTAGTTGTTTGTTCTCTATCCAATGATGGTGCCTCTCAGTTGTCAAGCAGCAAAGTGATGAAGAACATTAAACTTGAGTAGGAATGTTGTCGGAAGGAAGTGTTGGAATATTGGAATTGTTGGAAAAAATTAAGTTAGGCATTGCAAACAGTTGTTTAGTATGTTGTTTTGTCTTTTGGAATTTAGGTTCCTTTTGAAGTGTTGTCTGTTTTGTGGTTATGCTGGATTTGCATAGTACTCATCATTACTATTAGTATGTTGGTTGAATTTTGGTTTCATAATGTTGAACCATGATAAAGCTTACGTATGGAAAGCTATTTTTTTTTTACATGTTGGGTTTATGTTGACGTCATATTACAATCTATACATTTGTTGAGGGAAATTCTGATTTCAATATTCTTTTGGATAGTTTGGTTTGAATACAAATAGAATTGGTTTGTTATATTATACGTATCACCAGTAGGCCTTCTTGACATTTACATCAATTCTCCTACGTTGATGGTGAGTCTTAAAACTGGAAGAATTTGATTTTGATGTTAATTGTAAATTAGAATAAGTAATAAATAGTAATAAATATTTAAAGATACAAAGATAACAACCAATGAAGCTACTATATATGCAATAAATTACTTTAAAGGTAGACAACCATGAACGTAAATTAAGAGATTGTTGTAAACTTTGTATTTGATTGATCCAAAAAATTTCAACTAAACTATTATAAAAACCGAATCTCATAATTTTGGTAGCAATATAAGTATAACATTGTTAAATTATTTTTTTTAAAAAAAAGGAGTATAACTAGCCTATATCGTCTACTTAGTAAGTAAATAGAGCAATCCTCGATGCATATAATAGAAACTACTGCGTAATTGGGATAGTTCATAATTGTAGCAAAATCAATTTTTAAAACACAAAATATAATTTTTTAAATCTCAATTAATTATGTAAGTGTAAGAATTTATGAATATGTATTAATTACATTAGCACTCATCATTGAAAATCATATAGGCATAAATATCTGTAACTGTCATTAAATTTGACGAATTTTGAATAAGAAAGGGCTGAGATCTGAGGATCAATCACACTTGGTTTGTCGGGTGTTTAAAATCAAACTATAAATGTTGATAAAAGAGATACGACAAGGAAAGGTTTTTGGAATGGTCATAGCTGGTAAGATTTCAATATCATTTTAATTTATGTTATTATTATAATATAAATAAATGTAAATAAATAAATATTTCTTACTACCATTCAATTCTAACATTGTCACAACTTAATTTTTTTCTCAATATTGAAATGCTTCTATCTTATTTATGTTGACAGATTTGCAATTAAGTGAAGATGACTTGAAAAATTATACTCTTATAGAGATAGAGTTGTTGTTGTTGTAGAGTAACAACAAGACTCTAAGAGATTTCCCGACCATGCCTTGCCCGGATATGTCATTGCTTTCAGTTTCGCAAAATAGACTAATTCGTGATAAGCTGAATTATGATAGGAATTCACTAGCTGCAAAACATACTCATCTTCTGTCCAATTTGACTGAAGAGCAAATGAGTATTTCTGACAAAATCATGGATAGAGTTGCAAATAATTGAGGTGGATTGTTTTCATTTATGGATATGGAAGTGCAAGTAAGACTTTTATCTGGAGAACTCTTTCAGTAGCTCTTAGATCCAAAGGTAAAATCGTCATTATAGTTGCATCGAGGGGGTAGGACAACTCATTATAAATTTGCAATTTCTTTGAATCCTAATGAAGATTCTATTTGCAATATTAAACAAGGATGTAACACCCTCCTTTGGATGTCACATTTTACAGAACCTTAAGTTAATTTCAAAAATATTTTGTATTTTCTTTATGAAAATATGAGTTCTAAAATTTCTTTTCAGATGTAACATAAAATAACCAGGAAAGAAATAACTCAATATCAACAGATTTCAAGAATATACATCATAAGTATTTATATCCAATTTTATTGTTTAATTCTACTGTTTAACAAAATACATAAAAGATATTTAGCAGAATGTCTACAAACTCTATATGTCATCTTATTGACCAAAGTCCTAAATATTTGTTTACTTAATATCCAAGGGAAACGCATAACACATCTAAATCACTGTGGAACTATATTCTAACAAAACTGAACAGGCCCCTCCTTGATGTCTTCGTCATCTTCACAAGATCGAAAGAAAAATAGTTACCTCGTCGTCTTCATAAGACAAAAGAAAAATAACACAAAACATACAAAATAATACAACAAAGAGGCGAGAATCTCGTCTTCTATCAATACCAATAAAGCAGTGTAGAAAACATAACAAATAGTACAGTTAACATAATAGTATAGTTCCATACTGAATCAATAGATATAATCATGTTATTAAACAATGGGTAAATCCATATCAATATGCATCATGATAATGTGACAGTATGACAATTGACTATGCAATCATCCAATGATTGACCTCTACTCCATGGAGCTAAATCACAATAAGTCGGAGAGAGTGATTGGGAGTACATGTTATGTATCTCATTACCTCTAATTTGCTCAAAAGTGCTATAGAATCATCTCATTTGGTAATACGGCTCACGAGAACACTCTCCACCAATCGTGAATAGAATAGTGTCTGGTCGAGATCGTTCAGTGTGTTGCAATTATATCACCACGGCATAATCCAACTGGCCTCCTGTGGAGTTTTCGCACCCCGACGTCCCCAAGATCATTCATAGATCTTCACTACACAATTTGCACCCGCACTAAGGTGTAAGCTCAAATTCCTAGGCTCAAAGCCATTACAACAACAAGTCTCATACAGACTATCACAATGTCATGGTCAACTAACCCATGCAAAGTGCAATCACTCATAATTAATATAATAATCAATGGTCAACTAACCCATAATTATTAAATTAATTATGATCAACCCAATAATTCATAGTCAATGAACTCATAATTATTAGTTTATCAAAACATAATCCCCTTGGGTTCAAGCCACCATTTTAAGAATAGCGTCAACTGTCCTATCTAGAGTCCAGTCTACGTCTGTCAGATAGTAGTATAGCTGTTTCTTAACCTATGGTGCTTCTAAAACATTTTCACGTAACACTACGGTTACGGTTTTCAAATCACGTAACATTTCTGTTACGTTTTTCAATCGCGTAAAACCATTTTTCTGTTTCTTCAAATTGTGTAACTCAAAAATTAATATTTTTGAATCGCGTAACAATTTAAAATCACTTTTCAATCGTGTAAAACATTTTCTGTAAAATTTAAATCGGGTAAAACATTTTTCATAAATATTGAGCTATTTTGAACTAAATAAAATATTTTTAAGTTTATTCTCACTATGTGAGCTAAAAATAAGTTTCAAATACAAAAAAGGAATTTTTCAGCAAATCTTTCAAAAATTATTTCTATTTAAAAACATTTATTTCTACCTCAAATCATCACTAAAATGTTTTTCTCAAACTTTCTAAAAAATAAAAGTCTTTAATAAAAATAAGCATTAATTCAAAATAGTTTAATACTAGAAAATGTTTCAAGGTCTAAACTAATCTTTAGAAAATCTTTCAAGATTCAAACATATTTTCAAAAGTGTTTCTTCTTGAAAAATATTTGTTTTCATCTTTAAATCATAACTAAATATTTTCTCTCATATTTTCAAAAATCCTTTAAACCATATACTAATTTTCAAAAATAAGAACAAAAATCTTTGATAAAATAAATATCACTTCTATAATAGTTTCCTTTCGAAACCTTTTTCCATATCCATCATGATTCATTGGTTTCCAACCAAACATGTGCATGTTCATAACCATGTTTTTCATCCACACATACATCATTTTATTTACACATAAACTATATCACATTTGAATCATAATAAGTCCATGTCATATCTTAAAACATAAAAACACATATGATAATCAAAATATAAATCATAAAGCACAAAGCACAAAACATCAACCATAAAATATAAATCATAAATTAGTTCCTCACCACCGTATTGGCAGATGAGAGAAATCTCCCCCTTACCTTGGTTCAAAAATCCTCTCTAGTGAAAGTTCTTTGTTTTCCCACCAACAAAATCCTTTTTCCACCAACGAAATCCCTTAAAGAACTAAGTTCATAACTTTTAAACTCTAAAACATGGAATAAAATGATCATGGATCAATCCAATGATCTAAAACTTTGAAATAGAAATAAAAGTGAAGAGAAATAATTTTCACCTTAGATTCCTTCAAATTTTAGCAAGTTTGAAAGTTGTGAAAGGAGTTCGTATTTCAAGAAAATCACAACATTAAAGTTTCTCAAAACACTACTAGGATACTAGAAACTAACTTAGAATTTTGACAAGAGTTTGGGAAAGTGAAGAAGAGCTCTTGGCCGTGAGCTTTAGAGAGAGAAAGTGAAGGTTTTGGTGTGAGTTCAAGTGAATGGTGGTCTTGGCTATTTATAGAAGAAAAGTAAGGACTAAGAAGTAATTAAGACTAGGTGATATTTTTACTTACCTTGGCCGGCCATTCCTTGGCTTGATGGAAGGTGATGGTGTTCATTTTGGACACCATTTCTTTGTCATTAAGACTAGGTGACTCACCTTAGGTGATTCACCACACAATTAAATACATAGATGATTCATTTATGTGCATCACTACTTTACATAAATGCTCTAGATATTTTATTTTCCAGTAGCTATTATTTAATGGACAAAGATCAGTATCTATTGTCTAATGGACAACAGGATATACCCAAAATCACCCAAAGATTTTATTTGCTCATAAAATCCCTAAAAATGAAAAATGATCAAATATGTTAACAGATTTGGAGTTTGAACTTTCGTTTATTTTTAAAAATTCTCCAAAGGTATTCCGGACTAAAAATAAAATTATTTATTTTTATTTTCTAGAATGGTCTAAAATCAATATATAAGGTTAAGTTCAATCAAACTTTAATTTAATTGAACTCACAAAAATTCCTAAAAATGATTTATCACGAAAATCTAGGAAAATAACATATATAATAGAATTCGAGATTTTGGGGTGTTACAAAGGAAGCCCTCTAGCTGAGTTGATAATAAGAGTAAAGCTAATCATCTGGGACGAAGCTCCAATGACTCACAAATATTGCTTTGAAGCTATTGACAGAAGCTTAAAGGATATTCTAAGATTCTCTAATGGAAATAGTCTGAAGCAGCCATTTGGTGGAAAAATTGTTATCTTTGGTGGTGATTTTAGATAGATTCTACCAATGATCGCAAAAGGATCAAGGTAAGATATTGTGTTTGCAACCATTAATTCTTCATATTTATGAAGATTTTGTGACCTTCTAACTTTGACAAGAAATATGAGACTTGAAACAGGGAACTCTACTTTTGATGTAATTGAAATGAAGGAATTTGCAGATTGGGTACTAAGCATTGGGAATGGTACTATTGGTGACCTTAATGATGGGGAAGTCAGCATTGAAGTTCCTAATGATCTCCTAATAGAAGGTTTTGCTGATCCACTTGCTTCAATTATGAACACCACATATCCTGATTTTTTGCATCAGATGAATGATCCCAATTATCTACAACATAGGGCTATCTTGGCTCCTACAAATGAAATTGTTCAAGTTGTAAATGATTACATGTTGTCCTTGGTCCCTGGTGAAGTAAAAACATATTTGAGTTTTGATAGCTTGTGTAAAATGAATGGAAATATTGATAGACCTGATGATATTCATACACCTGAATTTTTAAACACTATATCTTCTTCAGGTCTTCCATGTCATGAGTTGAAACTCAAAATTGGTGTTCCTGTCATGCTGTTGAGAAATATAGATCAATCATCAGGGTTATGTAACGGTACTCAACTTATAATTACACAATTAGGTAATCATGTCTTGGAAGCAAAGATATATCAGGTACGAATATCAAGCATAAAGTTTTTATTCCAAGATTGACTTTAACACCATCTGATAGCAGAATTCCTTTTAAATTTCAACGTAGACAGTTTCCTTTAAGTGTTTCTTTTGCTATAACAATAAATAAAAGTCAAGGTCAATCCCTTCGATATGTTGGCTTATATCTTCGAAAACCAATTTTTTTTCTCATCGACAGTTATATGTTGCTATCTCAAGAGTTACTAGCCGCAAGGGGTTAAAGATATTGATTTGTGACAAGGATGATCAAACCTCCAAGGAAACTATGAATGTAGTTTATAAAGAAGTCTTTCAAAATTTGACCTAAGTAAGTTTTTAACTTTTGTTAAAATTTATATAATATTTTATTCATTCATTACAGTCAACAATGACATAGTATATCTGTGCTTGAGTATTAATCTTTTTTCGTACAACCTGTAATTTTTTATGAGCATAACTAATTCTTTTCCTTTTATGTTGGTTTGTTTTTGGCAGATAAATACCAACAATGCTGTTTGTCACTTAGCATAAATTAATTTTATATAGGTGTTGCTATTGTTATTTTTATTCTTTTTTAGATTATGACTATCCTGTAAATGATGTCCCTAATATGTTGTTCACTTTCTATTAGTTATGGTGATTTTTTGCTAGATTATGTTGTTCATTTATTCGACTTTATTAATATATTCATAACTATGGACTGCACAATTTATTATACACTAATATGATTAGAAATTTGCCAGTTATACGTATCGTGCATCGCACGGGTTCACATCTAATATTTATAAATAAATAGGGGTGTCAAAATGATTTATTTATCCACCATTCATGTCTAAATCCAATCCAATCAATCCAATAATAATAATAAATTAAATGGATCAGATCAGATTAGTTAATGGATGGTTAATTGATTAAATCTAATATCAATTGGATATCCAATTACTAATTTACTCATGACCTATTTGAGATCCAATCAACCCATAACTCATTCAAAACCCTAACCCATTCATTTTCTAGAGAGATAGATAAATATTTTTTCTAGAGAAAGAAACTTACTTTTTTTAGAGAAAAAAATTTAGAGAGAGAAAAAAAAATTTTAGAGAGAAAATTAAATTTTTTTTCTACAAAGAGATAAACAACTTTTTTCTAGAGAGAGAAAATCAATTTTTTTCTCTAGAGAGAGAAACATACTTTTGTTAGAGAGAAAAAAATTTTCTAGAGAGAGAAACTTATTTTTTCTACATAGAGAGAAATTAACTTTTTTCTAGAGAGAGGAAATCAATTTTTTCTAGAGAGTGAAAAAATTTAGAAAGAGAAAATTAATTTTTCTATAAAGAGAAACTTACTTTTTATATAAAGAGAAAATTAACTTTTTTCTAGAAGAGATACTTACTTTTCTAAATAAAGAAACTTACTTTTTCTATAAAGAGAAAATTAATTTTTTTTAGAGAGATAAAATTATTTTTTAAGAGAGAGAAAATTATTTTTTTAGAGAGAGAAACTTAATTTTCTCTAGAGATTGGATATTAATTTTTTTAGAAAAAGAAAATTATTTTTTTTAGAGTGAGAAAGAAAGAATTTTTTTAAAGAGAATTTTAAAAAAATAATAATAATTTTAAATAAATAACTCGGATATCTATTCATCTTATCCATTAAAATGGATTAATGAATGGATTAAATATCCATCCATTAAAATGAGGTCATGAATGATTTGAATAGTTTTAATAATTTTTTAATGGATTGATAATTGATTTTTTATTCATCCATTATGATCCAATCCAAAATCTATTAAATCCATTAATTTGTCACTCTTATAAATAAATAACTAATATAATATCACAATATATTTATAGGTTCAAAATAAATATTTATTTAAAAAAAAGATTTTAAAAAAATAAGACCCGCCTCTCAATATTAAAAGTTATACTTGTGAGCCCGATGGAACTCAAACAATGTACTGAGTGGTGTGATTGGCCTACGTGCGGTCTAGATGGCTCTGGGCTGTTTTAAGTTTTTCTCAAAATTAATTCACAAACAAAAAAGTGACTCATAAAGGTTTAAATAAAATATAAAATAACACATATGATATGTGTTGGTGTGAAAACCAAAGCACATTTAATGGCATCAAACATGTTTTAATAAAAATAAAATTTTAAACCAAACATATGTAGTCAGGTTGATCGGGATGGATTGGTTTTTATTGGAATTTATTTTCTCTTAACTCAATTTGATTAGTTTCTATAAAAAAGAAGTTTTAAAATCTAAAATTGACTTTTTTAAATCTAAAATTGACTGAATAAAACAAAAAAAACCTGTTCTGTTTGTCAACATTACAGGAGAGGGGAAATGTTGGAATTCAAACTAAACAGAACAAACCCATATCGGAATTTTGTGGTTTACTATCAAATTCAAGTATATATATTTTGGGGAATCAAATTTATAGAAAAAGGAGAAAAGGATTTGGATAATAAAAATTTTAAAAAGAATTTATCATATTTTTCCACAGTAATAATTTGTTTTAAAAATTATAAAAATCAAAATGATTTTGATTTGACTAATGTTGCTAGAGTAAAATTGTAGCAAAACTTAGTAAAACCGTACTATTTAAAAATGTGTTTGATTTGAGTTGTTGACAATTTCGTAGAGATTTCATATGCTTTTATGTAATAATACTCAAGAATAAAATTATTATTTTTTATTTATACATTAATATAATATTTAGAAGTTGCACAAAAATTACGGTAGTGAAATGCAAACTTTTTATTTGTTTTAGTTGCTACTTACTTGTAATTACTTTGATAATTGTTAAAATTATTCCTGTCTTAGTTTTTGTCTTATCAGTTATAACATTGAATTGTATATTATATTTTATATTTTATCAGTTACTACTCATTTTGTGGATTAAAGGATTATTAATTTCTTCTTGTGATTCTTACATATTAAATGCTTAATGTTTCATATATATATATAAGTCTTGACACATTTACATCACTCAATAATTTTTTGTAAAATGTAAATTTAAACAATCCAACCGTGGAATCATATGCTATTATCTTAATGATCATACATATTAAATTTTAAATAAATCAAACATATATAGTTATTTAATCTAATAGTAGACAATTTACTTACATTTTAAAATTATATTATATGTTAACATAAAATAATGCGATGAAGTATCAAATAATTTTTTAATTATAAGAAATTTTATGAAGTTAATTTGTCTTATGAAAACTTTCAATTTAACGGTTAAATTGGTTAAATTTACATTTTACAAAAAATTATTAAATTTTTTTTTTGTGTTAACTAAATTTAAAGATATTAATAACAGTAGCATGAAAATAGAAGTGTAAGATGCTTTAAGAGGGGTAAAACAAATCAGAGGATAATATAGACAAGGGAAAGGCTAACCTTCATTTGACCACTTACACAGGATAATGGATATTGTCAGAGCTACAATTTGGATATATGAAATAGAATATGAAGTAAATTTTGTAGGATTAGAGCCATAAATTTTATAAGCTCTACAACTTCATACCTTCATTCAACAGGGCACAGAAAAGAGGTTCTATTGGTGCCTTAAAAGTTTTATTTTGTTTATAAATATTGAATTTATTTGTGGACATCATGTAGTTATTTCTTTTAGTCCGATGGTTGACGCTTGTTGATTTTTTAGATTTTTTTTAATATAATAAAGGTATTTTTGGGTCGGTATTTGATTATTTGTGTCAATTAAAAACTATTTCTTTGAACGATCTTAAAGGCTAGGTCCCACATCAGTTTAATACTTTTTAAAGGATTAATTTTTTTAAGTACTACTTCAATATTCAATACCAAGTAGTCAACACAGGAAATATGTCCTTAACTACTATTTATAATTTTATGACAAAATTTTCTGTTATTATTATTATTATTATTATTATTGTAGTGGCCTTCTAGTTATATTAATATATCCTTTTTTATGTATATAATAAAAGTTACACAAAAGTTTAAATATATGACCTCTCACAAGTATAATTGTCCCAAGAAATTATCTTTATAAAGATTTTTTTTTCTTCATTATCCACCAAGTATAATTAGTAGTAAAGAACATCAAATGTAATGATCATAATAAATAATAGAAAAAGTGTTTTACAATAACCTCAATTTTAATATGATAACTAATTAAATATCTCGATTTTAAAATATTAATTAAAAACTTCAACTTTACTCTTATAAATAATTAAGTTTCTTAACTTTAATAGAAACACATTTTGATAATATTTTTTTATTTAAAAAAAATTAGGTCATATATGTCATGTATTTTATTTATGTTATAAATTATTTTCATATGTCAAGTTGAATTTTTTTTATCTTTTCAATATTGTTTATTCATAAAAATAATTTTTAATAAAGTTAACTAATAATAAAAGTTTCATCTCTTATTTGATTTATCATAAAAATTTTAATCTTAAAAACTAATATTTCAAGAAATTTGGAAGAGCAAACTGCCTGATTGAATGAAGTAATGATACTTATAGATTTTTTTTTCTCACAAATCACTCACAGATTTTATGGTGAACCCATTTAAATCATTCATAAAAGTTATCGCGAAACCCATATTTGATTCAATAACTTAGACTTTGCGAGAATTTTGTGTGATGTTTATTTGTGGAAGTATCATTTAACTAATGTAATAAGTTATTACATCTCACAAATGGTTATTACTAGATTTTATGGTGAACCCATTTACATCATTCATAAAACTTATCGTGAAACCCATATTTGATTCAATAGCTTAGACTTTGCGAGAATTTTGTGTGATGTTTATTTGTGAAATTATCATTTAACTAATGTAATAAGTTATTACATCTCACAAATGGTTATTACTGATAACCATATCCATTTCTTTCTTTTGGGCCTAAAGAATAAAGGCAACCCCGTTAGTTGTTACTGGACCACTACCCACAAGTAGAGCTAGGTAAACGGGTTGAGGCCCGCGGGCCGGCCCGTTTAACCCGCTTTCTTAAAGGGTTAAGACCAGTCTAATATTCAACCCGCGAATATCCTGGATCGGTAAGGCCCGGTCCGTTTAACCTGTGGGTTAAGCGGGTTGGACCGGGCTAGCCCGTGGGTTGGCCCGCGACCATTTTCTATTTTTTTTAACCAAAAAAAATAATTATATTTCATAAAAATACTCTCAATTAGTAGCTTAACATAAGTGTTTAACTTATCTAATATTTATGCTTAAGTAAAAACATCAAAAATTTTCAAAAAATAGTTCAAAAAACTCAACTAATGACATCATATTACACTTATATACACACTTTTTCAAATTTAAATTATTAAAAATTAAAAAAAAAAAGATTTGCGGGTTAGCGGGTTGGCCCGCTAACCCGCGGACTTTGGCGGGCCGAGCCCGGGTTAAAAAAATTTCAACCCTTTATTAAAACGGGCCAACCCAGTCCGACCCACATAAAGGAAAACCCGTGCCGGGCCGGCCTGTTACCCCAGCTCTACCCACAAGTCACTGCCCTCAAAATAAGAAGGGCAGATTTTACACGCAAAAACCCCAAACCCTAGGAACAAACGAAAAATCCTCGGATTCATGGATTTGCAGCAGAGCGAGTTCGATCGCCTCTTGTTCTTCGAGCATGCCCGTAAGACTTCCGAAGCCGCATACGCCAAGGACCCTCTCGATGCTGACGTTGGTTTTTCTTCCTCCACTTCCTAAACCCATTTTATTTTTCCCTTTGTAGATTTCTCATTTTCATTGAAAAGTCTCCGAATTTCTTTTGAGATTATTTGTAATTATTTGATGGATTTTTTTATATTATTGTCGTGATTAGTCTCTGTTTTTCGTGTAAAGATTCGTATGGACCAGTTATATTGGAAAATTTGTGTGCAGTTTTTTCTTTTTTGTTTTTTGTTTTTTTTTTAATTTATGGGGTTTAGGGAACCCTCTTTAGAAAATAAACTGTTTATCGTCTAATTTTTGCAGAACTTGACAAGATGGGGAGGAGCTTTGTTAGAGTTGTCTCAGTTTCAGAGTTTTCCAGAATCAAAGAAGATGACCCAAGGTGCTAATTCTATGCCCAATATTTTTTTTTTGACAAAAAAATTATTTTTTTATTAATGTAGTGAATGAGTTCTCACTGTTTCTTCTCTTAAATATTTTCAATCTAAAATTAGAGGAATTTTCATTTCTTGTCTTTTCGTGGAGTGAAAAAGATGCCAATATTAAAATTCCTGGTCTTTAATGCAGTATCCACTGCCAAATTTTTAATTCTCATTGTGAATTGCTCACTTGATTTGCAGATGCTGTTTCAAAGTTGGAAGAGGCGCTCGTGGTTAATCCCAAGAAGCATGATACTCTTTGGTGTCTGGGAAATGCTCACACTTCACAAGCATTTTTAATTCCAGATCAGGAGGAGGCTAAAGGTTATTTTGATAAGGCAGCTGAATACTTTCAGCAAGCTGTTGATGAGGTACATTTTGGTCCTACATCCATGCCAGTCTCATCTATGTATGGGAATTATTTTACTTGTAGAGATAATGTGTAATGGAATAGTTTCGTTTTCTATAGGATCCCACAAATGAACTTTACCGCAAATCGTTGGAAGTGGCTGCTAAGGTATGTTGTGTCTTGTAATGGTTTTGTATATTGTCATTCTGTTTTAATTGCATCTTGTCATCTATATTGTGTTTGGAAGCTTTGATACCTCTGTGTTATATAAAAATGGCTGTTGCAATTTTGTTCTGTCTTATCATGGGCTTTTTCATCTGTTTTCTGTCTTGTTGGAGAATACTGAAAAACTAGGTGGAGTGGCAAGAGAGATTTTTGGATTTTCAAATTTTTTTTGCACCTTGTTTTTAAATCTGAATGGTACATATTACATGGATAATGTATTTACAACACTGAATATCGAACAATGCAACTATTGTGCTGTGGTTTGTATCACTTATCAAACCAAGTTGCCAAGTAATCTTGTAAAATGGTTCTGATATCTGGAGTTATGTATGACAGTATGAAACTTTGGTTAAAGTGGTTTGACTTGTGGATTATGGATACCACTATAAAGACATGCTTAATCCAATTATGTGTACTCTGATCCATGAATATTGAAAAATTTAATCAAAATGTTGCAGGATCCTCGACATGAATATTATGTGTACTTTCTTTCTTTCTAATATAATCTTCCTTTTTCATTAAAAAAAATGTTTACCAATTTGTTCTCAAACTAGCTACTAGATTAGTTCAATTACTAACACTTTTTTTTTTAAGGCTCCTGAGCTGCATGTAGAAATCCATAAACATGGATTTGGTCAGCAGCAATCAATGGGGACAGCTGAACCTTCTTCTTCTTCTTCGGGTACAAAGGTAATACTTAAAAGTTTCAGTTGTCTCTCTCTATCTGGCTATTGTTTTGTATCAGTTTTTTTTTTTTTTTGTAGTTAATGCAATTGTATAATGCTTGCTTGACTTCTTTATGCACCCACAGTATATGTTTAAGGTGTTAATGAATTGTTTTTGCACTGAGATTTAGCAAACTTAATTTCAAATGTTCTTCCATCTATGAGGTGTTCTCTGATTGAAGACACATTAGGCCACAGTGAAAGAAAGGAGCTTTTTGACTGGAATTCATTGTGCCTTTTTGTTGAAATTGATGTTTTTAAATGTTAATTTTTTTTCTGCAATAAACTCATGTTTTACTGTGAAGAATGAGGAACTAGATGATCTAGTTTTCTGGCCTTTTAGGTAAGGTGTTTGGGACACAAAGGGTATAGGATGGGTTAATAGGTTCTACCATGACTGAACCAAATTGACTTTGTATGGATCTTGGTTCCCCAACTTGTGTATCGGCAGGTTTGAGATAGAATGGATTAATATTTTGGCCTTTTAGGTAAGGTGTTTGGGACACAAAGGGTATAGGATGGGTTAATAGTTTCTACCATGACTGAACCAAATTGACTTTGTATGGATCTTGGTTCCCCAACTTGTGTGTCGGCGGGTTTGAGATAGAATGGATTAATATCCTGGTGAATTCCCCATTTGAAGGGGATAATATATGTTCTTTTCTTCTTCAAAGAAAGAACTAATCTTTTGTTCAGTCATCTCGAGATAAATGATTCTTCTGCCTGTTTTTGGTTGTGTCTTGGACTGTTATTTATTTCCGAGGCCTGCATTATGGGCTAGCATGTCTTCATTCGTGCTATGAAAATCAAATTGAAGGATATATGTTAATATGTAGATAGAAACTCTGATCTATGTGTTCATTTTTTACCTAATCAATTTGGTTATTTTTCAGACTCAAAAGAAAAAGAAGAGCAGTGATCTTAAGTATGATATATGTGGATGGATAATTCTGGCTGTTGGCATTGTTGCATGGGTGGGATTGGCAAAATCACACCTGCCGCCCCCTCCTCCTCCACCTCCTCGATAAGTGAAGCCATTTGATTTGGATTTGATGCATTATTGATTATTGAGAATCACATTTGATTTGGGCCACTGCCCATTACTTGTTTTTTTGACAGTAGTGATGCTTTTCTTGGTGTAACCATTTACTTATCCACCGTATGAAATTTTATCTCATAATAATAATTGGGTTGTGCTACTAAATACTGCAAAAACCAAAATCACTGTCATCAAATATGAAATATAAGAGTGTGCCGCACAAGGTCTTGTAAAAGTTAAAACCTTCGTTTACTCAGTTAATCTGTTTTAGAGGGCAGTTGCAAATCTTAGGGTGACGGTGTCTACATTTGGCATCTCGCTTTGATTTGTTTGCTGGCTTCCATAGAAGCCGCCTTGCACATTGTTTTTGTTTATGATGATAAAAAATTTAGGGCGAGGGATGTTGCCCCATTCCTATCACAGCATCAATTAATTTTAAACGAGAACACAGTTTTAAAGGCTTTATTTTGAAATTGTTATAATAATAAATTAGATTTGGTTTTTTATATTAAGTTTAAATATATCACGTTTTTCTAGCGGATAAAAATCTTTGACTATTAAATTTATGGCTTTTAATAATTGGGATGAGGAATTTTTTCATCTTGTGTAAGAAATATTGAAATGATTTATTTCTATTGGATATTAGTGTCTGACATAATTATTGACATTATTAGTTTTATACGTAATATTTGTTTAATTTTGGTAAATTGCTCTATAGATCTCAAGTTTTAGGAAAATTCAAATTGGTTCCTCTAGTTATAATTTTGTAATTGGTTCTTAATAATTTCAAAACAAATATATTAATTGGGTACTAAATTCAATAATTTTTTAAAAATTTAAAGGGACCTAATTAATTTTTTAATTTTTTTATTAAAACCCAATTACAAGTTTTAAATTATAATGATCTATTTTAAAGTATCTAAAAATATATAGGAACTTACAGTGTAATTAAACTTATAATTTTCTATCAGCTCCTTCTTTTCAAATAAATCTATTAACCTTTGTGGTTTATAAGCAGATACAGCATTTCTTTCTTCTACAAACATTACTAGTATCATGAATTCTTCATCTTGTAAATTAAAATGAGATACAACTCAAGAACGTAATGATGAATATCCAGGAAAAATATGAATTTTACTATTTTTTGGACTAAATGATTGCTGACATTCCACATGAGATTCAACTTATTGATTTGAAGATTGTTCTGATCTGTGGAATATATTTTTTTTGTTCCTAACACTCTTTGATCCTTAAGTTCATATTTGGTTGGATAGAATGAAATGTTCATTTCATGTTTTGTTTAGTATGGATAGGAAGAAAATGATTTTTTTATAGGTATGTTAGAATTGATAATAAAAAATTACAATGAATAATTAAATTATATTATTTTAGGTGAAATGAAATTATTTTTACTTAAAGGTTTCAAACGTGCCAGTTGCTTTTTTGGGCCAACTTGAGCTGGATCAATTTTTTAAGTATAAAAACCCACAGTTCGGCCTGAAATTTAAGTCGACTTATTTTAGAGCTTTAAATGAAAACTAGTCTAACTTAGTTCGATAAGGGTCAGCCATCTTTCGGGATCGAACCGATTCAATTCAATTTTTTAAAAGGTTTTTCAATCTGAATGGCCATGTTAGGCCCTATTTATTGGGACTTAAATTAAGACTGATTCAAAAAACTGTTTTCAAGCTAAACGGGCTCTGATTTGGTTAACCACTTTTTTTAGTTTTTTTTTCAGAGAATGAGTGTAAAGGTTGGCTCAATAAAAATAATGTTCGGTTAGATTGTTTTGAAAATTAATCAAGTATTTAATTATATTAACTAATAATTTATATACAGTTAATTATGTATCAAGTATAAAAATAAAAATAAATTATTAATTAATCATATATAAATTAATAATTAATATAATTAAATATTTGATTAATTTTTAAAATAACCTAACCGGTCATTATTTTTGCAGAGTCTACTTTTTCGGTCATTCTCCTTAATTTTTTTTTATGATCTCGATTTTCCATGCCTTAAAAGCACAGGTTGGGAAAAAAGTTTTTCAGGCTAAATAGGCGAAAAACATCTTTTTTGAACCAGGTAGATTGTTTGGGTCTGGGAAAAGTAAACAGGCCTCGCGTGAACCGATTCGGGCAATATTCCAAGAAACTAAAACCAACATACTACCACTCATTAACAGTACACTACAAAAGTTCTTAAAATGCAACGTCCCTATAAAGTATATATATCAAACTACAATTTTTTCTGTTTTCTTTAACCCAAAATATGCACACATAATTGGCCCGATAAAAGCCCAGGTTCCTAACCCAAAATTAACTCAAAAATTGTGCAAGTTATTGTAAATATCAAAATCTAAGTAGTGCAAATTATATTTCCAAAATTCCCACGACGTGACAAGCTAAAATGATAAAAATAAATGTCATGTTCTAATAAAAAAATATTCAAAAATAATTTTTAAAATTAATCAGGTGTTCGTACTGCCTCTGAGCTTGCTCCCTCTTAGTTGTAAACATAGTATTTATTATAGAAAAACATTTGTAAACTACTTATTGTATATAAATATAATTTTTTAATATATATATACATATATATGCTATCATCAAATTTAAAACACTATATTATATTTTTATCAATTATCTAATATTAGTAAAAATAATAAATTATTCATGAGTTTATATATATTTTCTAAAATTTAATATATTATATATGTATATATAGCTCATTTTTATCTTGTTTGTACATATGTATATATCTTGTTTATATTTGTATGTACATATGTATATATAAATTTATAGTGAAAGTCTTAAATTCAGCTCAACTTTTAAAGAGAGAAGCTAAATGAATCAAAGCTGAAGAGTGTATCCACTATTTTATAAAGAAATAAAATAGAAATTTATATTATAAAGATGTTCGTGAACCAAAAAGCAAATGTAAAAATGAGGGAGGTACTTGTGTATAAGATTTGTAATGAGATGTATGTTTTTAATAAAAGTAAAGGATATTTTTGTTAAAAAATTATATTAAAAATTATTTTTCTATTTTTTTTGGAAGTTGATAATCATTAACTTTTACATAAAGTAATAACCTAGTTTTTTTTTTTACATTTACTTTTTTTTTAAAATTTGCATCTAAATACACTCAAGAACTTAAATTACTTTTTTAAAAAATTGATTTTTTTTTTAAAAATCAATCCAAATGTATTTTTTTGTTGTTGATAAAATCCAAATGTAATCCTACTTAAATGTTTATTTATGAGAGTATTGTGAGGAGTTTGTTTGTTTGAACAACCCAATCCATTCCTTTATTTTGTGTCAAAGAATAAAGGCAAGTTAGGCAACAAAGCCCCTCACTTGTTACTTTACCACTACTAGCTAGTCACGGCTCTCGGAATTTCTTTTGAGATTGTTCATAATTATTTGATGGATTTATTTATATTGAGTCATATCGGGTTCTATGGAAGCTGAGTCATGTCAAATTGTTATTTTATGATCAAAAGTTTAGAGTGAGGAATGTTGCCCCATTCCTATCTCACACTATTATTAGCATCAATTAGGATTTTTATTAAAATTGTTATAGTAATGGATTAGATTTGATGTTTTATATTAAGTTTAAATATTTCACCACATTTTTCTAGCGGATATAAATCTTTAAGACAACTATATTTATGGTTTTTAATAATTGGGACGAAAATTTTTCTCATCTTGTATAAAAAATATTAAAATGATTTATTTGTAATGGATAGTATTTTCTGACAAATAAATATTGACATTATTAGCTTTATACCTAATATTTTTATAATTTTGGTTAAATTACTCTATAAATCCTTTTAAGTTTTAGAAAAATTTAAAGGATTTAATTTTAATCTATTGTCAATATAAAATTTACTTATACTGTCATCCAACTAATATATCATTAAAAGAATTAGACTTTCAAGGTAGTTATTGTGATAGTCAAACTCTTTTAATAATTTGGTAATATATGATTAGATGACAATGTAAAAAAACTTTATATTAATAGTTGATTAAAATTAAATTCAAATTCAAATTGGTTCTTCTTGTTTAAAATTTATAATTGAGTTTGTAAAGTTTTAAATATAATTTTAATTGGATTCTAAATTTAATAATTTTTTAAAATTTTATAGAAACCAAATTAAAATTTCTTTTAAAATTATATGAGCCTAATTATAAATTTAAAATTATACGAATTTATTTAACTTTTTTCAAAAAATATACGAACCTACCGAGTAATTTAACCTATAATTTTCTTGCAGCTCCTTTTGCACAAATAAATCTATTAACCTTTGCGGTTTATTAGCAGATACAACATTTCTTTCTTCTACAAACATTACTAGTATCACCTCTATCGATTAGAATATGATTTCTTCATCTTTGTAACTTTATATGGGAAATAACTCATGAATGTAATATCCAGAAAACATATGAATTTTACTATTTTTTGGATTAAATGATTGTTGAGATTCCATATGAGAATCAACTTCTTGATTTGAAGATTGTACTGATGTAGATATTAGTGGAATATTATTTTTTCTAATTCCTAACACTTTTTTATCCTTAAGTTCACATTTAGTTGGATGTTATGAAATGTTCATTTCATTTTTTGTTTAGTATCTATAGAGATAAAATGAAGACTATTCCATTTTTTTGTCAGTATGTAAGAATTGATAAAAAAAATGCAATGAATAATTAATTTAATTTTTTTTGGTGCAATAATTTTGTTTTATTTTTTTATATGTGCTAGTTAATTTTTTTGAGCCAAGTTGAGCTGGATCAATATTTCAAGCTTAGGAAACCACAATTCGACTTAAAATTAGGCTCTACTTAGTTTACGCGTTTAAATGAAAAAAAAAGTTGGAGAAATGATCTAGGTTCGGCTTAGACACAAAGTTAGACAATTTTGTTCTTTTCAAAAATTAACTGAATATTCAATTAATTTAATCAATAATTTATATACGGTTAATTAATACTTTATCTTCATTTTTTATATTTGATACGTGGTTATCTGTATGTAAATTATTGGTTAAATTAGTTAAATATTTAATTAATTTTTAAAAAGAACCAAATTGTCTAACTTTATGATAAAACTAAATCTGCGAGTCATTTCCCAAAAAAAATTAACTAATCCAATTAGGGTTAATTATCTTTTCGAATCGAACAGATCTAATTTAATTTTTTGAGTTTAAGAATATACGCCCCAAAAAGGTTTTTCAATCTAAATGGTCAGGATAGGCTAGATTTATTGGGACTTAATAAAACAAGACTGATTCAAAAAAGAGGTATTTCAAGCTAAACGGGCCCAAACCCCGATTTGGGTAACCAACTTTATTTTTAATTTACATAATCGACTTCTTAACGTGTGTTTGTATTAATTATGAAAAAAATATTATATAAAAAATTAATTATATATATAATTAATTTTCAAAATGTCTCCATAAGAGGTATTATCATCTTATTAGATATGGTTTAAATCTTCAGAAGACTCATGTTCTGTTTCTTCATTAGAAATTTGAATTAATAAATTGTTAATTTGTTCTTAAATATGTTAATTTATAATTGATTATATGATAAAAGAGTTTTGTTTAGATTGTATAAAAAAATTGTTTTTATATATTAAATTACTAAAAGATATATAAAATAATTGAAAAAATTATTTGATTAAGGGTAAATTTTTTTCTTAAAATTTTTGAAATAATCTAAAATTAAATAATTAAAATAAGGTTTGATAAAAAGATAGTTATCTTTAAAAATGCTTTGGAAAGAAAGATTTTTAACTTATCAAAAATGAGTTTTAAGTCACTTGTAATCGACACAAGATTGATGTAGTCGACTACAGCTGGAAAATGTTAAGTTTTGCAAGCGTTTTCCAAAAGTCGGAGAACAAACTTTGATCGACTACACAAGTATTGTGTAATCTCGACTACCAATAAACAAAACACTTGAAATGCTGTCATTTATAAATGTCGAGGATGCTTGTGATGACTACAATGCTTTGGGAGGTAGTCGACTACAATCTTTGATAAAAATACTTTTTATTAAATACATGTTAAGGGACATTTGTAGTCAGCTTACCAAAGTTATTGTAGTCGACTACATCGTTTTAAAAAGTTGTTCCTTTTTAAAAGCGCATAAACCAGAGGAGACATGTAATCGACTATATAATATCTGTAGTCGACTACATAATATCTTTGATCATATATCTCAGATGCCTTTGCTTTCGGAAAGAGTCCGAGAGCTATTGTAGTCGACTACATTGTAAGTGTAGTCGACTAATGCATTCTTTTGATAATAAACTCTCATGTTTTTAAAAGTCAGAAAGGCATCGTAGTCGACTACAACATTTGTGTAGTCGACTACACACGCTCCAGAAACTTTTCCAACGGCTAGTTTGAATATTGTTTTAATACCTACCTACTACCCAACGGATCAAAAACTTGTAAGAGCTATTTATAGCTCACATCTAAATTAAGTTTCAAACATACCCAGATCGAAATTCATTTTGAAAGAGCTTTTTCTAATCTTGATTCATCATACTCTGTTTTCTATTTGAAAAAGTTTGCTTAGTGATTTGATCATATACTCATCTGTTCTTCAAGTTGTATATCTGCTCTTGTGAGAGTTACAATCTACCAAAAACCATTAGATTATCTTGTGTAAGTTGAAGGAGAGAAAATCCTTGTTGTATTGAGGGAGGCTCTTGCACATAGAGGGTGGAGGATCCCATACTAAGTGAAGAGTGCTCTATATTGTAAGGGTTTTTATCAAGCACCCAAGTTAGAAGCTTGAAGTATAGTTGAAATCTCGTGAATGATCTCGAGGAATTTGGGCCGTAGATCACAAGAAGTGATTGAACCAGTATAAATCTTGTTTGCATTCTCTCAACCCTTATCTTTTACTTATAAGTTATATTCTATCAACTTATCTAACTTGATGTTTTTAATGTTGTGAATTCTTGTCTTATACTTTCTGTATTAAAAAGCTCATTAATTTTAGTCATTATCCTTTGCAAGTCCATTGATTTTAAATAATTAGCATCATTAAAATAAACCTTGCGAAAGTTTTTGAAAACTGAATTCACCCCCCCTCTTGAGTTATTGAAGCCACTTGGTAACAGTTGGTGACGGTGGCAGACTTGATTGCTTCTTAGGAGCTTTTGGCTTTTCAGAAGAAGAATCCTAAATCTGCTGTTTGTTTTTGTTTTGTCTGATCAATTGGAGGATATCTTGAAGATTTTGTTCAAGACTATCACAGGAACTGTGCCGACAATAGGCTGATTGTGATTGCAGCACGATGGTTGAGGAATTGGCAAGTCTCTGGGTTTGCAGGGGCAAGCCAATTTTTGTTGTCTTGGAACCAGGCTAGAACTCTGTTTGAGTCGGCTCTGGAGATGTCAAATTGTGCCCACCATTCAACAAAAGCTTGTTTTTGGAGGACAGGGAGTTGGTGAGTGTTTTCATGAGCTCCGTATTTGTATTGCCATGAAAATACCCATGATAAAGATAGTTTGCTGAAGAAGTGTAGTTCAATTGGAAAAGGATCTTGTACCAGATGAATACGTTTCTGAAAAGTTTGTAATCCTTCTGCAACAAGTGCTGGAAGGATCTGATTGGTTGGTCCAAAATAGTGCCACCATTGGATGAACCATAGAGGGAAATTGTATTTAATATTGGTTTTAAAATAAATGAGCCATGAATGGCGGTTGATTTTATTTTGAAGCCAGAAAACATTGGTCCAAACTTGTTGATAATCCCAATAATTAAAACCTATGGGGCTAAAATTCTGGGAAAATTTTGTGATTGCATTTGGATCTTTACCATATTTAAGAGGGGATAAGACCTTTAATATTTGAATGGTTGAATGAGTGATGACATTTGAATCTTTAGGATCTTTGTGGTGTTTAATTGAAACAGAGTTTGTATCTACCATAATGAACTCGTAGAACTGTCTGGTTTTGAGAGTAGAGATTGGTTTAAAATGGAAACCGGGAGGGAAGATTTTGGAGGGAACTTTGTAGGGATTATTGTCCCAAAATTCAGGTTCCATCTGCATGGTTGGAATAAAACAGTTTTTGGCTTTATATGTGGTTGGAGGGTTGGAATTTTGTTTACGTTTGATGGTGGCTATGTCCAAAGACGGGGAAGCTACTTTGATTTGTTTATTTTTTAAGTTTTGGATGACCATAGCAAGGTTTTGGGTTTCAGATTCTTCCTCAGAGGCTATGTCAGCCCAGGATTTTCGAGGAAGTTGGGTAAGACCTTGGTCTTGGAAGACTTAGAGAGTTTTGATAGGAATGACATAATCAGCCTTTGTTTGTTTGGATTGTGAAGACGAGGCTTCAGGTTTAGATTTATGAGTAGAAGACTCAGATTTGATGGGTTGTTGAGTGAAAGACTCAAGTGGGGTAGAAGACCCCGATTGTCGGGTTGTAACCCGGTTTGTTAGTCCAGGGAGGACTATTTTATTAGAACCTTTTCCTCTTGAGGAGGAAGATTTGGCCGAACGTGACATCGGGTTAATGTCCCTGAAGATATTCACGAGTAAGGTAGTCAGGGAGAGAGTTGGAAGTGCCTTTGAGATATTCAATGTCAAAATAAAAAACACTTAATATAGCTTGCCATCGGGCAAAAATTTGTTTGGATGCTAAATTTTTGACATCTTGATGTAAAATGTTTTTAGCAGAAGCACAATCGACTCTAATAAAATTTTTTTGATTAAGCAAATCAGATTGAAATTTAGAAATGCAGAGCACAATTGCTAAAACTTCTTTTTTTAACAGTTGAATAATTTTGTTGTGCAGGATTCCAATGTTTAGAAGTAAAAGCAATTACAGTTTCTTTGCCTGCGACACGTTGTTTGAGAATGCCACCATAACTAATGTCAGAGGCATCAGTTTCAACAATCTTGAAAGATTGAGGGTTGGGTAGATAAAGACATGGAAGATGCTTCTCCTGGTTTTTGACTTGTTTGATAATATTTGTATGAATGTCTGTCCAAGGAGGAGGACTCTTTTTCAAACGATCATAAAGAGGTTTGATAAGATTACTTAGCTGAGGAAAGAAGTCAGCAACATAATTTAAACAACCAAGAAATCGTTATAATTGAGTTTTGTCAAGAATTTGATTTGGGAATTTGTCCGCAAAATCGATTGATCGGTTGATAGGAATAATGGTTCCTTGGTGAATGTTGTGACCAAGAAAACGAATATTAGTTTGAAATAAGACTATTTTGGATTTGGATACAGCAAGACCATTTCTCTTAATGATATTTACAAATGTGTGTAAATGTTTGAAATGTTGATCAATGGATTGAGAAAAGATTAAGACGTCATCAATGTAGACTACATCAAAATTTGAATATGGATTAAAGATATCGTTCATTATGTTTTGAAATTCAGAAGGAGCATTTTTTAATCCAAAGGGCATTACGTTCCATTCATACTGCCCAAAAGGGATTGTGAAAGCTGTTTTGTAGCGATCACATTCCTTAATTTGGATTTGCCAGAATCCTGATTTCATGTCAAATTTTGAAAAGATCTTAGCAGAATGTAAACGGTTAAGCAGATTTTTTTTATTTGGAATATGATACCTAATCCATCGAAGAGCTTGGTTAAGTGGTTTGTAGTTGATAACTAAACCAGGAGTTCCTCTTTCAATTTCAGCATTTTTGTTGACATAAAAAGCAGAACAAGACCACAGAATTTTAGATTTTCTAATAAGTCTTTCGTGAAGGAGGTCTTGGATTTCTTGTTGGCAAGTTTTAAGAAGTTCATCATTCATTTGGATTGGTCTAGCCTTAGTAGGGATTTGTTTTTCATGAAAATCCTTTTCATAAGGTAGATCAACCACATGTTTTTTCCTTTCCCAAAAAGCATTAGGAAGATATTGCTTACATAATTAATTTTCAAAAAAAAATTATATGTATAATCAATTTTCAAAAAAATCAATTATGAGAAAATTAATTTATATTTGGATGTTTTAATTCGTAATTGATTTTAAGATAAATTTTTTTATTTAGATTATATAAAAAAATTAATTTTATGTATTAAATTATTAAAAAAATATATGGAATGATTGAACATTTTATTTAGAGCATGTTTGGGAAAGTTTTTTTCTTTTCAAAAACAACTTTTTTTTAATAAAAAATTATTTTATTTAAAATTTATCTTGTTTGTTTAAATTTTTTAAAATTGATTATAACTTAAGATTATTTTTTTGTAACTAAATACAATTTTTTTTAGAAAAGCTTGTTCTGAGCTTTTAATTATGTAATTATAGATTATTTCAAAAGCTTTGATAGATAAATACTATTTTGCCATCAACTAAATTAAATTTTCAATCATTCCATATATCTTTTAGTAACTTAATGGGTAAAAATGATTCTTTTTTTTATAATTTAAACAAAAATTTTTATCTTAAAATTGATTATGAACTAATATATCAAAACATAAATTAATTTTCTTATAATTGATTTTTTTGAAAATCGATTATACATATAATTGATTTTTAACATAATATTTTTTCACAGTTAATCCAAATACACACGAGCATGTTTATCTTTCCTAAAACAGCTTTTTTTCCAATAAAAAATTATTTTATTTAAAATATATCTTATTTGTTTAAACTTATAATCAATTTTACATACTTTAAATAATTTTTTTACACAAATAAATTTTTTAAAACTAAAGAAGCTCCCTTCAACCCATTCAAGCGAAAAACCTCTTTTTAAAACCAAATAGATTATTTGTGCATGACTTCCACAAAAAAAAAAAGATTATTTGTGCATGAGAAAACATAACTCGACCCAAAAATTATTTTTTTTGTACTAAACAGGCCTCGGCCGAACCGACTCGGGCCAATAACTTTTTCAAATCATGCAGAGTTTTTAATATTAAAACAGAAGCTGGCCCCAAAAGTTTTTTGGGCTAAACGGACCAAATTCGTCTGAATAATAAACTTTTCAGAAAGTCCAAAAGCTAATACTAATACACTTAACCTACAACCAATTTTTTCTTTCCACATCAGAGTTTGTTGTCATATTTCTGAGGACAAATTTACAATATTCGAAAGATAAGAGTCACTTATGCAATTTATTAAGTTTCACTACCGAAGTTAACTCTTTGTGCAAGCAAGGCAATGCCCTTATATCGTTGAAAGAAGGTCCGAAAGAAAGAGTAGTAGAAGAAGAAGACGAGGAAGAAGAAGAGTTGGAGTAGCAGCTGCAAATCAAGCGCTAGAAAGCATGAGTAGCATCGGAACAGGTTACGATCTATCGGTCACTACTTTCTCACCCGATGGCCGCGTTTTTCAGATCGAGTACGCTGCCAAAGCCGTCGACAACAGCGGGTACCCTTCTCAATTTTTTTAAAAATTTTTTTCTTCATCTGGGTTCGCTACAAAATGCTCGCACTCAAACAAGCATCGATTTTTAATTAGGGTTTTGAAAAAATAAAAAAATAAAAAATAAATAGTAAAACTTGTCCCTGGTTATTTTTTATTCTATTGAGGGGATGGTTTTACTTGGGGTTAGCTCTTTTGAGAAATTGAATGATGGGTTTTGAAAAAAAAAGGTTTTTTTTTTTTTTTCTGGGTCTTGGCTAGTTACCAAATGGGATCTCACAATTGAAATTTGAAACTTTATTGCAGGACTGTTATTGGGATCAAATGCAAAGATGGGGTTGTGATGGTGGGTGTTCTGAGATTTGTTGATGTTGTGTATTTGGTATCTGGGTCTTTTCTTTTTTCTAACTTGGGCTGGGTTTTAGGGCGTTGAGAAGCTTATTCCATCGAAAATGATGCTGCCGGGTTCCAATAGAAGAATACACTCGGTTCATCGCCACTCGGGAATGGTACTGTGTCATTTTTTACGTTTTATTCTGTATTGCACATCTTGTTACTTTTTTTTTACTCTTTTTAATTTTGTAATAACCACAAAGAGCATACATAACAGAGAAATGTTTGACTTGCATTCGTATTTAAACTTGACCACAAATATAGCTAGTGTTGAAGTGGTGTGACTGATTAAGCTGCTGGGAATTCAAGTGTGGGTGAGATGTGGGTGAAGATTCTCAGATTGTTAAGGAGTGGACAAATTGAGGAACGTATAAGTGGAATGACCCATGAACCTAACACATTAAGGTTTTGGGTTGAGACGTGGTTTCAGGCCCACTGGTGTGATTCCTGTAAGTCCATTGAAATATCTCTTTGGTGATGCAGGCTCCCCCTAACCCCTCAACTGAAGCATGTAGGATTTTGGGAGGTTTTTGAAAGAGATGATGGAAGTTGAGTATTGAAAAATGAAAGAAAGTGAAGAAGTCTGATTACTGTACATATAGAGATTGTCCTCTATCACTGGATGGATGATCTGTTGGACCAGTAGCAATAATTGGAAGTAGTTTTTTTAATTTTTATTTTTATTTTTATACTGATGTGTCTATTTATTTCATGCCTTGGTAGGTCCTATGGTGTAAGCATAATGAATCTTAGATTAACACCTGACCAAATTTAAAACAGCAATTTAGGGATGTCTTTCATGTTCTATTAATTGGAAGTGAATATTATAAAGTCTTGGAAGTCATGATGACTAATATAGATAAGGAGAAATTCTTGTGTAGACCTGGTGCAGTGCACCAAAGCAGCCGGCATATCATTATAACTAGGTTAAGGCATTGGTGTTACTTTTTTGTTTTGTAGTTTTATAATCTATAATGTCATGTGTGACATTCTAGTTGCTTTGGTGCATTGGAATTGTTGTACACAATAATTTCTCTGCAGTTAAGTGGTTTGTCTTCATCTCACTTAAAAGTGTGGTTATCCTTATTTTTAAAAATCTTTTGATGTATGCATGGATGTTCTTCCCATTTTAGGCTGTGGCAGGATTAGCAGCTGATGGGAGGCAAATTGTTGCCAGGGCTAAGTCTGAAGCAACTAACTATGACAGGTTTGCTCCATTCTCCTGCAACATCTGAAGATGCCCCCCTTTCTTTCGTTTTCTCTATATGCGCTCATTCTTATACTGTCTTTACTGACTGAATACTTTCTCTATCTTTTTATTGGATAAGCCACTGCCATAAAAGATAGATGAATTAATTGAAACCTTGTAAAATAACTGAACTTTGTTTTTGAGTTTGTAGTTAACCTAGTTATAAGTTCTTGTTATTTTGCTAAATTCCCCACAAGAGAAATAAGTAGTAGCTAGAAAATTTCACCAATTATTAGTTTAGGTGGTCTAATTGAATCCCTGCATGGTGACTCAACCTTGGTTTTACTTTTGAAGTCAACCTTATTATAAGTTCATATTTTTCCATATGGCCCACAAGAAACATAAGTGATAGCTAGCAAATTTCACCAAGTGCTATTGTTTTCCTATCCTGATTGAAATAGCCCAAGCAATCTTTGCTTGGATAAATAAGATATTTTATTACAAAGAAGCCATTGAGTGGTACCCATGTAATTCCCACTGCTTGTCTAAAAACTAATAAAAATATAGGAGTTTATCGCCATTTACAATTCAGCATGTCCAAAAATTCCAAGAAAGAAAAATCAAAGGCATTTTGAATTGTATTGCTGCTAAACAAGAGTTGATAAACACCTTTTCCTCCCAAAAGATCACTTGTCACCCTAAAATAGTCTAATTTTCTTTCTAGCCTCAGTCCACACCAAGAAAATGGAAAATCATTTTAGGTTATTGTAAACCCCTATTAACAAACTTAAGATTTTAGATTCTAGAGAAACCAATTAAATGTGGCGTAACAAAATTTAGGCTGGCAAGAGAGGAAAAAAATGGATCCACAATGTCCCAGCAAGTGTTGTCAAAAACTGATACTAATACTCCACTAGATGTTATAACAATCAACCTTATGTTCTTTGGACTGGTAGTGATAGAAATCTGATCATAAGCTGTTGTCCAAACTGAAAAAGAAGCTTTTAATGGGGCATTACAAAATAGCTCATTACTCTCAAACATCTGAATAATTGCTGATATATGGTCCTGGATTGAAATGAAGCTCCTGATTGAAGACTTGCACAAATTCTTAGAAGGGTAGCAACTCTGCAGCCCTTTTTCACTGCGAATTAATTGTTCATGTCAAAGTTGCCCATCCTGCTAATTCATTTTTGCTCAAATTTGTCGATTATCTTCTGCTCTCTGTTCAATGGTGTCTGCTATATTGGCTACTTATCATGAGCTGTGCTGGTGCTAATTCAGTGTTTTTATCATGCAAGCATGCAACCTTGTAAAGCACATTGTTGAAAATTAGTTGTCCTGACTCATGAGCACTGTTTCCCCATCAATACAGAAATAATTTTTCAGAGAATAATTCTTTTAGTTGCTTCTTGTTTTTCAAATAACCTGCAAGATTACTTTAGCTCTTCATAATAAACATTGATGTTAATGCTATTGGGGTTTGAATATGTATTATATACTAATTTGACACTCCAAATCAGGGGTGTAAGGATGGAGCTGAGTGTATGTTTCAGTATTCTATATGGATTTCTAGGCAACCGGCTCTCCTAATTATTGTGGAGGCCACATATTTCTATTTCTCTGTCTCTCTCTATATATATGCAACAGCTGAATTTGATGTGCATGCAAACATTTTCTGTGTTTTTTCAGTAAGTAATCTGTGTAAGTTATAACTAATTAAAGATCCTTTTCTTTCTATTATAAGAAATTCATAAGGTGCTGTGTGATTATTGATGACCATTTCAAGGAACTATGTGTAATAAACTTATTCTGTATCAGTTAGCCTAAGGTCATGACTTACAGAGTGTTTTGAGTTGTTTTGACATACTATTGAGTGTAAATTGAAGTATATGGACCTCATAGAGGTTTTATTGAATGTTTATGTTCAACTTTTGAAAAGAAAAGATGTTTATTTTAGCTGATTTTTCTTCAGTGTGTACGGTGACCCGATTCCTGTTAAGGAACTTGCTGACCGTGTGGCTAGTTATGTGCACCTTTGTACGCTATATTGGTGGCTCAGGTAATGAGACTGACTGTCTTGTGATCATTTTGACATTGTATTTTCTCATATTTCACTTTAATAACATAGCTATAATGGTGCTGCAGACCTTTTGGATGTGGTGTCATAATAGGAGGTTATGACAGAGATGGACCACAGTTGTACGTGGTTGAACCTTCTGGTGTTTCCTATGTGGGTCTATTTTTTGTTATTTGTTAAAGCAACTTCCTGACTTTTTTAATCGATATGTGCAGTTCTTGTACTGATTTGATTGTCTTGGTATTTGTTCTAGAGGTATTTTGGTGCTGCAATTGGGAAGGGCAGGCAGGCTGCTAAAACGTAAGTGAGATTAATTTATTAAATATACAGTAATTATAGTGATGTAATTCTGTAGAAGCAATTAAATTTTCCTTTTTACTGTCTTTTCTAGGAAGGATATCTTATCCTCCTTTCTACTTGTACTCTTGACTTTTGTCTCTAAATAATATTTATTCTATAAAAAATTTCTGTACTATCAAATAACTACTTTGAGTTGCTGAAACATGGAATGAGTGTAGCTTATTTGTGGGATAATTATTAGACCAATTGATAATTTGTGTTGGCAATTTTTTTTGCTTGTTTTTATAATTTGATATCTGCTTCTAATTGCTTGAAGTCAATGAAAAATTGCAATAAAACACTAATGTAAATTAGAATTGAATCCCTAATCAGTTAGCTATTTTGTCCAATGCAAAACCACTTCCTTGCACTCATTTGATGTATGACCAGTACCTCCAGGCTCCAATTATCAATTATTATTTTGTGTGGTTGTTATTTATATTGTATTTTAGCTTTTGTGCTTAACTTGCATCAGCCTTTTGGAATGTGGTGGGTGGTGCTTACTCTTTTTGCTATAAAAAATAAAGGCCGGCTCAGTGCATGAGCCTCCAACCATTGTGGGGTCTGGGAAGGGTATGAAATAAAAATATATGAATATGGTTTATGTGTGTTCATGGATGTGGTTGAGGTTTATTTTGTATGCATGCTTTTACTTTGTCTCCATTCCTTTGTAGTGGTAGTAGGGTGTAAAATTGATGATTATATTTAGATAAATATGAAGAATCACCTAGTGCATGCATCTCCCTGCAAGGGAAGCTTGAATATAGTTTTGCTGCAATATTTTTTGTTTATTTGGATAATGTGCTTTCCTCCTTTTTTTCTTTTATAGTAATTGCTACTGTAGTGGCTTATATCACATGCTACATTGCATTAGTTTCCTAGATTAAACTTTTCAAGTTAAAACGTCAAAGTATTTTAATCTCATGCTCTGGTTCAAATGTGATCTTGAGATATGAGACATTCAAACTTATATTCAATATGATATTAAATTATCTTGTTAATTTCTTTGCAGAGAGATTGAAAAGTTAAAGCTTGCTGATATGACTTGCCGACAAGGAGTTATTGAGGTAGCCAAGATGTAAGTAGCATTATTATTGGCTATAGTATTTCTAGTTATTTTGTAACTATATTCTTAATTGGAGATGTCCCAGTTTTGTATTTGGAATGGTTGCATTGCTGCATCTCTGTCTTATCTGATGTACCAGTTGTTACAAATTGTGATCAGAGTATGGATGATAACAACGTTTTGGCTGCTAATTTTAAATTGTTTGAAAATTGGAGGTAGTGGGGAAAAAGGTTCATACAATTTTTCTTTAGAACTTGTGATAGCAATACAAGATTAAGGTAAAATTATGCAATAGAACATGTGAAGGAATTAGGAAGCTCTGGGATTTGACTTTTGTAGTGTGCTTGTTTGTCCAAATTTAGACTGTTCAAAATTGTGAAGTATCCAGAATGAATTTCCCAACCATACTGTGTTCATTGAGCTTTTGAGTTTCAATTTGTATTGCAAATTGGTTTATTTTAGGAAGTCCCTCTTTTCTCTGCAATTTTGAATTTTCAGTATGAGAGTCTCACTTTGGCTAAATACTAGTGTGTGGAGTGATATTTAAGTCATTGGGCTCTCCCACCGTAATAACTAGCTTTTAGGGTGTGGTTCTCCGTTGGGCTTAAGTATCCTATCATTGGTATTAGAGCAGCCTGTTGGCCTCTGCAGAAAGGGCTACTTGTTTGGGGCTAATTGGGGGCCAAGGAGAGGGCCTGCCGGACCTGCAGGGCAGAGTGCAGCCGCTGAGGACATTGGCTCTTATGGGGCAATGCTATGATAGAGTCCCACATTGGCTAAATACCAGTGTGTGGTGTGGTATTTAAGTCCTTGGGCTCTCCCACCTTAATAGTTAGCTTTTGGGGTGTGGTTCTCCCTTGAGCTTAAGTATCCTATCACATTATTTTATTGGATGAGTAGCACTTCGTTTACCCAAGACTTATGATTCCCCATCTAAGTCAATTGCTCGGTGAATTGTATTTACAACAATTTTTTGCATTTTTTGTCTGTTCCAAGCAGTATATATGGAGTTCATGATGAGGCAAAGGATAAAGACTTTGAACTAGAGATGAGCTGGGTGTGTGATGAATCAAACCGCCAACATGAAAAGGTAAGGCCCAGCTTTTTTATGATGAGTTTTTTTTTTCAGTTACTTTTTGATAATGACTACTGGCTGTGCTTCATTCCTGACTATCTGGGATATGTGCGTTTGTTTCTTTTTTTTTGCTTATCCAGCAATTTCTTTTTCAAGTTCTGTTTTCTGGCCGCCGAGAGGAGAAAAAAAGGAGAATTTAAACTGTTTTTTGAGAGTAAGATACTGGTGGGGGAAACATTGATCTATGGGGAGTTGGCGGGGAAGGGAGAACATTGAAACCAGTTAAGTTGTTGGCTGCTAACATGTGGAAAAGAGTTGTGTAGCGCTGGTATCAATCATACAGATTTAAATTGTTGGATCAAATACACGTTCAGTGTACTAAATTTTGTACAAGATTTTACCACCTCATACTCAGATTTAATTAATTTGATCAAGACTTACTGTGCAACTCGCACCGATTCCTCATTATGCTTTTGCATTTTACAAAATAGGGTGGATTTATTTTTAGATTAGGCGTTTCTTTACCATGAAGCCTCTTTAGTTTAGTGTGAATATGGGGCGGTCCAGATAGTATGTAGCTGAATATGCATGCTTTGTTGCATGCATGAACACATGTGCTTTTACTTGCGCTAAACTCTACCTTTTTCTTTATTTGTTAGTGTATTGTTGTGCCCCTTTTGGCTGGCTTTACGCACCCCTCTTGCATTCCGACGAATATTAATTTCTTTATGAAATTTATTTAGATTTTAACACAGAATGTTTCTGGACCATCATTGCATCATCAGCATAATCTTTCTAGCACAGGACTTCATTCCAAAATTATGTAGTCCAACTTTTTTGGCCTTTTGTTGGTTATATTGACTTCTATTTGCTAATTTTTCCCTTCCTGCAAAGAGGAGCACACTAACCCCCTAGCTCCCTGGCCTTGTCCATGAATTTGGATCCTCTCATGTGAGTTGTGACATAAGAAGCATGTCAGGAGACAATTTTTTGTCTTCTCTAATGAAGTTCTCTGTCTTTCTTTCTCTTGACATGACAGTCATCTCATGAGATATCCTAAATCCCCTGTCCAGTCATTTGAGTTTAACAAGTTTCTGTGGAATCTTTTGTTAGGAAAACATGCACTCAAGTGTAGTCTGCAATATCATCACTCCCAAAGGCTCTAGCTTTTGAGTTAGTTTTGTTGTTGTTTTTTCTCCCACTGATTACCACTTCTCTAGATTAGGAATTGTTTGCATGGAATTACAGTTCTTTGTTAGTTTTTGAAACTCATTAGTGTACATGATGCTGAATTAATCATGTACAGGTCCCAGATGAGCTTCTAGAAGAAGCTAAGGCAGCAGCTAAAGCGGCTCTTGAAGAAATGGATGCAGATTAGCAGATTAAAACAGTTTATTCCTGAGATGTATTTCATAACTTACAATTAAGCATTTCGAACATCTATAGAAAATGTAGTGGCTTCAACAGTTGGATTTTGTATGCTTCTTGATGATTAATGCCCTTGTTGATTTCCTGTTTCTGGGGAGAAATGTTTTGAAGTGCTTTAAATAGCGGCCTTTATTGATTTCTTCTTGAATTCTATCAGTTGTCTCCCCCGCTTGTGCACACATAATATTGGAAGCATCACAATTTATTTTGCATAATTTGTCTGAATTTTCTCTTTGGCAACACTGTTTGATATCTATCTCTTATTTAGCAACATATGTCTGCATTCTATTTTTCATAGATATGATTAGAAGCATCACATTTTAATGCATTTTTGTAGTTAAGCGATTGTTTTCAGAGAATATTCTATACTTGTAACTTGTTTTGTTGAGGTCTCTTGACAAATTTACAATCACCTATGGAAGTCTAGTAAGGTATGAAATGAAATCCGAAGATTTGGAGCCAGAAACATTTTATTACAGTGTAGTTTTCACAGAGTGAATTTTCTGATTTGAGTGGATTTAGTATGATTACTTTAAGGTGAATGCTTTGATAAATTGTCGTATATTCTGAGGCTATTTTCAAATAAAAAACGATTGCTTTAGGTTTGCATTGAGTTTTTGAATATTTGAAAATGGAAATTATTACTCTTATTTCTAAACAAAACGAATCACGGCGGAATAAACATCAAGTTCAAAACATGAATTATTCTAGACTTGGATATGGTAAACACTTCTCATCCAATCTTAACTACCCGAGTCCTGAGCAACTTGAAGTTAGACTCTACTAGTAAAAGTTCTTCTTCCCCCATGAAATTCAAATTTTGGGTGTACCCATACTTGAACTAAACATTTAACACTTAGAACACTACTTTAGTAACGCCGAAAACAAAAAAAGGAACACTACCTTACTTTGACTACTACGCTTTGAAAATTCAATCGGGAAGCCTAGGAAATGGCCAAAATGACTTCAGTTGCGGTAGGACTATCTGTTTTTGATATTGTATCAATTATCAACCTTGAAAAAGAGTGACATCTACTTTTGCTTTGGGCTAGAAAAGAGTTGAGTCATATATTGACTCATTAATAACTTAATAAGTTAAATATTTTTTAAGAACTTAGTAAGTTAAATATTTTTTATCGTTTGTTAATTACGTTAAGTTTGATTTGATTCATTAGTTTGTGAATTCACACAACATATATATATATATATATAATCATTTTTAATAATAATAATAATTATAATGTTTTAATTTAATATATATTAGTATTCAATTTTATTTTTGAACTGATTAAACTATTATTTTTACTAAATATATGTAATTTTTTTTATTGAGTTACAAATTCGAGCCTTACTCATTAATCTTAAGAGACTGATCAATTAATTTTGAAACACTTATTATAACTTTGTACTTGACTTTATTGGATGTTTATTCTGCCAATTATTAGTGTGTTACCTGAGTTTTATGTTGTTGGGCCTTAATGTAAATCTTGATTAATTCCTGGATCTTAAAGTAATCTAACATTTCCTCTTTAATTAGGCCATAACTTGGGCTTCAGTGACTCAATTGAGGTGATGTTGGTGTTCGTGCAAAGCTTAAACAGATACCTATAACTTTCATGAAGAGTTCCTGAGTCGATTCATCGTGGATCATTGACTAACAAAGGTGTTCTGTCCAGGCAGCCTGACATAGGTGCAGTATTTTGGGAATATCTTGAGCTACTAAAATCCAAATGACATGAGACCAGTGCCAAAATTTCTGCCAAAATTTCAAGGGAGAAATTATTTACAACATTTATGAAGGAATCTAAAATCAATTCGGTCTCTTGGAGGGTCAGATAAATTAGAAACAGAATCGCACAAAATCTGCTATATATTTGAGCTAATCTTTGTGTAATTAATTGTAATTGGGCTAGTTAATATATAATGGGCATGTGATTTGGGCAGAGCCTTTTAATTAACCTAGATGGGACTATATTTAGATATTTTAGGAGTCAAATTGAGGGACGACTTCTAGCAATTTTACATGAGATTTCTAGTTTGTTATCGATTAAAGTTTCTCTTAGTTTTCATTGTTTTCTCTTGATTTTCATCTGAAGCCTCCATGAAAGGCTAAACCCTTTGGATCAATTCACTAGTGTAGGGATTTTATTTTATTTTATGGATTTTGAGGTTTGATTTTAATTTCGAATTTAAATTCTTGATTTATTTCTTTTCCCTTTAATCTATCTTCCTTGATATTGATTGTGAATTCTTTTTTGGTTGATGCTTAATCATTCAATTAAATTTGCGTTCTGTTTACATTGCAAATATAATTTGAAGATGAATGAATATGTTGGATGCTTAATTTGGCATGTTTAATTTCAAGATTAATAGGATCTTTGATGCTTAATCATAGGCTTGATTGGATTCGGCTTTTGAATTGATTTGGTGTCTTAGATGATGCTTAATTATCTAACCCAATTTGATTATATTATGGATGCTTAATTCAGTAGGAAATCTTTTCAAATTAATTGATGCTTAATTAGTTAATTTGAAATCAAGCAAGAATCAAATTAGGATTGAAATCAAATCTTTAGAAATCAATGATAGATCCTATTAGAAAACCAGTGGATTAGTCATTCCAATTAATTAATTCCCCTTTTTATTACGATTTGTTTTCTTTTTTTTCTTTCAACTCTAAACATTCAACCCCTTCTTTTTTTAACAATCCTAATTGCCTAATACATTCAAAGATCCTTGTTTGACGACTAAAGTTGTATTGCCTTGTACTGCAAGTTATTCTTGTTTTTGAGCCATGTATGGCCGCATATCAAAGACTAAACTAATATAAAGCTCAACATTGACTTATTGAGCTCGAAAAACTCATGAACTTATGGGGCGTTTGGTTCACGGATTGTTTTTTCATTCCTGGGAATTCTTACATAGGAATGTTGGATTCTCATGTTTGGTACAAGTTTTGAAAAAAATTCCCATCATAAAAAATGATTCCCGGGAATGATTTTTAACTAACATTCCCACACTTTCATTCCCATGGGGGGAGGTGGGTTTGCAACATTCCCATGGCATGAGAATATTTTTGCCATGTGAAATGTCCAAAATATCTACCCTCTTATTGATATGTCATTAACCAACAACCGTTATATCATTGCCGGTGACCGCCATCGACCACCATCGACCACCGTCCACGGCGGCCAATCACCGGAATCCGGCTACCTCCGTCACCGCCTCCAATTGACGGTGGCCGGAAACTTCGGCCTCCGTGATAATTATCGGAATTTAGCCACCGCAAGCCGGCGGCAGCTAACAATGACCAACGACTTTAGCCACTACACCGGTCATCAGAATTCGACGACTTAAGCCATCGCCCTAGTTATCGGAATCCAGCCACATCTGTCGCGGGTTAACGGTTACAGTCGACATCGGCTACTGTCGCCGGCGATTGGAGTCATTCCCGGGAAAGGTTTTAGTTAACCAAACGTAGTAATTATCATTCTTGGGAATACCATTCTTGGGAATATCATTCCTGGGCATGCTATTCATGAGAATATTTTTTCAAACATTGAACCAAACGCCCCGTTAAAGTAAGTTGAGCTCGAGCCATGAAAATGGACTAAATTTCTTATTGAGCCAAGTCTGAGTCTAATCTTAAGGATTATGGATAAGCCCTCATTCACCAGTCAATCATAAAGATAAACTCTCATTCGCTAATAAAATAAGTCCTCCTCCACTAGCAATGAAGCCCTCTATTACTCATTTTTAACCACAATTGTCACCAACCTTGTGTTTTAATTTTTTTTTCAATTTTATTTTCTAGGTGAATCAACCTCTTTAACTCATTAACTCACTTAAAGTAAAGAGTTAATTATTTTCATCCTATCACTAAAGTGAGCTAGCTCAACTCGACCCACTTAGCCACCATCCCATGATTTGGTCTATCCAGGTGAGCTAAGTTAGCCTATTTTAATAACTCTAATTGATACAAAGAACTAAATAGATATTAAACTTCAAAAAATATGTCCATGTAAATTTATTTTTTAAATTTTGGTTTGTTGTCGATGTAAACTTTGTTTATGTTATCAATGTATCACATTATGTAACATATTTCAACTGTTATTTATTTATTTTATATTTTAAATGATTTATTAATTATTATTTATTATAATAGTAATTTTTTTTTATAAATCCTTTTATTTGATTGGACCAGCCAACCCAAAATCAGGTGTTTTATGTAGGCCCAATAATAGATTTGGGCTAAATAGCGGGGAAGTTGCTTCTCCTCACTCGTTCACCGTCCCCGTCACCGGATACTGAGCTCCGTTAAGTTGCAGTGCAGAGACTCCTCATAGGTTGGTAGCTACCAACGATCAAATTCAAAACCCTAACTTGGATCCTCAATCCATTTCACACGACATGGCTTCTGGTATGCCCCGACCCGACGAGGTTCCTTGTTGTTGTTGTTGTTGTTGTTGATGTTTGGTGCCATCGTAAGTGGTCGCTTCTGTTATTGTGTAGATGCTGATATGGAGGACTACGGATTTGAGTACTCCGATGAGGAGCAAGAGGAGCAGGATGTTGATATTGAGAATCAATATTACAATTCTAAAGGTACTTTCTAACAAACAACTTATGACTTGGGAACAAAAAAGTTGGTTTTGTTTTGGAATTTCACAATGTCATTAATTAACATAAGATGATGCCCAAGCATTCTGCTGTTACAATATTTTTGTACTACTAGTACTGGTGTGGTCTATATATGTATGTGCATGTTAGGATTGTTGTTGAAATCTAAAATCAGTGTTCTATCATTGGGTTGGATATTTCTGACGAAGATTTTGAATTTGATTGCACCTATTTTGACTATTCACCATTATATGAATCATGGTTGAAGCTAGAAGTTTGCTTTGATATCTTGTTGATTTGGAATTTTGGATTTAATATGCTATGTTTATTGAATTCCTTGTGAAATTTAAGTAACTTGTTAAATAATGCTTAACAGTTAATTTTCTTTTACAAAATTGTAAGATTTGATTTGGCATTTTGACCTAATTTATGGTTTGTGGCATGTTGGTTGATTTTTCACACTGACTTCTTAGGACTATATTGTTATGTTTGTATATAGGTATGGTTGAAACTGATCCAGAAGGCGCACTTGCTGGTTTTGCTGTGGTAGTGCGCATGGAACAAGAAAAGGCAGAATGGTAAGAACTCTATTCTCTGAGTGCTGCATAATGACAAAGATTATGGATTATGGAGGTAGAGAACTTAAATGGTAATATGAATATCTAGTTTTGTTGTATGTGCTGTGACCCTTGTTGTATCATATAAATATTGTCTTTTTCTTTTTGTCAGCAAGAATGTTTTTCTTTCCTTTTGATTGGCTGTAACATGATTACGTTTAATAAAGAATAATGCTAAATATTATGAATTAAATTTCACGAATGCATACACAAATGAGATTTGCTGTGATATATATATCAACTTTCAAATTGTGGACCCCATCTTTATAACTGATTTACCCCACTCTTATAACTTCGTAATACAGTTCGTATAAAATCCTTCGTGATAAATAGCACTACTCTTTAATAAATACAGCTAAGTTTTTAAGTCAATATTTATTTTCTGTTTATTTTGTGTTTCCCTATAAAGGCTTGTAATTGCTGTCATAAGCTTCTGAACTCATCCTCATTCAGTAGTTACCTTCTTCATACTGGCTTACTTATGTCTACCATATGTTTTTGGTGGAAACATTTACATAATTAAGGGGATTACTCCGGTACCCATCTTTTTTTCTAGGGTACCGATACCGAGGGGGAGTTGTCTAGCATTCATCAGTTGTTATTTATGTTTAATAGACTTTCTAATATTTATTGTGAAACCAACAGTCAATAAATAATTGACAACTCACCTGGGTACCAAATCCATCAGGGTACCATAGCAACTCCCCATAATTAAACCTAGAAACATGTCTGATATGAATGTGTCTGTCTATTCATGCATCCCTCGTTTCTTGTACTCTTTTATGTACCGCATAGTGATATTTGTCTGAGAATCTTTCTACAGTGACAAGAAACTATTACATATCACATTTCATTTTTATTTTGTATTTTGCCAGGGGATTTAAAGCTCTAAAACAAACTGTTAAGCTCTATTATCGACTGGGAAGGTATAAAGAGATGATGGAAGCCTATAGGGAGATGTTGACATATATTAAGTCAGCAGTGACTCGTAACTATAGTGAAAAATGCATAAACAGCATTATGGACTATGTCTCAGGTTCAGCTAGCCAGAACTTTGGCCTTCTGCAGGAATTCTACCAGACAACTCTAAAGGTCCTTGAAGAAGCAAAGAATGAGGTTAGTCCATTGGACATTATCTTTGGTGTGTCTTATCTCATTGCCTATCTCATTTATGTGATTTTATATTTTTTTTTATTTCACTCACTATGCAGAGATTGTGGTTTAAGACAAATCTGAAGCTTTGCAAGATCTTTTTTGATATTGGTGAATATGGACGTATGAGTAAGGTAATATGTTCTTTTTGCGTGTAAATTACTGTTCAACTTAATTTGGATGCCTGTGTATGTTTTTATTGGTATCTACTAGTATTTAATAATTTAACGATTTGTTGAGCCCTTTCAGATCTTGAAGGAACTTCACAAATCTTGTCAAAGAGAAGATGGCACAGATGACCATAAGAAAGGAACCCAACTTTTGGAGGTTTATGCAATAGAGATTCAAATGTACACAGAGACCAAGAACAACAAAAAACTCAAGGTGAGCATTTGTTTTAGAAAAGAAATTCTTGTTCTGTAACTTGCATAATTTGAGTAATTATATGCCTTTTCAATTTGTTAGTGTGTTTTCCTGCAATTTATCTTTTAACCCTCTTGCAGACTTTACTTATTGATTGAGGAATTCAAATTATGACTTTTTATATTAGTTCTATATGCATATTGTTGAAGACACTAACTCCATCTATCTAGAATGAAATATAGTTATTTAAACTCACAGATATCTCAGTGCTTTGTTTGTATTGAAGATTATGACAGGAACATTCTGTGTATATTGTCTGTTTAATTCTATAATAATTAAATTGTCCGTTTCATTTCCCTGCTTTTATTGTTTATAAAAAAAAATAGTCTTGGGGGTTTAGATTTGTGAAAATATAATTTTTTCTCTGTTAGTATATTTGCTTTCTGTTCCTTGAAGAGAAGGGGGTGGAGGTGGGGGAATCATACATATATTTTCTTAACTTCAAAATACCAAATTGGCTGAGATTCACCAAAAATCAACCATTTTGGAGGAAGTTTACAATTTATTATCTGTTGAAAAAACTGATACTTAAGCATACTAGGGACTTTCTTTCTGCATGTCTTATCTATACTACTATTTCCTTTAAAGGATTTGTAACGATTCAGTTTAATATGTAAGATAGATAAAAAACAAAATGGGATACAGAGAATGAAAATAATTAAACAAAATTTAAAAAATTCTGCATGCACCGAGTGTAGTCCCAAAAATTCCAATAAATCAATGAAAAGTAAAACCCATCTTCCATTTGAATTTTTGTTAAATAAATAAAGAATGGTTAAATTATGTCGACCTCCCTTGAGTTTGATGAAATTACACTGACCACCCTTCTGGTTTCAAAAATTACAGTAACCTCCCCTACTTTGAATACTAACCAGACAAAAAGCCCCTTTTATTTTTTTTTTTCCAGACATATACACCCCCTCTGTAGAGCCTTCCGTAAAGTATGTACAGATAAAAAAACACAGAGAATAGAAGGGGGTAAGTGTAATTTCCAAAACTAGAGGGAGGTTATTGTAGCTTCATCAAACCTCAATGGAGGTCAATGTAATGTAATTTTCCCAATACTATGAGGTTATATGTAAAATTAAAAACGAAAAAAATAATTATGTTTTTAGTTTCCCTCTCCTCCCTCATTTTTGTCTTCCTTGTCCACACTATCTTCTCTTTTTTATAGTTTTACGGATCTGACTGTCTATAATTTATTTTAAATCATTCTTTCATTTTTTTTTAATGCACGTGCTTAATGTGTCCCACTCTCTAGCATGAGGAAAACGTCAATTGCAAGTGTGGGTCTAGGAGACCTTGAAAAGGGAAACAGCAAAAAAAAAAAAAAATGAAGAAAGGAAACAAAAACAAAGACATTGTTTTGAGGTCATTTACTTGCTTGATGTAGTCATGAAATAACCTTTTTGAAAGTCTATGTTGATGCAAAAAACTTGATAAAATAAAGGATACTTCAAAATTCATCCACAGAGTGAGGAAAATTCGCAGCTTTATCTTACGGCTGTCTGTTGTTTTCATGTATGTCTGCTGTACATAACTTGGTAGATCAAGTACTGGTGAAATTAGAGAAGTTATTAACTTACTTTAGAATTTCTTGTCAGTGCTTATAGCTGATCTTAGCATTTAAGATGGTGTTGTTCTTTGGGTATTTATTTTTCAATGACATTGATGACTGGGAGTTTGAGATGTTGTAAGTGTTTTCGATGGAGAAATTGTTGGACTGAATCATAAGTTGATTGAGGAGGTAAAATTTGATGTTAAGACTATCAAAAGTTATTATTTGAACCTGTGAAGTGCTGGAAATACCACCTTTCTCTTCAAATGTGTGGCAGTCTGAGGTCCCTTCCAATGTTTAACCTTTTATGTGGACAGCAATTTTGGTTAGGGTTTTTAACAGTGGAAAATTTAAGGGAAATATTATTTGACTGGTTAGTTTATGCTGTGTATGTAAAACAAGATGGTGATATAGTGCGTCATTTGTTGTTGCATTCTTTGGTGGATTGACGGTTGTGGAGTTTGGTGTTTCCTTTATAAGGTGTGATTGGTTTATGCCTTTTGATGATCAGGGGATGTTGATATAATAAGTGATTTCCCTCTATAATCTATGATCCTCCTCTGAATTATTTTATGGATTGATTAATCTTATGTTTAGTGTTTACCAGTATTTATCAGTCTCCGTGATATTAAATGCAGCAACTTTACCAGAAAGCACTCACTATTAAGTCAGCAATTCCACATCCAAGGATAATGGGAATAATCCGTGAATGTGGGGGGAAAATGCATATGGCGCAGCGCCAGTGGGCAGAAGCAGCTACTGACTTCTTTGAAGCTTTTAAGAATTATGACGAAGCTGGGAATCACAGGCGTATCCAATGCTTGAAGTAGGTGTCACAGCATTCTTTTACTATTAGTTTCAAACAATGTGTATAACAATAACGTTACATTTCACTTCCACATATTAAAAAAATGCAATTAACTGTGGATCACCAATTTGAGCTATGATTTTTATTAAGCTATATAATATATTTCTCTTTAAAACCCATCATCTTTTCCTCAGATTCAGCATTTATGCTTGACCGCTCATGTATTAGAATATGTGCAAAGCTATTCTCAATGAATATTGAAATCTGAATCCTTTACTCGTGTATACATTCCACAACTTCAGAATAAACCATTCAATCAGTATTTCTTTGTTTTAAACATCTTGTACTATAATTCTTATGTACATGTCAGATACCTTGTTCTTGCCAACATGTTGATGGAGTCTGAGGTAAATCCATTTGATGGGCAGGAGGCTAAGCCGTAAGTCCTCTGTATTGTATTCCAGTATATTTGCCTCATTTTTCATATCTCTGATTCTGTTGTTCAATCCACTGAAGTGAGGATGATGTCTTCACTCTTTCTGTCTGTTTTCACCTCTCATATATTATGTACTGCAGATACAAGAATGACCCTGAAATTTTGGCAATGACAAATTTGATAGCAGCCTATCAACGGAATGAAATATTGGAGTTCGAGAAAATCCTGAAGGTACTTTTATTGAGTCTGCCATGAGATTAATTTGACCTTAACATAATTATCTTCTATTTCTATCTAATTTTTTATTTTAAATGGATATCGTATACTTTACTTTCCAGAGTAACAGAAGAACCATTATGGATGATCCATTTATAAGAAATTACATCGAGGATCTGCTAAAGAATATTAGAACACAAGTCTTGCTGAAGCTCATCAAACCATATACGAGGATCAGGATCCCTTTTATATCTAAGGTAATTGTGCTCCCACTACTTCATTTGAACTCCTTCATTTCTTCTTGAGCTACCTCCCCCCCAGCCTACCAAACAAATTAAAGGAATCTGAAAAAGAAAAAGGAGTCAAATACATCTGGAGAACTTATCCATTCCCTCCAGTCCCTGGTTTAAGGGGTGATGGTGTAATGTTAGTTGGGTAAGAATGCTCGTTGTAAAGAGAACCAAACATTATTCTCTAGACTCTCATGCCTTGTTTCTTTTCCCTTACCTTGAACAAATGGTTGAGTTAAAAGTTTCTGTTGCTTTTTCCTTTGATACCCAGTAAGTTTTATTTGTTGAATTGAATTAGACACTTATGGTTGGTCTAATGTTTTTTATACAATGAAACCCATTAATTTGCAGGAACTTAATGTTCCTGAGCATGATGTTGAGCAGCTATTGGTGTCGCTGATTTTGGATAACAGAATTCAAGGGCACATCGATCAAGTGAACCGGCTATTAGAACGCTCTGATAGGTCAGCTTTTATATTTTGATTGCTTTTTATTGGATTTATTTTATTCATATATATATTTTAATAAAACCTGGTATTTTATTAACATTAAAAATACATGGTTCAGCTCGAAAGGAATGAAAAAGTACACTGCCGTTGACAAATGGAACACACAGCTTAAGTCTCTTTATCAAACTATCAGCAACAGAGTTTGTTAGAACGTGTATCGTGGAAGTGTTATCTATCTTGTTCCCTCAGCTTGCAGTTTTGTCATGTGAATTAATGAAGCTTCAATGGAGAGTTAGGAATGTATTACCCCAATAGTGGAAGCAACTTGTGCTTAATATTTTATTATAAAATATCATTGTTTGAAAGAATTCATCTAATTTTATTGTGCTGAATATGTCTACACATTACATGAAGCACTCCCCTCTTAATGATTCCATCAAGATCAAGACTCCAAAAACAGGTCCATATGGATCACCAGTGGTACATAATTTGGAATTTGCACTAAATTGAGACTCTCACTCTTACAAGTTAGTGTTTTCAGGCTTGGGCGACCACTACTGCCTCAGCTCCTCTTTTGTCTTTTGTCTTGCTTGATTGGCACTACCAGCGTCTTCTGGCTTGCTCCCCTTGACTTCCGACATCTTTTCTCCATGCTCTATTTCATGCTCACAAACTGAGACACCGACTTTGGGTTGGTGTAGTACTTCTATGATCCAATTTCTCAACTGATTGGTGGCCACTTCATCTGCATGCAATAATGCAAGGTAAGTTCGATTACTAGTGTAAATGATACAGCAAAGAGCATGGTGAGAGAGAAAGAGAAGACCTAATATCGGCACAGTGGCCTTGGGGATGCCTTATTTTACATATCTAGGCATCTAAAATGCTATAGAGAATCTCACGTCTAAAATGCCTCGACATCTCTGTGTACCAAAAACTCCTTTTACGAGGACATCCTTGCTAGTAATCTGCTTTCAACTATGTAACAGCCACTTGGGTGGAGTTTCCATTGACATGATTACTTGTACGGGTTTCTACAGTGCCAACCTGCAACTGGGAATAAGCACGAATATGCATGAGGTTTAATATACCCTTTCTGAAGGAGGGAGACGAAAAGAAATTAAGCGTGGAATGAAACGTAGGTGTCTTATGTCTTTCAGCTGGGAAGTTATGTTCAAGTCATCAATCCAGTCGAAAATGATTTGATTTGTAAAAACTTAGATATTCACAAGAGGGGTTATATCATCAAGTAACATCACACTAATAAATATGTATATTCTTGGACAAACTTCTTTCTTCCATCAATTAAGATTTGTGCTTCCTAGAGAAGAAACTCCATTGGTTGATACAACCAGTACTGGTGTCGTTCCCTCCAAATCTGCAAGAGTTCAAGGAACTCCTCACGAGATGTTACAGGGTCTAATAGCCCAGTCAGGAAAGCAGCAGGCAAGTAACGTGCTCCTTTTCGTTTCGTCAATGCATATCCGCTTTCCACAATTCCTGGAGTCACATTATCAGGGTTTGCATGGACATGGGATTTGTACTGTGATTGGATTGCGTTCTCATTGCTCACAAGCATTGTTATACATCATCCAGCCAACTGCAGGGGCCTTTAAGGTGCCTCTTAGAAGACCGTACCTGTCAAGATTATGAGGTATAGGGAGAAAAGATACGAAACCGGTTATACTATATTGTGAAACAAGTAATCTGGTTGTGACATACATGGTTCTTTGAATTTTATATAAATGTGAATAATAGGGGCAAGGGGATATATCTAATGAGAGGAGTGGTTTATTGTGAAAGTGAGAGGAACAAATCTTGACCATTGAATTATCCATGTATGGTCAAGATTAAATGTTACTTAAAAGTCACATGACCACTTAAAAAAATCACATGACTTTATGTTTTAATCTTGAACATACATGAATGATTCAATGGTCAAGATTTGCTCCTCTCACTCTTACAATAAACCACTTCTCTTACTTGATATGCCTCGTAAGGGCAAACCAAACATTTGGTAGAGCAAGAGAAAATGGGAAGATCTTTGAAGGGACATGCATTACACTGTTACCAAGAACAAGCAGATATACAAACGGATATAGTCACTGTATCCTTTTACTGCCTCGACAACTGCAAATAAATTTATCCTAAAGTTATTATTTTCAATTTTCAGTTAAGAAATACATAAGATCATTGGGTCAAATTTACTTTCCTTTCAGTAGAGACTAGAAAGCAATGCTACAGTAAGGAAAAAGTAAGTCCACCGTAAAAGGAGCATCAAAGTACCTTGTTTCCATGCTGGAATCTCGACCAAACACAATTGGAAGGGGACCAGCCCAAGTTGGAGCAACGGAAGCTATGGCTTTGGGCTTCACCAGACTCTTTTTAGCAGCAGGGATTACTATTGATGCGCTCCTCCAAATATTATTAAATCATTTTCTAGTTTAAAATGAACATTGTTAGTCATAAACACTAATCAATATAAGCCAGGATTGGACATATTCAACCACTCATGGAAACAAATATACCTCCTGGAGGAAATAATGCAAACAGAAGACAATCAATGGATAAATAAACACAAAATACTTTGCTCTCACAATTCACAGGATATCAGTCAGCATCATGATAGGTAGAGAAATAGGTATTCTATAAAAACAATGACAGAAACATGGTACAATAAAAAAATCTGGAAATTGGATATAAGAGACAGGAAAAGAACAACTATAAGTTACAAACTTGTGTAAAATATATAATAGGAGATGAAATTGACCAATCGGGTAATCCCTTGTTCAGGTGTCTAAAGTCTAAAGACCTTCCCATTCTCCTAACGCCAGCTAGAATGAAACAGATACTCTCTAGAGTCTAGATTTTTCATATCCACCAATCAGGAAAAAAATTCAAGAAGTCTTAGAAGCCCTGGTAAGCAGGTAAGGAATTATATATTTATATCTTCCAAAAGCAATAAAATGGAATAACTTGGTAAAATTTATCGGACAAAAAATCCATTGAAGTAATTATAAGTATATCCAAATTGAAACTTCTCAAAACAAGAAAAATTTAGAAGTAATTATAAGAAGATATTCTAAAGAAGACATATAAATTATAACTGCAACCTATCTATACTTTGATGATCTAAAATGACTAAACAAATATAGTTCAACACTATAAAGCTTAATCTAGTGTTAGGTGAAGATTATTACCAAAATAAAATGTCCTCTACAACTACCTGGTTGTCTTATTGGACCAATGGGTGAATTGATGAAATCAACCAGAAAACTTTCTAAGACATCGGCATTGTTATCAATCTTTGCCGATCAGAATGACCCAGACCAGGCCAGTCAACAATAGTTGCTCGCCAATTGACTTATAGCCATTACGTTGAATCATGTCTCCAGCCACTAGTCTCCAACTCTCCATTTCTCAACAGTGCTAACATCAGAAATGGTTGGCATCATCAAGATATTTTGAGAAGGCTCCTGACTCTCCTTTACATGTTCCTTGAAATAAATGTTTACAAAGTTGTCCTTGAATTTCCATTGCCAATTACTAATCTGACGGGAAAAGGAAAAGGCATTATGGGTGAGGCAAGAAATGGAACAAATTCTGACACAAGTCTAAGAAATTTTGTATCACAATTAAAAAGGCATCCAAATTTCAATTGGGAATAATCAAATGGCACACAAATGCTTTTATAAATCAAAGAAGTAAAACCGAAACGGTGAGGGAGATCTCCTGCAGCATTGAAGATCTCCTGTAGTCACTGAATAGATACAGTGAGGGAGAAAAATAAACAAAAAGTAGGTTTCACAGATTTCAAATTGCAAGATCCACTTGTTTTATTTCCCTTCTTTCCCACTGCATTGCTACAATGACTGTATTGGAATTGAGCCCTAACAATGTTAAAATAATTATTTGAATTTTGATGGGGTGGTAACTGCAGTTCATCATGAACTCTATCCACATACCATCAGTTGAGTTGGTTGTCTATCTAATAGGTTACATCCACAATCTGAATGAAAAAAAAAGGTACAAAATTCTGGCAACTAAGTTTTAGCTCTTTTAATTGTCTACTTCCGTAATCAATGGCCAGCTTTTAGGCTGTTGCTCTGTCAATACTCAATTTTTTAACACTCTAACCTTGACAGAACAAATAAATGCTTCTCTGGGAGCCATTTTATAAGACCGTCATATACTTCAATCAGCTTTGATGTCGCCAGCATTGAGCTATCTAGCTTAGCCAATTCTGAGAAGATGGGGTAATAATAAACTTGTGTATTTTCCTTATGAACAGTCAAGGTAAACTATTTGATCAATCACCCTATCACCAGTAGTCTCTGCAAGAACAAAAACCATCTTTGAATGAGTGGAAGCGGCTTCTATCTCTCACAATGATTTCTACTCGATAAACTTTAGAAATCAGCTTCATCACAGTATGGCAGTCCCCGCAAACCCTCAGATTCTTCACTATTCTTAAAATCCTTCCATTAGGAAGTTTTGCTATTCCAAAAGCTGCAGCAAGCTTCTCACTGTGCTTAGAAACTGAATCTTCTTTTTCTTCCTCTTCAATATCATGCAAAACACTCCTTACCTGTGGCGCATAACCTACTTCTACTCTGAGTCTCAACATTATTTCCCTCAGTTTATTATGAGCCTCTTCTGTAACCTCATTTGGCTTTTCACCTGCCACAAAACGATAAATGACCTTGTCAATTTCAATCATGCTCCAACCAGGAGTTTTTTTCATGCTCTGTTCAGTCATTGTTCTTCTTATGCTGGCAACATCCTTCCATTTCCCTGCAATGGCATATACATTTGAAAGTAGTACATGGTCGCCAGAGTTGTTTGGATCCATTTCAGCAAGCCTTGCTTTCACAAGCTCTGCCAATTCAATATTACCATGAATGCTACAAGCCCCAAGTAGAGTCCTCCAAATGATTGCATTAGGTGAAACTGGCATTTGACATACAAATTCATAGGCCTTCTGCAACCTAGCAGCTCGACCATACAGATCAACCATACAACCATAATGCTCAATGGCAGGCTCAATACCATACACATTCTTCATCTTAGAAAAATAAGCACACCCTTGCTCAACCAAGCCAGTATGGCTACAAGCATATAGGAGAGATATGAAGGTGATACCATCAGGCCTAATGCCAGACTCTTCCATCTCATGAAAAAGCCGTATTACCTCTTCTCCATGACCATGCATTGCAAGGCCTGCTATCATCGATGTCCAAGACACAATGCTCCTTGCAACCATCATATTTTCAAAGACCAACCTAGCCATAGCTACATTTCCACACTTTGAGTATGTATCTATGAGAGCATTATTCACCGAAACAATCTGAAGAAACCCAGCTTTCTCTATAAATCCATGTAAAATCTTTCCAAACTCAAATCCCCCAGCTTGTGCACAAGCAGACAACACCCCAGTCAAGCTCACCTCATTCGGTCTGATTCCCACGCGCACCAACTCCCTGAAAAACCCAAAAGCCTCATCAAAACAACCATTATGAGCAAACCCAACAATCATAGTGCTCCAAGAAACATCATCTTTCATAGTCATTTCAGAGAACACACGTCTCGCCAACTCAAGCTCACCTGCTTTGGAGTAACCAGCAAGCATCACATTCCACGATGTCAAATTCCGAATAGGCATTCGATCAAACATAACCCGCGCACCCTCCACATCGCCACACCTAAAACACGCAGTGACGACAGCATTCCAAGTGACAACGTTTGGTTCAGGCATTTCCTCAAACACCTGTCTTGCTGAGTCAGCATTGCCACATTCGGCGTACATGCTGATGAGGGTTGTCCCAACGAAGACATGAGTATTGAAACCACAAAGCAGAGCTTGACAATGCAACTGTGTGCCAGCGCTGAGGTACCTGCAGTTAGCAATTCCTTTGAGAGCAAATGCGAAAGAGAAACTATCAGGGAGGGGGGTCGAACGACGACGCATTTGGACGAAGGGGTGAAGGGAATTATGAGGAGTTTGAGAGTCGGCGAGTCCGCGAATGAGAGCGTTGTACATGAAAGGATCTGGGTTGGGGAAGTGTTGGAAGAGAAGGCAAGCGTAGTGGAGAGCATCGGAGATGGAGATGGCGCAGTGGAGAAGGAGCTTGCCGCCGAGAAAAGGGTCAGTGTGAAGACCAGTTTTGTAGAAATGGGCGTGGATTTGCTTCAAGGATTTGAGGGTTCTGCACTTGCTCAACAATGAAACCCATCGTTGTTGTTCCAAGCTGTTCATTTCATTCCCGGCCCCAAAAAAAAACCCTAATGGGCAATAACATGAATGAAATTGAGATTGTTAGATTTCAGTGTTTAATTATTTAAATCCTTTTTTAAAGGACCACTTATGGTTGCATGTTGTTTAGTTTCAGTGTATAAGGTTGACAATTGGAAAATTTGTAACGCCTATGCTATGATCTGGGTGTTTGGGTTTGATAATGATTATGATTGCTGGTTTATGCACTTATTAACTTCTGCATCACTGGGTGGGAATATGTGAGTCCGAGAGTATATGCTGGTTCATATGCAGAGGGTTTGCTGCCCGTTGTAATTCTATTTTCTGAATAGGTGGTTCAAGTTCTCAGCGTAATTGGGAATGATATTGCTTTGAGTAACCTTTTGTGTCAGTTGTTCAAACTTAGGCTTGGGTAAAGAAGCTGGTCTTGAACTGAAGTTTATTATATGATTCACATGATCTTCGCAGGGCTGTTAGATTATTGGGTAGTGTGCAAGGGAAGGCCTAACTCCTGATGTTGTCACCCATAATACATTAATCTGTGGATTGTGTAGAAATTCTCGGGCTGTATAAGCTAAGAGATATTTGCATAAAATGGTTAATGATGGATTTGAGCCCGATAGTTTCACCTATAATAGTATTATTGTTGGATACTGCAAGGCGGGGATGATACAAAATGCAAATAGGGTTCTTTTTTTCTTTTTTTCTTTTTTTAAGGATGCAGTGGGTTTTAAGCCTGATGAGTTTACTTATTGCTCCTTAATTAATGGATTATGACAGGATGGTGACCCAAACCATGACACGGCTGTCTTTAAGGATGGACTAGGAAAAGGATTAAGGCCACATTAATTAAAGGGCTATCTCAGCAGGGTCTTATTTTGCCAGCTTTAGAATTGATGAATGAGATGGCATAAAATGGTTGCCACCCCAATAATTTAGTTATAAATGGCTTGTGCAAGATGGGTTGTGTATCTGATGCCAATAATCTCATCAATGGTGCTATTGTCAAAAGGTGCCTCCCAGACATATTTACCTTAATACTTTGATTGATGGCTACTGTAAACAGATGAAGTTAGATAATGCAATTGAGATAGTAAATAGAATGTGGAGTCAAGGTGTGACTCCTGATGTTATCACATATAACACTTTGTTGAATGGGCTCTTCAAGGCTGCAAAATCTGAAGAAGTAATGGAGATTTTCAAGGCAATGGTGGAGAAGGGATGTGCTCCAAACATACATACAATATTATCTTCGAAAGCCTTTGCAAAGCTAAGAAAGTAAATGAAGCTCTAAATTTGCTTGGGGAAATGAAAAACAAGGGTTTGACACCTGATGTTGTTAGTTTTGGCACAACTATTTTATATTTAGATTGAGCACTTCATCACGTGAGATAAAGAAAACTACAATACTTCACTGGAGCCAATAAATTATCCTATAATAAAACGAATTCCATTTTAATATGGTCATACCTATTCATTCCTTATTAAAAAAAATAATATACTTTTTTTATATATTTCCTTTGACTGTAATATAGTGATATAGCACGTCATTTATTTTGCATTCTTTGTTGGCTTGTCGGTTGTGGAGTTTGATGCTTTCTTTTATAAGGTGTGGCTGATTTATGCCTTTTGATGGTAAGTAGATGTTGATATGATTAGTGGTTTCCTTCTAATCTATGATCCTCCTCTAAATTATTTTATTGATTGATTAATCTTTTGTTTAGTAAAGTTTGTTTTCTGTTATTTATTGTCAGTCTGCATGATATTAAATGCAGAAAATTTACCCAAAACACTCACTATTAAGTCAGCAATTCCCCATCCAAGGATAATGGGAATAATCCATGAATGTGGGGGGAAAATGCATATGGAGTGGGCAGAAGCAGCTACTGACTTCTTTGTAGCTTTAATTAATTATGAAGAAGCTGGGAATCATAGGCGTATCCAATGCTTGAATTAGATGTCTCAACATTCTTTTTACTAATAGTTTCAAACAATCTGTATAACAATAACTCACATTTCACTTCCTCATTAAAACAATGCAATTAACTGTGAATCATCATTTTGAGCTATGACTTTTATTAAGCTATATAATATACTTGTCTTTAAAACCCATAATCTTTTCCTCAGATTCAGCATTTATGCTTTACTGCTAACGTATTGTAATATGTGCTCAGCTATTCTCAATGAATATTGAAATCTGAATCCTTTACTCATGTATATACATACCACTACTTCAAAATAAACCATTCGAGCAGTCTTTCTTTGTTTTTAACATCTTGTACTATAATTCTTATTTACTTGTCAGATACCTTGTTCTTGCCAACATGTTGATGGATTCTGAAGTAAATCCATTTGATGGGCAGGAGGCTAAGCCGTAAGACCTCTGTATTATAAAACCTGATATTTTATTAACATTAAAAATACATGGTTCAGGTCGAAAGGAATGAAAAAGTACACTGCCGTTGTCTAGTGGAAATGTTGTCTGTCTTGTTCCCTCATCTAAGCTTGCAGTTTTGTCATCTGAATTAAGGAAGCTTCTATGGAGAGATAGGAGTGTATTACCCCAATAGTGGAACCAACGTGAAACCAACTTGTGATTAATGTTTTATATTATAAATATAATTGTTTGAAACATTCTGATAGAAATGAATATGCCTTGTATTATTGATGTTCTCTGGGGATAATGCTCCCAAACAGAGAAGAAAGAATGGAATTGGGTAGTTACAGAGAGAGCGAGAATGAACGAAAAGAGAGAGAGAGAGAGATAGTTGGGTAGCTCTAGGGATTCGAGAGCCTAGTCTCTCCCAATTCTATTTTTACTAAGTGAATTCCTACCTCTTTTCCCTCCATCCCTACTACTTATACTCTCCTAATTACAACTCTGTGACAGCTGTTATTACAGTTGCTTGGCCCTATGCCTACCATGGGTTTTGCGTACATAAATCCTCTTAATTTGAGGTCTATGACTAACACATTCATGATTCAAGTTGAATTCATATAATTTTATTGTGCTGAATATGTCTGCACATTACATGAAGCACTCCTATCTTAATGATTCCATCAAGATCAAGACTCCAAAAACAGGTACATATGGATCACCAGCGGTACATAATTTATACTAAATTGAGGCATTCCCTCTTATAAGTTAAAATTTTCAGGCTTGGACCACCACTACTGTCTCAGCTCCTTCCTTGTCTTGATTGGCACTACCAGCTTCTTCTGGTTTGCTCCCCTTGACTTCCAACATCTTTTGTCCATGCTCTATTTCATGCACAAACTGAGACACCAACTTTGGGTTGGAGTAGTATTTCTGTGATCCAATTTCTCAACTGACTGGGGGCCCTTTCTTCTGTATGCAATAATGCAAGGCAAGTTCAATTACTAGTGTAAATGATACACCAAAAAGCATGGAGAGAGAGAGAGAGTCTCGGGACAGTGTGACCTTGGGGATGCCTTATTGTAGATATCTAGGCATCTAAAATGCTATAGAGAATCTTACATGGCTAAACATCTTATACCTAGATATCTTTCCCTGTGAATTTTATGTTCCTTACTCAGCACGTTGTAGTTGAATTTGAATTATAAATCAAATTACGGTAATCATTTACCTGTGCCTAGTAACCTAGCAAAAGTGCTAAAAGGGTTGCACCATGATTTACATAAATGGAGTAAGGCCAAGTGAAATTGTAGCTGTACATAAATGACATACACACATAATTAAAATCGAAAAGGGATGAACCTTTTAGTGCAATGCATGGATAGCTGGGAGAAGCCAAGCAAACCATCAAATGGGCCTTTTGTTGTGGCGTATTCACACAAGTATGAGATGCATTCTTCCAAGTTAGTGTTCTCTGAAGTCCTGAACTAGAGTTGAATTTATGTGCATTGAAATTCATTTTCTATTTCTCTAAGCCAGGGCCAAATAAAATTCTATATAGCCATTCTTATGGGATCACCTAAAGCTGAAATGAACGAGAAGGAGATATTGTGTATTTCTACCTTGTTGAATTGAAACTACTCGAAGTAAGGCGGAGGGAATATGCCTTCGGTGTCGGACTTTCCTCCAGCAGGAAATTTACCGTCTGGGAATTCCTCTCATGACAAACATTGTGTGACATGTACATATAATACAATGTTTTGGTTCTTTCGTTTTCATCTGTATATTTTTAGCTATGAAAAATTAAGAAAATATATTAGAATATATTTACCTTTAAACTACGATATATTGAACGGAACAACTATAGCAATTATTAAGAACAAGGGCTGACAACCACTAATACTAATGCAATACATGCAGCACTGGGTTAAGGCTGAAATTACATTACACCTCAGTTTGGTCTCACTAGTTTTAAGTGTTTGGTTCTGTTTTGTGGTTGTTTTTGTGCCATAGGAAGAAGCTGAAATCTCTTAGAACAAGGGATTAATACACACACTTGAACATTAAAAAAGACTTATATTACCGAATCAAATTGAGCGGATAAAGAAGGACCCCATTTGCTGATTTGCTTTGTCAGGAAACTCCCACTGGTTCTGAATCCATGGAGGCACAGTATTTTCATCCTCTTTCCATTTTGTCCTTCCATCTTTGCCTCTCTGTCTCAGACTCGTTCTGCACCACCACAAGCTAATGAAATAGACTTGTTTGTGAAAACAGACAACTAAGGAGGGTCTGTTGCTAACTTGCTACCCTACCTCCATATTTATTTAAGGCATTCAACAATCAACAACCCTCTTGTTTGACTTGGAGGGTTGGAGTTGCACATGCAAGCTTCAGACTAGTGGCCTTCTCTAAGAACAGGAATAGTGGGATTATCCCTTCCATTAGTTTTTCCAACTTCAATGAAACGCAAACGATGCATCTTATGCCTAGGCAATAGCTCAATTGTTTGCCGAGTTTTAATCACAAGTTAAGATCATGAAGTTCATCAACATACTATTTGACATAGATTCTAATAATTTTATAAGGGAGTAAAGACTCAAATTTGTCATTTAAAGATATATATGACATTAATTTAATTTTCTAATAATTTTTGACATTAAAATAGCTTTTGAATATTATTTTTTTCACATTAAATTAATCTTCTAAAATTATTTTTTGACATTAAATTAGTTCCCAAAAGGAGCAATTTGATGTAAAAAATAATTAAAAGACTAAACTGATGTCACATGTATCTTTGAAAGACCAAATTAGATATTTACTCTTTTATAATGTTACGAAATTATTACTAATTTTTTTTAATCAGCAATAAAAAGTGACACATATATACTCATGTGCAATTAAAAAGAAAAAGCATTGAAGTTAAAAAAAATTATGAAAACGAAAAGAGAAAAATGAGGGATTGGCTATGATCTATTCGTTTAATTTTATTTTATATTTTATATATATATAGAAAAGGTATTCACATTATATTAAACTTCAGCAATTACTCATGGTCGTACTTTTATAATTGTTTTATGTTTATGTAGCCAACATCTGAATTGAAAAAGAATGTTTTTAAACTCTTCCAGTAAAAAATGAAGATGCCCAATTAGGTCATTTTTTCTTTATTACATCTTTCTCTTCATAATATAACATTCTCATATTACTCACTAACATAATAATAAGAGGATTCAAATCTTTAATTATATGCATTAATAATTGAGAAAGAGATAAATGATTTATCTTTTTTAGGTATAGGATTTTAAACCAGTAAACCACTCATTTTCAATGCGGGTTAACACAGCTGGTCCATAAATTTTAAATAAGAGCTCTACATTCGCACGAGTTTGAGTCCTCTCATAGCCAGTCGTTCCGCTTAGTAGGCTTTCATTCCTAGAGAGATTCCTTGGCGCCCAAAGGCAGATAAGTAACCTCTGCTAGTAGATTCCCTTATAGGAATCTTTGGAGGTAATCCTGTAAGTTGGACCTCTACCTACCCTTTAAGTCTCCATGCCCCTTTAGTATTGGGGGGAACCTCTCTTTACAACTATTTTTATTCACACGAAAAAATTGACTTGAGTGTTAAATTGGATTTAGTATCAAGTTTTATTAATACTCCTTGATTAACTTGCTCGTCTCCTAAAAAACAGAACAAAAATTAAAATGTTGAAAGAATTGAAGAGACAAAATATAAAGAATAGAGTGTTTTTAGTCATACAAAGATATACACGACATTATATGGGTTCTTTATTTAACAATGACATCAAATTAATCTTTTAATGATAATTAATGACATCAGTTTCATTATTTAATGACTAATTTGATGTTATTTTAAGGATTAATTTAATGATAAAAATATAAAATTAAGTGTCACTTATATCTATGAAAGACCAATTCGATGTGTTTATAAATAGAAGTCTAATGCGATGTCTTATATATCTTTAAAGGAATAAAATAAACAATTACTCTAAAAAAATGTATAAAATAACTATTTTAAAATCAATTTAATGATTTTATTTTTAGAGTTTGCCATATTGGTTTACTCTTCTTTTTGTTTATTTGTGTAAGTTACTCTTCTCTATTGTGATTATTTCATAGTTATAGGAGATAAATATTATTTTACCTTCAATTAAATAATTTTTTTAATTTTTTTATATCTTTTTTAATAATTTAATATATAAAAAATTTCTTTTTATATAATTTAAACAAAATTTTGTGTCTTAAAATTAATCATGAATTAACATAATCAAATAAATAAATTATCTCAAAATTAATTTTTTTACAATTAATAATACATGTAATTAATTTTTAACATAATTTTTTTCATAATTAATCCAAACAAAGGGTTAGATCTTGTCACCTCAATTAATCTCTTTATATATATATATATATATCTAATCAATTTATGGTGAATAGTGACATATACGTTCGGATACACGGGGATAAAATATTTCTTTTAAATTATCAAAAAATAGTTATAGGTCTGTACGTCATATAGATCTTTCAAACGTCCCAAAGAAAAAAATAAGAAGTGGATGGAAATTCTCATTGCAAATTAAAGAATAAGACAAGATTGCATAAATCAAGTATAATTGACATAAATATAAAAAGTAATTTAAATTTTATTCATTATAAGTGTAAAGTTTTTATATTATTATTTAATATTATATAAAAACATTATTATTTAATATTATATAATTAAATAATAATATAAAATTTTTACACTAACAATAAATAAAAAATTAAATCTCATATCAAAATTTGTTTGGTCTTAAACTAAAATGACAATGATTCATGGGCTGATAATATGGAAAATAAGTTGTCGTAAAAATCATGGAGTCCTCATTATATGCTTCAGCTTCCATATATTATAAAAATAAATAATAGGTGATTGAAAATAAAAATAAAAATATGTTTACAATTTATAATAAAGAAAATAGAAATTACTTAAAAGCAAAAGGTGTGTATTAAGGACTAAGGTAGACTTATGTTAATTCTTTGTTCTTTCTAAATCACCATAATAAAAAATAGCAAGGAGTAAATTATTATTTCTTCTTATATATGTCTCCTTCTTATGATGAAACATAAAACTTCTTTATATTTATATAAAAAAAATTCTATATTAAGGAGCATATATTACATCTAATCAATGAACATGCTTCTTATGTTATATAACTTGTTTTAAATATTTTAAATGAAAATATCAAATAAACTTTATAATAAATTTTATAGAAGCTGCATTTCACAATCAAACAGCTGAAAGGAACATTCCAAATGGGGATGTAACTCTCCACAAACATTTGAAGGACGCTCCACCCTTCCGGTTCTGGGCATCTCCAACGGATAGTTGTGAAGAGAAGGCGACCCTACAACAACCAACGGTCACCACTCATCCCATTAATTTTAATTTATATTTATTATTAATTTAAATAAAGAAATAAAATATATTTTTAATAATAAAATAGTAATGGCCCCAACAAAACCAAAATAAAATGAATAGTTGGGCGAGTAGACTCTGTCCCACGTGCCGACAAGCCTCGAATTTCTTCCACCCTCACCTACCAAAGGTCCAAAAGTAACATCAACATATCCCTTTTTGTATTTTTATATACTAATATTAAATTAAATAAATAATCAAAACTCCAATTAGAGGAGCTGAAGTGTCAATTGTTAAACGCTCCTGGATTGGATTCCAGTTCTTTCATCAGCACTAAACTATGTCTCTACAATAATCCCCTGTAATTGCAATTCAACCCATTCTCTTTTTGGACAATTACATTTGTCCCTCATAAAGTATATCAAAATAAGAGGAATTTTTGTCTTAATTTTGAATATTATAATTAATTCTCTTATTATTTGATGTTATATTGCAAAAGTTATATTTCGGTTGTTAAACAGTATTACATTTTATTCGAATATTAGTTAAGGAATAAGTTTAATTTTGATTCATTGTCAGTGTTAAATTTTTTTACACTGTCATTCAATCAAGTATTATCAAATTATTAAAAAAATTTGACTATCACAATAATTATTTTAAAAGTCTAACTCTTTTAATAATGTGTTAGTACATGATTAGATGACAATATAAAATTTTTTACATTGACAGTGAATTAAAATTAAATCATTAAGAAATTACATAATTTATATATCAATGAAAACTGTGATAGTATCAAAAAATTTATAATAAAAGAATACCTTTTTGAATGTGGTTCATATATTCTAAATTCTGTTCGTGCCTAAATTTTTTATACATTATAACAGGAAAAATTATTATTATTTAACCATATTTTAAATAAAATTACAAAATATACAATAATTATATATTAAATTAACGTTGTTTAACATCAATAAATATTTATAAAATAAAAATATTAATTATAACATTTAATAAAAAAAGAATTTAATGTTTAATCATACTTGAAGAAAAATATTATGATTTCTCATTTTTTTTTTCGTGATTTCATCCCAACCTGTAGAATGAGAATGGTGATGACTAAGGAGGATCAGCATCTCTGCTTTTTTCCAGCATTTTTTTTTTAATTTTTGTAAATATCTTTCACTAATCGAAAGAAACAAACAGTAGTAAATTGACAAAAAAGAAATCAAAATTTCACCCGAAGAGAGGAGAGCTAGAGCAATATAACCCTTTCAGCATAAAAAAATAAAAATAAAAATAAAAAATTCCAAAACTTCTTTTGTTAATTTTTATGTTTCAGAAATTGATCCATATTTGTACCGAGTTCAGTACTGACAAAATTTAGTTTTAGTGAAGACAAGTTCATGAAAAAGTAAAGAAATCTAAATAATTGAAATTGAATAAAACATGCGTATAAGGAAGACCTAAAACAAAGCAACGAGTTAAGACCAAAAAATAAATTAATTAGGCACCGTTTCTGCCAAACCTATTGAATACAATATTGAATATGACATGAACCCAATCTCAACATGATGTTTTTTTCTTTCATTATTGTCTGTTTTTTATATATTTAAAGGCGGTAACAAACCTAATTAATTCGTATGATTCTTATAAGACAAAATTATGATATAAAAAAATGAAGATCTGCTTTAAAGTTAGACATAAATTAGACATGGAGGTTAAGAGCATATATGATAGATATATCTCAAACTTTTTGGAAATATATCCAATACTCAGATAGAGAAGACATCACCGTTTTCATGAGTATTATTTTCGTACACTTTTTGTGATGTAAGATTTACATTTTGATGTTTTTATATATAGATAATGGTTTTGTGAAAATAAGAAGATTTTTTTTTTCATTTTATGAAAATCGTACAGGATGAAAGTTTTCCCAAAAATAAATCTACAGGCTATAATTCATTAACGAAGATGAATTTGTACAAAATGAATGTATAACATACAATTAATGGTTACGCAATCCAACTTCATATAATATAGGCTGTGATTGATTTGAAGCTCTAATGAAGAAAATAAAAAGAAATAACTTGGCATTTCGGTAATTGTTGAATAAATAATAAAACGAAATCTTCTAAATTGTTCAATAGATATTAAAAGTTAGAAGAATTTTACTTGAAGTGATGAAATCTTCAACAATCTCTTCTTTTTCCTTTCTTGTTGATGATAAAGCATAATGATGTATCAATTAGTCAACATAGCGCATATCTTCCAGTCATCCATTATTACTTATATATATTTAGCACCTAAAATTCTGTCTTTTTTTCAAGTGTTCATTTATTTGTTACATAAGCTTTGCAAGTACTTGAGTAGAGGTGGAGAAAACATGATTTAATAAAGAATTAAATTTTTGACATCAATATTACACCCTAATCCTTACACTTTAGCCCCAATTAAACTGCAAGTTCATTGATTTAGTGTTTTATTTCATAGAAAACAATGCTTGCTTGATGTTGATGCGGAGATGCCAATCACGATTGAAGTTTTTTTTTTTTGAGATGAGAGAATGATCATAAAAATGATCACACGAGTATAAATAAAGAGTTAAAATTTGATTAATTATGGTATAAAGTTTTTTTATATTATAATTTAATAGTATGTTAGTATATTATTAAAAAAATTAAATTCTTAAATAATTGTTATGATAAATAAAATTGTTTCAATAATTTGACAATACATAATTGAATGATAATATAATTTTTTTTACACTAATAATCAATCAAAATTAAATTTATATGTAAAACAGAAAAACAAATTCTAAACTTTACAAATGAATATTCATAGTTTAAAATATAAAAAAACTATATTTTAAGACAAAATGAAATGACTGCATCAATATCTTTCCCATGTAATATATCATTTGAGACATATCATAGTATTTTTTTTTCCCTTTTCATCTAGGAAAATGCTAATTTTCCCTAATGTCAGTATCGTCTCCAAAAAAATTATACAACCCTATGGTCAAAAGAACACCACTTTTTCATTTTGTGAACAGTATTTCTATATCTTTTGTAAGTCTGAAAGTTAAAATTCGAAACAAACCTAAATAATTTGTAGATTGAGTTCAATTAAATTCAGAAATATGATACTTACATAAACAAAATTTTTATAAAATTTTTATAAAATCTCATATAAGTTATTGGATTAAGATTGGATCCTACTATAACTTTTTATGAATGACCTAAATAAACTATCTTAAATTTTGTGAAATCTTTTTTTTATGCAAGTATCATTACTCTTAAATTCAAATTTTATATTTAGGCTTAGTTAAAGCTAATAAAAGTAAGTAATATCTTTTTATATCAAAATCACGATATTTATATTATATGAATTAAGTATTTACAACTTTTTTTTAAAACAAATAACATACTCCATTATAAAGCAAAATAAATATATAAGTAATACTTACTAAGTTTTAAATTTAAATATTTGAATAACTACTTTTTTGTTTTTTAAGCTAATGCTTAAAAGAAGATATGTTATTTCATTTGAAGGTTACGTCGCAGTGAGACAATAACAAAAACCGAACATAGTCTTTATATGCAAAATATAGTTAAATCAATCTATGTTAACATCTTTAAAACACTTATATTAGCGGGAAAATTCTTATATATTTAGATAGTACTACACTATAACACTAAAAACATAACATGTTGTTGAATTAAATTTAAAGTATTATAAAATAAAATTTAAATCAAATATAACATTTTAAAAGCTACCGAGAATATTATTTAAGAATTTCTCAATTTTAAGAAGAAATAATTCTTTGAGTGAGCTTTACTTATTATTCTAAGACTTAAAATTGGTAATCTTAAAATTTTAAAATAACTTATCTTTAATATCATTTTTATTATAATAATAATAATAAATAAATAAATAAATAAATAAATAAAAAACCTTCTCCTCAAGTCATCGATGGGCATAAAGCAGAGATGGCCGTGGGCTTCACGTTCTCTCGAAGGCGCGTGGGATATCTTTCTCTGTAAGGTAGACACGAAGAATCCAACGTCTATAAATCCAGAAGATCTGGGAATTTTTTAAAAATTAATTAATTATTTGATTAATCATTTAATTAATTAATCACAAGTTCCGAATAATATTCAATTTTTTGATGAATAAATATAATTTCTGTCCTCAAAGTCCCACCGAGAATCAATCAATCATTCTTTCTCACTCTTTCTTCTGTGTTTGCCCAAACTCTCTCTCTCTCTCTCTCCCTCCTCTCGCTGGTTTTTGGTTTCGCACCCAGAAAGCGTCTGTGAAGGTGAATTCTCATTTGGGTTTTCTAGTGATGCATTTCCATTTTTGTCTTCTTTGGTGGGTTTTGCATTTTGTGTGGAAATGTGCCAGCAAATTGTTTCCTTTCTAAAATTTTGAGTTGAAATTGGAGGCTTTCATGCTATCCCAGAGTTTTTTTTTTTTAAAAAAAATATATATATATATATATTGTGCACTGTGCTGATGCTTTTTTAATCCTGTAAGTTAATGTTCTCTCCTTTTATTTAATTTAATTTAATTTTTGGGGTGTTATTTTTTTTTTTCCATGTCGGATTGGATATTGAGATTATTGGGTTTCATGATGCCCATTAGGGTTTTTCCGGGTGATCGGGTCTCTTTTGATCTGACTAAGAGGTTTCTCAATGTCTCTTTTAGTTTCTTTCTTCTTTTGTTGGGGAAGTTTGAATTTTTTTAAAAATTATATATATATATATATATATATATATATATATATATATATATATATATATATGTATGTAGTGTATAGTAAGGGATTTGGGGGGATTAATTCAGGTTCTGGAACTGTGTGTTGTAGCTCCATTGCACGGGTCTCATAATCTAAGACTGACATGCAAACATGCTTTTCTAGCTGTTGAAGACTTTCTGAGCCAGTTGGGTTTTACGTGTTGAGTTGCTTGTTTCTTGTTCTATGTGGGGTTTTCGACTTTTAGTTTTGAATTTGCTATTTTGTTTCCTGAAGGGCTTGTAATGTTTAGGTTCTTCTAAAGCAGATTGGGTGTTGAAATTTTCTTCCTTATTATGTAATTTATGTGATGTGTAGAAGTGTCTGCATTCTGCACCCGGGATTGACCCGTAGTTGTCATGATGCTTCTATGTGTGTATGCATGCATGCGTGTATGCTGTATAGTTATTTTGTTTACTGAAAGGGGTTAGAGAAGTTATTTATTTGTGGTGCAAAATGAGTTTGGATCACAATTGATTATGAGTTTAGTTTTAGCTTGATTGGTTTTTTTGGTGATATATTTAGAGAGAGAGAGGGTGGGGGGATTTGTTGGGAAATTACGCAAAATTTTCTTATCATCAAATTTGTGGAAGAGTGAAATAAATGCGGAATAATTGCACACACACAATTGATAACGGAGTTCGGCCAATTATGCCTACGTCTCCGAGCTGCTGCAGATCTTTTACTGAAAAAAGAAAATACACAAAGTGCTTACAAAATACTCACAATCTCTCACAACACCATAACCCAATTACACCCAGAAACTAAAGCTTTTCTCTCTAAGCTTTTCTATTTCTCTCTTTGTTTTTTTTCTCTCTTCTCGTTGTGTTTTTTCTCTCATTTGAGAGCTTCTATTTATAGAAGAATTTTGTACTGTGTATACAGCTGTTGCCAAGCTGTACTGCGTATTTGAAATCAATTTGCTTTCAATGCAAATTGATTACTGTTCCTTTTGTTTTCTTTTGGGTTGTTGGCCAACCAAACCATCTTTTGACTAACAATCTCCCACTTGAAGACTAATTTCAATCTGTCTTCACACCTAGATTAATGCAGCAGCCTTCTCTGGTCTGTTAATCTAGCAGTCCCACTGAAGATGAGCACAACTTCAGTTTGTCAATAGTCACCACTTTTGTTAACATGCCTGCTGGATTCTTACTTCCTTGGATCTTTCTCAATGTTAGCACCTCATCCTCAAGCAGAGATCTGATGAAGTGATAACGAAGATCAATGTGCTTTGTTCTAGAATGAAATGCTGAATTCTTTGCCAAATGTATCGCAGGACTATCACTGTGCAAAACACTTTTCTCGTGGATAAATCCCAGCTCTGTCAACAATCCTTGAAGCCATATCAATTCTTTACTGGCTTTTGTTACTACTACATTCTCAGCCTCTATAGTGGATAAAGCAACAATCTTTTGTATCTGCGACATCCAACTAACAGCTGTTGTTCCAATAGTAAATATGTAACCAGTGGTACTTCTTCGGTGATCGACTTCACCTTCAAAGTCTGCATCTACGCACCCTTGTACTTGTAATTCTCCTTTTCCAAAGTACAGACATTTTTCTGTAGTGTCTCGTAGATACCTCAAAATCCACTTAACTGCTTCCCAATGAGCTTTTCTTGGATTTGACATAAACCTGCTTACAACTCCCACTGCATGGCCAATATTTGGCCTCGTACAGACCATTGTGTACATCAAACTTCCAATGGCTGAAGCATACAGAACTTTAGCCATGAATTCTCTTTCTTCCTCTGTCTGAGGGAACTGATCATTGGACATGCGAAAATGACTAGCCAAAGGTGTGCTAACCAGTTTGGCGTTGTCCATGTTGAATCTTTCTAAAACACGGTTGATATACTCTGCCTGAGATAACTGTAAAATCTCTCTTTGCTTATCTCTCGTGATTTGCATTCCAAGAATCTTCTTTGCTGGACCTAAGTCCTTCATATCAAATTCCTTTGACAATTGCATCTTTAAGTTTATGATCTCTTTCATATCTGAATCGGTTACTAACATATCATCGACATAAAGTAGCAGAATGATATAACTGGACTTATATCTCTTGAAGAAGCAACAATGGTCGGCATTGCACTTCTGGAAACCTTCCTTGTGCATGAAGCTTTCAAACTTCCTGTACCATTGTCTTGGAACTTGTTTCAAGCCATATAAGCTCTTCTTTAATCTACACATCATATTCTCTTTCCCTTCTTCTGAGAAACCTTCTGGTTGGTGCATGTATATCTCCTCATCTAAGTCTCCGTGAAGAAATGCAGTCTTCACGTCTAACTGCTTAAGGTAGAGCTCTTCACTGGCAACAATACTTAACACTGACCTGATAATATTGAGCTTCACAACTGGAGCAAAAATCTCGGTGTAGTCGACTCCTTCCTTTTGCTGGAATCCTTTGACGACTAGTCGGGCTTTGTATCTCTTGAAGCCATTATGCTCTTCCTTCACCCGATACACCCACTTGTTGTGAAGTGCCTTCTTTCCCATAGGTAACTCAGCTAGTTCCCTAGTCATTTTCGCATGTCTAAGGATCAGTCTCCTCAGACAGAGGAAGAAAGAGGATTCATGGCTAAAGTTCCGTATGCTTCAGCCATTGGAAGTTTGATGTACACAATGGTCTGTATAAGGCCAGATATTGGCCATGCAGTGGGAGTTGTAAGCAGGTTTATGTCAAATCCAGGAAAAGCTCATTGGGAAGCAGTTAAGTGGATTTTGAGATATCTACGAGGTACTACAGAAAAATGTCTGTACTTTGGAAAAGGAGAATTACAAGTACAAGGGTGCGTAGATGCAGACTTTGGAGGTGAAGTCGATCACCGAAGAAGTACCACTAGTTACATATTTACTGTTGGAACAACAATTGTTAGTTGGATGTCGCAGATACAAAAGATTGTTGCTTTATCTACTACAGAGGTTGAGTGTGTAGCAGTAACAGAAGCCAATAAAGAATTGATATGGCTTCAAGGATTATTGACAGAGTTGGGATTTATCCAAGAGAAGAGTGTTTTGCACAGTGGTAGTCAGAGTGCGATACATCTGGCAAAGAATTCAGCATTTCATTCTAGAACAAAGCACATTGATCTTCGTTATCACTTCATCAGATCTCTGCTTGAGGATGAGGTGCTAACATTGAGAAAGATCCAAGGAAGTAAGAATCCAGCAGACATGTTAACAAAAGTGGTGACTATTGACAAACTGAAATTGTGCTTAACTTCAGTGGGACTGCTAGATTAACAGACCAGAGAAGGCTGCTGCATTAATCTAGGTGTGAAGACAGATTGAAATTAGTCTTCAAGTGGGAGATTGTTAGTCAAAAGATGGTTTGGTTGGCCAACAACCCAAAAGAAAACAAAAGGAACAGTAATCAATTTGCACCGAAAGCAAATTGATTTCGAATACGCAGTACAGCTTGGCAACAGCTGTATACACAGTACAAAATTCTTCTATAAATAGAACCTCTCAAATGAAAGAAAAAACACAACGAGAAGAGAGAAAAAAAACAGAGTGAGAAATAGAAAAGCTTAGAGAGAAAAGCTTTAGTTTCTGGGTGTAATTGGGTTGTGGTGTTGTGAGAGATTGTGAGTGTTTTGTAAGCACTTTGTGTATTTCCTTTTTTCCAGTAAAAGATCTGCAGCAGCTCGGAGACGTAGGCATAATTGGCCGAACTCCGTTATCAATTGTGTGTGTAATTATTCCGCATTTATTTTGCTCTTCCACAAATTTGATGATAAGGAAATTTTGCGTAATTTCCCAACAGGATTCTCGTGGGGAATGGCTGGAAATGGTATATTGGTCTTCACCCTGTGCGATTTCTTTAGTTTATTTGAGATTCTTGATTTGGCTTAAGTCTAAAAGTGAATGTCGATTTTACCTCCAGCACTTCTTTCTACTGCTGATTCCAGTATATTTTATTGTTTGAACCCCATGTTTGTGCAATGGGCCAGTGGTTATAGTTTTAAAAAATGAATGAGCTTACAATGTTTGTAGCTTAGCTACAAGCCTACAAGTAATTTAGTTATTGAGGGTCACTTGTGCGGTAAATATATGATAAAATTTCCAACCTTTATTTGATTCTTCTTTGACATTCTGATAGGCACAAACATTTTTTTTTTACCATTTTTCAGTAATTTAAAATTCATCCATCACTAGTATTCATACTTTACGGGGAAAAGTATTAAGATGTTGGATTTTACTGACTAGCTTACTGAAATCTTTATATTCATGTGAGTCCTTTTGATTTATTTTTCGGTAACCTTTGTCTATTGCATGTAGATTTGGAGAAACAGATATTTGAATGTAAAATAGTAAATTAGTTTCTTCTGTTTGGAAAATCTTAGTTTATTGGGACTACTGGGGCCCTTTTTAAGATGAGTGAGTGGGTAGTTGAATATGAGTTTGTTGGAAATTTGTGATTCTGTGATGGAGAGATATCCCTCAGAGATCTGGGGTTGAGGTGAAGTACAAATGCAGTAACTATATTGACATAACTGCCTAGGGCATTGAGATGCTAAAATGTTATGTAAATATATTGTACTGCTCCTCAATCCCATCCCCACCCTGTATGATGCTTGTTACCTCTCTGTTATTTCATTTTCTCGTACATCCTTGTTCATTTGTACTGTATGCTAGTTTATGCATAAATTCTTTGGGAACTTTTTACCATACTGGAGTTGTATTTTTTTCACTTATTCGTGATCAGAAATACCTTTGCAGGCGCTTTTGCTGTGGTTTGATTGCTTCCTTTACTCTGAGCAGCAAATTTGAGAATTAAGTAAATCGGTTGAGAAGGGCTCATTCCTCCTCAGTGGCAGAACAAAACATAGAGTGCAGGTGCATTTGTTCTGATGGTAAGCATTTCTTTGCTTATATGACATAGCTGCTCTTCTGTGGTTTTTGACTCTTGTTGGGGGCAGCTCCACTAGTTTTGTATTGCTTGGCCTAGTACGTGTTGTTTGCTTAGTTAATTTGCTTATGGGTTTAGTTGACATCTAGCTCATGATATTTCTTGGCATCCAGTAATTAAATCAACTGGTAATGTACGTGTGCTTGTCAAGAACTTGATGTGCTATTAATAACTACTTTTTACCCAGGAATTAGCTGAGCAGTTGCAGTGGAAGATATATATATATATATATAATTGAGCTCTTTCTATTAAAGTAGTGGTGATTGTAAACTCATGCCAAGTTACCAGTCAGTTTAGTTGTACAAATATATTGGATATTAGATGGAGGAAATCATAACATGAAAAATATCAAACCCAACTGAATATTTGATGGATTGATGGTGCCTGTAGCTATCTTAATACTGATCATGTGTCATTTACCAATTTATATTCAGTAAGCATGATTGTTTGTTTCAATTTTGGGTTTTTAATATTCTTACATTGTAGTATGGTGTTTTTGTTTCAGGCGACTAATGAGAATCTTCCACCAAATGTAATAAAGCAACTAGCCAAGGAATTAAAAAATCTTGATGAATCCCCTCCTGAGGGCATTAAAGTTGTGGTAAATGATGACGATTTTTCAACAATATATGCTGACATTGAAGGCCCAGGCACGTAGCTTTATGTTTTGAATTTATGTTTGAGCATTGGGTAAAGTAAAGAGTTCAAGCTGAACCAGAGAAATTTTTCTTGCAGCTGGGACTCCTTATGATAATGGAGTTTTCCGCATGAAGTTGTTACTGTCTCATGATTTTCCGCACTCTCCACCTAAAGGTCTGTTTAGTTTAGACAGTCGATATGTACCATTTACAATCTGCTAGTTACATTGTTGAGACATAATTATATTATTAGTTTTTCCCTTTGGAATTTTAACTTGGTTATGTAATCTGTATTTTGTTTTTGGTCTTCTGTGTTGAATTTTTTGTATTGAATAGAATCTATTATTTATTTAACAGAATGACATTTATTTTCCCTATGGTCGTATATTGCTTGACTTTTCCTACTTCAAAGAATCCCATCTATTCTTCTGTGTTATTATGTGACATGGTAAAACTTGTGACACCATTGAACGTAAATGTTGTAGGGTTTTTCCTGACTAGGATTTTCCATCCAAATATTGCAACCAATGGAGAGATTTGCGTCAACACACTTAAAAAGGATTGGAATCCTAGTCTTGGGTTACGTCATGTTCTCATTGTAAGTGTTTTGGCTGTTCTTGTAAGCAAAATCTCATTAGTTCTTTTGACCTGTCTGGTTGAGGAGAGCTATTTAGATCTTATTGATTTATTGAATTTAGTTTTGCGTGATTGGTTTTGTATTTATTAACTTCGGTTACCATAATTAACAGGTTGTTAGGTGTCTATTGATTGAACCATTTCCAGAATCAGCTCTAAATGAGCAGGCTGGCAAACTGCTGCTTGAAAATTATGAGGAGTATGCTAGACATGCCAGGTGAGTTAACGCAATAATGTTATTGGTGTTGTCAATTAATTTCTTGTATGGAAATTTAATGTGAAACTGAGTGCTTACTAAGATTACCCTTGTTTTGGAGTCTTTTGTGTCAAGTGAAACTTGACGCAATACATATGTTGAGAATTTTTCTTCTTCTTTTTATTTAACTGGTTGTCTTCCTATATCTGCCTTCTGCCCAAGTTCAGAGAGAGAGTTATATATCTACCTTTCTGTGTACCTTATTTTAGCTATATTTCTTGAGCTATATATATTTGTCTTAAAATTTCGGTTGTTTCATTGAGTTATATGTTTGGATGACTTATTGCTCATGTGTGATGGTTACACTATTAATGTTGATTGTAAACAGGATATTTTTTTCTCTTTGCTAAACCTGCAGGAGCTTGTTTCCGTGCTACTACCTCTTACATTTTTTATTTGTAAATTTCCCCCCTTGTGCACGTGATTAGGGAGCTTTATTTGTTGCATGCAGGATTTACACTGGAATCCATGCAAAACCGAAGCCCAAATTTAAAAGTGGAGCTATATCTGAATCTACTACTGCTCTGAATGTTGATCAAACTAACACCTCAGTTCTTAATGCTGAAGTTAAAACTGCAGCATCGGGTGCTGCATTGCCATTGCAATCCCCATTGCCCCCCTCAACTACTGCAACTAGAGGAAACAGTCAGGAACAGGCAGCAGTTGTCGCAACCGAGACAGCTGTTAATGGTTCTACTGCTACTGCTGTTGTTTCTGCTGCGCCTGCACCACAAAAGAAGGAAGGTGGACTAGCAAAAGCTCAGGCAGACAAGAAGAAGATAGATGCCAGAAAGAAAAGTTTGAAAAGATTGTAATGAAGTTGTTCCATAATTGAACTTTTCATTTGTGGCTTAGTATGTTAATTGAGAGAGAGAGAGAGAGAGAGAGAAGGGTGGTGCGGAGAGGGGAATGTGGGCACCTGGGAAGATGGGTTCAACATATGCTTTAATGAATGGGTACTTCCAGTGGGAGTAAATGGATGAAACTGAACTGTTGTCTACTCGTGTTTTTTTTCTGATACACCAGAACGTACTAGGCTTGTTCATTGGGTTGGGGGGGAACTCTTGTCCTAACACTGATATGATACCACTCTCGTGTCTTGACATGAAACACCAAGCTCCTTCAGTCATCCTTCCTTCCATACCTGATACCAGCTTCGTTTTCCTCTACCTCCCTTGCCATGTTTGGTTGTAGAGAATTATCAGATTTTAATCATTTTACATTTTGTTGTTTGTTGAGGAGGTATTGGTACGCAGCACTTGTTCTTCCTTCTTACGGTTTCAGCTAGTTTTGAGTTCATTGTTTTCAGCTTTTTTATTCTGGAGTTCAGTTAGTTGACTTAATTTGTTTTCACCCAATTTTATTTTTTCAGACGATCTCAAACCCGAAAAATGAAATCAAAAGCCATATTAAGAAAACAGGGCAAAGGCCCAAGAACAAGAAACACTATACGGAAATAGAACGAGGAGTAGAAACTCCTAAGGCATCATGAAGAAGAAGGTTGACATGATCTCCAGGGGGAGAATTCCACACGAGCAGGTTGCAGTCTTGCTTCAAGCTGATGTTAGCCATACAATCAGCACAAAAATTAGCTTCTCTATAATCATGAATTAACTTCACATTCCAATCTTGTTGTAGGAGAGATTTAATGGCTTGAATAACTCGTGTTGTGTGTCGTTCGGTTCTTAAGACAACTGAATTTAATTAGAACCAATAATGTGTTTACAACAGTTTTCCACGAAATGATCAGTAATTGTATCCACTATATCCGAATTGTATAATTGGGAGAGTAGTGGAAAACTTGACCTTATCCAATTTGTAGTTAACAACTGAACAGGACTCAAATGAGTTTTAGACATATAAACATTAAACAATTATCTCCAAGTTGTTTTTTTTTTTAAAAAAAAATTCTATTAGAAGATATAACTTTATCATTGAGGTAAATAACATGTTGAGGAAAACTGCATATTGGAATAGGTGGTAACTGGTTTATGAAATTGTGTTTATAGAACTTACCTGAAATTTAAATTCAAAAAGATTGTCTTATACGTACAAATAGACTTCATAAACTTCAAAAGAGGTTTAGTGTGTATTTGAATTAGCTGTAAAAAAAAGATTATTTGAAAAATCAATTATATGTATAATTAATTTTTAAGAAAATCGATTATGAGAAAATTAATTTATATTTGGATATGTTAATTCATAATCAATTTTATGATAAATATTTTTGTTTGGATTGTATAAAAAAAATCACTTTTATGTATTAAATTACCAAAAGATGTATGAAATGATTGAAAAAGTTATTTAATTAAGGGTAAATAGGTATTTCTCATTTAAAACTTTTGAAATAATCTGAAATCAAATAATTAAAAGTTTAAAATAACAGCTTTTTAAAAAAAGCTATTTTTAGTTATAAAAAAAATAATCTGAACTTATAATCAATTTTACACACTTTAAACAAATAAGATAAATTTTTATATAAAACAGCTTTTTTTAAAAAAAGAAACTGTTTTGGGAAAAAATTAATTCTTTCCCCAACATGCTCATAAACTTTTAAACAGTTCAAATTCTTTAAATATTATTGTTGATTTCATAATAAATAATTAAAATTTTATTAAATATAATTAACAATCAATAAATATTTAATAACTCAATACCAATATTAAAAAAAAAAAATAGAGTACTTCCGACAAATAGTCTACTTAAGTACATGATGTAACACCTGTGGTTGTTCTAGTCAGAATCTATATACCTATTTCTACATGATTGATAATGTATGGCATTTAAGCATTCTCTACTCTTTATCTTCTGATTATCTTCTGCGATTTGATTTTCTACTGTATCACTTAGGTTTGGACTTTTTTTCTACCTTCAAATTTGTAATGACTTTGTTGCATAGAAAAAAGAGTGAAAATTGATTAATGCGACCCAACCCTACCCAATCCTAACAGAGATTGGGCAAGTTAGTTTTCAGTTGTTTTTCAAACCTATAACTCAACCCGGTTACACTCAATTGTTGCCTTGATTATCTTGAAGACAACTTCAAGATTTGAAGATTGTTTTCCTTGGGCCCAAAAATCCCGAGATTCAGCCTGAGGCAAGGAGTATCATCAACAAGCAGGACATGTTTTATTTTTTCAAATACAACGAGGCTGCATGTCAAATATCATTACAAGATTCATCACCATTCACCAAAAATGAGGAGTGGTAGAAAGCCAAGTGACACAAACATTACAACATTTTTTTTTTTTGTTGAGATAGTTACAAGACAAACTAGAAAGATACCATTCCACCACAACCATTAGCAGCAGGGCTTACCACTCATTGACGATAAGATTGGATTCAAAACCATCAAATAAAAATGTAGGAATAAAAAAGGGCAGGGAACTAGGACTAGGAGCTTATACAAGTCAACCTTTGTCCTAATTTTTTTTGTTTTGGTCATTTCTTTTTAATCATCATTTCTTCATTTGGGTTTTGATGGACAAATGGTGTGATATCACTTGGCCATCATGACCTTAACAAATTCCTCGTAATTTATTTGGCCATCACCATCAACATCAGCCTCTCGAATCATCTCATCAACTTCTTCATCAGTAAGCTTCTCCCCAAGGTTGGTCATCACATGACGAAGCTCAGCAGCAGAAATGAAGCCATTCTGATCCTTGTCGAAAACCCGGAAGGCCTCTTTCAGCTCCTCCTCAGAATCAGTGTCCTTCATCTTCCTGGCCATAAGGTTTAGAAACTCAGGGAAGTCAATGGTGCCATTTCCATCAGCATCTACTTCATTGATCATGTCTTGGAGCTCTGCCTCAGTTGGGTTCTGCCCCAACGACCGCATAACAGTTCCAAGCTCCTTGGTTGTGATGCAACCTGCATGCAAGTTCACACCATATTACAATACAATCAACAACACCTTCAAATTCATCATAGCCTCAGAGACAAACTATCTATCAATCATATTCACAAGGATGTCAATAATACATTACCAAAAGGTTTCAAAATGTCTCTCTGCATATAACAGTTAAAGAAAGAAACATTATCAAAATGAGGGATTGGTTACCACTTAGCGTAATCTTTATGCTTGAAGATGATTAGAAATTGCAAAAGAAACAAAGGAGAAAAAAAGAGAGTAATCCAATCCAAATTTTATTTGTTCTTTTTCTTTCCTTTTCCCCCTGTTTTCTTCTCACAATTTGAACCAAAACAGCAAAATTACATAAACATGCCATTGCGAAGCAAGATCTACGTAGTTTTTCAAATTTAGCAAAAACCTTTTTCTGTAAAAAAAAAAACAAAACAAAACAAGCATCATACATAACGTGTAATATATATATAGCAAAGATTTGTTGAAATAAACATCAATTCCTTCAATTCCACCTCTTTGGTCGCCAGAATTTTCTCGTCAACCAAACAGGGACAAGAAAATAACAACCAGACAAATAACGCAAACAGTTTCTTTTCTGCATAATTGAAACTAGAGAAAAAAAACAACAAAAGAAAAGAAAAATTACGAGATCTAAATCTCCGAAAACAGCTCCAATCAAGGACCAAATTAAACATAACCACGTTAAATTTTTTTTTTTAAAAAAAAAGCTTCTTCAAAATCAATAATAATCATCAAATCCAATTAAACACCGATCTACGAAAAATTGCTCATGTTCAAATCAAATACAGAGACAAAATTGAAACAGAAAGAGGAACGACACGAACCGTCGCCATCCTTATCGAACAAACTGAAGGCCTCCTTGAACTCAGAGATCTGTTCATCGGTGAGTTGATCCGCCATTGTTAGAGAAATCGCTCTTTTCTTTCTTTCTTTCTTTCAAATTTCAATGGATTATTGTTATTATCTCAGATTTCTGAAGAAAAAGAGAGAAAAACGAGAGAGAGAGGACGTTTGTTTGGACAAAAGCGCTTGCGTTTATATATGAGCCTCGATGGCATCAAATCATAACTGCGCAACACGGTCTCCACACTCTTTTTCCATTTAATTATTATTATTATATTATTATTCACTTCTTTTCTTCTTTTTCTTTTTGCCCTTTCCACCATCTGCCTTTTTTTTTTTTTTTTTTTTAAATTTTACCCGCAAGGACCTACCCTACCCATTTCTACCTTGGCTTTTTTTTTTTCTGAAAATAATTTATTTATCCCCTAAATGGCCATAAAAAAAAACGAGCACAATTGCATTGAAAAAGTTATCACAAGGCTTCTTATTTCATTATTTATATTATGTTCTTTCAAGATTTGAATTTATTTTCTAAAATACAAAGTGTTACCTGTTAATAAAAAAAGTTAAGAAAGTGAGTTCTTAAGATTTTATAAGAGTAAATATTTATTTTAATTTTTTTTAAATATAAGTGTCATTAGTTAGGTCTTTTAATAATAAATATATTTATATACTCATTTAATGTTAATTTTTGACATTAAATTAGTTCTTAAATAATATATTTTACATCAAATTGATTATATAAAAATATCAATTTAATGTCAAAATTATTAAAAGATAAAACTAATATCTCTTGTATATTTGAAGGACAAAAATAAGTATTTATTCATTTTATAATTTGTTATATGTATTGTTTATATTTTATAAAGTTTAACTTAGTAATTTTTCATTAATGATTATCAACTATATATATATATATATATTTAAAAGGATTTGATTTTAATCCACTGTTAGTGTAAATAAACTTTACACTATCATTCAATCTTATGCTGACACATTATTAAAAGAGTTTGACTATCATAACAACTACCTAAAAAATCTAACTCCTTTAATAATGTGTCAGTATATGATTGAATGACAATGTAAATTTCTTTATACTAACAATGAATCAAAATTAAACTCTTTTTAAAATGTGTCTTATATTTTTATTTTTTAATCAAAACAAATAGAATCATATGAGATTCTATAACAATCTATATTATATTTTTTTTAAAATAAAAATTATTATAACTTAGTTCAAATGATAAAAATGAAATAAGCATTGAATAAAAATCAAATATTTAAATTTTTTTATTTCTCAAAGTATCTTCCACTTTATGAATAAGAGACTAATTCTTTAATGTTACAAAGTGAACCTTTCTAAAAAATATTTACTTCATTTGAAATCAAACTTCTATCACTGATATTGATTCTTAAGAAAATTTCAACTTTTTTCACTTAAATCAACACCCATTAGTATTTATATATTTATTTTATTATAAACTAAATAAATCAAAATATAAGTTTTCATGATTCACATCCAACACCCAATTCAATACTCATTTAACTGGATAAGCATTTTTTTAAACTTAAATGATATTTATAAGTGAGATGGGTATAAATGTCATAGTAATTATAAAAATAGACTAATTGTTTCCTTCTTAAAATAATGTCAATTTTGCTGTCAAAAAAAAAAAGAATGTCAATTTTAAATCATCATATAATAGGTATATTTTAGATAAGGAACGTCTTTGTTAGATAAAGATCTTCCGACATGGTAACAAATATCTCAAGTCTCGATCAGGGGCACAAATGTAAATGCACAGATATTAATCAACCAGAAAAAACAATGCCAGCACTGAAGAAATTGAGGCACACAATTAGCCAGCTGTGTTCTTGGGTAGGCACCTAGTAGCGCGCCACGTGGCAAAACAAAGAATGTTAACACCAATCCACGGTCCACAATCTTAATTTTTACAACTTTAAAATTAAAATTTGTGTAAAAATATTAAGTGATAAATTTTTATTTAAATTATAATTTCGGAGTATAACTAAACATGCTATTAGTTTGTATGGAGCTTACTGCACTGGATCACGTCCCTCCAATTAAAATCTATCCACAGTATTGCCATTGAAAAACAAAATTTTGTTTTCTCAACTGAAAAATAATTACTATAATTAGATACTGTGGTTACTTGTTCTGGTGGTGGTGAGTAATTCTTGGTGATCCTTTAAATGGTTTTTTTATATATTAATTTCATTTATATTTATTTCTTTATTTTATTTTATTTTATTTTTCTTTCACATTATCTCCACTCGCCAAACGGCAAATGGAAACCGGGACGCGTTACGCGGTTCGGACGCGGAGGGGGGAACCAGTGGGGCCCAGTTTTCTGCCACGTGAGGAGGTATCTTTGACTTTCTTTGCACATTTGTTTTCTTATTCCAATGAAAGTCATTTGAAAAGTCCAGCGGAAAATTTTAATGACAATGATTTGTTTAAAGTAAATATTTATTTTGATTTTTTAAAATTATTGAAAAATTCTTTAAGTAGATATAATTTATTATAAGTACTTTATTTAATATTAAATATATGTAAGATTGTGTGAATTATATTATAAATATACTTATTTTTAAAGAGTAATTTTATATATATTTAATGTTAAATAGAGTAATTAAATTTTTTTTACACAGATATAAATGTTATCAGTTTGGACTTTTAATAATTTTTGACATTAAACTAAATTTTTTTGAAGATTAATTTGACGTAAAAATAATATTAAATGATTAATTTCATGTCAAAAAATAATATTAAATAATTAATTTAATATTAAAAATTGAAATTTAAAGACTATTTTAATATATTCATTATTAAATGACTCAATTAATAACACTTATATTTTTAAAGAATCAAAATAAATATTTACATTTTTTCTATAAAAAAATAATTTTTTTCTTTTTACTCACTGAATATAAAATAATCAATTAAAGAAATTACAAATGCTTATGTTATAAAAGAAAAATATACAAATTACTTTTGTATAAAATTTATGAATTTCTATATGAGTAATAATAAATTTTATTATAATAAAATTTGTGTCTTTCTCTTATATAATATGATCCTATTATATTAGTGAATAAAAACTAAAGAAAAGGATCCAAATCAAAAAATAATTGGAGGTTTTATTGGTTAGGAGATGTGTACAATGAGACAATTCAAAAGCTTAATTTGAATCCATCTTAGCAAGGACATCAATACAAACATTCAATTCATCAAAAAAAAAAAAAATCAATACAAACATTCCCTCTCCAATGAATTACTATTCACAAACAACAGTTCATTCATGGTTCTACAATCCAAGATGCATATGAAAACAATATTAGTGATTTTTTATTTTTTGTAATTCATATTCATTGTTTATGCCACATAATTTGGATTTTGGATTGGTTTATTTTTATTATATTTAGAATTATAAATTTTAAGAATTGATTTGATTTATAAATAAATTTTGTTGTTTAGAAAGTTATAAAATAAGAATTGATTTGATTTTAAAATTTTTATGTGTATTTAAAAATTCACTTAAATTTAATTGTATTTGAGTGAATTTGATTTGATTTTATTTTTAATTAGTTGAATTGACAATTTTGCACTTATTAGTTTACCAATATTACTTATTCTAAGTAAGGATAATAAAGTAAAACTGTTAAAATAAATAAATTTCATTCATCTTTAAGGTATTCCAAACATGATTAATTGATAATTGATTTGTAAATTAATTCAAATTTCATTTTTTATAATAAGCTCTAAACATAAAAATTGATTTCCAAATCAAATCATTAGAAAATACGTTTTTGCTAAGATGCAAATTTAACACAAAATTTGTTTTGTACCATATAATTATATAAGACTTGAAAAAAATATATTTAAAGCTTTTATCTAAGAAACATGATTTACTATAAAAAGATTTAATGGGCGAATCCACACCCTGAAACATATGATTCTTAATTTAATTCCTAACTTAATTATTTTTAAAAAAATGTATACACATTCCTGTAAATTTAGTTAATTGTAATTAGTTGCTAAACTTACCTAAAAATAGTAATTAGTTGCTAAACTACAAAAAATCTCAAAAGGATTTAATTTCTATCCACTGTTAGTGTAAAGTTTTTTTATGCTGTCATCCAATCATGTATTGCCAAATCATTAAAATAGTTCGACTTTTTATGTAGTTGTTGTGATAGTCAACTCTTTTACTGATTTGGCAACACATGATTGGATGACAGTGTAAAAAAACTTTACACTGGCAGTGGATAAAAATTAATTCATCTCAAAATGAATCCTCCTATTCATTTGTATTAAGTTACGAGCAGAACTTATATATCATGTGATAATCACATGATCATTCAAACTCGTAACCTCATATGCTTTAACCTTCTTTTTTACAAAATTTAACACACTTTTTCACATCATAAAATATGGATATAAAGCTCTACATAATAATAATTTTTTACTTCTTTGATTCAAAATTAAAAAAATTAAAAAAATCTATATTATAATGATCCGGTCATTTACTTTAAATTTCTATAAATAATTTAATGGCGTGTTAGTGTGTGACAATGGTAGGTCTTATATTCAATCATTTTTGACAAGTAAATCTTGTAAACATATTTCTTTTTATATTATATAGTTCTCTACTATCTTGCTATTTTTGCTCTTGACATATTGTAATGACAGATTTTGTAAGTAACGGTGATGAGTTAAATGGCGTATAGTCAACTAGTTGTGAATATGGATTATCCTTCTGATCATTGAATCCTTTATTGAATAGTACTTATCTAAGTTAAACTTTCTATATTCTCTTGGTTTAAATTCATTTGAACCATCTCATGACTAGGTTTCACTTTAGTTCCTAAGTTTATAAGTATAGAAAAAATAAAACTTATAAAAATTAGATTTTTATAGAATAAAATTCCCAATAATTAATTGTATGTATAAAATGTTTATAAAACTGATTTTAATGATTTCTGTAGACATCTAACTCATTCGTTTTGAAATTGCAAACTCGTAAAAACTATAAATTTTAGGCCATAATGCATATAACCCCCTCCAATTATAAGTCATGTGCAAATAAACCCTATGTAGTTCAAAACTCAACATCATGACATCTTATGGTTAAAAAAATTTGTACCACAACCCTTCTATTTATATTTCATGTGTGTAGCTAACAGTGAAGCCATTATGTGACATTCACATGCCACTTAAATCCCAAAACTCTTAAAACTCATCTCAAATCAAACTCATTGAGCCCCAATTCATGTTTTCCCTAGACTAATTAGGGCTTCGTGAGAGCATTCGACGCATTGAAGATTATGTGGCATGCATCTACAAGATGATAGAAATTCCAAAAAACTATGTGAATTCATATTTTACTATTGAGACCTTCATGAAAGTCTATTCTCCTATTGTGGGACCTGTTCCTGGAGAGGATGAATGTCCACAAACAAATTGAGACCCTATTAAGCCTCCAAAGTACAAGAATGCACCTCATAGGCCTAAGAAGGCTAGGAAAAAGGCAGCAGATGAACCAATTAATCCATACAAAGTTAGTAAGAAGGGTCAAACATTGAAATGGGGAAGGTTAGGAAGGGGACACATTCTACAGAAGCATCTGCATAACCTGCACTAGGAAGGGCATCTATTGATGGTCGACTTTGATATTTTTTGTATGCATGGATTTGGAATTAGATTTGTCATGCCCTTTTTTTTGTCTATATAGACTACAAATGTGTTTTGTCTTGTTTTGATGTAATGACAATTATTTTGGAATGGAATGTAATGACATTTTCTTCAATAATGGAATTTGGCTTTATCAATGTCATTTATTTTCATTTTCAATTGTTTTCATTTATTCATATCCATTTCAGCATTTGTTTTCATATGCTCAAGTCAATTATCATTTACAATACCAACAATAAAAAGAATCATGTGAAGGAAGGAGCTAGCCATCCTTGTGAAGAAACTATTCCCAGTCAATCTATATAATCAAGCTTACATTTTCTTTACTAGTTTAAGTCTTTCAGGGTCTGAATGCAAAAAAATGCCACAAATGCATCATTTTCCTAATCTTTTTTGCTATCTTAGATTATGAATTGTTGGCAAGATTATTTTTCTTTCATTCATTTTTGACATGATTATAAGAACTTATTTGCCATAATTTGCATCTAGATAGTAAGACATAAGAACAATTATGAACTCATGATGATCATGACTTTTAGGTAAGGACTTAAGTCATACAATGTGAATGGTGCAAAGTTTACTTCCATAACTGATAACTTAATATTAAAATGAACGATTAGACATATTTATTGAGGCTTCAACATCACAAGTTGACCTTTCAAAGTCATTGATGTAATGGAAAATCTTTTGATATCTAATACCATTGCCATGGCTTGATACTGGTTATCATGTTTCATTTTTATCAACTTTAAATTATGTTGATTGTTTTGTGAATTAAGAAAAATATAATAGCATTTTTTGTCTATATGAACTGCAAATGTGTTTTGTATTGTTTTGAATATAGGCTTGTCAATGGCATTTATTTTCATTTTCAGTTGTTTTCATTTGCTCATATCTATTTTACCATTTTTTTTTCATATGCTCAAGTCTGTTATCATTTACAATATCAACAATAAGAATAATCATACTCAAAATAATCACAATTGTGATGTCATTAAACCAACAGAAATGAACTAAACCAAGAATAAAAGTCTAATATCATTATCTAGTGGAATAAACCAAAATCACATAGCCTACCCACTAGAAATGAACTAAACTAGGAATAACAAGTGATTAGCTTAACTAATAGCCTACCCAACATGCAGAATTAAACCATTACAAAATAACCCTTTCCACATTCACCATATATGCTTCCTCAAACTATCCCTTTGCATATGGCTGTGCCAATTGCTGACATTTGCTTCCACCATATCAAACCTAATATAACCTAACTTAGCACTAGTAATCTAATCAGTACATTTTTCCTTTTTTTTTTTTCGAGTCTCTAGCTCTCTAAGCAAAGTTTGCTTCTTCCTCAACAAACCATTGATAATTGATGATTCACGGTTATTGACTAGTGGGTCAAACCATTCAAAGTAGTTGTAGCCCCTAGAATGATCAAAGTTTGCACGACCAAAAAATCTTCTTCTTGGGTTACTTGTTGTCCATGAGGTTCTCATTGGAGCAATCTCTCCACACTGGCACACACGCATGATGCTGCCACCATTGTTGCCCAGTTGAGGCAAAGAAGCAAATGACTGAGACGAAGACATTAATCTAATTCCCCAGAAATGATTGGGTACGAGATTGGCTAAGAGCTTTGTTGGCCCAAATTGAGAAGATGACGCTATGATTTTGCTTGTCCAAGCCCTAAGTTCTAAAGTGAATTGGTTTGTGAGAGAACTGGTTTTGGGAGAGGGATGAGTTTCGGAAAAACATGAATTGAGGCTGAATGAGTTTGATTTGGGATGAATTTGGGTAGTTTAATGATTTAAGTAGCATGTGAATGTCATGTGATGACTTCACCGTTAGCCACACACACGGAATCTTAATAGAAGGGTTATGGTACAAAGTTTTTTAACTATAAGGTGTCGTGGTGTTGAGTTTTGAACCACAAGGGGTTTATTTATACATGACCTATAGTCGAAGGAGGTTATGTACATTTAGGCCTAAATTTTATGATTTTTTAACTATAACAAAAAAAATATCTTTTTATTCTTTTGGATTTTTTTTGATTTATTTCTTGAATCCAAATGAGGATTTTTCCTTATTTATATTTTATGTATTAAAGTTAATGATGAATTAAAAATTAATGAGGATATTAACTTAAATTACATAAATGTAAAATAAATTGTGATTTGAAAAAGAATCGGAGCTATCACTAGTCGACAGGCTATGCCTGTAACCGGACATGCTCATTCTCTATATTTTATGTGCAAGCTTGGTCATTATCATCTATTCCCATCCCTACAATATGCCAATATAACTGGAAGAATATACAAGAAAATCCATCTGACTTGTTAGAATTCGACCCATTTGGATTTGGCCTATGTTGTGAGTAGATAATATTTATTATGGTGGATCTATTGCCAATATTTTTTTTTCTTTCCATTTATTACCACTTTTATGTGAATAACTTTTACTTCATTGTCGTATAATACCCTTCATTAAATAATTATTCCTTATTCCTAATCAAATTAGAACTTTGGAGCCTGAATCTCACACGTATCATAGTTGATGCCGACTCTCAATCTGGTATTCATTTTATCCAGAATGGCTGTGATATTACTCATCTACGTGTTTATCAAAAAGAAAATATTACTCATCTATGTGTCATATATCAAAAATATTTTGAAGGAAGCCCCCAAAATGCATCGGCTACAAATGTAACAAATATAATTGGAATTTTCCCTCTGTAATACTTTTCACATGTGAGGCTTTATTCTATATATAAAGACTTATAAATTTGTTCAACTCTCCTATGTAGGACTTCATTCTTTCCTCACACATTTACAAACTTTTCCCAACAGGCAGCACACTCTTCCCCCGCCAAAAGCGCATATTGCTTGGATCTCATGCCCAATCCAACAAGCTTATCGCTCAAATCGAGCTCTGGTAGGCCATGGTCATGGCTGCAACAGCAATGAAGGTTTGAAGGGGAAAGATGTGAAATAAGAAAGAAGAAAAGGAATAAAATTGTTTAAAATGACGACTTTTTGTGGTTTTCATAATTTTTAGAAATGTGAACGTCATTTTATAAGAAATGAAAATAAAAATAATCATCCAGACATGTTTTTTTTCCCTCTAATTTTCTGTTTTCAGTAATGTTGAAACCAAGCATGTAAGATTTTTAAGTTTTCATACAATCAAATATATTTTTTTTCTTCTGATTTCTCTTCTAAACTGACAGGAACTACAATTTTTTTTCTTTTACATTCTCTTTTCTTTCCTTTAAATATTGTTTTCTCTCCATCCAAATGAAGAAAAAGCATTGGACAAAGAAATGATAAAAGGTTTAGAAACACAACTATATAGTTGAATAAGTGAAAAATGAGAATATAAAAAATAGAGGATAGAATGAAAATAATCTTCAATTAAAGTTATGATCCACAGTAAAAATTATTTATACTTTATTTTCACATTATTATATAAAACAAATGTAAAATCAATTTCATACCAAAATTTTCATTTTCTCACTTTCCATTTATCCAATCAAGCAGACCCTAAAATTATGCTTGATTGAATGGGTAAAAATTGGAGAGGTAAAAAAATTGGAAAGAAAATTACTTCACACTTGTTTGGTATAACAAAAATATGAGAAAGTTAAAAGTGATGTATACCTCATTTTCATTCCACTACAAATTTTGACCACTTATAGTATGTAAAAAGATGAGTGAATTTTCACTCTCTAGTAATGACAACGAATGAGAATCAAATTTTTTTATCCCAATTTATTTTCACTATCCTAAATTTATTTATCATCTTTCTATTTTTTATCTATTCAAACAAGCATAACCTATTAATCCCGCCATCCAAAATTATTTCTGGAATTAAAAGATGAGCAACATAGGACAAATTGCATTTCATAATCACTGATTCTCAAACACTAGTCATTGGTAGCTCATTCAGCATAAGAGAAATTGGGATGGGGCCAATTAACATAATCTTGCTGGGTCTGATACATATTCACAGGTATTCCATATTCAAAGCGCATCCTCCTTATTGTATTAAATTCTAAAGTAGAATTCATGCAATATTAAATTTACAGATACTTTGATGGAAATGGAAAATTTTCTCGTGCTTCAATTCAATCAAGCATAAGAAAATCTTTATTTCTGCCAAAGTATCAAAATGTCGTAAGCAAATCAATACGCTATCGTAATGCCCTTTTATTTATTATTTTTGGGAAGACACTAAGATTGTTTTGTCGCAACTTTCACAAGGAGATTCTTTTAGTACTTTTTTATTTTTATAAAAGTATTGATATTTTTAATAATTAATTATTAATATTTAGTCACAAATTTTATTTAATTAAAATATAAATATAAAATTAATTTATTATATTTATATTTTAAGTAAGTGAAATACATAATTAAATATTAATCACAAATTATTTAAGAAAATCAATACCCTCACTGAAAAAATGTCCCTTTGGCAAATATTTTGACTAGAATTAGCAATGAGAATTGATGAACACTTACTCAAAAAAAAAAAAACAGAATTGATGAACACTTCATGAAAAATTATTCTACCCAACAACAAGATGCATTCTAATTTTGATGATCAGACACTAGGGTTAACACGAAAAGGAAAAAAAATAAAAGGAACAATATCAAAATACAGTAGAAAAGGACTCTCCAACTGTTCAAACATAAATATATATCTTGCTATGCATGCAGAATTACTCCAAAATTTATATCTTAGAAAATATATTATAGTGAAACTAAAAGCTGTTATATGATCACAATGTCCATAGTTAATTAACATACTTACAATTATGTCTGAGGCTCGAGTAAAATTTATTGTAGGTCTCCACGTAAATGTATACTTTGGACATTGTTTCCATGTAAATATACATCTCAAAGTCTTAAGATTTAAATGTTGAGTTGATCAATTAGAGAAGAATTTTAATATTCAAATACACTGAGTAGTTAACCTTAAGGTTCACCATTTCCAAATCACATAGTAGTGAGAAGCAAAAAAAAAAAAAAATGCATATGCATCCTTCCATATTCTGAAAATTTACATAGAATATCAGGTTGAAAGACTCTCCAATCGTTAAATAATCATAATGAGAACAATAAATCTAATAGCATGAAAAAACAATAAAATGACATAAATTAATATCAACCCTCTGCTGCTTGTGCAGGAATTCCTCAAGAACAAACCGGGGACCATTAATTAGGCAGCCCAAACAAGATATCAGCTATTCAAATTTGTTTAGGTAATCACCAAACTAAATATGATTTTCTGCTGGAAACCTCAGTTTCAATAACAATAATGGCAAGTGGAGAGAACATGGAAACGTGATTAGTGTATCCAACCTCCCATGTATTTCTGAATATTTACTTTTTATACACAAAGTAGTGGCAAAAACAAAAGAAGGAAAGAAGTAAAAGGGAAAAAGACAAAACAAAACCACTTCCCACTAAGATTTAATGTGGCAAAAACTAGAAAACTATAATCTCAACAACCCGATTCTCTGCCAAAATTAATAGCTACCTACAGCCTAAATGGGAAACAAAGGCATCCAATAACCAACGCTGCCTACATAATTTTTTATTTTTAATTTTGTGTGTGTGTGCAGGAACCGTTATCTATGTTGGAATCCACTAGTTTAGAACATGTCACTGTGATGTTTATAAGAAAAATGAGAGAATCCAAACCTTATAAATAAGGGTGCATCGATAAGAGATAGTCCCCTACTAATGAGAGCTGAATAAGCTTGGTAAGCTTATTGCTTCTTTCCTGAAAGCCTATTATGCTTTGTTGGATATTCAACAATTGCTTTATATTATCGAAAGCTCTAGGTGCTATAACATGGCATGTCTATGTGATTTGGCTTAATGACATTATAGACGATATTTTCTTTTTCTTTTTTTAAACTAGTAGATGATAGTATAGATGATCTTTGTGTAACTCTTAATGGAAGTATCTCAAGAAATCCTTGTATTTTTTAAATTATACTTGTTGCTAATGATTAACCTAAAACAGTTATTAGAGAAAGCAAGTCCCCACAAATTTCACAATTTGAGTGAAGACATTATGTGATGCTTCCTTTGTTTTGTGTTGGATCAGGTTGCTGATAAATTGAACCCTGCAACCCATGGCTTCATGCTGCGCAATTCTTCTTGGCATCATACTTTGTTGCTCTGCAATTGAGGCTAAAACAGTGCAGACAGCAAAGCTGCTTGTAAATGCTTCTGATGCATCAGGGAGGCCTATCCCTGAGACCTTTATGGGAGTTTTCTTTGAGGTTAGGCATAAACCTGCATCAAGAAATTGATTTATTTCTTTTTCTATCTTGTGTTACTTTTACTTTTCTCTTTAAATAGTACTTCAAAATTTTCTTAATGTTAGTGGATTATAAACTTATCTTCCTAATGGATTCTAGTATATGTCAATAATCTTTGATCAATCTCTTGAATTTCTTTTGCAGGAGATCAATCATGCTGGAGCTGGGGGATTGTGGGCAGAGCTTGTGAGCAACAGAGGTCATTTCCATGTCCCCTAAGCTGCTATTTTCTTCTTCTTTCCACCATGGTTGAATTAGATTTCAATGTTTTGGAGGTGTTGATTTTATCAAGTCATGAATTTGTGTTTCAGGTTTTGAAGCTGGGGGACAAAATGTTCCCTCAAATATTTATCCTTGGTCTATTATTGGAGATGAATCATACATATTTGTATCAACTGATCGCACCTCTTACTTTGAGCGTAATAAAATTGCACTAAGAATGGAGGTACTCTGTGACAGCCCCAATTCCTGCCCACCTGGTGGTGTTGGTATCTCTAACCCTGGTTATTGGGGCATGGTGAGACTAATTGATATCTCATATCATATCCTTCATTCCCCCCCCCCCCCCCCACCCCAAAATTTTTCCTTGCATTATATGACTATTAAATCCTAAAACAAATAAGAAAGAAAGGCAAGATTCTCATTTAATGTCACATTTTAAAATATGATGATGAAAAAAAATATTGTTATCTTCTTGTACGAATTCTTCTACTTTTTTTTTTTCAATGAAGTGACTTGTAACTTTTTAACACTTCTTTTTATCTCCAGAATATTGAGCAAGGAAAGAAGTACAAAGTGGTGTTCTATGTACGTTTAATAGGACCAATTGATCTAAAAGTTTCATTCGTGGGATCAGATCATGGTGTAAAACTGGCTTCAACTGACATCAAGTGAGCTCCTTTGTAATTAAAATTGAAACATGTTGTAGCCCACAACACAAAATTTTGTTTTGTATTTATTGAGTAATAGTTTAATACAACTGATTGATCGATCTTGCAGGGCTGTTGGACTTAATGTTTCAATGTGGAGAAAGATGGAGACTGTGTTGGAGGCCAATGCAACAAATCATAATTCAAGCCTTCAAATAACAACAACCAGGAGAGGGGTGGTGTGGTTAGATCAAGTGTCAGCTATGCCCTTGGACACATATAAGGTCTGTTGAAGTGATTTGAGTAAAGGGACACTGCCTGCTTTTATTGGTTCTTTACTTCAATGTCCGATTGTTGGCAATGCATTCCTTTTCCTTTTATAATTCTTTACTTTTAAGCACATCACTTCACACTTCTCTTGGCACAGGGACATGGTTTCCGAAAGGACCTTTTTCAAATGGTGGCAGAATTGAAACCAAGATTTTTAAGATTTCCGGGTATGCATAAACTGGTTAAAATTAAGTTTTTTGAAGTTAGGTTTGGTTATAACTTATAACGTATTACATTGTATATCTTAGCAAAAGAGTATAAAAAAAAAATTAGAAAAAAAAAACAGAAAGGATGCTTTCCCTTCATTATTGTAACTATATGTTAGAATGCCTGTCCCGTAACTATTATTAGGTGGTCCGTCTGTATATATTTTTTGGGATCTTATGGACCTTAAGCTATTTTTCATTACATTGCATTAGGTGGTTGTTTTGTTGAAGGAAAATGGTTAAGAAATGCATTTCGATGGAAAGATACCATTGGACCCTGGGAAGAGAGACCTGGGCACTTTGGTGACGTTTGGGATTACTGGACTGATGACGGATTTGGCTATTTTGAGGGTCTCCAAGTAGGTATCTCTTTCTAGTTATTGGGTTATGGGATTCTTAACTCCTATTTAGTGGAAAAATGTGAGTTTGTTCTGTAAATCATGTTATTATTTTTCTTGAGCAGTTAGCAGAGGACCTTAATGCATTGCCAGTATGGGTATTCAACAGTGGTATTCTTGGTGTCTTAACTAAGTTTGTTTTTTTAACAAGAACTAGGGGTGAATTTGTCTTTATTTTCTACTTGAATATCTCATTTCAGGTATCAGCCAGAGTGATGAAGTTAATACGTCTGCCATTTCACCGTTTGTGCAAGTATAGCTTTCTTTTACCTATTCTTGTCCTTTTTTCCCTTTTAAAATTTTTTTTTTTCAAATTGGCTTATGAATTTTCAGAATGGCAATTCTTATGGAATCTTGATTGCATTTCCAGGAAGCCCTTGATGGCATTGAATTTGCAAGAGGTGCTCCCACTTCAAAATGGGGTTCTGTTAGAGCTGCTATGGGTCATCCTAAGCCTTTTGACCTAAGATATGTTGCTGTTGGAAATGAAGATTGTTATAAGTTCAACTATCAAGGCATGCTTTTTTAATTTGTTTTTTAGTTATTATTTTTTAAGCATATATGCAAAAATTAGTGATTAATTTCTTCAGGTATATGTTAATCAGTGAAAACTTGCTTTACATAACTCAAAACCATTGATATGTGCACTGTTCGTAGGGCATTGATTGATTCAATTATTGATAAATTGATTTCTTTATATTATTTTTTTTACTTTTTCTTATTTCTTTTTTGTATTTTGGATTGACCAGGAAATTACCTTAAGTTCTATGATGCTTTAAGATGTGCCTATCCAGATATCCAAATTATCTCAAATTGCAATGCTACTAAGAAACCGTTAAATCACCCAGCTGATTTGTATGATGCTCATGTAATATCCTACCACCATTTCTTTTATTGGTGCACTTGCCATTATCTTTCTTATGCTATGTTGTTCTGATCAGCTTTACTCAAATACTGCCAAAGAAATGTTTCATAAGGCTCACGAGTTTGATCATGCATCACGTAATGGTCCAAAGGTTTGAACATCCTCATTAAACATTTCTCCATTTTATTTATGTATAGATATATGCATATGATAGATGAATTCTCAAGCTGTTTGAATATTCTACAGGCTTTTGTAAGTGAGTATGCTGTCATTCGAAAAGATGCTGGGACAGGAAGCCTTTTGGCAGCCATAGCTGAAGCTGGGTTCCTTATTGGATTAGAAAAGAACAGGTTTACTCGACCTTCTTAGCAACTTTTCATATTACTATTATTGGATATGCTACATGTTCAATTATACATCTTTAATGAAATCTAAGCTGCCAATCAAATTCACTGCTTTGTTACTTGATTACCATTTTCATTTTGCCTTCTTTGATGCAGTGATCTTGTCAAAATGGTTAGCTATGCCCCACTTTTTGTAAATGCCAATAACAGGAGGTATTCTTATGCTTTTACCATGAAATTCATATTAGCTGTCATTCCTTTTTTAAAAAAAATTGAATTTCTTTCTTCAAACCTATAGGATAAGCATTGTTTGATTTCTGTGATTAGGTGGAACCCGGATGCAATTGTTTTTGATTCTCACCAGGTTTATGGAACTCCAAGCTATTGGGTGCTGAAGCTGTTCAGGGAGTCAAGTGGAGCCACATTTCTAAATTCAAGCCTTCTAACAACATCTACTGGACTTACTGCATCTGCAATTTCCTGGAAACGTTCTCAAGATAAGAAATCTTTTTTGAGAATAAAGGTAATGGGGTTCTTTTTTGCGTTGTTTATAGATGTTTCCAAGTCATCTTGTATATACACTTACTCTAAAATCAGATTATAATTCTACTGACCACATTTTAGTTACTTGGTTTCTCTAACAATATAAGAATGAAATGCATTTGAGATTCCTACAGCTATATCTTGTCTGCGAAAAGTGACACACATGACATATGTAGTTAATTACTGTTTGTATGAGCAGATCAGTTGCTTGTTTATTTTTGGGTCATAAATCAGTATTTAGATTCGTCTTTTTTGTGTTGTAAATGCTTTCACTAGCAGTACTCTAGCACTCTCATCACTTTGGAGCGAATGGCTTGTGCAGGTTGTGAACTTCGCAAGCAAAACAGTGAATCTTAAGATTTCTATTAAAGGGTTGGACTCAAGTGTGCATACGTCTCAGTCAACAAAAACAGTGCTTACATCATCCAATGTAAAGGATGAGAATTCCTTCTCAGAGCCGAAGAAGGTGCCTATAACAATTTTGTTTTCAACCTTGTTATATGTAACTGGGCTAGCATGTGCATGTGAACCTTATGGCTAAACATATTTATATTTTTGTTATGTATGCAGGTGGTGCCACTGCAAAGTCCACTTGAGAATGCTGGCAAGGAAATGAATGTCAAAATCCCTCCACATTCAGTGACATTATTTGATATGTTAATGTAATCAAGAGGACCACCATGCAAGAATGTTTCATCATGAGTAAGAAAATAAAGGGAGATATTCTTTTTTTTTTTAAATGAATATAAACACGTCACTTCAATTTATGGGTCTACAAACTTCGGTATGCCAACGTTTTTCTTACATTATTTTCCACAGAAGGATAATGATAGATAATGGCCAACATCCACAATTTATATGGTTGTTCTGAGACAAATTACAATAAATTCAAGTACCAACTCCTAACAGATGAAATTTCCAAAACGTTGTGCCAAGGCAACAAGTGATAACAGATCAAAAGTATGGCTCGTAAAAAAAAAAATCACTTGAGTTATGTATACGGTAATAACCACAACATTATACTGAGCAACTAGCAGACAAGAAAAGAATATTTTCTTGTAATAAATAACTAAGGCCAGAGAGGCAGAAACTATATTTTCTTTTCTTCTTTCTTTCTTTTTTGTACCCTATAAAAACCTTAAATTCACCAAGTGAGTTTTGCAAATAAGCAAACATTCTGTACAGAGACCTAAAAGGTTAAAACTTTCTCATGCCCTGCAGTACCTAGTAATATCGAGGCTCAGATACATTTTAGATTTCATCGATAGAAAAGTAAAAGGAAAAGCTTTAAGAGCAACACCTTAAAGATCTTTCCAAACTTTAAAGTCAGTACTTGAGGCATTATAGCTTATAATCCTGTCTTGGCATCCTATAAAGTATGTACTTCGAATAGGATCTATGTTCACTAATGCATGGGCTATCCCACTGGGGCTCGCAGCAACAGCAATATCATCTGCCCCAATAGTCACTTCAGCATAACCATTATCAGGTACCTTGCTGTTCTCCAACTGCAAACAGGTTGAAAGTCATGAATAAGAAACTAATGCAAAAATGTTGTTGACACAGAGAACTGTCTTTTGTCGGTGCTGTTTAATTTGGAAAATAGTTCTTCCCCCATTGCATTACAAAAGGACCAAATAGCTTTTGCTCAATCAACAGTAGCAAATTGACTGGGAGGAATTGCTTATTTCAGGGTGATGCACACCATGTAAATAGTTATGTTGGATGAAATGATAGAGAAAATATGTGATGCAACTAGTCACATCATACTGATAGCCATTAGATTATTGTCTATTGAGAATTTTGATTGCAACTAGTTACATCATACTGATAGCCATTCCTTTTTACTCTCTGCAAACCTTGCTATCCTTAAACATGACTAGTGCAAGTAACAAAAAACAATAGTAAACAGAAAGAGGAGTAGCCCAACAACAAGTATAAATCTTTCTGTTTACAATATTATTTAGAAAATAAATCCAGAAATCTATGACTTTCAAGAACGGCAGAGAGAAATAAATTATGTAGCTCAAATCCAAGAATAAGCAATTCAGGATTAGTTGTTTATGGAAATAAACTAAAAATAAATAAATAGAGCTAATATCTTAATGAATATTCACTATAAAGTGAAATCTTTCACTTTTTCTTTTGGCTAAAACTATAAAGAATTTCATTTGATATCACATACTTAGATAAGAAAATAACAGGCATTTGAAAAACAGAATACAAAGATTATTTATTATCTCTAAAATTGTATCATGTAAGCCCCTAGCAAGCCTTTGATCCATTAAGCTATTTATCAATCCAATATTCGCATCCACTAGACCATCTTGTGAAAATCATGTTTTCTGAATCAACCAATGTGTCCAAATTCGCAAAAAGAAAAGAAAAGAAAAAACATAAGATTAGCATGCCACGCATCACATAAGAAAAAAAATTATATGCAGTCAAGTTCAACACAGGAGCTTACTCTAAATTTCGTTGCAGCACCCCAAATGACAATTGTCTCGTTACAATCATGGTGTCTGTGATTTCCTCTCAACCTGCCAGGTCGAATTTCTCCAACATGAATCGAAGCACAAGTGACAGCTCCACCTGCAGAGAAGCATGGTCCTGTTTTAATTGCTAGAAGAAGTGAAGAACCATAACACATATAAAGACATCCTTTTTTCTTTTCTTTTCTTTTTAGTCATTTTCCAGCCAATTCAGAACACCCAAAGACCAATTCAGAATATATAGTTTGTATGCAAATTCAGTACAAAACCCATTATAAACAGACATCTTTAAGAACCAACAAAAGAAACCCAGAATTTAAAAACCATAAAGAATCAATATTGAATAATTTTCAAGTTCAACAGGAAGCCACCTGAAATGGAAGAAGCAGAGGCAAGAGAAACAGGGTCAAGCAACCATCCTCGCTTGTCTTTGGTAATCTGGGAAGGGATCCGAGAGCTGAACCTGACCAAATTTGCCTTCATGTCATCGTTGGTGTTCCAATCCAAATGGGTTCGGAGGAAGGAGGGTGGAAACTGGGAAGCACGGTGCACTCTGAGGGAGATCCATGTGAGAAAGAGGAAGATGGTGAGAACAAAAGGGAGAGCCTGAGGCCTCTGGAGGAAGTGCAGTGCAGTGGCTAGATAAGAGGATCGGATCTGGTGGTGAGGGGTATCAGAAGAGGGTTGTGTGTTTATGTACACGATTCTTCTAGGCGTTGCCATCATCTCATCTATGATATCTCTCTCTCTGTAACACTCTCTGTTGTTTCACTTCTCTCTCTGTTGTCTCTCTGTTTCTTCAACTACAATTTCTTGTTCATCCCCTGTTTTAGCTTTTGTCTTGTTTCTCTGTGTTTTTGTTTTGTTTTTTTGTTTTTTCTCTGCTTTTATTTGTCTTTTGGAATGGAAATGGTTGCTCAGCTTGAGAGAAATTGGATCGTGTCACCCTCACCCTCACCCTCAATCCGCATAACAAGTTCAATTTTGGAAAATACTACACAATTTTTTATTAATTGTTATGAAACTAATTATTTACGAATTTTAGTTTGTTTTGTAAATTAATATAAGGGAAATTTTAATTTTTTTATGTGAGATTTATTCTTTCGCTGTCATTTTTTTTTGGTACATAGTATTTTAATTTAATACTGTCTCTTTTTTAAAAAAATAAACTCTTCACATGTTCAATATTGCTTTTAGTTCAATTTTATGAAATTATGTATGGCTTTTTTTTTACGTGAATGAAATTATGTTATCTTATTAAGAAAGTATAATTTTTATAATCAATAATCAGTTTGATATCATCTTAAAATTATTCATAAAAATTTATAGTTGAATTTTTATATAAAATTTTTATTTTTATTTTACATTTTTTACTCTATTTTATATGAAAAAATCATCTCTAAAATTTTTACTTTGAATTTTAAGGAAATATTAAACTGGGTTGAGGAATGTCCTCCTTTCTTATTTCTTTTTTAACTGTAATTTTCTTCTTTTGTACTATCGGAGTTTTAAGGGATTTTTTTTTCAGAAGATAAAAAATCAAAGGGATTAGTCTTAAGAGAAGGCTACACCATAACTATAAGTAAAGAGATGCCAAAAAGGACTAAGAAAAAGAGCAGGTCAAACACCCCAAAAAAGACGCAAAAGGTTTATGTGTAACTTGTAAGTAGTGTTAGATTTACAATTTATTTTTTAACATTATTTTGTACTAGACAGAAACATACTCCATTAAAAGTATGATAAATTATTGATGGTCTCTCTTGGAAGGATATCTATATCTATATTCTATATATGTATAAAGGTGAAAAGAAATTTTAAAATATTCCTTTCAAAGATTTCAAAATCTGATAATTAATTGATGATAATAAAACATCCATATCATTATTAACAATAAATTCATTATTTCAAAAGCCACATCCATGAAAATGTTTAAAGTGATATGAACCTGAATTAAACAAATAGATCATTAATTGATTTATCTTGACAATATGTATTCCTATTAGAGCACCCATCTTGTAAAGTGATTATATAAGGCTCGTAGAGCTTCCTTCATGTAAACTCATATATTAACCTAAATCAAACAAAACAACAACGAATATATAAATATCAAATTAAACACTAATTGATTTGGCTCACCAAATTCATCATTAAGAAAAATACAAAAAATCAATAAAACAGCTATCAATATTATTGTGTAAAATGGAATACACTGAAGTGTAAGAATACAAAAAGGATTGTAACATTGAAAGGAATTTAAAAATGGAAACTAACTATCTCTCCATGTTAGAGTTAGAACAGGTCATTTCATAAGCATATGGGAAGATAACTGGCTTCCTACTCATAATGGTTATAAAGTTTGGTCCCCCGGCCAGCCAATATCAATACCTCCCAAGTATCTAAACTTATTAATCATGACATTGGCTGCTGGAACACTCAGTTAATAAAATCTCTCTTCCTGCCCTTTGAAGCATAACAGATTTTGCTTTTACCTCTTCCTTCTCAACTTTAGAGTGATAGATTAATTTGGGGTCTAGACAAGAATGGAATTTTCTCAGTCAAATCTGCATACCATTTTATTTGTAAGCATAATGACCTCAAAAGAAGTAATCAATCTGAAGATGCTCACACAACCGATCTTTAGTCAAAGCTTTGGAATTCTCAAGTCTTTCCCTGTTGTAAACACCTTGCTTGGCGCATCCTTCACCAAAAATTGCCAGTGAGGTCATTGTTATTCAAAAAAGGTGTGAGGTATGTGCCAACTTGCCCTAGGTACGCTAAAGAGGTGGAAACAATCTCTCATGTCTTTAAATATTGTTATTGGGCAAAATCTATTTGGTTTCTATGTCCTTTGGGGGTTAATTTTGAAACAAAGGGAGAAGATTCAGAGGATTATGCAGATTGGTTGAAAAACATTGTCATGAATGCCCCTGCAGAAGTTGTGGAATTAGTTTTATCTCTCACTTATGGAATCTGGTTTGCTAGAAATATAAAATGCTTTGAAAATGTTGATATTTCTTTGCAGCAAACCATTCAAAAGGCATGGTCATCAGTTAGTGAGTTCAAATCATCTTTTTGGCAGAATGTCACCACTGAACTTGGTCAAAGTCATCAATAACATCCTAGATGGGCTCCACCTCCAATGGGTTGGTTTAAATTAAATGTAGATGCAGCAGGTTCTAGAGATGGAATGTGAGGTGCAGGAATAATTATCAAAGATGAAAATGGGAGGTCATGTGCTGCGGCCTCAATGCATTTTGCCTCAATGGAAGATGCAACACTTGTAGAGGCAATGGCTTTGCGCATGGGATTGCAGCTTGCACTTGAGCTATCATTCCTTAATATACATGCTGAAACAGATTCCTTATAAGTGGCTCAAGCAATGAAGTCTTCAAGGATGGGGCACTCTTACATAGGAATGGTCATTTCTGATTGCTGCAATATCAGTAAATCTTTTGAAAATTTTCAATGTTTACATACTAAAAGAGAGGCCAACCACGTGGCAAACTCTTTAGCTAAATTTACTTTATTCAATCCTGATCATGTTTGGTTTGAAGAAACTCCTGATTATATTTATAAAGCTTTGGCCCTTGATTTGTTACCAAGCTTGGTTTGAATAAATACCTTTCCACTCAAAAAAAAAAAAAAAACTATCTCTCCATATAAATCCCTATATAAATGATAATCTACAAGTTGATAATATGTGTTCTTATTAGACCGTCATGCATTAACATCAAATCAAGTTGGTAAATGTTCCTTTGTCATTATCAAATAAAGTTGATAATATATTTTTCAATATTTGTTTGTTATACTTAATTTGTTTCTAGCATATTTCTTTCATCCTTCAAATATGCAATACCGTGGAATTTAGAGATCGCAGACCATTTTGGACATTGAACATTTCAACCAGCTCAAAATGTTCATTTTAATTCTGCCATGGCTCACTAGGGACTTGGCCCACTCCCATACATCCTATCAAACACGAAAGTGAAAGTGCTATATGCATTTTTTAGGAGAGGAGTTGAGAGAAAATAGAACATAAATATAAAATTCTTTAAAAACACATGAAGAGTTATGTTGTTTTACCTTACCTGACAATAAACTTCTTTTTTCATTTTAATTCTTTTTATTGATTTGTAAAAAAAGGGGAAATTAACTTTTCTATTTTCATCTCGGATTTGTAATAGGGAAGATATTCTTTTATATTTGAACAGCTTTTTTATGTTATAAAAAAGTCTTTTTTTAAAAAGCATCAAAATTTAGCTAAAAAAAACAGCACAAATGTGCTTTGTTTAGTGCTTGAGCTTTTTTTAAAGAAGCTTCCAAACACATTAAAATATAACAAAAGTATTTTTTTTTTAAAAATCACTATATATATAACACATCCAAATACTTTCTCTCATTCCCAACTTAAACATACCTTCTTTGTGATTGTCCTTCATTATTATTATAAAAGTTACAAGAATTTTTAATAAAAATATTGTAATAACTTACTACTTAATTAATTAACAATTTTCAAAACAATTAATAAATATTTATTAAATTATTTAACTATTTAAGTTACTAATAGTCTTACATTATAAAATATATTTTTACTAAATTTTTTTAATCATTTTATCTTTTAGCTTTATTTTTATTATAATAAAAAATGATTTAATCCCCTCCCAAATGTATAATGCAAAACTCGATCTACATATGTTTATAATCAAACAGTCATATGCAGCTGATTTATTTCACCATTCATTTTCATTCCCATTCGGTGTGGAAGATAATTGTTATTAATTCATTTATGTATGGCAAATAGTTTTTCACATGAAGAATTAGGCTTAAGAACCAATTTATAGTAATATTTCAAAAAGAAAATCAATTAATTGCTATTGTAGTTAACTATTAATCATTTTATAATATGATGATTACTTGATTAGAGACACTAGTCTTTGGTCCTTTTTTTGAAGTGATCCATAATTTTGATCCTTAACTATAATTCTCTCTTCAAGTTTCAAGAAACAAACAACCAAAGGTGTAGTAGGTGAGGGAGAATGCTGAAGCAGACAGTTCAAATCTTTAGAACAAACTTGGAAGGAGTTGCATCATCATCATCATCAAGAAGTGATATTCATCATATCAAATGGAAGCACATATTTGGCAATTGGACCAGAAGCATGAGCAGCAACCAAACTGATAGAACAGCCTCAGATTCAGTCCCAAAGGAAAAAGTGGACTGCTTAGTTATAGGGGCTGGTGTGGTGGGCATAGCAGTGGCCAGAGCACTAGCACTCAAGGGCAGGGAGGTGTTGGTCATAGAATCAGCTCCCACCTTCGGCACTGGCACCAGTTCTCGAAACAGTGAAGTTATTCATGCTGGAATCTATTACCCTTGTAATTCGTTGAAGGTCAGCATATCTGCTGTGTCCCTTGCTATTAAAGTTCTGATTTTTATGTCATAATTCTGGTTAAATATTGGCATCATTTTAGTTGGTGAGAAAAGCAAATTGGGTAGTGGAGATTTCTTGATTTTGGGTATAAGATCGGTTTAAGTCACAACCCACAGCATTAGGAGTGCTGGGTTTGTGACCTCAAAACTAGAACTCCAAAGGGTTGTCATTCATTAATCCATAAGGCAGATTATTTAAGTCAATAATATGGGAGGCAATGTGTTAAGAGATTTCACTTTGCATTGGAGGTTCAGGTGAATGCATCAGTAAAACACTTGGGTATAAACATTTGAATTTGATGAATCATTATCCTGTTGTTCTACTAAAGTTGAGGTTATTATATGGTAGCATGATTATATTCCAAGAACGCTTTAAATATCAAAAGGGAACTGTTGCAGTAAGTTACCTTGGTTTAGGGCTATCTGTTGACGAGGGTACTTTTCTCTAGCTGATATATGGTTCTTAGTTCTTACTGCTGTATGGATGTGAAATTTTCAATATCTGATTCTTTATGCCAAAGAAAGTGAAATTAACGGGTAGCTTTCTATGTTAATAATTACTAAACCATATTGTTTTCATCTTAATTTTTGCTGACTCTTTTTCAGCAATGAACCAAAACATGACTGCAATTTTTTCTTTTCTTTTCCTTTGGGTGTTATGTAATTCAGTCTGTTTTGCAGGCAATTTTTTGTGTAAAAGGAAGAGAAATGTTATACGAGTACTGCTCCAAGCACGATATTCCACACAAACAAATTGGTAAGCTTATAGTGGCTACTCGATCTTCGGAGATTCCAAAGCTAAATGATATTTTAAATCGTGGGATTCAAAATGGGGTTGATAGCTTGAGGATGATGGATGGTTTTGAGGCCATGAAAATGGAACCTGAATTGCAATGCGTGAAAGCAATAGAATCACCTCTCTCTGGGATTGTTGATTCCCATTCTTTAATGCTTTCTTTATTGGTATGCATTTCTAGTTTCTTTTACCATGTTGTAAAGATGGATTAACACATCCAAATTTGGCTTACATATATCTATTCTACAATCAAGATTTTGTAATTAATCAATTTCTTTATTTGGAGTTAAAACGATACATTGACAGGAATATAACCCCCATGTTGGTCCAGGGGGAAGCTGAAAATCACAGAACAACCTTCACGTATAATTCAACTGTCATTGGTGGCCATCTTGAAGGAAATCAGATTTGTCTCCATATATCAGAAACCAACTGTCTTAAGGAATGGAATGGGACGTCAGTTTTGCACCCAGAACTAGTACTAATTCCTAAACTCGTAGTGAACTCTGCAGGCTTAAGTGCCCCTGCCCTTGCAAAAAGATTTACTGGCCTACAAAGTGGAGTTATTCCTCCTGCCTACTATGCACGTGGTTGCTACTTCACATTATGTAATACTAAAGCCAGTCCTTTCAGACATTTGATATATCCTATACCAGAGGATGGTGGCCTTGGAGTGCATGTTACTCTAGACTTGAATGGTCAGGTCAAGTTTGGCCCAGATGTTGAATGGATTGACAACGTTGATGATATCTCAAGCTTTCTGAATAAGTATGTCCTAATACCCTGTCATTTGCATGCTTTTGACTTCTTTTAGAATCTGGTTCTATGTCCATGTCCTACCTGCTTCATATGATCCAAGGCAAGGTTTGGTCTTGTATCTGAAATGGTTCCATTCCATGGTTTATTATTCATTATTTATAATTGCTGTTCAAACGTGCCCAACAGCATCTGGCTCTCTTTTCACCCTACCAGTATTACTATGATATTTTGCTAAATACTTGAATGACTCTGGTATATGCTATCACCAACATGTCATGGTTCAAAGGATCTTTGTTCTTTATGTTAGTTGGTTGCATCTCTAGTGAAATCATTTTATAGTTTCTTACAGTTTGTTAACAAGAGGAGGGGTAGATTGTGCATTTTATTATTCAATTTATAAGAATAGGCATTATCCTTAAGTTCTTATCCTATTAGTAAGACTAGTCTACAGTTTGGATTTATTCTGCAATTTGCTACTTGTTTGTGTCTCTGTCAGTGTCTCAAGGTGATATTGCTCTAATTTACACTAATGCTTAATTATTTATTTAAAGTTGAGGCTTGTTGTAGTGTGATGTCATCTTCTTAAATTTTAAGTTGCTTGACATAAATTTAGATCTACAGGAGACATTTCACATCTGTGTATGATCTTAAGGATAAGATTTGGACAATCGATTTATTAGTAAATAAAAAATTTGCTGCTGTAAAAATTTTGAATCATATTTTCCCTTTTCTCTTTCATGGTGTGTTTTCCATAGAAGCCCTTGGAAAGAAAATGTGTTGATTTTGATCAGAGACCTTACTTAAGTAAGCATTGATCCCAGGTTTGACTATTCAGTACATGCAAATCGTGCTGAGCGGTTTTATCCAGAGATAAGAAAGTACTACCCAAATCTGAAGGATGGGTCTCTGGAACCAGGATATTCAGGGATCCGAATTAAACTTTCAGGACCTTGTCAGTCACCTGTTGATTTTGTAATACAGGTTATTTCTCACACTCTCTTGTAGGCCTACATTTATGATTTTCTGTTGACAACCTGAATTGTGAGTCCCATAATTTGCTAAGAAAGAGTGATGGTGTTGTGTGAGATGTTAGATTTCAATGTTTCATTTATTCCATTCAATTCATGTAGTTCCCTCTTATTGACTAACTGTTATTTTGTAAATCCCCAATTAGCCAATTGGTCTAATGCCACTTTATGGTCAATATTTATCGGCTAAAGTTAATTTTCTGCAATTTTATTACAAATTTAATAGATTGGCATCGATGTCCTAACACTATCAATTAGATATACCATACAGTTTGTTTGTTTTTTTTTTGTCATGGACTGCATGTATCACCTTTTAATTTTTCTCTAACACCATGAGTCCCATCATTCGCTAGGAAAAAGAGATGTGTTGTTAGAATGGTAGATCACGGTTACTTTTTTTCCATTCACTGTATGCAGTTCCCTGTGATTGACTCTATTATTTTGAAAACTACAAGTTGCCGATTGATCTATGCAATTATATGGTCAAATATGCTTTGGCTAAAATAATGCTAGGTTGTCTGCTGAAATTTTGGTACAAACAAACAAGATTAGCATTGGTGTTCTAAATTATCCTTTTTCCTTCACAGAATTTTATGTTCTTTCCATATCATGGGCTGTTGATATCACCTCATATTGTTTGCTCTAAAACCATGATTATTTAGACTTATGTGTTTAGAGTTTCCAACAATGGAGATACCTATAAATATTATTATCAGTAATGAATTTTGTTTTATTAACATTGAAGTGTACTGTAATTCTCAACCTCCATAATGCAACCTGGTATAACGATTTATGTCGGGTGACAATCAAAATATACGACGTTGTGCCCTAAATGCACAATCTCAGGACGTCACTTTTTGCCTTAATCTAAAATATTTCAGATCAGTTACATAATATCCTTAATGGATTCTGTCCAAATTGATTCACTTTAGTCCTGTTAGTCCTACATTCTTCATAGTGCCACACCTCCACCTCAACAGTTTCTACTACACCACATTTATTGTTTGGATAAGTTCCTCTTGGCTCAAAATATATTTTTATGGACCATTGCAAGGAGTATAGAATAATAGAAGAGTACTAATATTAATTTTTTTTTAACTTTTATGGGATCCTTGGAGATCATGGAAATATTACTTCTTCACTCATTTGGTCAGCTCTAATTTGGCGAGATTCGAGTCTACAATCATACCATCATTTTGTATTAGTGAACAGGAAAAGAAAAAAGCTCACTCAAAATCAAAAATATCTCTTACTTATCACTCCAGTCTGTCCCTTGTCCCTTCTTGCACTCTTACCAAACAGCATAGCATGAATTTGCTTTAGGTCTTAATCTAATGCTCTTGATTTCTTGGAGCCTATTTTCTTGGATTCAGTTGCTTTCTTCCAAGTAACTTTAGCACTTTTGTGAATAATCTCTCTCTCTCTCTCTCTCTCTGTGTTCCTTCCCAAAACTCACACTGATTAATTAATTTTCTCTTCTAAGTTTAATTTATTCTCAGTTTCTCTTGGAACTCAGCTTCCCTCCCTTCTTAATTAATGTTCTTTCATTCTTCTACTCTTACTTATAAACTATCTTGACTTTTCCCTCCCATGATGGATAATGTTTCTTACATTCTTCTTCCCTTGGCATTAGCTTTTTCAGCTTGTAGCTAACTTCATTTTTATGTCATATATAAAGATGGAACGGGGCAATGGTAACTTGGAATTTGGAAATCATGCTCATCTATTGGGCTATCAGTTGTTTGGCATTACATGTTCTATGAATGAATGATTGAATGGTTTGTGTATGTTGTCACTATACCGAGAAGTTTTATTAGCAATGCCCAAAATCAACACATGCATCATTACTCTTCCTATTTATTTCAAACCAAAGAACTCATTCCTGTGAAGTTCCAATATGAATGGGGGGTGTGGTAGGATTTTCTTCATTTTAACTAAATATTGGAAATTATGGCCTAAATGTTGTGTCATTTATGCAGGGAGAGGACATTCATGGGGTACCTGGTCTTATTAATCTTTTTGGAATTGAGTCGCCTGGTTTAACGTCCAGCATGGCAATTGCAGATTTTATTTCTACTAGATTTTTGGGATGATGTAGCGTGGAACTTAAAGATACTCTATACCTCTGAAAACCAAAATTTTATTACATGTAGTCTAGCAAGTATCAGCTAAAATTGAGTGCAAGGTGATAAAAACGACATAAATAATGCTACTTATACAACTATTCAGCAAAAATTGTACACAACTGTAGATGTAGCTGTATCTATAGCTACCTGATTGAGGGTCCTATTTAAGCGTTTTGGGATACTTTGATTAGATGTACATCAGCAGTTGTGTTGGTATAGACTGTAATTATCATTTCTCAAAATAATATAAGGCCATATATTTAGCATAATGTTATATGAACACTTACTTGATATATAAGTTGACAACAACTGTATAGAGTCATTGGATTGAATGTAAATTTGTTAAAAGAAAGTTAATGTGATGCTTTATAGATTCAGAGAAAATTAATGATACAGAAATAAGTGTAATTTTTCACTCGACAAAATCAATATTTAAAATTTGGTACAGATCCTTGTGCATGTTTAGTTAAAAACATTGAAACCTGTTTTCTAGTGATTTTATTTTCGTGTGGGAATCATTTATTTTTCTAATTACTTTTTTGACTTTGATCTTTGATCTACGTGAAATACTCACATCGTCATCATGATGAGGGAGAAACACTCAAAAATTTTATAACACAAATTAGCATGAAGGTACAACACAACGACATTGAAAGCTGCAGTTAGTTTTTATTTTTTATTTTACAAACAGAAAAGCTAGTTAATTGTTTGAACTTTGAAACTCTATGAAACTTATCATGATCCGTTTATGGCCAAAATAAATAAATAAATCATGATCCGTTTAGTAAAGTTTCATTAGTCATGGAATCATGTTTAGAACATTTGCAACATGGAACTTTTATACTTCAAAAATATACTTACACGATACAACATAAACAGAAACTTGAATTCATTGTACTTGTAAACCTTGCAAAATTGCGGAACATCCAAGTCTGGGGAAGAACAATCCACAAAGTGAAGTACATGGTTATGTGGTCAAGGAGTTCCCAACAAGAAAGCCACAACAATTGTTGGCATAAGTAGTTATCTCACTAAACTTGCTCCATGTTAGAAATCATTCAATTCTGCAGTTAGACATGCAAGTTCTCTGCTTCCAACTCCAGTCCCAAACCAGAAATAATTGTTATGCTAAACAATAATAGGCCAAAAGAATCAGGAAGAAGCTCAAAGTATCTCTTTCAACGCTTTCTTTCAGAATGCCACTTGTTACTGGTTTAGAGGATGGACAGAATCTCATCTTCACGTACTTTGCGCTTCTTACCATTTTTCTGTTCATAGACAATATCCTTTCTGAACATTCTAAATGTAAAACTCTTAACAGTTTCACAGGAAGGCATTGCAAAATGTCAATACCTGAAACTCCTTCTGCATTGCCATATCCATATGGATTTTCTCCAGCAGGCCCAGTCCATTCCTCCTTGCTTCCAACTCTCTGTAGGATGCAGCTGTTTTGCTGTGCATGAAAGAAAATACATTACAAACAATGCAACATGCTGCCAGAAATCAGGACAAGAAAGAACAAATGGAAGTAAAAATGACACGAAAGACTATGAAATAGATTTCATAACAGTCAATATATATAAAACAAGTAAAGCTGGCTTCCCCCGAAAAAAACATACAACTGATTCAAGCCAACATGGAAATAGCAGGGAACTTAAATGCAAAATCTGATCATGATTATTATTCATCAATTATTTTTTCTTCTCCTTTTCTTTTTGGGCTAAAATATTAGTCCTCACTTCTTATATAAAACTCCAGTTCTCAAAACTCTAGTCCAATTGTGAATTTGGTCCAAGCATTGTTACTAGTCGTCAATAAAAAATGCCAAAACAATTTGGGTTGCAAGTTGCAACTAATACAAGGGCACACTAGTATGGGTACTCTTCCTTTACTAAGTTCAAAGTCCCATCCCTAAGTATTATTTTCCCGGCCTTTCCTCCTTTGGTTGCTAAACAAGATACCTGCAGAGATGTGATGTTAAACTCATGATCACATCTTCAAACCTTGTGCTTCAATAGGGAGTGGTTGCTGTTGAGACTTCACTTCAGAGTAGAGGTCATAGGCTTATTTCTGAATTAATATCCCACAAGGAACTTTATTGAAATAACTTTGTTTTCTTTGTCAAAGACATAAGCTACACAATTTTCAGAACTGATTGTGTAGACCAATCATCCCCATGAACCCACAGGCTGGGATACAGATGAAAAGAATGCCAAGATTCAGCCATCACATTACTGTACAAAATATCCCAACAAGACTGCTGACATTTACTACAATTAACAATCTAAAATTCCATAAAAAAGAACAAACAAACTAACTATTTTTGTATGCAGACGCCTGAAAGCTTCAGTGGTGAAAATGTTTCATCTCACAGATGACATCAAGAAAAACGAGAAAGGAATGAATAAACCAAATGTAGTGTTGTACCTCTTAATGTTAGCAGGAATATCATTAGAAGCAAATGGAATTTCACTTCTCAGAAATTGTGATTCCAACTCTTTAGCCTCTTGCCTACATATACATGGGCAATGGATTAAAAATTCCATGCATTTCATTATAAATTTATATAAATAGGATAGAATCTACAATTAGGCACAACACAAGCCGTATAACAGTACAAAGAAGAAAGCAGAGGGGGAATGAAGATTGCCGAAGAGGAGGAACGCTAACATATACACTAACAAATAGAAGAGCGAGAGACAATATTCCAGGGAAAAAACAACTAACTCATTGAAGGGATCTTATAACATGAATATGTCTCTAACAGCATTTGCAGACTGATTTGAAGCCTAAATAATTGAATATCTATATAAAAATGAGAAGAGTAATGATATGTGGAAATTATTGTTTTTACATTATTTTTATACTTGGTTAACAATGGGTAAATGTTTAGTTAATACAACATATCATTTGGTTAATGAGTTTTACTAATTTGTAAATGATTGGTTACAAAAACTCATTAACCAAACAATATACTGTATTAACCAAAAATTTATTCATCGTTAACCAAATATAAAAGTAGTGTAAAAAAAAATAATGTGCAACAATTATTATTGGAATGAGAAATTACAAAGACAGCCACTTGAAACTACACACCAATTCCTTTTTATCATAGCATTTACCTTTATGACATATGCAACATAATTTACCACCCATTTTATGACTCAAAAACAAGTAGTAACTGTATGCTAATAAGTAAATGATGGTGCTATCACCCCTAAATTAAAGAAAAGTAAGGTTTCAGCATCTGAGAGCAGCATCACAGAGCCAAATTAACTTATTTCATTTGGTGGGAGAATAACAATGTTGCACTGGTAAAGAGTCTCAATCAATGGTGGAGTAAGGACCCACGTGTTACTCAGTGGAGCAGATACCAGTACCAAAAGATTTTCTTGTAATATTAAAATTTTAACGCATTCGTTGTTGTGAAGTACAATTTCAACATCAATACAATATTATAGTGATGCAACAAAGTACTTTTCTAGTACAACTGCAATAATTGTAACCTTAACATTGACAGAAATCAGTACTTGTAATTGTGTAATATAAAGGCATGTCAGTCTACTGAGTGCCAATAATAAAGAACTTCATCATAAAATAAAGACAGATGTGCAAATAAATATTCAAAAAATGATCGTTAAATGCTTATTGAGGAGACTTTTATTAATCAGTTAATATTAAAGTATGCTTAGAAAACATTATTTTTTTTTAAAAAATAAATATTTTTAATTAAAATTTATTTTATTTGTTTAAAGTGTATAAAATTAATTATAAGTTAAAATTATTTTTTCATTAATTAAAAATAATTTTTTTAAAAAACTTTTATTTTGACCTTTTGATTATTTGATTTCATATTATTTCAAAAGTTTTGGGAGAGAAATACTTATTTGTCCTCAACTAAATAATTTTTTTAATCATTCTATATATCTTTTTATAATTTAATACATAAAAATAGTTTTTTTATAAAATTCAAACAAAACTTTTTATCTTAAAATTAATTATGAATTAACGTATCTAAACATAAATTTATTTTTTTATAATTAATTTTTTTCAAAATCTTTTTTATACATAATTAATTTTTAATATTATTTTTTTTCACAGTTAATTCAAAAACACACTTAATGCTTTCAATTGCCAATGACAAAGAACTTTACCATAAAATAAAGACAGCTGTGCTAATCAGTAGTATTAGAGAAAATTGTTACATGCCTATTGAGGAGAGTCTCCTCAATCCTAATCCTGGAAACATGATGAAGAAATCATAGAAAAAGATAAAGAACGCTAAACCTGCTAAGATTCCAGATATTTAAGTATGACCTTTTTTATTGACTGCAAGACATCCCCCACCCCCCCCCCCCCCAACAGAAAAAATCATTATCTTGTGCAATATTTAAAGAGATTTTATACTGGTTCTTGCATATTTAAATAACTTGAACTAGATATTTTTCTGCGAATACTAACTTTCTGCAGTATATATTATAAAACTCTGCAGTATAATATGCAAACCTCTTAATGATTATTTTCATTGCGATTGACACTGCCAATGCTTTTATCCATCTCCCTCATGACATAACCATACAACTTCTATGATATAACCAACGCCTCAAATTAAATCTGAAAAGATTTGAAAAATTACGACATCATTGGATAATTATTGGTGTCTATTTTTTCCATATAGCCAATCAAATGTTATTACAAAATGCCTATATTGACATTCATAATTAAGATATTAAAGTAGTTTGAATTCAGTAGGTACTCATTTGGAACATTCACTATAGTGAATTCAAATATTTTTTTATATTAGAATGCTAAAGTGTCATTGATGCATGCATAATATTTCAATACGTTATCATGATATTCAAATAACATGAAGGTATAAGCTAAATAATTGCAAATTTACATTAATATACAAATATATTATAAAAATATTAGAATATTTTCATGTTCCATTATAATATGTAAATCGAATATCAATGCATTTATAAATAAAAAATATGAACATATTTATGTAATTATCACTGGAAGATAAACATTCGAAGGTACGTAAGAGAGTTTTGAATAATATAAAGACAGTAGCTAAGTAATTGCAAATCTGACATAAATATTCTATTATAATATAGGCATATTTGAATATTTTCATGTTAGAATCAAATTATAGTCAATGCATTTATGAATGATAAATTTGCATACTATCGCTAAATCACCAACTACAATGCATTTCTTAGCTATGCACTCACTTCCTGAAAACCCAAGAAAATAATGGAGAAGCATATCATATACGAAAAGAGCATATTGGTACAATGAATCAAAACGAAAGAACATTAAGTGGTTTTAAAAGCACATCATATTCAGAACTCATGAAAATGTATTAACTGCAGAATATAGCATAAACAGAAAAAAAAAAAAAAAACAGAGTATGAGTGGGTCTTGGAATAAAAACAGTCCAGCTTATACCTTTCATGAAGAAGTTCCGAGTGAAGAGTTCCGGCCACTCAAGATTGGTAAGCATACTAGCCACTCACTCCAACTGTAATATTAACAATGGCAGCATGGTAGGTAAGAGCTCAAAGTCGTCAACTATCAAAGTTTGGTGGCCAAACTTTGACAATTTTCAGCAGCCCCTATCCTATAAATAGACATCCCTCATCTCTTGTAAATGCATTAAGTAGAAGTGTGAGTATCCAGAGAGAGTGAGAAAAGCCAGAGAGCTTGAGAGATTTTGAGAGTTTTTGTATATAGAGTAATTCTCTTATAAATTCTATTCAGAGAAATAGAGTGAGTTTTTCTCTCAATTCTTATTCATTTTCGTGTTTAAATGAGTTATCGATACCCAACAAGTGGTATCAGAGCTTGAGTTGAGTGCTGGGAGAGTTTCTAGAAAGAATAGAGCCTTTGCTCTTAAAATTCAAAATTTTCAAACATCTCCATTTGGTGTTTTGACCACTCCAACATATTCCTGGTGTCAAAACGAGCACAACAGAATTTTCGGCAGGTCAAAGGGACGCCAGACGAAGCTACGCACTCTCTGGGAACTTCACCTGAGAGTGGGCGTCACTCTCCCCACTCTCCAAACCAAGGTTAAAGATGACCCAGTCAGCGCCACATCAGTGCCACATCAGCACTGTGTCAGCGCCACACAGCATTAGTGAGTGCCAACAAACATGTCATCATCCAGCCTAAACTTTCAAAAATTACAGGTTGACCCCTTATATTTTTTGAAAATTATACTTTGGCTCCTAATCTTTCATAAATTACAATTTGATCCCTAAATATTTCTAAAATTATTCTTTAGCCCCTAATCTTTCAGAAATTACATTTTTCCCTAATGTTTATGAAATTATACTTTAGCCTCTAATTTTTTAGAAATTGCAAATTGACTCAAGAGAGTCAAATTTCCATTTTCGACCGTTCCGAATGCAACGGTGTTTTTCTTTTGAAGGAATTCAACTTTGGTTTTGAACAAGTTAGTGTAAATGGAGGAATCTGCATCATTAGGAGCAATGCTAAAGCTCACCTCTAACAACTATACACTATAGAGACCTCGGATGGAAGATCTCCTTAGTTGTAAAGATTTGTACGATTCCCTGGAATTAAAGGGTGTAAACCCTGATCCTACAAAAGAAGCAGAATGGAAGAAATCAAACAGAAAAACTATTGGTTAGATCTGACAATGGATTGATCATACTGTCTTCCACCATATTGCAAAAGAGACAGATGCATATACCCTCTGGACAAAGCTAGAGGGCATGTATCAGGCAAAGACCGCTCGAAATAAAGCCTTAATAATGAGGCGATTGGTTAATCTGAAGCTAAGTAGTGGAATTTCAGTTGCCGAGCACACAAGTGAATTTCAGAGCTTGATAAACCAATTGTCGTCTGTAGAAATGGTGCTTGGGGATGAAACATAAGCACTCTTACTTCTCAGTTCACTTCCTGACACTTGGGAGACGCTAGTAGTTTCTCTCAGTAATTCGGTTCCAAATGGGAAACTTATCATGTCCTTGGTTAAAGATGGCCCTGTTCAACGAAGAGGCCGAAGAAAGGATATGAGCACAAACCAGTCTCATGCCCTTGTAACAGAAAGTCGAGGGAGACAACAAAGAAGTAGTCGAGGCCGAGGGATACAACAAGAAAATGGTCGAAGCAATGGAAGGGGAAGGAGCATGAGTAGAGGTAGATCCACAGATGGAAAAAGGCCGACATACAAGTGCTACCACTGTGGAATGGAAGGTTATTTAAAGAAGAACTGTCAAAGATTGCAGCGAGAACAAAGGCAAGGTAGTTCTCAACCAAAGAATAATGATGGAGACACTTTTGTCACTATCCTTGGAGAGATAGCTTTCTGTTCCATAAAAAATGAGACATGCCTACACGTCTCAAGAAAAGACACAGAATGGGTAGTAGATACTGTATCATCCTACCACGTGACTCCCCACAAAGATTTCTTCATAACATATAAAGCTGGTGACTTTGGAACAGTGAAGATGGGAAATTCCATTTTCTCTGAGATTGCTGGAATAGGTGATGTTAAGATCCAAACAAATGTGGGGAGCACAATCACCTTGAAGGATGTCAGACATGTGCCAGATCTTCAGTTGAATTTACTGTCAGGAGTAGCTCTTGACAAACAGGGCTATGGTCATCAGTTTCGCAATAGCGCATGGAAATTAACAAAGGGCACCATGGTAATCGCTCGAGGTCATATTTGTGGTACTTTATATAAAACTTATGTGAAGATATGTGCAGACAGTCTCAACATAGTAGAAAAAGAGGCTTCTCAAAATCTGTGGACAACATAATGGTGTAGCCGAGAGAATGAACCTGACCATTATGGAAAGAGTCAAAAGCATGCTCAGTATGGCTAAGCTGCCAAAGCCATTCTGGGGAGAAGCAGTTAGAGCCGCCTGCTACCTAATCAACAGATCACCGTCAGCACTGCTGGATTTTGAAGTTCCAGAGAAAGTATGGTCTGGTAAGCATCCTTCATATTCTCATCTAAGAGTATTTGGTTGTTTAGCTTTTGCGCATGTATCCAAGGAGCTTGGACAAAAGCTCGATGCAAGGACAACCACTTGTATCTTCATAGGCTATGGAGATGAGGAATTCAAATACAGGTTATGGGACCCAAAGGAGAAGAAGGTGATCAGAAGCATAGGGATGTAGTGTTCCATGAAAATCAGATGATAAAAGACATTGAAAAGCCTATAATGTCTCAAATTCCAGAATCCAGTGCCCAAGAAGATATTTCAAGTTCAGCACCAGCACAGTTTGCCATAGGTAATAATCTAGTGCTTGAGGAAATACCAGAAGCAGAAGAGGAGGAAGAAGAAGAAGGTGTTGGGCAGGGGGAAGACACAACCTCCTTCACCAGAAGATGTAGGACCATCACAAGGAGCTGATGATGGTGAATCTCCTAATCCAGAAGTTCGAAGATCTGAACGAGGTCGGATTCCGTTGAAAAGATATCTAGAATCCGAGTACAGTTTGCTTACTGAAGATGGCGAACCAGAAAATTTTCAAGAAGCCATATCACATAAGGATAAAGAAAAATGGTTGTTCGCAATGCAGGAGGAGATGGAATCACTGCAGAAAAATCATACTTATGAGATAATTAATCTTCCACAAGGGAAAAAGGCCTTGAAAAACAAATAAGTATTCAAGCTGAAGAAAGATGGCAGCGGAAAAGTGGTGAAACACAAAGCTCGATTGGTAGTCAAAGGATTCCAGCAGAAAAAAGGAATTGACTTTGATGAGATTTTTTCACCAGTAGTAAAAATGACTTCAATCAGGGTTATTCTTGGCTTGGTAGCCAGTTTAAACCTAGAGCTTGAACAGATGGATGTCAAAACAACATTTCTTCATGGAGATTTGAATGAAGAAATCTACATGCAACAGCCAGAAGGTTTTGAGGTCTCAGACAAGAACCTCGTTTGCAAGTTGAAAAAGAACTTGTATGGTTTGAAGCAAGAACCAAGGCAGTGGTACAAGAAGTTTGACTCGTGTATGGTGAGTCAAGGCTACAAGAGAACTGCTGTAGATTAATGTGTTTATACTCAGAGGTTTTCGGATGGAAATTTCGTTGCTCTTCTACTATATGTAGATGACATATTGATTGTGGAACAAGATGCAACGAAAATTAAACAGCTGAAGAAGGAACTCTCCAAGTCCTTTGACATGAAGGACCTAGGACCGGCTCAACAGATTCTTGGAATGCATATAGTTTGAGATAGGAAGAACAGAAGGTTATGGCTATCTCAAGAGAAGTATATTGAACGAGTAATCAAAAGGTTTAATATGCACAATGCCAAACCAGTAAGCATTCCATTAGCCAATCACTTCAAGTTGAGCAAGATTTCGTGCCCCTCATCCAAGAAAGAGATAGAGAAGATGTCAGCAATACCTTATTCTTCAGTAGTTGGAAGCTTGATGTATACAATGGTGTGTACAAGACCAGATATTGCTCATGCAGTAGATCCGTGAGTTGTTTTCTCTCTAATCCTGGAAAGGAGCATTGGGAGGCAGTCAAGTGGATTCTTAGGTATTTAAAAGGTACATCAAAGATATGTCTTTGCTACGGGGGAGCTGATCCAATCTTGGAAGGTTATACAAATGCAAACATGGCAGGAGATCTTGATGGCAGAAAATCTACTTCAGGATTTCTCTACACTTTTGCAGGGGGAGTCATTTCATGGCAATCAAGATTGCAGAAGTGCGTTGCTCTATCCACAACAGAAGCAGAGTATATTGCAGCAGCAAAAGCTGGGAAAGAAATGTTGTGATTAAAGCATTTTTTTCAAGAACTTGGAATTAAGCAAAATGATTACAAGGTACATTGTGATAGTCAAAATGCTCTAGATTTGAGCAAGAATTCAATGTATCATTCTCGTACAAAGCATATTGATATCCAATATCATTGGATACGCGAGATCATAGATAAACAACTATTGAAATTAGTGAAAATCCACACAAAGGAGAATCTAGCTGACATGTTAACAAAGACTGTTACTAAAGAAAAGCTAGAGCTATGTAGAGACATAGCTGGAATGTTTGTCAGATAACAATTGCTTCAAGAGTGGCTGGAGGGAGAGAATTGAAGAGTTCCAGCCACCCACGGCTGGTAAGCATACTAGCCACCCACTCTAGTTGTAATGTCAACAATGGCAGCATGGTAGGTAGGAGCTCAAAGTCATCAACCACCAAAGTTTGGCCACCAAACTTTGACAATTTTCAGCAGCCCCTATCTTATAAATAGACATCACTTATCTCTTGTAAATGTATTCAGTAGAAGTGTGGGTATCCAAAGAGAGTGAAAAAAACCAGAGAGCTTAAAAGATTTTGAGAGTTTTTGTATAGAGAGTAATTCTCTTGTAAATTCTACTCAGAGAAATAGAGTGAGTTTTTCTCTCAATTCTTATTCATTTTCGTGTTTAAATGAATTCTGGATACCCAACACAGAGTAAACACCAGTAAATGCAGTTCCCTCTATATATTGAACAAAATGAAGTAAATATGAGTAAATGTTCAAAAATGGACCGGACAAAAATAGAAATATAAAACCTAATATCATATAACCCAAGAAAACAAAAACAAATAAAAAAAAAAGAATGATACAAGCTTTCAAAGAGATTAAAAACAAAGAAATGAATGAGAAGGTGTGGGAGATGAATGAAGATGTGGGAGCAATGTGTTTTAAGAAGCAAATAACTAGTTGACAAACACGGCAACGTTTTTCATCCACCAAGAAAAAAGGTGGTGGATCCATCCACCACCCTTTATACACCATTGATTTTGTCTAAAAAATAATCTATGGTTATATTTCTTTAAATGATACCTGTATTACAGGTTAAAACATAAAAATTTGACTTTACAAAAATACTCTGAATTTATTTGAAAGTAATATCTAATTTTTGCCAAATAGCCCATGATGTAATGAATTATTTAAAAGTTACCTAAGAAACATGGAAATTTTTATTTAAGAATTGTAAAATAAAAACTTGTTATGATTTTTAAATTAGACCAAATATTAAAAAAATTGAGTTTTTTTTATGAAATGTATTATTTTTATTTGTTATTTTAAATTTTAATTTTTTATTGGAATAATTTTATTTTCTGATTTTATATTCAATTATATATTTGATGTTGTTATGTTCACTTTTTTATTCTTCTATTTTGGTTGTTTTTGTATTTTCTTTTGTTCTAAATTTTTAAGATACTTTTTTATAAAATTTGTTGGTTTATTGTTTTTATTATTTTAACTATTGTAGGCAGCAGTGACAGCGAGGATGAGTAAGAGAAGGAATTTCCCTCATTACATACTCTTATTCTTTTGAGTGAGCCTATCAAAATTTTATTAAAATTTTGATCCTTTAAAAGATTATCTATTTGATTAAGATACTTTATTAATTAATATAAATATATTTTTTATATAATTTATTTTATATCAAATAAAAATATAAATAGGTTAAATTGGAGTTCTAAGACAATTGTTTAAGGTAACCAGCATATAGAACGAGAAAAACTGAACAAGTACAAATGTTAACTTGCAAATATGTAATTTTGTTTTTGGATGCATAGAAATTTGTAATGAGTTGATTTAGAAAGAATCACTCTCGACAAAGTGATCACAATTCTTATGTCACTACTTAATTAAAACTAGGTGTTGTCGTAGTAGCATTCAGTTAATACATGGGACATAAAATTACTTGTGGGACGGGAATTCATAATACCGAAACTGATGAATTATTAATTATTTAAGTAACGTTAAAAAAGAAAAACTCAAATATATTATCACAAGTTTATTAGTTCTTGCTGATAAAAAAAAAACTGATCAAAAAAAGTTTATTAGTTCTTGTTGATTATATTTAATTAATTTTTAAATATTTATGATAAAATTAATAATTAATAAATATATTAATAAATTATTTATTATATCCACTAAATAAATGATATTTATAAAAATGGAATTATTATTTATATATAAAAATACGAATTTTCATATTTACAAATAATAATTTAAGCTACATAGCCCATTTCAAAACAAAGCCTCTCCTCTTTGGTCTTCCATTGCCAGAATCTCAGTCTGAGGGCCTTTGCTCTCACGCACTTGGGCACCGGCCACCTGGACTCTTTCCGTTCTACGGAGTTCGGTAGGGTAAAAGTCTTGAGATTCTCAGAGATTATATAACTGCGATCGCCCATGAACTAAAAGGATTCTCAGAGACTACATAATTCTTAAATTCGAATTGCAAATTTTTTATTATAATCCTGTATATCAGGATTGTGCTCGAGGAAGATGAATTAATGGAACATATTTCAGATTTTTTTACTTACAAATATTTTTATGTTTGAAACTTTGAATCATTACAGAGCATTTGGATTCGCATGTCCCCATCTCTATAGCGAGAAAGTTCACTCTGTAGAATTATATTGTATAATGAGTTTTTACATTTGTGGAGGTACCTTAACGGTGGGTAGCGGTAGCAGCAATGATGGGCAGCGACTGTGGCATGGACAACAACAAAGGGAAGCGATGGTGGGTAATGAGCGGAAGCAACGATGGCGTAGGCAACGACGAAGGCCAGTGGCAATTCGTCGCGAAGGTGGCAGCAATAGTGGGCAGTAACAAGAGCTTGGGCAACGATGGTGGGCAACGATGGTGGGCAACGATTTAAAAGTCTTTCTTTATATAATGCAGGGACTAACAAGTAAAATGAATAAAAATTAGGGTAATTTCATAAATAAATTTCTTTTGAAATTAAAATATATTTTTATTCTTTTCCCTGTGATAGCAGGTTATAATTGTTGGTAAATGAAACATTATGAAATAAATTTCTTTTGAAATTAAAATATATTTTTATTCTTTTACATTGTTGGTGAATGAAACATTTGGAGCATGTTAAAAGCCTCCGACAAACAGGAAACTAAAATGGATTGAACCACATTCATCTAATATAAAAGTGAGATATCTTCCGGTTCTACACTTGCCTCGTTGACCCATTTAAATTTTATCACAGATTTGGTTTCAGCCATTTTTTTACCTTAGGCATCGATGAGGAGAGTTAAAATGTGTTATATACACGGAGAGAGACATCAGCATCTTTTTTGGTTTGTTTAGATTAGAAGAGAAATAAAATAAAAAAAAATAAAGTAGAAAAAAATAAGAAAAATAAAAATAAAGTAGAAAATAAGTAAATTTTTAAGTTATTTGAATTAAGAGAATTAAGGGAGAAATAAAAAAAAATTAAATTTTGTTATAAAGACATATTTATTTCTATTTATTTATTTATAAAATTATAAAAAAATAATATATTAGTTAAATTTTTATATTTATCAATTTCTTCTTACTTTATGAAAAAAATAAAAAAAATATGAAACCTATCACTTTTCTTTTCTTTTTTATTTCTCTTTTAATTAAATAAGAGAGTTTTTTTATTTTTATTTTTTTCTCTCTTCCTTAATTCTCTCTTCCTCATTTTTCTCAGAACATACAAAAAATTTCAAGTTGCTGCAGCTAGGTTTCTCAATCCAACTTCCTCTCACTCCAGGTCACCAGCTGCAGGCCAACAAAAGGAAATCCAAATGTAAAGGAAGGAGGGAGGAGACGTGTCAACTCAAAAAATTAACGACATTGACATCTTCAACTGCGAATCCACGGTAACAAGTAATCACAGGCAAGTAAGGGATGTAAGTAAATTAGCGGAGGAGTTCTTACACTAATTGGTAGTATTTATTAATTATTAATTTTATAATAAATATTTAAAAATTTATTAAATATAAATAACAGATGAATAATTTATTCTAAATACAAATACAAATACATTAAAAAAAATGATAAGTATCGGACTAATCTTAATATCTATTATAAACTGAGTATCATCATTAATTAAAGAATAATCAGTACCCAGGAGTGGGACTGGGACCCACAACCTTGTAACGGTCTTCTAAACGGCGCCGTGTGTTCAACGCTGAAGGGGATCTCTCAAATCCAATCATTTCCTGAAAGACAAAAGAGCTCGCAATCAGAGACACAGTCAAACACCAACGTATTCCAATCCCCAATCACAAACTTTCCCGGAAAATTCGATTTTCTTGCTCAGATTCCCGTCCTTTCTCGGCAAACTAACACCCCCTCCTTCCCTTTTCCTCACCCTCACCCACTTTCAACGCCAAAAACCCACCTTCTGCCGCCAATTCATCGTTCTAGATCCTAAAGTTTGAAACTTTAGCTCCAATCCAACGAGTTGTTGGATTCCGAATGCTTCATTCAGTTTCGATGTTCTATTTAGAAATTCTACTTTTGCTGTAAAACCCATGTATAGTTCTTCTCCTTTGTTTATTCAAGATGATATGTAGGTTACACTGTCTCATAAATTTTACTAAATATAGTTTTTTTTTTTTCCCTTGAAGAATTTGAGGATTTTAAGTTATTAATTACCAACTTGGTTTTTGAAGGATGTTTGACTTGCTATGCTAATATTAATGTGAAATGTATAGATGGTGGGTACTACTGTTGTTAAATTAGCAATATGGTGGATCAAATTGAATGTTTTAATTTTGTTGTTGTTGTTGCAACATTCATCACAAATTGATTCGTTGATATTTTCTATTTTTTTATTTTATTTTTTCTTAGTAAATTGTAGTCTGTACAACTATGTATCACACAAAGAAGTTTTCTCCGGCTACCATAGTGCCCCATAAAGGTCAAGGTGGTGCTGAACAACTTGCAAATGTGGGGGTTTTGGGTGGATCTGCAGTAAGAAATGCCACACCTGCTGGGGGAAGTGGGAAACAACGTTTACAATGGACATCAGATCTTCATGACCGTTTTGTGGATGCCATTACACAACTTGGTGGACCAGATAGTGGGTATTTCTTTTCAGTATTGAGATTAACACATCTCCTTGGGGGAAAAAAGATTTTTTTCCCCCTAGTAAATTTGGTGATCTGGGAAAAACATGTAAGAAAGAATGTTTGAGGGAAATGCTCGCAGTTCTGTTTTTTCCTCCATTTATGGGTCTTAAGGATATGCACTGCCTTTAACTTACTTTAAGCTTGTCACATTATCACATAGCTAATGCAGTATGTGAGCATTTCAATATATGAAGGCTGGTTTTATCTTTTCTTAAAAGCTGTGATCAATTAATTCCTGTAGCTTTTTGAAGTATTGTTCATGTAATTTACTTTCATACCAAGGATGACATTTGGTTACTGTTAGAGATATAAAACCATTCATGAGCCTCTACCTAATAGCATAAACTTGTAGGAGAGTTGATCCTTGTTATGGTATTAGAGCCTCTGACTAAGTGGTCTAAAGTTCGATCATTGCCGCCCCCATTCTCCTAAATAAGGTTAAATTTCAGCACAAGGTAGAGTGGGCTTGTGCCATTGTTCACGCTTCAAGCCCAAAGGGCTCTTGCGTAAGAGGGCATGTTAGAGATATAAAACTATTCATGAGCCTCCACGGCTCCACCTAACTCCTTAAGCTTATAGGAGAGTTGGTCCTTGACAATTACATACTAATTGGCAATACTCCTTTGGACTGCATGGGAGGACGAAAACAAATATTTAATTTTATGTGGCTATTAAAGATCAGAGTTAATGCTATTTTTTTTTAACTATATATGACTCCAAAATTTTTCTTTGCCTCAAACTCAATTCGCCTTTTGCAACCTTTTTTGTAATTTATGGAAAATGCTTTCTCAAGTGGGAACATTTATTTTTTTAAAAAAATAGTGTTACTTAGATCATATACACAGGACTTTACATTCTTGAGTGAAACAAAAACTAGCTATTTAAGTTAGATCTGGATAATTCTAGTTGTTTCTTCTTTCTGGTAAATCAAATGTTTGGCAGCATAGATTATTATTTGAAACTGCTGGCTTCAACTATGTATGCATGCTAAGGAAGCACAATGCCTTCAAGTTAGGAAGTCACTTGAATGTTTAATAATTTAAGTGGCTAATTACTTTGATTTATGCAGATTTTCTGCTAGAAAGTTCTACTCTTCTTCTTTCTTTTTCTTTCCCCTTTCTTTGGTGCCTTTACTTCTTTAGCCTGCTGATCTGCATCAATTTAGCTTATTTCCTGGAAAAGTTTTGATATTTCTCTTCTTATTCCATCTATTCATGACAGGGGCAACTCCAAAAGGTGTTCTGAGAGTGATGGGTGTATCTGGACTTACAATTTATCACGTTAAAAGCCATTTACAGGTATTGTCATCTGGTCTAATGATTTAGGTATAGGCCCGTAAAATGTCAGTTTATTAACTAATTTCAAATTGATTCTATTCTCTCTGTGATATCATTCTACATAGAAGTATCGCCTTGCAAAGTACTTGCCTGAATCTTCAGCCGATGGTAAAGGTGCCTTGTATTTTCTTTCCCTTACTCCCTAAAATAAACGATCAACTAGAAATACCATGATGTTATTTTGATTCCACATGTTAAATTGATGCTGTGGGAATTCTTTTCTTGACTTTCAGGTTCTAAAGATGAGAAAAGGAATTCTGGAGACAGTGTTTCCGGCACAGATTCTTCCCCGTGGGTATCTTAGTTGTTTTCCAAAGTTAAATATACCTCCTTACATGTACCTTTTTTTTATTTTTGCTTCTACCTTCTTTGCCTATTTGTAACATTTTATAAAACTTTCGTGGCCTTCAGGGGATTGCAAATTAGTGACAGTCTGAGAATGCAGATGGAGGTTCAGAAACGTCTTCATGAACAGCTTGAGGTTTGGTACTGTGGCCTTACTCTGTTTACCAATTGCTGAAAGAGAACAAATTTAGCTTGCAAGCCCTCTTAATTTCCCCCCTTCTTGTCTGCAAGTTAGAGGTTTACAAGCAGGTATATACTGAATTAACAAAAGAAAAACGATGATAATACATACTAAAGTTGAAAATAGGAAACAGGGCAAGAATAATAGAAGAAAAAAATATAGCAATGGATTACTTCCTGAAACTCCTTAATGCTAGCACAGATCATTCCTCTTCCTGTCAGAGTTCAGACCACATCTGAAAGCTTTTACAAGTTTCCAATGTTCACAAAATAGGTCTGATTTCATCCGTTGTATGACTAGAAGTGGATATCCGACCCCAACCATGCTTTTAGCTTGTCATTTCTTAACAATTCGGGTCCCTGACAACTATGTAAATTTTCTACCATAGTATGGGTCTTTTTTCTTTTGTTGATGATAGATAGAAATTAAAACAGGCAGAATGTATATTAAATAGGAATAAGCATTCATGTGGCCTAACCCAAGTGTTTGGTTAAAGTTTAAATTACAATAGAAACGTGAAATGTCACTGTAGTAATTTGAAGAGGTTCCAATTGTACATTGATGGTTTAACTCTTAGTTCAAATTCAATTTGAATTGTTTTCTTCATTTGCCTAATTTCCTAAACAATCTTTAGGTACAATGGGGGAAAAAGAAGGCACAGCTTGATTGTTTGGTCCCTAAATTTTATGTAATTCTTTGAAGTATACCGACTATGTTCTTTTTTTATTCTGCGAGTCATGCATCTTTTGCCGGCTGGGTAAACCCATCAGATATATATACTACATTAGCCTTCTGATGAGGAAGAATAACCAGCTTCTGTATAGCTTCAGGGTTTGCATGTAATAAGATGAATGCTGCATTTTAATGTCATAGCTTCTATGATACTCTCCATCTGTTGTAAGCATTTCTGGCAATGATAAAGCTTTTCATTTGCTTCAATGATATTCCAGGTTCAAAAGCAGTTACAGATGAGAATTGAAGCACAGGGTAAATACTTGCAGAAGATAATAGAGGAACAGCAGAAGTTAGGTAGTACCTTGAGAGCCTCAGAAACACTGCCTTTGTCCAAAGATAAGCAAAGTCCTCCCGAGTCAGAGCCTTCTGGATCTGGTGATGCCTCTGCAGGCACTTTGTCTGCACTAAAAAAACAGAGAATCGATGATGGTTCCAAAGATGGCTTCACTGCTCAGGTGCCAACAAAGACTGAGCAGAAGAATGATTTTGTTGATGGTCAGTTGGATCCAAACTTGTGTGGAGATTATGCTGGGTTTGGATTTGATTTGGAAACGGAAAAGGATGAAAATAAGGAGTGAGCAGTAAGAACTAGGCCCCATTTGTAGGTCAACACAGGTCTTCTTGTCATAGCTAGTGTATTTTTCTGGTAGAAAATACAAACCATGCTTATGTAAATCATATTTCATGCAATCCATTTGTGTATATTAATGTAGATAGAATATATGCATTCTTCTCTCCTGTTGTGAGAGTAGTGAACTCTGCTTTCACACCCAACAGAAATGCATTGCATTGACACGCATTCTGCATGTGTTATTGCATGGATGATGGATGTTGGGAGCAGGTTACTTATCAATGTTCAGATTATTATTGGTCTAGTCAATAGACTCGTCTGTTACTGAGTCAATATCTAACAAAGTGAAAATGTGAATTATAAAAAGAACAGAAGTATAAAGTAGCCATATATATATATATATATATATATATATATATATTTAAGGCTATTTTGCTTTTCTCTTTTCGTTTTTCTCATTTTCATCTCTGTGGATGGTTTGTTAGTTGCTTCGGATTGTATGCATATGATAGTTAATAGTTCAGCTTAGTTTGATTAGCTGCAAAAGGGTCAACAGTCATAGCACATGACCAATCAAAAGTTTCATATATCATGTTTCACATCACATTTACTAAAAGAATATAAAGGAAGGGAATAATTTATAAGGCCAATTTTTTTGGTTTTCGAAAGGAAAACTATACTTATCATGTTATAATTAAAATCAGTTAATAAATATTTTTCACTTACTGAACTTTTGAACTGAATAGCCAATATAATCCTTCTGAAAACTAATTGAAATCCTTAAACATAATTCTTCTAAGAGTAAACTATCAAGTACTTACTACAATCAAATTACATCAATTTGATACTCGTTCATCTTTGATGTGACGCAAGGAATTCAATAAATTTTTCTAGAAGCTTCCTAGTGTATGTCTTCAGAGCGGCAAGAGATATGCTTGGAAACCACCACCGGCAGGCTACAGTCAAGTGATGACCAAACAGCCCTTTGAAAATTTTCCCACTGTTCAAGTAATTTGAGTTCAACACTCAAAAGCTATTTGTGACTTCGAAGAGAGCTACCAGTGAACTGCTGTTCCATTGAAATTGATATAATGTTCACCCTTTACTTCATGATAAGGTCAATGACAGCTTCTATGTCTAGTCTAGTCCCCACTTCTTTCACCTAAAACCCTTTCATTTGCATACAAACACACTCCTATCTTCAACAGTAATAAGCTTGTTTGAATAGCTAAAACATGTAAAGGTGAAATTTTGAGAATAAAAATTACTTTAGCTTGGTACAACAAAGACGAGAGTTTTGAAAGTGAAGTGCAACCCATTTAGACTCCACTCTACAAATTTTGGCCATTTCAATAGTATAAAGCAGCAATGAGTGAAAATAAACAAACAAATTATTCCACGCTATTTCACTCCCCTTCGAATTTTCCACCTCAAACAAGCACATCCTGTAAAACTTCAAGCAATTGTGATTTAAAATTAAAATTCCCAAACTTAACAGAAGTACTTTGCTCCTATGAAGCCATAAAAGACCACCAACTAACCCGTAACCTCATACCAAAAATCAATGTTTATGGGCATGAAATTTACCATGTGACATGTGAGTCCACACTTATTACACGAACATTAGAAATCGCCATAGCAGGACAAAAGTACATTTTTTGCATGAAATTAGTTTAGAACTAAAGTTAACCGGTTTAAGCAAATGCAACGTTGTAATGGCTATTAGTTGCACACACACACACACACACAAAAGCCATGAAAGAAAAAGAAATGGCATAAAGCCACAATGGGTCCAGAATTAGACTCAAGTATATTTATACTGCTGCCTAAATTGGAAGTCAGACATATCAAAATGTACATACAGGAAAACACTCGTGCAAAGGAGCAAGCTGAGGAGAACTGATAGCATAACAAACAACTACCCGTAGAAAAATAGCCTCCCAACTGTATGGAAACTTGAGAGTCAAAAGTATAATGCAAATGAGAACTATGTGATCACTTGAAAGAGCATTAGGAACTCATTTGCAATGAAGACATCAAAAGGGTGCTGAACTAGTTCTGCGAAGCTGATGCTTAGGATCAGGTGGCGGCGCACATGGCAACACCCTCTCTATCTCCTGCAATAAGGAAAGAGTTACCATAAACAAAAAGATGAATCGTCCAGAATCATCTTTAATTGTGTTATCTAACAAGTTATTCATGCAGTTTTTGCTTCAACAATGTAATAATTCAGCAAACAGAAGAAAAACAACAGTAGTTAGTAGGTAGTAAACCCAAGGGACCAGTTAACCACATACCCTATTGTAGGTTCAAACATCATTTTTGTTTGGAAAAGTAATATCACAGAGAGCAATGTGCTGCTTCAAGTTCCGTGGTCCTAAGGCTTGTTGAAGAAAGCTCTAGCTTATAACTGGCTATAGATATTTATCATGGATTACTTTCAATTTTAAATCAGGTAATCCTCTCAGTAGAAGAAACCGATACATATGCACTGTGTGTTCAAAACATTAGTATGATTTTGGACTTTCAGGAGAAAAAAAAATGTTGATTCCAAGTTACCAACTTCATCCTCCAGGAGATTAGGATTGAAGCTATTCCCCTAAGCTTTACATTCCTGGTTATCTTGGAAAGGACACTAGTGTCTGGCTATTCAAAGTAATAAACTGGACGAGTTATGCATCCTCATCTGTTATCAATTCTTACTACAGATATTTCATTTTGTTTCAATGAACAGAATTAGACAATTGGCTTCACCCTGAACATAGCAGTTTCATCTTTGTTTTATATATCTTAACCATGGTTATTTTTTTGGATCTAATGGTCGCAAATTTCCATGCTCGTCAATAGTATAACTAATTTCTTTTTCCTTTATCTCTAATCCAGACCACAGCCAAGTGCTCACAGGATTACCAAAATGTATTGAAGGATTGAAAAACTTATTAAAGGGAGGCTAAAAAGATAGGAAAGATGGAATATGGATAAAAGAACACACCAAATGAATATCTTATTGTTCCTCTAAACATTATACTCAAAATTCACACGGCCTTGGCCTTATCAAATAAGATCTGTTGAAAAAAGAGAACATGGAAAGTAGGAAGAAGAAATATACAATTATGCAAAATCTGCTGTACTCAACATGGTCTTGCTTCCCAACGAAATCTAAACAAATTTTAGACATTGCACGACACAACACATGCCCCCTTCTTTTTTATCTAAGGGAGGAGGGCCTGTTGCAGCAATGTTCTTCACTTCCATTTCTTTTCTACATTTTTTGGGGGCTCCACTCTATGTTGAAATGAATATCATTTAAGTTTCATTGAAATGCATATCATAAACCCTAAAGTTTTGTCATGCAGTGAAGTTATAAAGAAGAAATAGAACCAACACCAGATAATAATTACAAAAACCTTGAATAAAAGGGTTTATGCCAAAAGAGAGATGGTCTAGCATATTACAACATGGACAATCATATGAAGATTCTCTCACACAAAAGTCACTTATTTGTGATGGGCACAATATTTAGGTGATCCCAAACGGAATTGCTGAAATAATGTTGCAGACATAGTTCTGACACAGAATTAAATGCTGCAAATCATTATAGAACAGTACTAGTGAAAACACCAACGTAAAGAAGAAATATATGACCAACGTACAACTCGCAGCTTCTTTCATTCAATAACACCATGTTCAGATTCTTATAGCATTGGCTTGAAATGTGATAGTAAGCCAAACTGCACATAAAATGGTTGGACCGTTGGACAAATCTTCGAGAAGCCACAAGGTACTCCAAAGTCCAAACTAGGTTATCTGGCTGTCTTAGCCAATGTGCATTATCAACTTTAACATTCGAAGTCATCATATTTCCTTTTATTATACAGAAGATACTTCCAGATAAGCAAAGGAAGGTCAAACTCCTAGTCTCAGGTTTGCAAACAATTTAAATGTCTGGAGCTAGAATTTATCACCAAATTCAGAAAAATCTTATGAGATTTTTACTGTTATTAGTAATCTAGGGTTAAAAAAGTTCTCAGATTTAGTCTTTACCCTTAGTCACAAGTCCTTTGTGTGCACAGCTAAGTGCAGTAGAGAAGCCTTCTGAACTACCTTCTTGACAATCCTTCATAGCACTCTTTTCTTCACCATATATAATCCCAAAAGCCTAGAGCATTCCTCATAGAAAGTTTTTAAAACCTATGCTATCAGTAAAATTCCAACACTCATATCAAAATCCAATCACTCATTATCTTCTAGACTTTAAACTCTTCAATCAAGTTATCAACATAAAGACCCCAAACACTTTCTTCTATGATTGTTTACCCACAAGTCTTGATTTGAAACACTAAAAGTAATCCTTGGAGCCATGGCAAGCAGAGTGTTGATGTACCCTCAAAGACATTACTCAGAGAAAGAGAGAATATTTATTGTATCCAAAGACACAAAGCAACTAACTATAGTTTGTGATAGGTATATAATACTTCAATATTTGAGAAACTAAGTCAGAAATCATCACTAAACAAGAGCCCATTGCTGTCAATGAAATTAGCAACCCATTAAAAAGGAGGACATGCTCTAAAATCTTCCAATTCTTCTAGTGCTATAATTGGCCAAGAAATTAGGCATAAAGATAAGTATCAAAGAAAGAAGACTGAGAACAATGCATGAAGTTGGACAGAAGTGACTACAAAGGGGATACCAAGAGTATGAGAAACCAAAAAGCAGCCCAACAGCCTAAAGTTATGGACTGCTGCACTTTAATAGTGTAACTAACCAGAGAGAAAGATCAAATGAAAGCTATACATGAGAAACGTGGAAATCTTCTGACATTAGTGCAATGGTTGATCGTAACCAAGTGTCTTAGCAAAGGTGCTCTAATAAATGGTTAAAACTACACTATTTGCAATTAATAAGCTCTAGAAACAAGCACTCCACAAAATTTTCTTGTAAAAATGAATCTCTTGTTCAACAATCATACCTGTTATATGATTTAATAAAATACAAATATTACTAAAAGGATGCAATATGGTTGTAAGGGATGGTAAAATTTTGCTTCACCCCGAGAAAACTTTATTTTATTTTTGGTAAATATTCCACATAAAGCTTGATAAGAAACATTGGAAAGCAAAATACAGATTTATACCAATGCAGAAGATCAAAATGCAATTAAAAAAAATTAAGAATCATAAATATAAACCATGATAACAGTAAAGAGCAACCTGTCTTAGAAGTCCAACTAGTTTGAACATTCTTTCTTATTCTTTCTTTTTAAAATAAAAGAAGAATTCATCTGTTACATTCTTTTCTTAACACCAACCATGATGAATAACTAGAAACCTCACATCCTGGTTCACTACAGACTTGTCCAATTATTCACTACAGCTTATTCCATCATCTGACAGATTCCCTTATTTGCATAGACATTTACAGCATAAATACCTTTCTCCCTCACCTTTTTAGTGTCATAAATCACATCCTTAATCCAAGATACCGCACATCAGGTAAACCGAGAGTTACCATAAACAAGCATTGGCCAGATGAAGTCTTAATTAACAACAAACGTATCTACCATTAATTTCCTGCTAATATGGCAGGAAGAGATCTGACTAACAAATATCAGCAAACAAGAATAAACTAAAAATGCATACTGACAAAGGTATTAAAACATACACTCTGTCTTCTAAGCCTTTCATTCTCCTCTTCTAAATGTGAAATTTTAATCTCCAGTTCTTGTGTGTAAGCCTGTCCATTGGCATAGATATCGCCTTGTATCAAATAAAAAACAAATAGACTTCAAAGAAATAATGTCATACAAAAATATATAACCTGTTTTCTTGCCCGTGACCGTGCTGCAGATTCCCTATTTTTAATCATCCTCTTCTGCCTCCTCTCCACAGTTTTCTCAACCACGTTACCAGAGGCAATCCTTTTCCGACCTGGGGTTTGTGTATCTGATAATGCACCCATTAAAGAAGATGGTGACATTGTTTCATTGTATGCTGCATCCAAAACTGGATTCACTGCAACCTGGAAAGGCTGTTGAACCGCATGGCCAGCCACAAAACCCGCCATCATATTATTCTGCTGATTTTGATGCTGATGCTGTTGGTGTTGTGGCAGCTGCTGCACTGAAGGGAGATGGTATTGCATCCAATGGGCATGTTGTGAAACATTTTGTTGGGAAACCATATTTGAATCAACCCCTGACATAGCATTATCCTTGGTAGGAAAAGATTCAGTTCCCACTCCTGCCTTCACCAAGAAGTCCTCCAGGGTCATCTCACCCAGTGTAGGCTGTCTTTCCTGAGCTTTCCTATCCCTATTAGTGCTCTTCTTCAGTTGCATATCTCTCCAAACCTCATCAACAGTTTTCTTGCTAAGATCACCAGACAATGTTAGGCTCCCCTGTCGATTCAGAGACGACCCAGAAGCAAGCTGACCATGCTGCATGTTAGCATCACTACCAAAATCCAATCCAGAGGCCACACCAGCTTCAGCACTCCACACACTCTTGAGCAGCTCGTCCAGATTCATGCTGCCTAGTGGTTTCCCTAAATTTCCTAGCTGGTTCTGCACCTCATCAAGGGTGAGATTGTACAAGGAACCCTGCCTAGCCAAAGGCGCAGTCTTTGGCTCTTGGATTGCCCTACTTTGAGATCCCATTGTCTGAGCCCCACTGCCAACCTACAACTCCATATCTTTCATTCCAAAGTTAATTCCTATACCCAGAAAGCAACTCAATCTCAATGTGGGAGCCAGCAACAAAGTAATCTGAAAACCCAGAGTAGAGTGTCTACACACTGATTTTTATGTCAAAAGGAATAAACTTTGCACCAAACCTGAAACCAAAAAGAAAAAAGAAACAGAACATACCCTCTAATCAATCCAAACACAACCAGTTGCTTCTAAATTTTGAGGTTTGGTAACAGGCATCACAAACACAAAGCAAGCAGTTTAGCAGTGTGAAGTGGGGTATATGACGAGGGTGAAAATTGGTCCCAGAAGAAAAAGATGACACAGATCAGATTCCAAAGGGAATTAATGATAGGAAATCAAGAAAATGTTGCAGAACAGAAGGTCCACAGCATAGACCAACATAGGATGATAGTTGAGAGAAAAAGCCATCAACTAATTATGCATGTTATTTCTATCATCACCACTGTGCATTAAAAAATAAAATCCCAAAGTTGATCCTGCAAAAACCTCAGCATAAACAAAACTAAGTTTGGTCATAAAAACTGGAGAGTTGAACGTTCTCTGGGAAAACATTGCTTACTTAGACTAACCAAAAAGGATGATTAAGTTTTCCCTTAAAAGAAAAAAAAAGAAGAAGAACTCATAAATCAATTAAAGAAATTTTTGAAAACCGTTGAAAGAATACAGTTTTGACTTCTGAGCTTAAAACAAAACAAAATCTAAGGAGGGGACTTGCACTTTCAGTATTTCACCTACATGCTGCAGGATCCAATCTGAATCTCTAAACAAAAGTGGGCCTTTCAATTTTACCTTGGGAATGGGGACACCAACCCACACACCAAGCAAGGAAGAAATATTAAAAAATTTAGAAAAGATGAATATATTATTATAGTATATGGAAAAGAAACTAGGTTCTATCTTTTCTCTTTCTCTTTCTTGTCTTTTAACTGGTAGAAAACTTAATAATTAAATGGTAAAGATTAGAAAGTACACCTCAGAGTCACAGGACTCAGCTGAGACATGCAAGTTCTAGCCTTTTATGTTGTCTGGCAATTCTTCTTTCGCTAGAAATTTATTCTGCCAAGTTAGTGCAGGCTTTATATGGAAGTATCATTCTTACTCCACGCGGTGTACAAGTGGACTCTACTTCATCAACTTTAGGATGTTCTGAATATGGAATTCTTAATAAATGATGCGTACCAAATTGTTTTTTGTTTTGGAGATGATCTTTAACTAACTAGAGCAGTCAACTATAGATAGATAAATAGATAGAGAGAGAGAGAGGTGAGAGCACACGGGATATTACAAGAGAATTCTAAGCTTCCACTGAAAAGTGAACCATAATCCTAATTCTTTTTTTTCCATTTTATGCTAGTGTTATGATAGGCAAAACAAAATTTCTTAACATTGGACTTGGTCATTGTTTAGGAACTCTTTTACGGGGTTTGCAATGGTGATATTAATCGATCTTAATACCAACAAAGATGTTAAAGGTTTAGCTTATTAGTAATAAAGATGACTTTATTTAACTCTTAACATTATATATGTACACAGGAGTATGCAGTCATTTAGGCATAGACGCATATATAGTTCAAGTGTCAAAAAAAGATGGGGTGAAATTAGGAACTTAGGATAGAGATTTTAGCTTAAAAAACAAGCCAAAAAACAAACAAACAAACAGATGCTATAGGGAGGTCATTAGCCTTTTATGTAGCTTGGAATGTCGTAGATTATCTGCCGCTGGCATACAAAGGAATAAAGACAGATTGAGTCGTGACTCGTGAGTGAGTGAGTGAGAAAGACTCAAAAAGAGTGAGAATATGGACGAGACAGGCTCAAACTGAAGCTTGAAGTGCATATATTCATTTTATCAAATTTGGACAGTTGAGAGGCCTTAAGAAATCATATATATGCCTAGCATAAATCGTTAGTGAAGATAAATCAGTCACGAAAAAGCAAAATTACACGACTGTCTGGCTTGCAATGAAGACCTCAATTTTGGGATTCCTACTTTTCTATCTTTTATAAAAAATAAAAATAAAAAATAAAAAAGCTATGACAATGTAATGTAAAGCACTTTCATAGAAGTGTTTTTTTTCCCCTTGAGTTTAAATTTAATATATTGTCGGTGTAAAGTTTTTTATACTGTCATCCAATGATGTATTAGCACATCATTAAGAGTTAGACTTCCTAGGTAATTGTTGTCATAATCAAACTCTTTTAATGATTTGTCAATACTCATGATTGTATGAGTGGATCAAAATTAAATCATTTTTTCTTTTCCCTACCAAAAGATTGCAAAGTTTGCAATTAGTACTTCCTTCCTAATAACATATATATATAAACCAAAAAAGCTCTTTCATAAAACCTCAACAGACACTTCATCACAAGGACTGAAACTTTACAACAGGTACTTCCATGATATTTTGCATCACTGAATAACCAAATGAAATCACGGCCTAATTGCAACTTGGGATGGTTCTGCTCACATAATCACATTGCATGACACATTCTCTTCAGTCTTCACTTGGGTTTTTGTGTGTCAGTGCTTCTTGTGGAGAAATTATGATGTGGCTGCGAGAGGGTGGGAAATGGGAATCTCACCACCAGCCAGCAGCATGTGAACTTAAAGGCTCAGCAAACGGACAAACTCATACAAAGGCACATGTAATGCATGCATAAGAATCCGCGTGTGCATTCCACCGAGGAGGAAATGCACGTGCAGGTGTTTTTCCATATATCAACAAGAGACTGAGACCCTTTTTCCGTATTAGATTGACCTTCCCTACTCAAACTACAATTATTTATATGTTCCTACTAGTATTGCATTATTTTGTTGAAGTATTATAATAAGTAAGCATGCCAGGCCATTATCCTAGATTTCTTACTCCCAATATCTGTTTCTGTTTATCTGTGAAACCAAGTGGCATGCAATGTATGCTACCTATCTTTAAAGCATTTTGATATATTAAAATTAGTGGCACTTCTTAAGACTTCATAGTACTGTGTGATATGTAGCCGTTGCAGGATAGATATAATATAACTGATTGTTTCAGTTTAATATTTATTAGTTGTCTTGTTGAGACTAAATATATATATAGTATCACTTTAGATTGTCTTTCTGTCTAATTCATTCCCTTTTAATAACAAATTAAAGTCACTTTCTCGAGGAAATTGGAGGCCACTCCTCTGTCAGAAGCAGATATCCAAGACCACGAGTATAAGCGGCTGGTGACAGATACAAGAGATTCCTATTCCTATGAAAAATTTCTGCAGAAACCATATTATAGTGTAGATGTTCAGCAGTTAGCACTTTATAATAGTGCCTACTATGAATATATGATTGCGTTGAATATAAGTTCCCCCATAAAAATAGAAAAGGAAGATTGTGCTATCATTGAATATGCCCTTCCTACTAGAAGCATATTCAAGTCAGATTTGTTGTTTCAAGGCAAATGTGATTGATTCTTCAAGTATCATACATTCTTCTATCCGAGTTTCTAATTATTTGAATTTCTAGAATTCCCTTGTCCTTAATTACTCTACAATTTTGAAGCCTGCTTTATTTTATTTTATTTTTTATTTTTTGAGAAAATAGACAAAACATAAAGGGAAGGGTGGAATCATATATACTGACAAATATATTGCTAGTATTTTAATTTTTGAGCCGTTTTCCATCTTTTCCCTTATTGCTGATATCTTTTTATTGGTTAGAGGAATATATTTAAATGAAAGATGAGCTGTCCCACATGAAATTAACTGCCAATAGTAAAGTGGAACTATATTTTCTTCAATATTATTAAGTGCAGCCTTTATACACAGATATCCCAAGATTATACTTTCCAAAGCTGCATATCTTATTTGGCCATGTTGTGGAAAGTGGAAAGTACCAAAAACATTGTGCTTTTTAATCAGATTTCAGTTTATTGCTTACCTCCTATATCTGATTATTACAAGCTTCATAGGGATTGTGTATCTGGTTTAAATCCTGCTCAATCAGAATGTGCTGCTCGTGTTATATAACATTATATAAGTTATAGAAGCAATGCTCGTATCAAGAATATTTCTCACTTGACAATCCAAATATTTACACATCAAATACGTCCAGAGAGAAGCAAATCACCTTACTGATGCTTTAATGAAATGTGGAGCAGTTCTTCAGTGGAACTTTTTAGAACTTCTATGAAACTGTTCTTGAAATTTTCAGATCGTTATGAGAACAGGAACTTTACCGGAGAATGGTTAACTCTATTTTGATTCAAGGTTCCCTTGATTTTTACCCCAAAAAAAAATTTGTTGTAGCAATTGTTGTAGGAAATCAAGCAAATTTCTTAAAGAAAGGTTGTATGAATGAATTTTAAGAGGAAATTGTCTACTTACTCAACTGAAAATGCTTAGAAGAATGTTAAAATTAAATGGAAAACTAATGGTGCACCTTAATCACTCAAATGATACCAGATACGCATAGTATTAAGGACGGTTTCATTTAATTTGCTGCCACAATTTTCAGAAACCAAGAAGAAATTTTTTAAAAAAATCTTTGGTAAAAAGAATTAGATTCTTTATGAATATAATATAACACACACATATATATTTGGTGTAAACCAGAGTATCTACTTGCTTGCCGAAAGATTAATATACGGTCAGGCGCGTGAAGCGAAAAGCTCCCCAATTACGTTTTTTTTCATACAAATCACTTCAAATATCGAACTTAGAATAAGATACTTAAAATATATATGTCCGTAAAAGAGAGGGAGAGAGAGAGTAGAATCATAATTAAAAAGAAAACGATTGAACTAGGATAGTTGTGGTAGAAAAATGGAATATAGAATCAAACTTTGGACACACCTTTTTCCAAGTATACGAAAGTAATATGCCTTAGAAAAGATATTCCGTCATTATTAGTGAAAGCTGTGTTAGTAACACAAGTTGGGATATTAAAGAATGGAAAAAAGGTTATTTCCTAGAGCAATGATAGTCACGCATTATTTTGAAATCTTGCTATTCACACTTTGTAATGTAGCATATTTTATTGAGTTTGCAGCTAGACTCATGAAACAAAAACATATCAAAGTTAGCTATACACTGCATAATGTAAATGGTGTAATCTTAAAATAATGTGTATAAATAATTCTATTTGATAATGAAAGTCATCAATGCATCTTCTCATCCACGGAATGGAAGGACTAAATTTAGGCGTAAGTTTTCCAAGAGGAGGAAATTGAAGCCACTTTCTAATAGGAGTGGCTACAGGGTAGTCTCAAAAAGCAGTGACAATAATTTTAACTTTAACAAAGTGGTCTGAGAATCAATATTTGGAGAATAAAGAAGCAGCAGCATTCTACTAAAAAGAAAAAAGCTGAAGTATTGGTAGAAGGATAAAACAGTGCTCTATTGAGTTCTCAATTCACTAGAGTGGGAACTTGGAAGATTCATCGTATTAATGCCTAACAAATTTGCCGTAAAAAGTTGAGAAGTTTTATGTAACTCATAGTTCCAAGCGAAACCTGATATCTTTAACATCAACCATGGGAATGAATTCAGATATCGAGCTTATTGATATGTCAAATATGAGTTTATTTTTTCTGTGTCTCAAAACACAAACTACTTTATCTTAAAAACATAAATTTAGTTAATTTATTTAAAATAAAATTAAAGAAAGAACTACTTCAATCTAAGAATGCAATCAACACCTTTATGGGAGTTTGATTCGCAAATTGTTTTTTCATTCTTGTGAATCTTTATATAGGAATGTTAGATTCTCAAGTTTTCAAGTTTTGAAAAAAACCATTCTCATCCAAAAATGATTTTTGCCCATCATTCTCAAATTTTCATTCCGATGGGGCAGGTAGGTTTGTAGGATTGTAGGTTTGCAGCATTCTCATGGCATGAAAATATTTTTGCCATGTAAAATGTCTAAAATACCTCTTTCATATCATCAACTAACCACCGCTACTTCATTGATGACCACCACCGACGACTGTCTACATCATTCAATCACCAGAATCTAACCACCCTCGTCAGTGCCAACAGTTAACAACGCCTAGTGACTTCGACCACCACACTAGTCAAAAAAATCCATCCACTCCCGTTATTGCCAACATGGCGGCCGGCATCTGTTAAGAAGTCCTTAAATCTTCACAAGTTTTCAACCGTTTTGAAAATCTTCTTCATATTATTATTACCAAACAATTTCAAGATGTGTTTTTATGTCATGCATTGAAGGTAGAAGACAAACTAACTACACAAACAACTAAAAATAAGCAATTTAGTCTTCAAACTATAAAAAGTAAAAACTATGACAAATTTCTATTTGAACTAGTTGTGTCACAAAAATTCCTTTCATTATGGTCCTATCTACAATTACTTGAAATGTGTTTAGATAATATAACTTTTCAATTGGGCATGGCTTCGCCTAATCCTCAAACCCACCAATTAGTTAACTATGGACATAGTTTAGTTTCACCATATAGTAGTTATACCAAGCTACCACTACTAACCCCAAGTTTATGTGCAAAATCATACGAAGCATTAAAGTAATGCCAATTTAATTAATTTTTGTAATTTTTAAAAATGAAATAATCATATTAAAAACGTTGAATACATTTAATTATTATATTTTTTTTTAGTAAAAATGAGAATAAGGGTGCATTTGTATAAGCTTTTAAAAAAAATGGTTTTATGATATAGTTTTTTTTAGTAGAACTTCTATGGAAAGTAGAAGTTGTTTTGTATTTAAATATAGTTATCAAAAAATTATTTTTTATCTTCTCTCTCATTTATTGCATGAGTTTTCTTTTCAGAAGCTCTAAAATGTGGCTTAAAAAAAACACCAAAACAGATTTTTTTTAACTTTAGCTTTTTTTCAAAGAAAAAACTTACTCAAACAGTCATTTCTTATATTAGAAGTGCTTTTTATTTATTAATAAAATCACTATTTTATAATTTTAAAAAAAGCTTACCCAAACTCACTTGTCTAAAATGATTAACTTCACTTTCAAAAAAAAATTGACTAATTAAACATTTTAGAAATAATTATCAATTATAGTGGATACTTTCCATTCTGGTTTTAAGAGTTAAAAGAACATCATGTGAGTGCCAGGAGAATATTATACATGTTAGAAATTTCCCTCATATATACTATGCACATGTAAAAGACCGATTGAAATTTAATGAAAAACCCCCTTCCTTGCATTTATTAACTTTTTCTACAATCCACATGATTCCTTTTTCCTTTTGGTTCGCTAAGCAACTTCCATATAATTCACATTTTGGAAAGCTAGTCATTAGAATATTTCACATTATTGGAAATTCAACATTATTGATTCTTGGAGTTGCTAAATTGTCATTTTAGCGATCCATATAAAGAGAACTCCACTTTTATTGGTGTACTGAAATTATAAAAACTGTACTAATATTTGTTGTCAACAACATAAAATAAAAATCCTCATTATATAGTCAACCCGTGAACCACTATTTTGATTACTATTTTTAAATTAGAAACATCTTCACTAGAAGTTTCCAAATCATGATCCTCCCAACAAAATCTCCAAAACACTGTAGTCATACACAAATAAATTATCACCTATCAATGAAGATTTTCTTTTCCCTACAAGTATTGAGGTTTCTTTTTTATTATTTTAGTCGACATATACACCCAAAAACCTTTCAGTTGGCAAGAGGAACTCATTTCTTGAAGGAAAATGCTAAATGTTACTAAAGTCAATTTGAAGTGAGATTCGTAAAAAATAGCATTGTTGTTTCTTGAATATGAGGGCTAAAAAAATAATGTCAAGTAGTAGTTTAATAGCAACCTTTTTTTTAGGTAAGACCATAAAATGTTGACTAACCTTGTTTATGTTCATGCATCAATTTAATCATAACTAGAAAGTACTTCCAATAAGTTTACACCTATATTTATAAGTTTAGTCCATCCACTCAGTTTGCCAAGTAAACCACACACCTATTTATGACATAAAAACAAGGCCTGAATTTTCCCCGCTTGCTTCATGTTAACCAAGTACCTTTTTCTTTATTATTTTATTACAATTACAATTGACATTTATGATTTTTGAAAAGTGATACCTAAATTTCTCTCTCTCTCTCTCTCTCCATGACAAGGAAAACTTCTCAAAAATCAAGAACTCTCTCTCTCTCTCTCTGTGTATGTGTGTGTGCGCGTGCGCGATGAGTTTGGCATTTATGTGATGGCCATTATAGTCGGTGGCCATTTTCATTCGGTGGTAAATGCATACTTTTGCAAGTAATTTTATTTTCTCCTTTCATGAAAGTTGATTTGTGAGTATCTCTTAATATCTCTAATTTCTTTCCTCATTGCATAATGTGATCTGTTTTAGCCATTGTATGGTTGCTTTAGAAGTCTCATTCCAACCAAGCAAGAAAACCAAGATTGCATGACATTAAAAGTTAGGATTTTGTCACTAAAAGATAACATTTTTATGTTATAATAATATATAATATAATATAATAGATAGTATCTGCTATATATCTCACTCTCTGTGTGGTTTATGTTATAATAGATAATAGATAATAGGTAAGGAATGTTGTGTAATGTAATGCAATTTGTTTATTTGGTCTAGTGTTAGTGTTTAGATTCCCAAAATTTCCCTCCAATTGTTGTTAATTGTTCAATTCAAATTTATTGTCATTTTGAGCTTTTCCTCTATTTGGGAATGAATTCAGAACGTGGCCCTTTTTTATCGAAAATGTTAGATGCAAACCAAAAATTTACACCAAAGGTCAGCTGTGAGTTTTTGATGAGTCAGCAAATATATATGGCTAACAATGTTAGTTGAAGGTGCTCGAAGGTGACAAAACTGAGGTGAAAATGTACTGAAATATTCATTTACTCTCGTCTTCTCTCCCCTCCCCCACTCGTCTTCTCCCCCTTCGCCGCTCATTCCTGATTGAACATTGTGGCCTTCGCTTTATACCCAAACAAGAACATGGATGTCCTCCATATTTCCCCTCTCATCCATCCTTGTAACTGACCTTTGAATGTATGGTAAATTGTTTGAAGGAAAAAATAGTATTGTATAGGGTTTGAGGGAAGAAGGTATAAAGTGGAATTAGCGGAATTAGTTTTCATCAAGATTTGGGTAATAACACCAACATTTATTGCTCCTTTACTTTGAAATGATGCTAATGTAACATTTATTTTAATTTCGTAATGTTGCAAAATAAAGACATAAACGTTCATATGGTCTATTTAATGATGATCCATAGAGTCATGGGCACATAAGATGCTTGTAATTTTGATGTTGGTGGTAGTTGGAGGTATATATGTTAGTGTTGTTATGAATAAAAGGTAGGATGGTTTGGGTTAAGTTTATTTTGCAGTAGGGAATTTTCTTTAAATTGTGTTATATGCAATGTTCATGTTTGTTGTGTTTCTAAAAACCTTATGTTAAATGCAGAGGTTACATAGTATATGTTTGTAGTTGATCAGGCAATGGTCATCTTAAGTGAAGTTGATGTTATTTAATTAATTGTTGTTATTAACTATAGAATTATTTTGCATGTTTTGTCATAAATCCATTAAAATAAGCTTGTTGAAAGTGTTAGGTTGAAAGCATGTAGTCTTTGGTGACTAAAGTAATGTGTGTTGGGTTTTGTTTTCCTTAGTTTTGGCATTGAATTGTAAGTTTAATGTTAAGTTGCGTATAATTCTAAAATGTGTTGATAGGAACTTGTAACTATGAAGAGATAATTGATAATTACAATTAAAGTAGTTGATACCTTATGAAAAATGGATGTAACACGACTAAACCTCATTTTAGGTTTGGGAAGTTAGAAGTAATGGACTTGATGGAGGATATATATAATGTTGAAGCATGTGGAGCCATAGATGATGTTGTTAATGTAGCTAAATCCATGGAAGAAGAAAGACATGAAGGTGACTTGATGGAGGATATATATAATGTTGAATCATGTGGGAAAGTTTCCATCAATAACTGGTGTTGATTTACTAAAGAAGGTTGATATAGTAATATTCCTTTTCATTCAATAATGTTTGCATAGAATATGATAATGACATAATTGAAACGTTTTACTGCTCTAACTTAAAACCAACTAAAAGTGCTAGAATGAAGTCTCTACTTTCTACCATCACAAATTGTACTAGAAATCTTACTGAATTTAACTCAACTGGTTTAATAGATATAATTTTTGTTTGGTACACATGAATTACATTTGAAGTTAGTGTGTTTCAGTGCATGCTACTAAATTGTGTCATGTTTGCAATGCTGCAATTTCTAGCATTGCCCATCATGTGGTACATTCAGTGCAATCCCATTGTACCAACAAACGAATGAAAACAAGTTTTGAAATCCCTAGTTGCTATTACTCAACACCCTTTTTGCTCCAATCTTGTTTTGCCTTTTGCATTGCGCAATTGCCCTCTTGGAGACTCATGTCTCCTGTAATTGAGATTCTAAAAATACAGAATAATACTCTCTACGATCAGTGTTTAATTATATTTATTATATAATAATTTATTTTAACCCAATAACAATATTTGTTATGATTTGCCATGTATTACATTTTTAATAGACTAACATAATACTCCTAGAGTGCGTAGAAATCTCTCGAGTCCATGACACTTTCTTGCGCATTCATACCGTGACATATATCCTTATTTCCCTTGATATTCACATATTTCCATCTCGCCTGGTCTTCAAAACGATAAGGAAAGTACAGAAAGGCCACGTTAAAACTCTTAAGTTTCAATTTAAGCCCCATGCAAATCCAACCATAAAACCCCCGTTTAGCCTTCCATATATCAGTGCAATACTGCTGCATAGGTCTAGAGTATCCAATGAAATGGTAATGAAAGCTATCACACGGGTAGTCTCATAGGATGGCCATGGATATTTAGAGCTACACAGCAGGAATTCTTGTAACGGTCATTAAATTTTTTGAATTCTTTCTACAACGTCAATTGAAGCATCTCACTTGAAGCAACATTGCACACTACAACATAAGAATGAACATCTAATTTAAAGCAGCGATGATCAAGGCAGCTAAAGTATAGCAAGCTTCTGAAGGACCACTCATACATCTAGTTCAATTCAACAGATTTGAGAGCCACATTAAATGGAACTCGTTGACAAAATAAGGATGTATTACAAGATGAAGATATCATAAAATAAGACTAATTCGGGTCCAATCAAAAGAAAAGATGCCAAAGAAAGGACACTCGTGAATCCAGCTATAATATAAGAGGTTTTTACCTCAACCTATCAATTCATGGTGCATTGGAACTTCAATTTCTAGACACAGGAAGCAAATCACGGTTGTCTCAACTCAAGCAATCAAAAGTATCAGCACTCTGGTAGATGGTATATTTTCTATGCCTCCATCTCAAACAAAGCAAAAGCCCTCTTTAAACCCCAAAAATTTCAAAAACTAAATTTTATACATAAATTTCCCAGGTACACCATATTTAAACTACAAATTTCTCAAGTAAAAAGCCTACCGACGACAAAAATGGCAACACACTCACTTTCAACCAAGACTAGAAATAAAGAAATTAGATATTATATACTGCAACTTACCTTCCAGTCCATGTCAGCCACCTGTTTATTTGAGGACAATCAGCAACCAACAAGTCCATTATCAAAATGACTGAGCCAACTTTATCTTGTACTTCAGAAGCAGAATTTGTATGGAAACCCAAAAAAAAAACAATTTTAACTTACATGAAAAAATATGGTTTACTGTAACACAAACAACATGCTACAGCATGCAAGTTCGGAAAGACTGCAACCATCCAAAAGGAAGTCAAGAAACCCATATTGACTTCAGAAATATTTGACACTAAATTGCTTCAGCAATTATAGATATATGACCAAATTTGAAAGTGACAACCAAAGCCCTTATACATCCATTTATGGATATACATTGTTTCAAATCAGGTGACTAATTGATCCTTTGAGAAAAAAAGAAAGTAGGGGAACAAAAAAAAAAAAAAAAAAGAAAAAGACCATCTTAATCCACCACGGCAAAAGCACAAATACACAAATCTGGTTTTATGCAAGGACAATCCTCATAATGGCCAAGAAAAGCCCTTCTAATATCTCAAAAGTGATTTTAAATAAGCATGGCTAAGGGAAAAGAGAATGAGAAAATTCATGTTAAAAAGGGGAGAGCATGAAAAGAGTGCCTGTTTTTTACTTTTCAATTTCATAGTTGAGGAACTTTACCATCTCGTGAGAAGGTTTCTCAAAATGTGGGCACTTCAAAAGCAGGTCAAAATCAAACTTATATCAAAAGCATTTTTTTCCTCTAGTTTATACTGATTTTATTATTGGTGCATGTTTATGTAACTATGCCTGCCAAACCTGCAAGATAACTGCACAAAATTAGGTAAGCATACTTTTTAACAGAAAAAGTCACAAAGAATCACTTGATCTCTTGATCTGTTGGTTTTTCTAAGTAATTTTTTCAAGATATAATGACAAAAAGCACCAGGCATGTTATGCAAATTTCAATTCAATCATCATGTGTTCAAAAAAGAAAGGAAAGGTCAAGTACGTAAGGAATAAAAAAAAAAACAATTAAAAAAAAGGGAAAACAGTATCGAATAACCATATAAAACACTATAAAGCAACTCCTGAATATCAAGTTGAAGCACAATGGTTCACACAAACATAAATTTTAAAACATATTTTGTTCTGCATCTCAAACTCCTCACATAGTACAGATATAACTAAACTCATGGTACTAAAACAGTTCCAAAGGATTTTTTGAAGACATTGAAAATCAAAATACTACAATATTTTGAAATGGAAGCAAAGATGAAAAAAAAAGTAGGTGGCGAAAACGGAACTCCATTTGGTAATTTAAATATTCTGATCTTTGAAGTAACATTTCATTATAAAGACGCCGATTGCATCAGCTCCTTAAACTTCAGAAGAATCACCAGGCCAGTAATAAAAGACTGATGCACTTATGTAGATCTGCAAAATGAATAAAAAACATGAAAAACAATTTCAAAGTGAAAAAGAAAGGAAATGAAGGGTCCACAAACCAAGTTTTCAGAAAAATTGGTTGAGAGCTGTTAAAAGTCAAACAGCAAGCTCAAAATGATTTGACATTTCAACATGCTGGGAACATTATGCAGTTGTGTTATAAAGGATTTTTTTTATAGAAATCTGTGTTCAAAGCATTAAGCCAACAACATTAGAAGACCATTAACCAACTAAATATAAAGCAATAAATACAGTGTGCTGCCTTGAGAAGAAAGCAAAAAAGATAATTCACCAGTAGCCACGAAACATTAGTTCAAAACAAGTGTTTAAAAAATACATAAACATTGAAAAAAACAGATCATGAACATGACTAGGAATTTAATAAATGAGTGAAACTTGAGTTCCTCAATTAGAGTGCATATAAGATTGTTATGGACTTAGGAAGCCCAAAGCTGAATGTATATGTTAGAAGGAAGAGAGTAGAGGGTAGTTGATTCAGTTGGGGGGAGTTAGGAGTTGTTACAGCTGGTGCACAGCTGGAGAGTTAGTTGGAGAGAAGTATTGTGGTATAAATACAAATTGTAAATAGGAGGGGGACATGCTGTTCATTTTTGTAAAGAAACTGCTGATTCAGTTGATGAAGGGACATTCCCTTGGCAGAGAGGATCCACTCCGGATCCTTCTTTGATTCTTTTTCTCTCTCTATCTCTCTATCTCTCTCTCTCTCCCTCTTCACCCACCACTCGGATCTATCAACAACATGCTGGGAACATTATGCAGTTGTGTTATAAAGGATTTTTTTTATAGAAATCTGTGTTGAAAGCATTAAGCCAACAACATTAGAAGACCATTAACCAACTAAATATAAAGCAATAAATACAGTGTGCTGCCTTGAGAAGAAAGCAAAAAAGATAATTCACCAGTAGCCACGAAACATTAGTTCAAAACAAGTGTTTAAAAAATACAGAAACATGGAAAAAAACAGATCATGAACATGACTAGGAATTTAATAAATGAGTGAAACTTGAGTTCCTCAATTAGAGTGCATATAAGATACAAGACAGGGCCATGTGAGGCCCTCACATGAGAGGATCGAAATGCAGATAACCCTACTTTCATGTTACACATGATGGGACAGATATCCATTGAGCAATCTTATGAATGGCTGAAAAATGGGAATGTCACAAAAAGATTTAAACCCCTGATGTCAAGATGAATAGATGATCTGCAAGACTTGGAAACCTCTCTAAAATCAGAAAATGAAAAAAAATTGTATGCCCTCCTTAAGAAGCATGTTACATTGGCTCCATTGACAAAGAGCTTTGTCGCTCACATACAAGGAGTTGGGATCATATCCTAGAGTAAAAAAAACACCAAACCAAAACTACTTGATCCAAAAAACCAGCCTAATTAAACCCTTCAACTCTTTAAATTTTTTGGTCAAAACCAGGTATTTAAAATAAACAAACTGGGAGGTTCTAAAGAAATCCCCTTCTCCCTGCCCCCTCCCCTATAAAAAAAATGCACTTTTAAGATTGGCATACTAATAAATTTTCTATAACACCAAACCAATGTCAATATTTATTATATAGAGAACGTCATTGCCTAATGCCAAATAAAATGTTATAATATATGATTATATGCTATATTTAGAAGTGGTTTCCCATATCATTTAGTTTTTATATATCTTGTTTGCTTGCTCCATATTCCAGTTAACCAAGACATGTGAACATAGTTTTTAAACTCGCGAGTTAACTCGTAAACTTGAGTTTACGATTTTAGGTACCAAATCAAGCCAACTCAGCTCACAACTCACTCCTTGGTGGGCTCAGTTGAAGTCAATAAACTTGCTAGTTCACCAGCAAGTTAGCAAAAGTTTGAACACAAGCCCAAAAATTCAGCCTTTTTCATGCCAAGCACAGCATTTTTCACATGGGTTTCAAAATGCACCATTTGGTAAAAGCCCAAAATGCACCATTTTCTAATCCCATTGCTTCTGATGTATTGGGTCCTTTTAGGTTTTAGGATTTGTATTTAGCTTTTGGTTCATAAAAACAGAGTCACATTCCCATATCTAATCAAAAATTATAGTCTAACACACTAACTAGGATTAGTATACATTCTACAAAAGCCTCCTAATATTTACTGTTTGAGACTTGGGTTTACTTTATCCATATTTTTGTGCTTGATTTAGTTTTTTCCCCTTGCTTGTCACTCTAGTATGTCTGAAATTGCTGGTTCCGGTTCAGGGCCCTCAAGCAACAAGGTTGCTACTTCTAAAACCAGAAAAATTATGTCTGAAATTCATTATGGATATGCTATTAAATTAAGTTTGGGTAATAATATATTTTTTTAAAATATTATTATTGAAGTCGAGTTTACAGAGGCTCTGACAACATTGCAGGTTAAGGTTTTTTTTTTATTAAGAGAGATTAAGGAGTCCAACCCCACTAGCTCGGTAGCAGCTAGATAGTCCTCAATCTGATGGACTGAACGGCTGGTTTGGCATAAATGTGTTGCATACTGTTAGAATTTGAGGATTCTTATTGTTTTAGGAGTCTTATTATGTTAGGAGTGTTATTGGATTGGGTTTGTACTAGTTGTACTGCAATAGTACTTGACCTAGAAAATTAGTATAAATATGTGTATTACACTGGTGTTTTATATACATCTCATATCATCATATTGTCTTAATATTATTCACAGTCCTATTTTTCTTACTTATCTCTTTTCCATTTTTTCCCTACAATTTCAACTCATACAAATCTACATTCCTCCAATTTCTCATGAAATTGATGCAATCATAGAGGTAGGCACAAGCCGCAGAGAAATTCTCACACACTCCTAGAGTAATACTCTAGGCCAATAAGCAAATAACATGTGCCATTTATTTGGCCATACTCACATGTGCTCTTCTCATGTAAATGACACGTGTTATTTGCTTATTGGCCTAGGCCCTAGAGTATTACTCTAAGAGTGTGTAAGAATTTCTCCATTCCCTGTGTACAAGGGCGGGACCACAAGACGTGGTTTGTGTTTCTCTCTCCAATATTAAGACTAAAATTTTCATAGAGAAATTGACGGGATCCAACTTCATTGCCTATGAATTTGGATCCTCTCATGTGACATGGCTGTCATGTTAGGAGAAAGAAAAACACAATAAATATCTCTCCTTAGAAGAAAGTCATGTTACAAAAGGGATAAATTCTTCTACAAAGTTAGTTTGTACAACTTGTGCAGACTAAGCCAATAAAAAATTGACACATCAATATTGCTCACTAAATAAATATATATTTATGTATAAATTTCTGTGCCAAACAACTGTTTTCTATTTCAAATAATGATGTCAATTTTTTATTGGCTTAGTCTACACAACTTGTGTAAACTAAGTCTATAGAAAAATTTCTCCACATGAGGGTATCCAAATCCTGTTTCCTATACCTATTATTTTAGATATGCATTTTGGAAACTTCATATGTACACATTATACTTAAAAGATAGCTGTACTAGGTCTATCACAAGCCACCAATGTGGGTGTGTCATAGGTGAGGCCACTAGAAAGTTACTTGACACACCACTTTGGGTGAAATTCTAAGGTGTACCTGATCCACCACGCGGTATGGACCATAGCTAATAGGAGAAATTCTTACTTCCTCTAAATGTAAGTGGAATTTCTTAATCCACCCCATTAGATGGGAGACAAGTGAATAATATGATGTCAAATTTGACATCACATGCCTACCTGTCTTGCTTCCAATAGGTTGGCAATATATCCACTTACACCTAGAGGAAGCAAGAACTTCGCGGCAAATAGGGAAAATGTCGTATAGGTGGGGTCCTCATATTCAACAGGTGTGACCCATGTACAACAGCCACCCGATTGGCCAAGGTCCATGGCCACATGATGGACTAGGTCAACCTAGAATTTTTCCCACTTTGGTCACTTGCGCTATAACTGCATTTAGTTAATTACATTTCTGCTACATATTCATACACCGTCCTTTGATATTTGATCTAATAAAATAAGTAATAACAAAAGTTACGTACTATATAGAAAAAGTTTCCAAAAAGCACTATTTAACTCCCAAAAGTTGCAACTTTTTCAAAAAAGAAATTGCAAATCCCACATGGGTATACGTTACTATGCAATGTGTACTGAACAATTGATGTCTTACATACCAATCAAGAAGTCTACTAATTAACTATAGAGGACCCAATCATAAAGTGATTCAGTCTCAATCCAACAGAAAATAAAGAATACCAAACACAGAAAAACCCTAACCAATTACTCCTGTGCAAAGTTTGATTACAGGCTTGGGGTGAAAAAGTAAGGATGTATTATGTATGCCCCAAACAGAACATGGGAACTAAATCATACAAAACATATTAATGACCCAATAACAGCTCCACAAGGGAAGGGAGAAAAGATTGAAAAGGAGCAACTAAGAAAGAACTACGGACATGAAAAAGAGAAAGCAAGGAACTACTACTTGTTTTATCACCAAAAAATAAAAGGCAAGAACAAACACGGACTGCTGAGGATTGAGAACCTATATAGATCATCTCTCTTTGCCATCAACTCATCATCAAAACAATAGCCCACAGCAAATTTTAGCAAATTTAATTTCAAATCAATCCCACCTATTTGAATCAAGCATCCTCTGCAATCCAAAGCCCTTTACCATATTATCACCAGATACACACTACCACTCCTATCATCTCATGCAAAATTTTAATAGTAAAACAGTAAGTAAGCAAATCAAAATGCAAGAGAAAAAAATTAAACAGGGTAAGAACAAACATTGACTGCTGAGGAGTGAGAGCCTATATAGATCATCTCTCTTTGCCATCAATTCATCATCAAAACAATAGCCCTCAGCAAATTTTAGCAAATTTAATTTCAAACCAATCCCACCTATTTGAATCCAGCATCCTCTGCAATTCAGGGCCCTCTACCATATTATCACCAGATACACACTACCACTCCTATCGTCTCATGCAAAATTTTAATAGTACAACAGTAAGTAAGCAAATCAAAATGCAAGAGAAAAAATTAAACAGGGTAAAAGCAAAAAGAGTAAATAATTTGAATTTAGACGTTATGAAATCAATATGTCCTACTTAACACCCGTGAAAGTTTGGTATTAAAATCACCATTCACCAAGATGAGATCATAAAATCAGCTTACTTTCACTGACTCCAAAACCTTCCCTATTTCATTTTGTTAGTCAGCCCAAGGACAGAAAAACAAGCTAAAATGCAAAAAAAAATTACCCAAAAAAGAACATGAATACCACCATACCTGACGCACACCTAGTGCCCCCCCATGTAAGGGGCAACGCCACCATATTGCCCAACACCACCATGCTGCCCTCTTCCAGAGCCACCTTGCCCCGCCTGCTGATTTGGATATGCCCCCTGCAATCCTACTTGATTCCCATATCCACCAATAACCCCAGGGTTTATATTAGCCTGGTTACTGTAACCACCCTGCATTCCATGACCGACAGCTGCGACACCAGGGTTTCCGGCAGCCGCCGCCGATCCTAGAGTTCCCAATAAATTAGTCAGCCCCAAGCCAGCACCCTGGGATGCAAGCAGAGCCGTCAATGCCTGCCCAAGAGCCGGATTCAGCGCCTGCGCAGCCACGGCAGCACCCTGGTTAAACCCAATCCCGGGTCCAGCGGGGGCCATCAAGTGCCCAGGCGCAGTGGCAGCCCCACCGACAAACCCATGATTCTCATTTCTCTGAAACTGAGTCCTCTGAGGATTCTGGTATTGCTGCTGTTGAGACTTCCCTGGCTTAGGACCATCAATTGCTTTCTGGCAGTGCAAAACATGACCCTCAAATTCCTTATGAGGCTCTTCCAATGCCCTTTTGGCACTCTCAGAGCTCTTATACACGAACAAGCAGAACCCTTTAGGTTTCCCAGTCACCTTATCAAGCCCCAAAGGCCCTTCCTCAATCTCCCCGAACCTCGAGAAGAACATAAGCAATTTCTGCGGATCCAAATCAGCACCAACGTTGCTCACGTAGATCTTCCTCTGAGTATATTCCGACGCCGCTGGCCCAACCGGTGTTGCCGTCGACGTGGGTTGTGCCGCGGCGGCAGCGGCCGGCTGCTGAACCGGGCCGATCGATGCCAGCTGGCATGCCGTCATCCGGTTGCCGATCTTCTTCTGCGGCTGCTTCAGGGCGTTGCGGGCGCCGCGGCGCGTCTTGAAGAGGATGAAACCGTAGCCCTTGGATTTTCCAGAGATCTTGTCGCAGACGGCTTTGCAATCCTCGATCTCCCCAAACTGACGGAACACGCCGGTGAGGGTGTCGGCGTTCGTGTCCCAACCGAGGCCGTGCACGAAGATTTTCCGGTGAGCGGGGTCCTCCTCCGCCACCTTCCGGATCCGATCCGCCACGTCGCGGTGTTTGTTCGCCGCTTCGCACAGAAGATTCGCGATCTGTTCCTTGCCGAAGGGTTCCAGAAGCTTCTGTAACGGCTCCTCATCGTCGTCGCCGTCAACGTCCGCGGATGACGTGGAGGGAAGCTTGGCCGTCTGATCGTTCGCGTTTTGGGTATGATCGGGAACGTCGGCTTCGTCTTCGTCGTCTTCTTCTTCTTCTCCTTCTTCTTCTTCTTCTTCTTCTTCTTCTTCTTCTGGGTCTTCTTCTTCTTGTTGTTGTTCTACTACTTCTTCTTCTTCTTCTTCATCTTGTTCTTGTTCTTGTTCCTCTTCTACTTCTACTTCTTCTTCAACTTCCTCGTACTCTGCTTCCAAATCGAATTGAGGTTGCTGTTGCCGAAGTTGTTGTTGCTGTTGTTGATGGTGCTTCAGCTGGGGTTCCAGTTCCACGAATTGAGAAGATTTAGGTGGCAGCTTTCGCTTCCTCCCCATGGTTTGGTTTGGTTTGGTTGAATGCTATCTCAAGTGCAGCTTAGCTCACTCAACTCTAGGGTTTGTTTCACATTTGGGATCATCACCATATGCGATATTTTATATCACCCACGCTTATTATGATATCCATTTTTTTATATACCGGTAAAGTAAATTTTTGAATATTTATTAGTTGTCACTGTCAAAAAAAATATTTATTAGTTATTGTTATATTTAATTAAATTTCTTTATAATAATATATTTATATAAATGTAATTTTAACTCATAATTTTGAATATCTCATCTATAAAGTATATCTAAGTAATAATAATATTTACCTTTATTATTATTATGAAATTGTTTGCCTCCCTAAATTTGTAAATCATCTTTATTTATTTGTTTTTATCAAATAAACAATAAATTATTGTAAATTCAAATAATTAAATAATAACTTATTTTTTATTTTTTATTTCACAATGATATGATATCATCATATATTGTAATAAACTTGCATCCATTTTGCTTGAATTGACCTGGCTGGAAAAAATTTCTGCCATTGGATTGTATCAAGTAACAATGGGGTTTCCTAGTAACGATGACCCAACTAAGGCTTTTTTTTTTTTTAATATTAGACGTGCAAGTACTTAGTTAAGGCATGGAAGCAATTAGATATGACAGAAAAAAAATATAATTTGGCAGAGAATTAAATTAAATATCTAATATTAATATTACACCCAAATCTTAAAAACTTAACTCAGTATAAATTGAAATACAAACTCATTATCATTTTTTTTAATTTGTGCATTTGTCTTTCTTATATTATTGAATCTTGAAATTAGGCCTGAAAATGAATCGAGGCTCAGTCAAGCTTGACTTAGGTTCGGCTCACTAACTAATCAAGCTCATTTTTTTAACTCGAGTTTGGCTTATTCTGAGCTCACGAGTTACTCAAACTCAAATGAGTTAATATCGAGTCTTATATTAATTAATCCTCTTAAGTTTAATGAGTTAGGTTCGAATTTGTAATTCAATAAAATTTATTATTTTTTACATACATTTAGTTAAAAATCAATCTAGTCACACCAAAAATCAAATCAAATCCTAATATAAGTTAAATTAAAATATTATTATTATTATTATTATTATTATTATTATTATTATTATTCTTTGTAAAAAGATGTTTACATACATATATCGAACCGGCTCACGAGCTAATAAGTCGAATGGATGAAAACTCTAGCTCAGCTCATTAACAAACGAGCCAAAAATTTTAACTTATTGAGTTATTAACGAACTAATCTACGAACAAGTTTACGAGCTAACTCGACTCATTTTCAGCCCTACTTGAAAACATAAATTTGAATATCCAACTGCATCTTTGTGTGAGAATAATTCGGTACTATTGGATTTATCAACTCTTTCTATCAATTTGTTTAAAGGAACAAACAGGCATTGAGTAATGTAGAGAAACATGATTATAGAGGAGAGAGAATAACAAAAAATGAAAATGAAATTTATTAAACAAGAAAATGCTTACAATAGTAGCTTATATAGTTCTAGAGGTATAACTAATTATGTAACTAATTATAATTAATTAACTAATCACTAATTAATTACTAACAACCTAACCATATGTGGTAATGCCTCCTGTAAGTTAGAGAATGTGTATTTTACATTCCTAACTTGGGATGAACATACAATCTATCTCAAACAAAAAAATATAAAATATAAGTAATGTCATAATCACATTGGCCAACAAAATTTTTTTTAAAAAAGAGTAATGATGAAAATTAACAAAGTCCGAAGTGCATAGCTCTTAGAAGTCTTTAACATTTTTTTAGGCCTCATCAATCTTCTTTCAGGATTTTTACAACACTCATCCTAATTAAATTTAAGCTTTTCAGGCCACCAAAAAACAATCAACACTTAACCATTATAAAAAGACAAAAATAAAGCTTAACTACCATAAAAAAATAAAAACAAAACTTAACTAACATAAAAGGATCAGAAACTAAAATCAAAGCCCACTTAAGGATGAACCAGGATTAACAAGTAAAAAAAATACACTGAACAGCCATAGCCTTTAGTTGACATCTTGCAAGAAATCCAAAAGGCGAAAAAGTACTTTATGGTCGGTTTTCTTATCCAAATTCTTGATAATTTTTTTTGCAATATCATTCTTCTAAGCATTAGGATCGCGATGACAATACATTATCCCAATGGTTTCTTGTTCATTAGAGTGATTATGTCATCATCATCCTTTGTGCAACACCTGCACAAGAAGACAAAAGAGGAAGAAAAAGCACCAATACAACAAATCAATATGTTTCTCCTGCTGAGAAAGGGATTTTGACCACTGAAATTTTGCGCTGAATCACAAAAGAAATTTTCCAGCAACCAATGCATCGAAACCATTGAACTATAGCCGGCAATGGTAGCAAAGAACACCACGCCAACAGTGCACTGAACAGTAACTTCAAGAATCAATATTGGAAATGGAGTGAATTAGTTTTTGCAACAGTGATGGAAAGAAGGAAAAAAAACTTACAATGAAAACGTCATTTTTGAAGCTTGAATTGAAGGGCAGAGCGAAAGAGATAATTTGGGGAGGGAGAGGGAGAGAGAATTCAAAGTTGCAGTAGAATTCAATTCTGCAGAACAGAGAAAAATTTTTTATTGAAAGCTTAGTTCAAATATTTGGTGAGAAATATAATTCTAGAAAAAAAAATTAAAAAATAATAAAAATAAATTTATTAAATAAAAAAATATGTACAAAAATAATTTATATAATCTTAAAAATATAATTAATTACATTTAATTAAATAATTACTAACTAGTTATTAATCACATAACCATACGAAAGTTGGATAAAAGAAACATTTTTTCCTTTCAATAAACGTGCATAGGAAATTGTGCAACACACGTTTGCATTTTCTAAAAGGTAAAACAAATATGATATTATTTTTGGCCATTGAATTATTGAACAATATTTATGTCTAATTTGTTTGACCATTACATACAAGATTCATTGAATGCAATTAATACCATTCACATATTTGAATACAAATAGAAACTATGCAAATAGAAGCTCTCGCCGCGGGATCGACCATTAGATATCTAACTTTTTCATTAACCAAATGCTTTTGGAATAGTTATTTTGAAATTTTGAAATTACTAAAATTAAAAAAATATATTATAAAAAGAATAGCATTGTCTTTTAGTTTCATACATATTTTCCTTGCACCGATAAAATCGAAAATAATAAATTTGAAGTCAAATTTATTCATTTGTGTGTATAAAATTCAAAAAAGAATCATTTTAATAATCAAAAGTTTAGTGAATTCAATTTATTGGAAATCATCCAATTTTGTAATTAATGAATTCTTTCTGTAACTCAAATACATACAAAAAATAGTTAAAACAAATAAAATGCCTGAAAGTTATGAACAAATAAGGCTTAAAAAAGATTGAATATTATGGAAAGGAAAGGAAAGTATAAACAAATCAAAGTATCATTCTTAGTAAAACATACCCTATGAAAGGCACGGACAACCGACTAGTTATTTCTATTTTTCTTATTTAACTGGATTTGTTATCTTGGTTTCTCTTTTTATATTTTTCTTTTATACACATAAATATGTCAGAACAATTATTTTTTAGTTTAAGAGTTTGATTATTTAAAAAATTATTTTTACATAAAAGAATTGAAGATGAAATGTTTTTGTTCGAACTAAGATAATAAATTAATCAAAATATGTACAAGATGACATTCACAATTTAATCATGAGACTAATATTATCTACTTAAATTTCCAACTTTCCAAGCTACTTGCACAAAAGCCAAATTTCTTAATACATGAGCTGAACTTCTAGTTTCGATAACCGAACACCAATTTGTTCATTATTTTTTAAACTCAAATAAATTTAATTTTGGGTATTTTAAAATTATTTTTTTCTGTTGAGATTTGTTCTAATGGTGAAAATATTTTTTTGTAGATATGTGCTATCTTTTAATGTTACGTTTTATTTGTATATAATAATACAAAAATATTGCTTCACAAGCGACCTTTCTCTAAATACACATTCATTCTCATCATCACCATATCCTATGCAATTTTGATGACAAATAACATCTCCTCCACGTGTAGTAGATTTTTTATAATGATATTATTATTGTCAAAATCATTGAAAGACTATGCCAACATGTTGATAAGTTTGACACTCCTTTCTTAAATGAATTTAACATTTGCATCCTAACCTGGTCGAGTTTTGCATAAAAGAAAAGCTTGAGCGTACATATGTTGGAGCTCTGCCTTTGCCTCGGATCTTGTTTGGTTAAAAAGTGTCTTCCAACTTTTATACAAGGAACACTATTAGTCTTCAATTTCATGAAGAGATGCACATTGCACTTTAAAAACTAAAATGCAAAGAAAATGATTATTGATGAAAAATTCAATGATTTAATTTTGATAAAGTTTAAGCAATCATATAACAATTTATGGATTTATGAGAACCCACTCCAAATTTTCTCATCAACAACTACTCAGTCTTTAAAAAAGTTGGATCATGAATTCAGGATCCTCCCCAATAAAGGGCTAATCCTACTAAATTATGTTAAGATTTTCCCACTAATATCAAAGATGCTATAAGTGGGGGGAAAATAATAGTCATTGAAATCATCTAAGTGATTAATAAGACTGGTCATGTAAATGAGAGAATCTTAATCTAAAAAAGTTGATTAAGAATTTAGAATATAGAAACATTCACATTCATGATTCGCATCACGAGAGAGTGACATCCTATCTTACCTTTTTAATATGAGATGAGTCATATGTTGAATAACATACTATTAAAAGCATATTGCCAGCATTACAACTCGAATAACAAAAAAGATGTCTAAAAATTCAAACAAAAACTTGGTTTTATTTCAAAAGTATGATCAACACAATATACAAATATAATTGGAAATAATCTAAGATGGAGGGAAAGATGAAATAAAGTAATAAAAGCACAATCAAGAAAAAAATTACCAATATTTATAGCTCTTCAAACACATATAATGACAACAATTAGGCATCACAACTTTTCCCTTCACCTCCGAGCAAACTCCACATTCCTTTTCTCTTCCAATGTCAATTTTAGATTGTCTTCTTCCTTCAAATTCAATCCTCCTTTGGTATTTAACATCATATACTTCTTTATGTTTTCTTTCCTCCAAATTTGTGATGTCTTTTCGGAGTTGCAATAAACAAGAAATATCATTGCTGTTTATCAGGAAAATAAAGCATAACAAAAGAAGAAAGTAGCTAATATGTCAATATGTGTTGATTATCAAGAACAGAAAAATGGAGTCGGTTGCACCCGAAAAGAGCAAAAGGCATAAAGGGATAAGTAAACATTCATCTTTATCACATTTAACCAAAAGTGGTGTCATGTGGGAACTTTTTAGAGTTACTACTTTTAATAGAAGAGTGGTTTACATAATAAAAGTAAAATACGAGAGAGGGAAAAGTAATTTACTCTATAAGAACCTATGGTTGTTGTAGGACATCCAAATATATTTTAAAGGACTACTTCAGCTTAGAAGTTGCAAAATTAAAATGATATTTTTTTTTAAAGATATGAGAACTTGGTTTTTTTAGCGATTTTCCATCTCTTGATATAGAACTTTTTTTAAATGCAAATGTCAGAATATGGTATGTGTCATTAAACAAATTAGCAGAAGAATTAAAGGAGATTTTAAGAAAAACAAATCAATGAATACATAACATAAATTTAATTTAAAAAATTATGCCTTAAAGATAGGGTTTTTGTTAAATTAGATCACAAGATATGTTGAAATAATTAATAAACCATATTCTTGAGAGAAAAGTTGAATTTGAAACAAAATAAATGCCTAGGACTAAATGGAATAATACATAAATGACTCAAGAAATGGTGAATTGAGTCTTCAAAAACTTTTCTAAATCCTTATTTTGAATCAATGAGCTTAAGAGTGATATGGACTAAAGATAACAAACTTTCAACACAAAAATTGATAAGATATGATTTCACAAAAATGAAGGTATCAAGCATGTTAAATAGCCAATGCAAAACTTGAAAGTAAAAGATAAGGATTGAGAGAATGCAAACAAAATTTATACTGGTTCAATCACTCCTTGGAATCTACATTTAGTTCTCAAGATTATTCACCTTAAATTTTCACTATTCTTCAAGTTTTTAACTTTGGTGCTTGAGAAAACCCTTACAAGTTATAGCACTCTTCACTAGTTTGGGATTGTTCAACCTCTTTGTGCAAAAGTCTCACTCACAATGACAAGAGACACCTACTTTTTTTTCTTATAAGAAATGTGATTGATGTTTGTAGATAATACTATCAAAAGAGCAGATACACAAATTGAAGTTTTAGAAGTAAATATGAATATCACAAGATAAGCTCACAAAGTACAGTTGTAAGGGTTTAATGATCAATAAATGTTCTTAGAGATAAGATGATATATATGAAGTGTTCTGAGACTCGCATTTGTATCCCAAGAGTAAATAGAGTCGTTAAGAGTGGTTGAGGATCATTAAATGAAGAAAACTAGCCGTTATTTTTGTTTTCTACTCGAAATGTATTGAAATGCATAATCTTGATATTCAAATACTTCTTTTCAAGTATTTGAATACTTGTGTTGGATATTTAAATATATGTTCTTCCCCAATTTTTGGTTTTGCTCAAGAACAAGTATTCGAATACTAGTATCGGGGTATTTGAATACATAAGTTTAACAAAGGATTATGTTGAAAAGAGTATTTGAATACTCATATGTGGTATTCGAATACAAGGCTTTGAGTCATGATTCTATAAAACATAGTATTCAAATACTCTTTTGCGATGTTTGAATACGTAACTTTTGAAAAATGATTATGTAAAAGTGGGTATTCAAATACTTGGTTGTGGTATTTGAATACCTTTTTTTCCAGTAGCCAATTTTAAAAAACGGGTAAATAGTATTTGATTACCACTTTGTGGTTCTTGTTTACTTAAGTTCAAAACTTAGAGAAATTTGTAATGTGGGCTACTTGAAATATGAACAAGTATTTTCCAAAAGCAATCATTTGGCTAGATTCATTTGAGAAATTAATTTTCTAAAAATATGCAATGGATAAATTAATTTTCTTCGTATTTTAACCATTAAAAAAGTAACTAGGTGAGCTAATCAAGTTAGATTCATTATCCTTACAAGAAAAGCCTAAGTCTTATCTAAATCATCACAAGTTGTAAGGAGCTTGATCTTCTTGTTAGCTAACCATTTGTTATCATAAAAAACCTAATATGTCGTAATTCCAGAGAATTTTTTGTTTATAAAAAGAGGTAAAAGAAAAAAGGACCTTTTCTATGACAATAAAATAGGCTTGCAATATCTATAGCAATATTTTTCTCTTTAACTTTTATCAATTTTGTACTAGTTGCTTGATTTGCAACTACTAATCACTATTTGTTTTCTTTGTGTAGGAAGAGACCATCTTAGTTTATGCTTTGTTGTTGTGCATTCCTACATCAATTGCATATATTTACACTCATATCATTTCACTACTACTACTCACCAAACTCACTAACTTTAGCGGTGCAAATGAATGCACCATTGGTGTAAAAATTATGCTTAAAGTCCTTTAAGCTTTCCTTATGAGCAAGAATAAAAAAAAAGGAAAAGGAAAAAAACTAAATAATTTAAAGATGAAACTTCTAGTAGTTGCACCAAAATAAAAATAATTTTCTTTTCCAGGACCATTCATTGAGATTTCAAGATTGAAGTAGATAACCAAGTTAAAATTTCAAAGAAAATTAATCCAAGAAGTAGAAAGTAAAAGAAATGAAATTTACAACTCACTACCATAAATGGTTGAAACAATACTAACCTTTAAAGATTTTATTTCCTCTAATAATTTTTCATTTGTTTCTTTGAGTTCCTGAGCTTCAGATTTAGTTGGTTGAAGACTATAATAGGTATCATCAAGTATAGCAAGTTTATCTGTTTTCACAAGTTCCTAAATTCCAAAACAGAGCTCAAGTCACAAAACCTGTAATAATCACAACCAAGTTCTTTCCCTTTATCATTAGAAGAAGTAGCAAAACACAATACAAAACATTTATGAGGTTTTTGGTACACAGAGTATATTTTTAGTCCATGTATCTTAGATACATAAGTATCAAAGATCTCCATGTTTTGGCAAAAAAATTGAAAGTTATCAAAGAAATGATACAATGGAATCAAATCCATATTTTTGGTTGATGGATGCTGAAACAGTCTTCTTGTTGTTAAGTCCCATGGATGGCCTTACTAAATTTTCATTTTATTAACAGAGACGTAGTCCACCTTGTAGATATGTGCTTTTTATGATGAGGAAACTGCTCTTGTTGTGGCATCTCATTACAAAATAGCTACCTTGGCCATAGTTGGAAGACTATTTTTAGAATGTATAGGAATAAAAATTCCAAAATGTTTAACTAAAACTATTTTGTAAATGTTACACTATATAATTGTGTGGTGAGGAGCTCGATATATTTTATCTATACCTCTACGCCTAACTTTATGATCCTACTTTTTAAGACCAATTTTTCCCTTCAAACTTTTGAATTTCCTCATCTCACAGCCTATGAAGATATTTAAACCAAATCAAATCCAAATTCCAACAACTTACTTGACCTTATAGAATTTTTTTCACATTAGTTGCACATACCATGCACACCATTCCTTATCACAAAGAGAACACTGGATTTTTAGAAGGAAAAAAATGCAATAAAGTTTAAAGAAAGCACTGAAGAGAGAAAGAGGAACTCAGACCCCAAAATCAATAATAATAACATAAGGCGAAAATGCCAAAAGCTCTTCGAGCCCTTCAACAACCAATTTAAGATCAACACCCCTAGGCTCACCATCTATGAGAAAGATGTAAGTCTTCTTTGATCTCATATGCTCTTGTTTTCATTTCTTTGCCTAAAGAAATCCCATAATTCAATTCAAATAGTAAAATTAAGGGCTATACAATCTGGCATAGAAGAAGTTCATAAAGATGAGAGATAGTAACAAATCAATTGAAACATCATAATATCCAACAACTCTATAGCTAAAGACTTGAACCTAAAAGACAAATAGGCAGAGCTCTGGTGTCAAATAGATTTCATCCTCCATACAACAAAACTCGTCCCATAAATTTTTTCAATCCAATAAAAGAATTAAACATTGGATATAACGTGTATATTATGAACGATATCAGAAAAAACTTGTTCATCATAAAATGAAGAGAGGAAATTTAAGAGAACCCACCATTTGTCATGTTAGTGTAGGGGCTTTGACTTAAGAGTTACCATCCTTTTCTCGTTTATGAAAATGGACAACTCAACAGCCTAAGAAAGACAACAGAAGACACAAGAAGGTTTTGAAGTGAAATCTCAAAAATTAGAGTGTCAAGAATATTACCATTGTAGATTGGAGTGTCAAAGTTTTTCCACTAGTCAAACCCATTCTGGCTCTTGAAAATTCATTCAGAATCTGATTAAGCAGAAATCACTTGAATTGTCAACAAATTGAAGGCAAATTCTTCATATCACTATCTTTAATAAAGTCATGCTTGCACCCCAAATTTAAAAATTAAAAAAAATGAAGTTATCTTGAAACATATTACTGTTTGATATAACACTCGAATAGCTCCTATAGCTACGAAGCAAAGTTCAAACACATTGTAAATATTAGTGGGGGAAATTTGCAAAATTCCATTCATTTCAAAATGAAAATATAAAGGGAGGGCCTTCCTTTGATTGCAGAGAAAATGGAAAGAATAAAATTGAAAGATTTTTTTGACACATTTTCAGAGGAACCAAGTAAGGCATTATTCTATAATTAGTATTACTCACAAATAGGATAATGATTCTTCAATCTGAGGCGCAGATGAACTCAAAATGAATCCAATTAGCCCCAATTCATAAATGGAAATGCATTGAGAGAATAGAACACCTCTATTAGAAAAAAATTGAGCAGATAGCTTTGAAGAGTAATCGTTAGTCCGTTGAGCTCACCTTTGCTAAAGAGTAACAGACTAACAGTTAAGTAGATAACTAAGAAGTCTATGAGAAAGCAAGCTTGCATGAATTTGCTGTCTTGACTGAAGGAGAGATAAAAAGAGAGAAATTAAGTTGAGAGCCATTGAAAGTAGCTAATGTGGCAGTATTATAGCCTTTGAGCCAACATTTATAGATGATAAATAGATGATTTGTGGTTTTTAATTGAAAGAGATTCAAATGATTGGTTGTTTAGGCTCTTAGGCTCTTTCTAGCATCACCCTTTTTTCATATAACACATAATATTATTAAAAGAGTTTGATTATGATAATAATTACTTAATAGGTTAAACTCTTTTAATGATATATTAATTAGGAATGTTAATTCGAGTTGGCTCATTACAAGCCAAACAAAATCTACATTGAACCAAAATTAGCTTGGGCTAGTTGACTCAATGCCTTATGAAAATAGATACAAAAATATAAAAAGTTCCATGGATAGGGAAAAAAAGGACTTCAAATTGGTTTTATTTTAATTATTTGGATAAGCCTTGAGTTGTGGACTTGTGGTTCACCATTTTTTTTCAAATCACATCTCCTTTTAACTTTTACTTTAAACACTCATTTAAATTATTTGCTAAATGAAATGAACATCTATTGTAGTACAATGTCTTTCTTTAATATAGTACAACAACAATTGTGGTATGTCCATTGTACTTGCCTATGTAATAGTTGTGTTAGGTTGGGCTAAAATTACCTTGGGCTATTAAAATATATCTTACATTAAATAAATCTATTTAAATATTTTACATTACATACCCGAAAATAGATGTAAGCCTTAGACCTAGCAATTACTAGTGGTGGAATGATGGCTTACAAAATTCTGGACTCGTATTTGACTCCTTACTCTTACAATTTTATCTTAATAAACTTTGAACTGAACCAGTTCAAACTGTGGTCGGTTTGTATTTGAGTCAACAATTCCAAAACCAAATTTTAGTACACTGATTTAAGTGGCTTGGCCGGACTGTTTAAGAGTCCGATTCACGATTAAACTGATCTGTTCCAACTTTTAAAAAAATAATGATTATAGGCATAGTTGTTTAGCCTACCATGGATATCGACCCAGCTAAGTGACCAGTTCACTAGTCCAATTGCCGGTGTATTGGTCCAATGAAAACAAACGCACAAAATCTCTATAATTAATACAAGGAATAGGGGCGAAACTATCCAAGAAAGGGTGACATGCCTTCACGCATAAAGGCTTATAAAAGTTTCTATAAGCCACATATCACATAGTACCTTAGCTACTGTCGAGTCCCTACACACAAACCCATCAATATGTTTTCTTTCCAATCATTTCTGTCTCTATGAAATCTGAACCAATTGTTCATGTTCTTGGAGATTGATTCTTGGATGCCATGAGGATGTGTAGAGGAGCTGCACCTGTCAAAACAACGACGACGGTGGTTGAGCTTAATGAATCTGGTTCCATTATGCAAGACCAAATATTGGTTCCGTATCCAAGAACAATTCATCCACAAAAATATTTCTCAAGATAACAGAAGGCATTGTCACCATTTTCTCCCCCTTCTATATATATATATATATATATATATATATTTCTTTTTCTCCAACCATTGGTGGCTAAGTAAAAGATAGTCATGTAGATTGGTTTGGAGGCCTCATCTATGCCTTCTTTCTCTAGCAGTGTCATCATCAAGTGGTTGGATTTGAAGCCTAGTTGACAATGGAGAATCAGTTGAGTTGGTAGTTTACATTAGTTTGACAAGAATTTAACCTGGTCTGTAAAAATATAGATTATATCTTCTAATTGAGCCAATTAGGTAACCAAATTACTATTTTTTTAGTTCAACCGATTAAACTAATTTAGTCTTTACAACTATAATTATAAGGACAATGACAATTTTTTGGAAAAGGGAGGAGCTCTTATGGACTCCTTTCATGATAAAATACAAATGATTTTTACAAAGGATAAAGTTAAAGAATAATCATTCAAATCTTTTTTCTAATTGTAAGGATCAACAAGACATTTTATATATTTATTATATTTCAAATAAGAGAGAGCAATATTATATCTCAAACAAAAAAGTGTCAAATATAATATGTCTAAACTTTAGAAAAGGTAAGTATAATTTTTTTTAAATAAATAATAAATTAAAATTAAATCGAAAACCTGAAAGAATTTCAATAGAAATAAAAAATCTTTTTTCTCAGAGCACATAAGGAAAAGCCAAATCGCAACTCTCAACAATGACGTGGTGACTTGTGATTGGCAGAAGCGTCGCTAGAAAAAGCAAAACTAGCAGTGGTGGAAGTGAGGAGGAGGACCAATTGGGCTATGAGGGGCCAGACTCAGAATAACAGCATAAAAAACAGCAGCAGCAGCAGCAATATAAGTGAGAGAATCGTTGTATTGGCATCACATATCACTTCTTCCATGGCTTCAGAGGAAGAAGCTGCTCTTGCTGCCACTGCCTCTGATGCTCCAACCATGTAAGCTTAAAGCTTCCTCCTTTAGTATCTCACTCTTCGCTTCTTGTTTCTTCACTTGATTTTCAAACCTGGGCACTATTTGATTTTTCATTTTCTGTTTTTTATTGTTCCATTTTTGCTGGGTACCTGATTGTCTCGCAAAGTTCTTTGTCATTCATTTGTTTGATGTTCTGATTATCTCAATTAATGTGAAAAAACCCTAAAAAGATTGCATTTTTATGTAGTCAGGCTTACTGGGTATATAGTTTTCGTGCTTTTATTTAACATACAGGCTTATTGGGAAAAGTGAAATCTTATCTCCTGTAAAATTTAAGGTGGCATTCACACCTCTGGTGTGTGCTATGAAGGTATATGTTTGATGTGGTCCATTTGAATTTGAAATTGGTTGTTTCCTTAATTTTACTAGTTTTTGCATTGGAAGGAATTTAATCAGTGTTTATGATATGGGCCATATGGCTATGGTGGATTTCGTGCACCCACATATATTTGAACAACCAGAGGTTCTGCCTCTTCGAGCTGGACGCAGGACATAAGAATATAGCTCTATTTTGTGAGATTTTATGAGTACCTATCATTCATATTCTTACTGTTGTATTTTGTGATGCACAGATTTGACAAGATCATCAATAAGGAAATTCCTTCTACTGTGGTTTATGAGGATGATAAGGTACTGTCTGATGTGTTTTATGGTTGTAGTTACAGATAGAGGGTGCTACGTTGCTGTTTCCTTGGGGAATTTTTGACAGGGAGAAGTTTGCTATCTATAGTTAAAACAGGACAATCAAGATTTATGTTAGTGAATTGTAGGGTTGTTAGCTTTCAATTTTTCAGTTTCAGAGGAAGTTCTGGCTCTCATATATTTTTTCTATAGTCTTCTTGTTAACGTTTCTTTACTGTCTAGAGTCTAGACTTATTGATCATTTAAACATTTAAAATGGTTCAATAGGTTTTCAGTGTTAAAAGAAATTGCGTATTGTGAAATCTCTGTCCATTGGCAGCTTTCACAAGAAACTAGCTTTCCTGCTGGATTGCACATCCTAAGACCAGGGCTCAAGCTTACATGTAAAAAAGTTGGTTACTGGTAAATTTATAGGAGGACTTGATTTCCTGCTAACTAATGTCGCTATATGGATATTCGAAATTCTGTATGATGATCTTTACCAGACTGAGTTTGGTGCTGCACTATTATTCTTGTCTTGGTTACTCCTTGGCCACTTTCTTTTACATAAGTAACATTGGGCCATTGAGGGAAATTAAATATGCTTTACAGATTTATTTTCTTGAGAATATTTATTTATTTTTTTATCTTTTTTATTGTTAGTCATAGGTTCTGTTTTATGATATATTTTTTTCTCTCTTCTCTTTATGCTTCCTAGTTCCTTCTCCCTCAGAAATTTAATTACATGATCAGAATATTGTTTTCTGACAGTCCTTGCCTGATTGTAGACCTCAATGAACTGTTTATTTCTTAACTTTATTTTTGGATAAGTTTTATTTCTTTACTTATTGTAAAGGAAGCATGGCCAGATTTTGCACTGGAACCTCTGTATTATAATATGCTAGGGTAGTTTATTAAAGGCAAAACAAGTATCACTAACTTGCAAAAGATAGACTGGGGAAATTCTTCTAATTACACCTTAATATATTTCTTCTTCTGCTGTCTATATTTTTGAACTTTAGCAAGTCTTGACTAGCAGGATCCACTATTGTCCAGCATTCTAGTCATGCTATGTTATTTGATATAATGGTGTGTCATAGCAATTGAACATCCTATTCTGTTTTCCCCCTTTTGACAGGTCCTTGCCTTTAGGGACATAACTCCTCAAGCTCCTACACACATTCTCATCATTCCTAAAGTCAAAGACGGCTTAACTGGTCTATCCAAGGTATTTGTTAATGGATCTTTATGTGTATGCTGTCTCAAACTTTCATTCGGGAACAGATCACAGATATGAATATTCCCAGTATATTTATATATTAATTATTTACTAAAATACAAAAATTATTTTCCATTTTAAATTCATTTATAGAAGTAATCCTGTAAGTTACCCATTTTTTTTTCCTAGTATATGAAGAAAACGATAATATACTATTTAGGGAAATTTACAATTGTGACAAATTTCCTTCAGTATCAGCTTGCTGACCAGAAAGGTTTAATTTTTCTGGTGAAAAAGATTGCTCAGCTTGTACCTTCATGCAGTATAGTGATACTGCTTTGATGTGTTGGCTATTATCTTAATAGTTATGAAATGATTACATGTTTTTGGATCCGAACTTTGCTGTGTGGATGTGCCAAACTTTGGTGACAACTAACAAGCATTTTGGTTATTTTGAATTGTATAGTTAATCTACTACATATAATTATTCTTTCAGATTGTTTATGCTGATGCTAAATCTTTGACTGTGGCTGATACAACATCTTCAACTGTATAAACTCTAGTTTCTTTGTACTATGAATTGTTTTGCTATGAAACAGGCTTGTTGTGGTTGTGCATTTTTTAGGTCCTACCAATTCATTGTAAATTAATCTTGTTTGACCTGTATTTAAGTATGACGATTTGGAGGGTACCTTTACAAATTTCTTCATTGTTTCATTTTCATGGCTTTTTCAGCCTGTATACTCTTCATTTTTATGGTAAATCTAGTTTGATGGTGGGCTGTAGCATGCATCTCTAAGCACCCCAGATGGATGTCTTTGTGTTACCTTTCTGAAATCCAAGCTGTATGATGGTCATACCTCTGAAATCATAGATTTTTTTGGTTAATGCCAGCATATTCCTCTGCTGTTCCCTCCATCCTCCCTTGAGCTCCTCCTTCTCTGGTCTGTCTCATATCTGCTTCATATAGATACCCCTAGCCTCTATGCTCACGGTATCAATCCCTACATTTTGTTAACAATAAAAGATAAGATTATGATCGAATGTATTGGAGTAGCACCTATTGAGAAGATGACAAAAAATCAACTAAGGTGGTTTGGTCATGTGAGAAGAAGACGAATGGTGGCTTCAATAGGAAAAGTGGATTAAATGGAAGATAGTCCGATTCAAAGGAGTAGACGAAAACCTAAGAAAACATTACCCAAAAAGAAACCATTAAAGAAAGACCTTGCTCTAAATGGTTTTATTGAAAATTTGGTTTTTGACACAGCCCAATGGCATTGATTGATCCATGTAGCCAACCCTACCATGTGAGATAAGGCTTGGTTGTTGTTGTCATTGCTTCAAAAATGTAGTTGACTGAGCTACTATTAGTCCTGATTAACAAATTTGAGCTAAACATGTGACTCCATGCTGAGTTCTGGGTTGAAAGGAATCAGAATATTGTGACTTGATAACAGGAAGGAAAAGAATATAATGGACAGCAATTATTCCTTTCTAATTTATGTGTTTGTTAAAGAAAAAAGGATGCGAACTGTTCTTTTTGATATCTGTGGAAAGAAAAGGACATGATACTTATTCAATTAATTTAAGCACCAGTGACAAACAGAATCTGTCAGTTGTCACTCTAAAATCTAAATTCATCTTTAATTCCTATGCATTTTAAATCATTTTACTATTTGTGTAGTGTTTCCATTTTCTACCCAGTTGAAATATTAGTTTAAAATTATACGCTGTTTGTTCATTCCTATTATGGGCTTTTAGACACCTTCATAAATATATTTCTTCTATTTAGTATCTGATTTACAGTGTTATGCCCATGTCTGGACTCTCCAATTAAGTTGCTACTTGAAAGAGAGGAAAAGAAAAGAACTGTATGTAGCACATTTATGGTGGTGACATTCATTATTCACACTCACACTTAAGGGATAATTTATTTTCTTTTCATTGACAAATCAAACTGAGTGACAGAAACTTGACTCCTAGGACCACGGCCTACAACTGTTCTACATATTGTTTCAGTTATGTTTGTTCTTATATTCTTATTTATTAAGTCACTTTTCTCCAGGCTGAGGAGAGGCATTGTGAGATTCTTGGCCGCCTTCTTTACACTGCTAAGCTGGTTGCTAAGCAAGAAGGTCTTGATGATGGCTTCAGGATTGTAATTAATGATGGGCCAAAGGGGTGTAAGTGTTCTTCTCCAGGCCAACACTTGGACTTTGATCAAATATCTTTTATTTGAGTTATATGTTCTTGAGTGATTGTTCTGTATCATATTTATTTATGATTTATATTTGGCAGGCCAATCAGTTTACCACATTCATGTGCACCTCATTGGGGGACGACAGATGAACTGGCCCCCTGGCTAAAAGTGGGAAAGGATTCACTGTGAGCCATGGGCTTGACAAGATTCCTCCAGCAGTAATACTCTGGTTATGCTATCTTTCAATAATGGTTTCAAATAACTAATAAGTAGCTACATTTCAATTGAGTTAGATGACCAGTATTAAAAATGATTAAACTGTTCTGTTGAATTTATGCTTGTTGATTGTGTTCCCTTTTGCTATTCTATTACTGTACTTTCTACACCAACGTTACTGGCATCAATGTTTGTGGTGGTGTATCTCAAGTTGTTTGGATATTTGGGTGTGCTCTTCTACTATGTCTTTTGCAAAATGCCCCAATCCCGGCCTCACATATTTTGGATATATGCAAACCTATTTTATGAGAATGATGCAAGCACGTCCTCTGATACATGCGTGTATTAACTTAATTTCAGGGAAAAAATATCCTCTACAAATTATTGTTCATGTTCATTCTGTTGAAAACTTGAAACAATCAATAGTTGATTCATAATTAAAATAACTTTAAGCATTTTAAAGTCACAGTGAGTGCAATGTTGTATCTTTTTTAATTAAAAATTGAATATTGGACTTTTTGAGAAATTTAATATCACGCTTCTTATAATAATATAAGTATAATAACCTTCAATTAGGAATAAATAACGAAAATAATATAAAACAATGAGTAAAAATTGTATAAGTAATCAAATAAATACGCTGCTAACAACAAAATAACCTATACATCTAAAGAAAAAAGAATGTAAGATATTGACGATGATGAGACGTGCTCAAATGTGTATTTTCTAATTTAATGTCATGAAATGTGAAAATAGAGGAATATATATTTTGATTATTCGTTACAATGGCTGAAAAATAGAGGAATATGAAACCATGGATAGAGCCCGTAGACCGAAATGTCTCCGTAGTTGAAAATGAAAGTGAGTTTTAATTTGTATTGAAGTGGGACTTACCTCTCACTTCATCCTCGTATATTTATATTGTTCAATTTAATTTTGTAAATTTGATTTTAGTTAGAAGTAAGTTTGAGTAAAGTGATATATGTTTAAAAACTTTTATCTGAAAATTAATTTTGTTAAATGAATGTTGTTTAGATAATATTGATAAAAATTATTTTTGAATGTGTAATTATCAAAATGAATGAGTTATTTTGAGTTTGATTATTAATAAATTGATGTTAAAAAATTGATTATAAATAAATTGATTTGCAAAATAAATTTGTTAAAAAGTTAAGTTTATTTTGGGTATTGTAAAATAAAATTACTTTGAATATAACTATAATAATATTTTAAAAAACTATTAGATTATATTTATTTAAATATTATTAAAATAATGATATAATATCATTTACAAGGATATTTTTGTCAATACGTACACAAACGAGTTTTCTTTAAGTGTAAATTTGCTTTTGACAATACACATACAAATGAGTTTACTTTTGCCCAAACTTGATTTAGGATGAAAATTTTGTTTACTTTCTTCTACTGGAATTTTACCCAAACAAGGAATGCATTTGGATATTTTTTTTATTATATATATTTTAAATAAAGTACTTTTTTTAAAAAAATTCTATAAGTTTTTAAGTATGTTTGGATAAAACTTTTAAAAAGTAGAAATTAAAAAAAACTTAATAATCACTTTTTTTTAGAAGTTAATGATTCCTAACTTCTGAAAAAGGAGAAGTGATTTTTAATATAATTTATTGATAAAAATACCCTTTGTCTTTATTAAAATTTACATCTCATGTTCTTCTTTTTTCCCTTGCAAACATTGCCTCATTCGTTTTGAATACTCTACATTTTTAGTAATTTTGTTATAAAATAATCTTTTTATTCTTGTTTATCCAAATAAACTTACAAGTTCTTTTATTACTTAAAAATATTTCACAAATATTGTATTCAAATACAAAATAAATTTTTATTAAAAAAAAGTTCTACCAAATAAGTCTATAAAAAATTTATTTTTTAAAAACTTATCCAAATATTAAAACCCCATTTCAACCTCGTAAATGAGAGTTTGAGGCATGCGCTAGTGTTTTTCTTATTGTTATCAGCGGATGTCATTCAAAAAAGAACTCGGGGGGGTAAAACATGGTTTACCTTTTTAGTCTTCATATAACTGTATAAATTTTTCAGATGTTATTTGTTTATATTAAACATTCGCTGTGTAATTATCTTTTTAGGATTATATATTATTAAACTTAAAAAATGTTGGAGAAAATCATTTCTTTTTTTAAGGATAAGTGGATAACCGACAATCTTTTGATGCTATCACTATCATATTATAAATAGAGAATAAATAAATTATCAATAATTTTTTCATGTTACAAAATAACAATATTTCACTTTTGTTATAACATAAATAATTGACACGTACAATTATACTTAAAATATTACTAGTAACAGATTTATAAATTCTAACATATGTATTATATTAAAAAGTGGATGGAAAGTAACCACGGGTGGTTAAGTGATAATTGAGTAAATCATAAAAAGATAAAATGTTAATTTTTAAATCATAGGAGTGTAAAATAATTTTGAGTTAGACCACAAGAAGGTAAACTATAATTTACCAAAAAAATTAAATAAAGTCTTTTGAATGAAAAGTAATTTTACATCTTATAAAAGCACTTGTCAAGAGAAAAATAAGATAATTCATAATCTAAGTAAAATTATACTATCAAAGACTTATATTTGATATATGGAAGTATTCCACATCCAGGCAAAAACTAACTTGATGTTCTTTATTTTCATAAGAATTTAAATTTGATTCACTCTTAAGAATTGTTACAACACTTTTATGAGTTTGATATTAAGATGATTTTTCAAATATTTATTGACTATTAATTTTATAATAAATGTTTAAAAATTTATAAATATAATTTACAATTAATAAAAGTTTGTAAACTTATCCTAAATATTAATACTAAAAAAAAATATAAATACTAAAATAATTTTGATATATTAGCATTTCATAGTTAGAATTTACACCTTTTCATAATTATCAAAAGAATGAAGTTCCCAACAACTCCAACCACTTTGAGTAGCACTATGGCCAAATGTTCTCATAGTATTAATGAAAACCAGAAACATTACCAAGTAGTTGTCTCCCTCTCTTTCTCTCTCCTACATTTTCATCAATTCCTGGCTGGCAATAACATCTCTGCAATTACTTCTTCTACAACCAAACGCTTACACAGTGATCTGTTAGATTAAATTAAAGCTTGGGTTTTTCTCCATGCCATGGCTTCTCTTGTACTTCTTCTGTCTTTTCTCGTACGTCCCAAAAATAAAAACCAAGCTGCCACTGTTACTGCTACCACCTCTGACATTATAGAAGATGCTTCAAGTATGGATGCAACATGGGCACAACAAAGAGAGAGCAGTAATTATGACAATGAGTTGGAGGAGATGAGGGAGAAGATTCTACAGGAGCCAAGAGTTTGTATTGATTTGTTTTAGCACAAGAGATATATGTCATAACAATGTGAACAATTCCAGTGTTTAATTATTGTCATCTATTTACCTATCCACTCTATTCTCTTCTGTTCTGTTCCTCTTCTGTCCCCTGTTTTCATTTGTAAACTGTGAGCCTTTTTATACAATCATAGTGGAATACTGCCACATCATTCTGCTAGTTGTCTTGTGATGGTTTTATGTGTGGTATATTACAAATAGAACCTAAAGAATCTTAGTGCAAGTATAAATTCATGGTTTTGGAGTTCCAAAATGCTATAATTAATCAATTTGCTTGAACTGATACTATCTTTTTTGACTCCATGTTTTGCAAAAATTTGCCCGTCTCTTGTTACCGACTAAATGGCAAATAGAGCAGGACATGCTGCTTTTAGGAGGGAAACAAGGATTCAGAAGGGATAAAAGGATTCAATATATATTAGCGTTATGCATCTAACATTTCAGAGTTGATGCAAAGTTTTTAATTAATTAGTGAAGACAATCTTTCCAACCTCAACCCATCATCATTGTCTCTTTCAACTTAGTATTTTGTTTTAACAGCACTAGCATATTTGATGTTTATCTTTGTACCAAAAAAATATTTGATGTTTGTCCATCTGTTATTATTGTACGTTATGAGCTATTAAATTCTTACACAACAGTCATTATATATTTTGCAGGAAAATGAAACTAAAAACAAAGATGGGGTAATAAATAGTTGGATAATTTTGTCAAAAATCACATTTAGTGATAACATAATCAGGATCTTTGTAATAAAAATTTACATTTCATAATGAAATGTCCATTTAAATAGATCAAATTATCTAAATAAGCACCCCAATCAAAACTACGAAAACAGGACAAAGATTAACAAAAAAAGGAAAAAGGTAAAAGGTATAAAAGCTTTAGTAGCATCTATTATTTTTTCTTTTTCTACCTTTCAAGAACTTTTATTTGGAACCTTACATAATTGCAAGACGAGTCCTGCAATGTTGTAGCAAGAGTTACCCTGATGAGTTAGGCTCTAAGGGTTGGCTGTCACTCCAACCCTCAAAGTAGAACACTTCCACATACCAATCATTGAAGCGGCTCCTATGGTACGCCCTTTTGTGATTGAGCTTCTTTGCAATGCCATTTTTCATTTTCAAAGTCAAAGGAGATGACCCTTTCTCAGCTTCTTGCGTAAGCTTATGAAATTCACTTGGTCCTCCTGAAGGAATTCTAGTGATCCTCAAGGGATGCTTCCCCATGATTCTCTTTTTATCATTGATTTCTGCAGTGACACGGTCTGGCACAGTGAATGAGATTCCAAACTTGCGTGGTACAGACCTTATGGTACAGTACTTCAAGCTCATTTGTCTTCTGTGAATGAACACCCTTTTTTGCTTTCTCAGAGATATGCCATGATGTCTAATCCAAAAGTTGTTTGATTTATATATATCTGTAGTAGCATGGGAATCTTATAGTAGCTCACAATTTAGCATAGCAAAACTATGGACTCATGAAAGCCGTGGTTTGATAGCTTTGCTGCAATTGACTGTGGTTTTGTGCCCTTCCTGTCACTGCAGTTGGTATTTCTAATGGTTTATGCTGAAGGGCCTATTGATAAAGGTCAAGTGTCACACTCAGAAGTAACAATTTCCAAATTCCAAAACTGGCGAAAACAATGGGTCTCTCTGACTGTTATTTTCTAAAGAGCAAATCGTGTCTGACAAGCTGAAACAAGCGTGCAGTATAATCAAGTAGCTAAACTTGGAAAAACATGGGCCAAGTGCATTCACCCATTGTTAAGGCCCGGAAATGTTATTAGGCCACAATTGCTTCTTATCATTTACTTTCTCTCACAATTTTAGCTATGAACGTGCTTGTTTTTTTTTTTTTAATTAAATATATTTTTATTATAGTTATAAAAATATCACACTATTTTTATTTTTATTTTTATTGTTTTTAAAATATTGTAAAGAAAATTATGAAAATGTTATTTTATGATTATTTTCCTTCACAAAATTTTAAAAACAAAAAATAAAATAAAAATAAGATGATATTTTTTTATAATTATAATAAAAACTTTTTAACTGAAAATAAAAAAAAAACCAAACACCCTCTAATATGTTTGGCATAGCTCAACGTATAGTTTGTCACCACTATTTCAATCGACAATACGTTTTAAAGGTCCTTTTTCATTTCAAAGCCGAAATCATTGTATTTTAGCAATTCTCGAATATCATACAAATCAGCTGGATAATTTAACGGTTTAGCAGAAACATCATAATTTGAGATAAACGTGTTTCATCACTTCATGCAAAAAAGCAAGATGGTTTCCTGATCAATCAAAGATTTCAAAGAAAATTAGAATAACCTTTTAGCATTCATGAAGGGCTGTGCATTATTAGGAAGAGGAAAACTCTGAAGAAGTAAAACTGCAAGGCATATATAATTAAGAAAACTATGCATGTCTAAATAGTTTTAATTTCTTCCCGCAATTCTCATTTCCAACAGCAACATATTTTAGGTCAAAGGGTTCTGGGTGTCCTACAGAAACTCTTAGCAGAACTCCATTTTAAAGTGGAAGCACATCTAGGAAACTCAACTCTATCGAGGGTTTCCTGCAATCAAGAATCTCAAACGGAAAAAAAAGATTGTAAAAATTACCTAGCTACCATTATTTTCACACACAAGGAAAAAATAATTGGAGAAGGAGAAGAGTAAGAAATTATACTTGCACAAAAGGTGTGATGATACTTGTATCAATTTCATCAGTATGGCTGAGACTTGTATTGATAAATTAAAAATAAAAAGGAAAATTCAGCAGTTGTCCATTTCTTGAAATCACACTTAGTTTAGATAGTAAAATATGCAAAATACCGTTGTTATGCACCCCGTATTGGCCTTATACCAATGTCCTCTCCTAGCAGCACAAGAATAATATCATGAGTCACTTTCAGAGCAAAGTTTGAGCATAATCAGTCCATGGCCCAATAAATGGAAAGAGAACCTACTTGGATTTCCTCAAAATAGCCAAATCCATCACCAGTCCAGTAACTCCAAACATCACCAAAGTGTTCAGTTCATTTTCGTTTCATCCTAAAACTGGGTGACAGTGTAAGTAACATTACTTAATAAAAAAGTTACCTTAATTACGTAGCCTAACACAGCTAGGCAGTTGAAATAGATTGACCTTGTGCTTATGCCTCGCCCTTCACGGAAAAACAAAGCCTCAAATATATACTTGTCCATTGCAAAAAGGTTTAACACGTGACGGCTTGTCTCATAACAAGCTTAGGTTTAGGAGGTCTAAGTCAAGGACAAGCAGGGCTTGAGCTGTTTTCTTGCCACCATACGCTGCTGTTGTGTAATATCTTATTGAGCAGTAGATCTATTGTGTTAGAATCATTGTGCCTTTACTGCGTTATAGTGTTTATTTGAGTGTATTTTCTTTCCATTTATCTGAATGTCATTATAATTATCCCCGTGTATTGAGGTGTTGCTGTTTGCTTATATTATAATTGTAGAATTACCAATGGTTGGCTATCTTGTTACTCAAGAGGGCTGATTATTTTCAGATGAGACTACAAGATGAAATTGATACATAGGAAGAAAATTTTTAGAATTGGAAAATTGGCCATCTTACTTCTTGTCCGGTTGTCCCAATACCTAGCTTATGAGGTATTTTATATCTTCAATTGGTTAATTGAGTCTTCAAATTAACATCAAACTGTTGCTTGATATCCTTATCCAGCATGTCTTTGACAATAAGGCAGATACAAATTTTAATCTTGCATTGAAAATGAAGTAAAGTTTTCGCCATTTTTAATTAACTACCAGGTTTGTGATGGTGAGCGACTCTTGCCAGAGCCACGACTTGGTTCACAATTTTCTCTCTCAACTAATTGGGTGAGCCAAATTTCTTTAAGCTTTGTGCCTAGCCAACAGTTTTTCTGTAATAAGGGTCAAGTGATAAACAGAACAGAACAGTTCATGGAATAAGTAAATTTGAATATGAAAGATTTATAATTGGAAAATAGGACTATTGACCCAGGCAAAAGAGAACATGATGTTGTTTGTTAGCTTAGGCGGTGTGGGCGGTGATAGCTGCCTCCTAAATTTTTTTGGACACATACTCTCCACTTAATTAGCATTTTTTAAAGATGAAATTGTCTTATTTTTCAGGTCAGAAAACAAAACAGCTCCACCCATAAACTTATATCTGAATTAAAACAGAAAACTACCATTAATAAATTTATGTAGCATTCAAGCTTTTGTCCCCCTAAAAATTGGATGAAGTTTCGTCACTGCTTTCATTACTCAATAGAACAATTTTAAACCTCTTCTATGATATAGTTAATAACTTATTCTCTCAGTTGTTAATAATTTTTTGTTTTTTATTATTTTAAAATATATTAACAAACTTTTAAATAGTAATAAAAAATTATCAATATAAAATAGTAAGTTATTAGCAAGCAAAGTATAGTCATTAATTATTATAAGGGGAGCGTAAAAATAATATAATTAAAAATATTGTAAAAATTATCACTACCTATTGTTTATTATTCTCTTTGTTTTTTTAAAGTAGAGTAGGTTGGTAGAATTGAAGAGTAAATGAACCGATCTTCCTTTGATTAGTAAAATAAAAAAGAAAAGAAAATGCATGCAGCAATGTTTTAAGAATCAGAATGGTGATAGAATTGGAGAGACGTTATTTAAGATTATGGTTCGATTAATTTAACTAGTCGAATCAGTGGTTAAATCAAATTATGTAATAATTATAATTATAATTAAATATATAATTATTTATAGATATAATTAAATCTAATAACATGAATTATAAAAAATTAACTACGTGTGATGATATTGATTATTATATACAACTGAAATAATCTTATTTTGAGATTAACAATAGTTTTAAGGAAAAAATTGTGGTTTAATCAAAATTATTATTATTACTTTAAACATACTAATAACTTTCAAAATAATGATTTTGTTTAAAAATTGATTGACCAAACCGCCTTTAGTCAAATGTGATTGCGTAAATTTTGAAAAGGTATGTGAAATGAATATAAAATGCGTTTAAATCAGACAAATGAGTCAAAAAGTTATGACTTTAGAAAGATACAAGTTTTAAAAAATCTAAAAAAAATAATTAAAAAATGATGAAAAAGTAATAAAAATTTCAATAAAATTTCAATAAAATTAAAAAATTATCCAATTTTTAAGAATCGACTCTAGTTTAAATGATTCACTGATTGAATTAAGTTTTAGTTGATTTTAGTGGTATCTTTGGCCCATCTTTTAGGTGAAAATGAATAAGAGACACATGTGGTTCCTTATCTGATCGGTCAAACTAGTCAGTCCAACTCAAATTTTAAACATCGACATGCAATATAAACTATGAAACAATTCAAAAAGTGTGACTTAGTTAGAAACCTGAGTTTAACTTGAGGTGCATGTGAACACACTGTACCTGTAATGCAATAGTTCAAATCTTATTATAAACACTTTGTAATCATGACTATGTTATTAAATAAATGTTAGAGCATAAATTAATCTCAGACTCAAAATTTACGGTAACATATCCTACTAGACCAAAAAGAAAAACTACTAAACTAGGAATAGTCACGGGCTAAGTTAATCCACCCATCGTTACAGTTACAGCCAAGAAATTTTAGCCAATTGCCTTTTATCATCTACTTTCCCTCACAATTTTAGGTGGTCACTGAAATGATTCTTTATTTTCTTTTCTGAAGATCTGCAAGGATCCATAAAATCACCAGTATTTCGTTAGACAATATTAATAGGACTCTTCAGGTCCTTTTCTCTTTAAAACCAAAGTCTTTGTCCCCTCTCTGGCTTGTACTTGTAAATAGTTCTGATGCATGATCGTGTCCATTAGATGTCAATAACCATTAAGGAACTGATTTAGATTTTCCTCAATTCACGATGCTGAGCTATAACCCACTTGTATCGTAAGTCCACATCATGTCAAATGTGGATAGCACCCAGGTTCCCATATTCAGCTTAAAAAAGTCTGTGGCCCATGCACAGAGCAAAGCTAAAGGATGCCCTGTGTGGGCCATATGGCTTAAAATTATTTGGTTATGATGGATTTGGATATCTCATGAGAGAATCCAAACTGATTATCTTCTACATTTCCCTCGAAGGAGGTGCCAGGAATGACTTCTTTTATAATAAAGAAAACACTAATACATATCTTGATCTCATATTGAACCTAGTATTATACCGACTACCATGGTATCATAATTATAAGAGTATAAATTATGAGTAATGATATTTGCACACTAAAATAGTTACACCATATTTACATTGGTTAACGATGAATAAATTTTTAGTTAATCCAGTATATCATTTGGTTAATGGGTTTTGGTAATCAATCACTTATAAGCCAGTAATCTATTAACCAAAAATTTGTTCATCGTTAACCAAGTCTGTAAGCCATCGTTTACGAAAACTCATTAACCAAACAATATACTGTATTAATAAAAAATTTACTTATTATTAATCGGTGTAAAAATAGTATAAAGAAAAAGGTATGCAACAAACATTATCCATAAATTATAGGTTCTGACATCGTCACTTTCACTACTCACAGCGCTCCTTTGATCTTCGTGCATGCATGTGATTGGCCAGGCAGCCTAGGCATGCTGCTCTTCAACTTGATGGTCCATGTCTGCTTTTTGTGCTTTCTTGGAAGTAATTAAATTTCATGGTTACCTAAGAAATAGTCCAGAACTACTTCTTTGCTTTGTCACATAAGGGTGGTGGTGCTTCCCAGACGTCCTAGCTTTGTGACTAAATCAATATGAGAGCACTTTAGAATTGCCAATATAGTCTTTAATAGTTTATCAATTATAAAATTTTGAGCAAAGATAATTAACAATGATTTCTCTTACTATTACTCAGTTAGTGGTTTCAAGCAAACAGCCAGGTGATATCTGCAATAAGCCACTCTCATGATCCATGCTCCTAAATCTCATTACCTGTCAAGATTTCACATCATTTCTCTCAAATTAGAGAGTAATCTATAACGAAACTATAAATAGTACGAGCATGTTTGAAACTTAATATTCAGTTTTAAAAACACAAAGATTTAACATTAATTATTTGTTTAATACACGTTAGATTAATTTAAGAAAACAAATATTGAAAATATTCACTACATAAAAGGTCCCTTAGCACAAATTCTTATCTTATTTAAGTAATTAAGTGAAAATAGTTTTCTTTGATATAATTTTACTTATTATATTAAATAATTATGTTTATGTTATTTATCATATAATAAAAACATTTTCATATATTATAAATTTAAATGTTAATTTTTCATCACTAAAAATTCGGTTTTAGCGTTGAACTTTTCAGTTTTATAAAACACGTTTTAAAATCAGATATTACAACATCTATCAACCTGTTTGGATTATATTTCTCCCTGCCGTTGGGGAGAATGAAATTGAGATGAGCTTCTCTTAAAAATGCATTGTTTTGCGTGTAAAGGCCCGTTTCAAACTTTCCAAAATCTAAAACAAACGGAGAGCCTATCTCCACAAATCACTCCTACTATCAAGAAGTTTCACTTCACTTAAGTCAAATTAGAAAACAAATCAACGAATAATTAGATCAATCAAATAATAATGAGATCTTCATAGGATTATTCACTTGTATCAAGTTAAACGAAGTCCATAGTCTTGATAATTTCTCTTTTGTTTTTGTTTTTTGTGTTTTCACGTGCACATGAATTGTAGAGTGATTGTACGCTATATATCTTGTTTTCATAAAGGAAAGTCCTAAGCATGTACAGAAAAAGTTGACAAAAGTTATTTTGTATGTTGTATCATAGAGGATACAAATGTTTTTAACCCATATAAAAGACACGCTCACTGATGAAAAAATGAAAAAAAAAACAGAAGAATTCAGTAAAAAAAAAATATACTGTATGAATAGAATTACTCAATCATCTTCTGAACTATAACCTCACACTTTGAGGTGTGATAAATCATTTATATCTAGTCGTATTTTATTTTTAATTAGCTTCAAATTCATCAGAAACAAAGAGAAAAAGGAACGTATGCAACTTGCAACCCACTGTTGCATCTTGCATTATGAGAAAGGCTATATGCCTATATGTATATATTGTCCATCAAATAAATAACCATATCATAGAACAGAAAAACAAGATTACACAAATTATAGGAATCTTAAAACAGAAAGGGAGCAAACAAACAAAAGGAAGGACTAGACATGTCTGCAAGCAACACCCATGCATGCATATTGCACAGCAAATACCAAATGCCTATGTTGCAAAAGCAAGAGACACGTACGCGAGTTGTGCCTGCAGTGTGAGACCTTGCAAGCACAAGCACTGCTTTATTTACAGTAGCAGTAGCAGTCATCCTATAGTTAGCGAAGAAGAAGTTGGCGACGCATGCTCGATCTGTCGTACCCTTCTGCGGTGGTCACGCTTGGCTCGTAGCACTCTATTATCGTGGGTGTCATTGTGTATGTTGGTGTTGTGGTTTGAGTGGAGAAGCTCTCTATCTCGAAGAGATCGGAACTTGCATCGCTTGCGTCGTCATCGTCGATGACTCGAGATTCTGATATGTCAATGGGTTTCTGTGAAACGGTATCTTGTGGATGGAAAACTTCCAAGGAATCACGTGTGGGTGGATCTTCATCGACCACATTCCCAGTGACAGGAAAAGTGAAGCCATCAGTGAAGGGCCTTATGGAGGAGGCTAGAACTCTCTGGGGCTGTGAAGTTGTAGGGACTTGATTCGCAGCAGGTTGGAATCTTGGAGACTTGGGAACAACCATTGCTTGGTCCTGAGGTCTCTGGTCCACCCAGTTGTTGTTGGGTGTGATGGGAATCTTAGATGCTGTGATGTCCTTATCCTTTGTGAACTTGTCTGTTGGAGTCTTGGGATTGGACTCAAGGTGCTGTCTTTTGAGATTCAGAGAATGTCTGGCAATTTGGTAGTGTGATAGACGTGGAGGTGGTGGTGGCATTGGGGTGTTGGGTTTTGGTGTGTTTTCCTTAACATCCACAGATTTTTTACAAGAGCAAGGACATTTTCTTCGTAAAAGGGATATGGGTTTCGACAAGGAAGCTCTAATTTTCTTCTTAAGACCAGGAGGATTTCTCGTGGAGACTGAAATTGCACTTGGAGGATGAGATAGCAAACCAGCATGGCTATTCCAACTGGCCTCTGAAGAAGCTGTTGGAGTTGCAGCATGGAATGAATGAGCTCTGTAGTTTTTGGTGTTAGCCTTGCCATCAACAGAAGATGAATCAGAGGAGTATCTGATGGTCTCTGTGATATCACCCCGCTCTGGATTGTGTTCGATATCCATATTAGCCAGAGGAGAAACTCTACTATTGCTGGTAATGGTCACTTTTTGGATGTCGTTGTTGGTCACTTCATTTAAGTACTTGTGTGCATAAAAAATGCTAAGTTCAGAGGAGGAATAATTAAGAGCTCTACATCGAACAGGACCAAGAGTATGATGTGATTCGCAATTGATTGGCTTATCAGGTCTGAGATAAGAAGAGAAAGATGCCTCTCTATCTCTCAGGGTGGGTGACTTTGGAGTCGGGTTACCATGAAAGGTCTTCGTCACTGTTCCTGTTTCCATTTTTCCTACTCTTTTTGAGTGATGTTAATTTAATTTGCGTAATGGAAAAAGCTGGAGGATGAAACTTCACAATGGAGCTATTGCCTCTGAAATTCCTTATGCTGATATATATGTGTATATGTGTGTGTGTGTGTGTTCGCGACTGTGTACCAACTTGTCCTGTCACCAATCATAAAGCAGTAAAAACTAAAAGCACCTTGTTCCCACACCCTACCAATTTCCCCCATCTACAATGAAACAAATTCCCAACCTATGATCGTGCTGAGCATGGCCATATGTTATAGCTGTCAAGAACCAAAGCTCCCACAAGCTTAAGCTGGGCTGCAAGCCTGCAAGGATTGAACTACTTGATCATAGAGGCTCTGATGACATATCCAACATCAACTTAACAAAAGCAGCTATCTCTGTCTAGATATCAATTATTGAAACAAATTTCAATGCCTTTTGAAGGTATGCTAAAGAAAACAGTAGCTTGAGTTAGCACACAGCCAAGTAAAATAAAAGGAATAAAGTAGCAAAAATAAATATTTTTTTACCCGATATTTATTGGTAACTTATTTATGATTCCCCATGTAGTACATGCAGTTTATTGAATTCAGAGCAAGATTACTCATGCTGTTTTAAAACAAAAATGTACTAAATCTTGACAATGCCTCTCAGTTCCCAGGTGTATTGCATATCAAGGGTGTGTTTAAATGTGCAGCAAGCTAGTTGCCACATCTCATATTCGATTGATAGGTGAAGCTATTATATACAAGCAATTATCAAAATATAACATAGATTTAGGATTTTATGTTGATATATTGAGCATGTTTGTTTCACCGTTGGCGTTGGACAAACGCTCGTTTTGAAGAAGGAAAAAAAATTAGCTTCGTGTAAAAGTGTCTTGGAATGTTTGCTGAAACACCTAGGCGTTTGTCAAAATCCAAAACAAACATAGCAAATATTGACATGTACTCTTTGAAGTATGATTCCTGTTGTTGCAATTACTCACTTAGCTGAAGACTGTTAGCTCCAATATATATATGCTTTATAAGCCTCATCAGATTCTAGACTCCAGAGTAATGTTACAGTAAGTTTAGTAAATAGTGGTGATTTTAAGGAATGGGAATAAGCTGGACTAAATGATCATTTGAAATCCACAATTTAATAATTTTAAGAACGGACATTAATATATATGTGTGTGTGTGTGTGTATTATGTATGTATAATATGAATGTATATTCTTGTAAGCAATAATAAGTTTAATTTTTTTTTTACAACTTGATATTAAAAAATATTGTTAAAAAAAAGCAAACGATATTTTGTTTGAGAAAAAATTAAAGTGTGTACAAATTTTATAAGGGTAGTAGTTGTCATTTATTAAATATTAATGCAGACATTATTAAAAAATAAATAAACCTTATTCCATGTAGTATGGAATCCTAATTCGACCTAAATTGAAATTTCACGTGTATCAAACTTTATGTTACTATTTCAAACACCTAATTAAACAGTGCTTGAATCACTTTTTCCCATAAAGCATTGTTTCCAAACTCAAGATGTGACCATTCCTCACCTTTCCTTATTTTCTAAGTAAGTTTTCTCTTCATGTGGCCGCCTGATAAGTTTGGTGGTATCGATTCAAGAAATTAGGAAGGGAAGCAAGTCCCATCTGACATACAAAATCAGCCAGATAAAAATGTAAATGTGTGAGGGTCCATTTCATTTGACATTCAGGGAAGAAGGTCTGTCTGAAATCTTGAGTGATCATCAATAACTTTCTTTATGGGTTTACCCAATCAATCTTATCAGAGGTGGATTGATTTGGGAAGCAGTGCTTGGTGGGTCCCCATTAACCCTCTAGGTAACATGCACTGCTTTATTGCCTGCCTCTAGACAATTTATGTATGGCTCTTGATCAGGTGGTCTGAATTTTTCCTTGGAGAAGGATTTTGTCTACATTCTTTCTATCAGATTATAGAAGATAATTTTTTTATCTGGTAATTCTTTAACTTACTCGTTATCAAGTTCTTTTACTTCAAAGAATTTTAGCTTGGTTGATGTCATGCAGAGTAATACAATCAATGTTACTGTTCATTTAGTGAAAACGGGTGTTGTGCCTTTTACGTGTTTTGTTTTCTCGTTTTATTATTTTCTTATATTTTTGTTTCTTCTTTCTTCTTGGTTATCCTGTTAGGTGGGGATAAGACTTTCTTATTCAGGACCATATAGGATGTGCATTCTGTACATATAATATCGTAGAAGTTTGAGGATTCCTTGTTTTAGAGCCCCCGTTTTTTGTGGTGCTATTTAAAGCCTAATGTTTTATATGTGTAAGAGTAGACGTGTGTGGTATGACAATGCTTTCGAAATTTTCTTTTATAGGAACTACATCATCTTGTGTCTCTGCTGATTTCTCTTTTGCTCTATCCCCATGTGCTTTGTTTTAACATGACATGTTCTGAATGGTTGGCAAGGAAAAGAAGTAGTGGCTGTAGCTTGTAAGAATTTCCAATTGATGTTACATTTACCAATTTCTGGTTGCTGTAAGTATATTCCATTATTTGACCCAAGTCAACCCCCAACAAGTATAAGAACAAAATAGTTTTCGCATGTTCAAATTTGCTCTTATCCGTCTCACTTGATTAATTTCTCCCAAGAATTAACCCTTCCTCTCTCTCTGATATTGATGATGATTAAGTATAGACCCAAATTAGTAGAGATTCTAAATAAAGATCCCCCTTTTGTGAGCGATGTGATTAGTGTTAAGACCTATATTTTTTTATGGATTTAAACGTAAGATCTAGTTCTAGTTGAGTGGTAATGTTACTTCAGTTGTCTAGTTTGAGTAATAATAATGTTATTATCTTGTAATGAACTTAGCACACTTTCCTCGTAGATGCAGACCTTTTCTTGGTTGCCACGAGCTTCCACCATCACTTACACAAAGAGAGAAAGGAAATATGGGTAAAGCAGATCCAATCATCATCCATGGCTCTTCCTCCTTCTGCTCTCATAACTATTTCCCATGTCTCGTTCCAACGTTGCTTTCCTTTCCTTCTACCCCTTCTCGACAACCCCATTATTCTGAGTCCATCTTTCAATTCAGAGTCGTTCAAAGCAGCAAGCTCTTTCTCTTTATAGGTACTTAACTGACCAAGAACATGATGGGGATGCTGAAGATCACAAATTTGATGAAGCATGCATATGGCTCTCTTCAATGGAAGAGAGAGCACTAAAAATGCCATGACTATCTTGAAGCCCTTTGTAACAAAGCTGAAGAGCCTTGTTGGTCAAAATTCCATGGCCAGAAATGAGAAGCCAACATTAGTCAACAGTAGACATAATTTATGCCTTAAATTTTGACATAAATTATGGAGTTTGTCTCACTTCCAAGCCTATATAAGGAGTGTTTTCTCATGACTCGATCTTAGGCCATGACCAAAGCACAAGTTAAGTTAGCTCAACATTTACCTAACTTGACCAACCTAACAAAGGATGCTGAAAAAAATCACTTTAAAAATTTAGAAGGAGCTTACCCAAAATTCGACAAAGTCTATCCTAAAAATTGAACAAACCAAATTTTTTAATTCAACCTAAAAAATAGTACAAATGTTCAGAAATCACCTCAACCATGAGTCTCTCTCATGCACCAGCTATATATATATAATCCAAAAGAATTTACAACACTATTCCCTATAGCTGCAAAATATTGGAGTCAAAATACAACGCTAATCAATAATAAGATGGAAATCTACCAAAAGAAAACAACCTAGGAGAACAACAAATCCTAAGAACTAGCTACTCAGCTCTTTGAGAATTTGGATTAGAAACAATTGAAATGGAATGAGTTACACAGACTCAGTGAGAGAATAATAAACTGAGTGAATTGGAAGGAAAATAAATAGTCGTACGAATATTTAAACTATCAAATAACCTTTGAATATATTGATTGATAGAAATAAAATTATTATATCAAATGCTTTTTTTTTCTCCAAACTGTACATAAACATAAAGTTCTTTTAAAAAATTTAATCATTAGTAGAATAATCCATATGGGTAATACTGAAAGAACTATAATACAAGTTGGAGAGTTTGCTCTACCCAACATGTCAATTCTCATGCTTATCTCAAGCTAGGGGCTTTGCCTCACCCGACACAAATCCCGTGGCTAAGGTCCGCTCACCCTACAACCACATAAAGGGATAAGGGTCCTCTCACCTAATAGCCAAGCTGAATTAATTGGCCTCGCCAGGTCTATCTATATCTCTGTATCTATAATGTGCACATAGGTCGTTATATCTCTTTGCTAATGACAAGCGGTGTCTAATACGCAACGCATAATGGATGTTGAAAACATAATATACAAATATTATCCAGCAAAATTAACGATTCTCAAAATCTGAAATCATTTATAAATATTCAAGTGAACTTTCACTTTATTCTTTATAAATGGAAACTCGAATAATTTATAAAGTCAATAAAATTATAGCTAAAATATAACCATCAACTAATTTCATATTTCCAAATATGAATTAGAAACAAAAATATAATTTAATTGCCCTTTTTATAATAAAATTTCATTTGAAGAAAATTTAATATCTCTTGGAAAGTTTGTCTCCCCAATTAAAAAGAGTAAATATGCCACTAAGTAAATTATCCACTCATAGAAACAAAGACATAATCTCAACTGTCCCCAATAGCTCCAGTGGAGGCAAGTGAAGTGGTATCCTGTGAATCTGACCACAAATAAAAATATTTTAATATATCAGGATAGGCCAACAAGGTCCTACACAAAGTCACAACCATAAAAGAAAACATTTTCCTAATATAACTTAAGCAGGACCTCTAAGATTTGTAAGTTCTTCAAAGAAACATAGAATTTTTACTCCAATCTAACTCTAAAGTTTCTAACCACTCATTAGAAATTATCCTCAACCTTCACTTTGTTATCGTTCCTTTAAAACATAGAGCTACCCACTATATTTTAGAGTTCACATGGCTAAAATATATAAAAAGAATAAGACCCAAGGATTAAGAACTCACCTCAAACTATAAAATCAAGTGGGTGTAAGTGAGTTTGGTGATTTAATGAAGGAAAGGAAGAAGAAATGTTGGCTCAGCTCAAAGGAGAGCTCCACGCATGTTACAGGGGAGAAGACGGAGGAGAAAACATTCTCCTCTCCCTCTGTTGCCGATCTTCTTTTTATCATGTGTATCTTTTTTTTTTAAGTTTAGATGTAAAATTGCAAAAATACCCTTAAGACAATTTTATTCTCATGATATCCATTCCCCTGTTTTTCAATCATTACATGCTTCTTTCTCCTCATTCGATATACTAATAGCAAGAATTGCTAGAAAGAGTAGAGAGAAAATTAAGTGAGAAAAAGAGAAATCCCAAATAAGCATATTTGGGTTGTAGTGTTGTGAGTTGTGTGTTTGTAAACAAAGTGTATATTTCCATAGTGAATTTTTTGTAGTAGCTCCGTGGACATAGGAGATTTCCTAAACCACGTAAATTCTGTTGTTGAATTGTGATCCTTCCAGTATTTTATTTTCAACAATTGGTATCATGACACCTTGGTTATCAGGCTATTATATTCTCTAGGAAAATCTTAGTATGCTTTGTGGTTGCAGCAACATTTGATCTTCCACATTAGAAAATATTTATCCTTGAGTTATTGGTCAAAGTGCCGATTCTGGAAATAAGTATAGGTAGTGTGAAAGAGCATGTCTAGGAAAGAATTGATATTTAAGCGTGTCCATTGTGACTCACATCTCTTTCCTATGAACTTTTCCGAGGTACTGTTCATACTACAGGCACTATTTTGTTATATGGTGGTACTATTCACGTACACAGTACTATTCATAGGTGGTGAATTAGTGAGATTCTAGTAGGAGCAATCTGTTGTTGAATTGTGATCCTTCCAGTATTTTATTTCCAACAATTGGTATCATGACACCTTGGTTATCAGGCTATTATATTCTCTAGGAAAATCTTAGTATGCTTTGTGGTTGCAGCAACATCTGATCTTCCACATTAGAAAATATTTATCCTTGAGTTATTGGTCAAAGTGCTGATTCTGGAAATAAGTATAGGTAGTGTGAAAGAGCATGTTTATGAAATGTTCTGTCTAGTAAAGAAATGGTATTTAAGCGTGTCCATTGTGGCCCACCTCTCTTTCCTGGGAACTTTTTCGGGGGTACTATTTATACTATAGGCACTATTTTGGTATATGGTGGTACTATTCACGTATATAGTACTATTCACAAGTGGTGAATTAGTGAGATTCTAATAGGAGCAATGGCATCCAAGAAGGATTCATACAAGATTGAGAATTTCAATGATACGAATTTCAGTTTTTGAAAAATGCAGATGAAAGATTATCTATATTAGAAAGACTTGTACTTGCCACTAGCAAAAAAACTAGTGACCATAAAGGACGAGGAGTGGGAGGTGCTTGACTACAAAGCCTTGGGTGTTGTTCGTCTCAGTTTAACAAGATCAGTCACATTCAACGTGAAATATGAGGACACAACAACAAATCTTTTCAAAGTTCTCTCTAACATGTATGAGGAGCCTTTTGTAGCCCATAGAGTGTTTTTAATTAAAAAGTTGTTTAATTTGAAAATGTTATAAAATAATAATTTGAATGAACACCTGAACTCCTTCAATTTGTCTAAGGATCAACTAAAATCAGTGGAAATGACTTTCACCAATGAAAATGAAGCCAATGCCATTCTTAGTAAGTTTCTAGAAAGTTGCCAATCTACTGTACAATTGATCAGTGTTTCTTTTGGGAAAAATAAAATGGTATTCTCAAAAGTCATAGACATAATAATGACAGAAGAAATCAGAAGAAAGGAAGAAGGTCCTTCCACTTCGGCATCAACATTGCAAATGGAGAGCAGGGGAAGAAATAAAAGTAGAGGGAAGCCTAGGCATGGTAGATCAAAATCCAATATTCATCAAAACAACACTCAAAATTAACAGAAGAGCAAAAAAGGATATTAAGTGTTGCAACTGTGGGAAGACAGGTCATTATTCTAATGCATGCAAGTCTTTAAAGAAAGACGAAGGCAAGAGCAATGTCAATACAGTTTCAGAAGGATCTGATGATTATCTTATTTGTGCAATGGAAAACAAGATAGAGTCATGGATTTTGGACTCAAGGGCGTCATTCCATGCCACTTCAGGCAGAAAATTATTTGAGAACTATATCTCTGGCAACCTAGGGAAGGTTTACCTTCGTGATGATCAGGCATGTGATATCACAGGTAAAAGGAGATGTGAAAATCAAGCTAAACGGTTCAGTTTGAAAATTAGAGAATGTGAGACACATTCCATGTCTGAAGAAAAACCTGATTTCCAGAGGATAGTTGGCTTTAAATGGTTATGTGACCATTTTCACCGGAGATAGGTGGAAAATATCAAAAGGTGTAATGACCATTGCTCATGGCATCAATGATGGATCCCTCTACACTACCGTTGGGGCATACAGTTCCTTAACAGTTGCTGAAGGTATAGAAGATCTGAACTTGTGGCATCAAAGGTTTGGCCACATACGTAGTCACGAGTTGAAGTGTCTACTCTCCCAAGGAAAATTGCCAGAGTTAAAGTCAACAGATATTGATTTATGTGAAAACTGAGTTCTAGGTAAGTAATGCAGTGTGAGTTTTATAAAGACCAGTAGAAAACCTGCAAAACGATCGTTGGAGTTAGTGCATACATACGTATTGGGTCTAGCATTAGTCTCATCAATTAGTGGTAGACAATATTTTGTTACTTTTATAGATGATCATTCTAGAAAGGTTTGGGTCTACTTCCTCAAACACAAGTCTTAAGTGTTTAATACATTCAAAAACTAGAAGGCCATGGTTGAGACTAATACAAGATTGAAAGTCAAGAAGCTGCATTCAGACAATGGTGATGAGTATGAAAACACTGAGTTCAAGAACTTTTGCTTTCAAAATGGGATCAAGCTAGAAAGGATGGTTCCTAGAACGCCACAACAAAATGGAGTAGCAGAACGCATGAATCGAACACTAACTAAGAGAGCTAGAAGCATGAGAACAAGGTTGTTAAACTCGCGAGTTTACCTAAACTCGTGGAACCTTGGTAAACTCGACTCAAGAGTTTACCTACTTCAAAAATAATATTAAAAAATAATATCATAGTACCAAAACATAATGAAATAACATATGCATAATCAACATTCAGCATTCTAACTCCATAATAAATAAAAAAAGTAACAAAGTATGATAGTAAAAATTAAAGCCATACATAAATTAGCAAATCATAAGGGGCACCAACATTTCAGACATGCTGGAATGACATGAAAAAAAAAGCTGAATTATTCACCAACAAGCTTAGGTAACAAATATGTACCCACGCACCCACAACAGAATGGAGCTTGCAACATGCACCCACAAAACACACAAGTTCAAAATAGAGACATACAACAAGAACCCACAACCATGACCAATAGAGAGACAATAAAATGGCGGGACTTGCACAACAGGCACCGACCCAGAAAGCTAAGAGACGCAACTGACCAATACACGTGTGGAGCATATCGACAGTGAAAGGAGTAGTGGCGAGATGAGCAGCTCACCAGTGACGCAATTCGAGCTTCAACGAGACGAGCAGAGTAGAGATTGCGGTGGTGAGAACTTAGGATGCGATGGAGCATCTTCTATATGGCTGAAACGGTGAGTTTTGAAAATTGAAACAAAACGCCACCGTTTTGGGCCTTTTTTGGCTTAAATCAGCACAATGGTCCAAATTCGGTGAAGTATGCAAGGTCATGGGAACTTGCTATGGGAAAGGAAATGAATTCTCTTGTCAAGAACCAAACTTGAGAGCTAGCCAAATTACCAATGGGTAAGAAATCCCTACAAAATAAATGGGTGTACCACTGCAATATGATGGCTCAAAAAGATACAAAGCTAGAGTGATGATTAAAGCCTTTGAGCAGAAGGAAGGCATTGACTACACTGAAATATTCTCCTCAGTTGTCAAACTAACCACGATTCGATAAGTATTGAGCGTTGTAGCAGTAGAAGGTTTACATCTTGAGCAATTAGATGTTAAGACCGCTTTCCTCCATGGAAATTTGGAAGAGGAGATTTACATGCAGCAACTAGAAGGGTTTGCAGTACTGGGCAGACATAGTGTGTAGGTTGAAAAAAAGTTTATATGGATTGAAACAGGCTACAAGGCAGTGGTACAAGAAATTTGATAGCATTATGCAAAGACATTGCTACATGAAATGCAATGTTGACCATTGTTGCTAGTTCAAGAAGATGAGATCCAGCTACATTATTCTATTGTTATATGTTGACGACATGTTAGTAGCTGGAGGTGACCTCGATGATATTAACAAGTTGAAGAAGCAGTTGTCCAGTGAGTTTGAGATGAAGAACGTAGGTACAGCAAAGCAAATACTTGGAAAGAAGATTAGAAGAGATAAGCAAAGGGAAACTTTGCAACTTTCATAAGCAGATTACATCAGGAAGGTGTTGTACAAGTTTGGCATGAATGAGGTCAAACTACTTAGAACACCACTAGCTAATCACTTTAGATTGTCCAAGGAACAGAGTCCAGTGACGAACGAGGTGAAAGGTTTCATGGCAAAAATTCCATACGCTTTGGCCATTGGAAGTCTTATTTTTGCCATGGTCTGTACAAGACTAGACATTGCCCATGTAGTGGGAGTTGTGAGCAGATGCATGTCTAACCTAGGTAAGCAACACTGGGAAACAGTGAAGTGGATATTAAGATATTTACAGGGCACCACATAAAGTGTCTAACATTTAGAAAAAGTGATATGAAGCTACAGGGTTATGTAGATGCAGACTTCGCTGGTGATAGATCATAGGGGGAGCATTACTGGATATGTGCTTACACTAGGCAATACAACCGCTAGCTGGATCTCGCAATTGCAAAAGATTGTGGCGCTGTCCACAACAGAAGCTGAGTATGTGGCTGTGACAAAAGCCAGTAAAGAGATGATATGGCTACAAGGTATAGTAGCTGAGCTAGGATTCAATCAGGAAACGAATGTGTTGCACATTGATAATCAAAGTGCAATACACATTGCGAAGAATTCAGCCATTCATTCTAGAACCAAGCATATTGATCTACGCTACCACTTCATTCAGTCATTATTAAAGGATAAGGTTTTGAATCTTGTAAAGATAGAAGGTAGCAAGAACCTAGCTGATAAATTGATCAAACCGATCACGATAAAGAAGCTAGAGTTGTGTGTAGCTTCAGTGGGTCTTCAAGAATAGAAAGATCTAAAAGAGGTACTGCAGAGATTGAGGTGTGAAGACAAATTGAAATCAATCTTCAAGTGAGAGATTGTTGGTCAAAATTCAGTGGCCATAAATGAGAAGCCAACATTAGTCAACAGTAGACATAATTTATGCCTTAAATTTTGTGATAAATTATGGAGTTTGTCTCACTTCCAAGCCTATATAAGGAGTGCCTCTTTCTCCTCATTTGATATACGAATAGCTAGAATTGCTAAAGAGTGTAGAGAGAAAATAGAGTGAGAAAGAGGAAAATCCTAAGTAAGCATATTTGGGTTGTGGTGTTGTGAGTTGAGTGTTTGTAAACAATGTACATTTTCATAGTGAAATTTTTGCAGTAGCTCCGTGGACATAAGGGATTTCCTAAACCACATAAATTCTAGTTTATACTTTATTGCTCTAAGTGTGTGTCCTGTTGTTGAATTACGGTCCTTCTTATATTTCCAACAAGCCTACCCTACCAGAACTCTGATTCATGGAATTATTCAATGGGCAGTGGGTTTTCATCACCTCTTCAACCAAGTTTTTATGATACCTGGTTGAAAGTCCCATTTTTTTTCCTGGTATGGTTTTGCTTTGATTTTGAGTTCTGGTCTAAAGTTCCATCTTTCCAAAATGGGCCATTTCATAAGTTTGAGAAAGAGATATCTGCTGTTCTGGATTTTAGTTTGTTTGGTTCTGAACTAGAACTAGGTCATGATGCATCATTGTACATCGTGTAATTGCTATGAATATAAGTAATCTTCTCAAGATCAATCAACTATGCCTCAAAACCTAAAGGGCAGAAAAAATGCATTCATGTATTTATGTATTACAGAAACGGAATGACCAGACTGGAACGTTGCAAAAGAAAGAATTGAATAATATAGACACTCTTGACTTATATAGATAATTATTTTATCTCACGAAAACAAAATAAAATTTTGGTGGAAAGCATAAGGGATAATGACAGGCAAACAAGATGTGCACCGAGATAGCAGCAGTAGAAGACTGAGATTGAAGACAGAACAGAAAAGCTTGATCATGATTACAAACATAAGCTCAGTTATCAGAAAAAGCAAGTAAGGAATGTCAAGATTTAGGAGAACACTTAACAAATACATTTGAATTTTCTTTAACTTCCATTGGTTATCTATTGATTTAGGAAAACATATACAGCACAAGTGTTGGTTGAAAGGTAACTGGAGGTGCTTTTGACTAGAGTAGATAATTGTTTTCTTTTCCTTCTTAACAGTTAACAAATCAAGCATAAAAAGTCAACACCAATGGATATCTTAATAAAGGGCATAAACCAGTAACAGTGAACTGATTCAGTTAATGTCTTGTGGAAATTCTCGGGGCAGTCAAAGAGCAAATCAAAGAGAAATGCAAAATGGAAGCATCAAACTAATACAAAATTGCTGGTCCTTGATCAAATAGACAGGATGACTCCCCTTTCCTTTCTGCTCAGCAGGCCAATGGATCAGAAAAACTTTATCAGCTGTCATCATTCACCAGTATCTATTCAGTTTCATGCTCACATGTCTCGGTCAGCTTGGTGGAGATTGCAAGGCTGCTATGAAGGTCTAAGTTAACTTTATAAAGTAATCTAACTCTGAAGCAGGAGAATATCACCAACATTAATGGTCAACTCAAATTAAAATTAACCATGAAGACAGCATTAAGCAGAGTATGATTGACAATTGGCACATATGGACTGTAACAAAACCCCATACTCAAACAAAAACTTTCAACACATTTGGGAACAGACATCTGCTTTTGTATATACATGTGCCCATTGCATGTGTGCATAGGCAGTTGGGTTTAATCAATACACGTGTCATTGTCCTAAACATAGAGGGAATGATACATATTTTTATTATGGTGATCCATTAGTGACACTTATGTTGCAGTAGCATGAAATGAAAACATTTACTTTCTACATGCACAAAAATGAATTCATCGACACTAGAATTTAGGGTAATGCTATTGTCACAACAGGGGACTCAAAACCACACGAAACCTCTGCAGGCCACTGGATGACTTACTGGTTCTCAACTCAATGGTCTGTAGAGGCTTGCTTTGATTTTTCTGGGACTCCATCAGTTGTGACACCAGACTTTCTATAAAATTAATGTCCTCAAAGTCACAGAAAGATACGCAACCATTTTCTCAATTTTGCTTTAACATAATCCTAATTCCATGGATAGACGGCGTAATAAAAATTTGTTGTGTATTTTTTTGGTCATGGATGCATGTTATTTATTGACAAAGCATTTATATTTATATACATATTTTTAGTTCATTATATTATAACTGTATTCTATAGGAAAATATAAAAAATAACATATACAGATTGACCTCTGATCCGAGCTTGACCAGAAGAATGCTAGGGTGTGTTTGTTAACTGATCATGATCTTAACAACTGATGGAACTTTCCCCAAGCTTTGTATTTCCATGCTTATCTGCATAAGGTGGTGACCAACAAAACACGTCCTGATTCATGACATAATCCTCGATATTTCTTACTTAAATTCCCCTACTTTAGTTTTTCAATTGCTAAAATATAATAAACCTTACCTCTAATACATACCTATCTAATCTCCCAAGTCATACAGAAAACTTCCAATCACTCTTAATGGTCAAAATTCCAGGAGAATACAACTTTGTTATAGTTAGTAACGTCATACTACTTTCTTTCTTTTTTAAAAAAACAAACAATACTTATTAAATAGTTAGGTATGTGCAAAATGGGATTAATACTAAACCAAGCCCAGTATCAGTATCAGGCTATATCAAGACAGTTGTTTTCTTCTCTAATTCCTAAATTTCTCCCAATTTTCACTTGAACATATCATTTCGTTACTTGCAATAGAATCATTTATAATAATTCAGGTTACTCTTAACTCATCTTTAGTTTCCTCCAAATAACCCCTCCTCCGAAAGAAAGGGCCGCAAGACATCCACATAATACACACACCAAGCATACAATGCAGAATGTATATATGTTCACTGGAAACTAATTAACCAGAGAAAGCACTTTTCTTATTAATTGCCTTCATGGCTCCTTTCGATGTTCCAAGCTCTATCATCTTTTACCAAATGGGACAGGGTCCTTTTCTTTCTTGCTTTCTAGTTATATTAAGACAATCCCACCTTAAATATTTAAACCAGCCACTACTTACATCTTCCCTTCTTTTTCACTAGTTAATTAGGAACATTATTAATCTTGGCATCCTCTACACTACTGCAAACAGAAATAAAAACTAAAAACAATGATGATAGAAGAGATATTAGAAGCCCAAACACATGACATACACAAAGACGTACCAACACAGTAGTGCGTGCAGACACAGAGAGAGCGAGAGACCCGAGAATCCTTGTTTCTTCTTCTTCATCTAAGCAAGACTTTGATGTTTGTATTTACTCTCTAGGCCTCGTGAGGTCCAATAGCGGAAATATATAAATTGCATTAAAATCTAAAACTGATATTAAGGTAGACATTTTTCTGCCCGCTCACTTTCTGCAATGGTTCATTACGAATCTCAGACATATAGTCTACCTCTCAAATCTTGTGTAATATTGCTTCCTCAGTGTCTATAAAATCAATATGTATGTGTGTGTGTATAACTTTTCAAGTTAGTTAGCTAAATTCTACGGTTATCTTTTCTGATCCTACATAAAACTTAATGTTACGTAGAATCCACTTCTCTCCAGCAAGAATAATTTGTTAGAAGATAAATACATAAAAAAGGATACAAAAAAATCAAGAAGGACACATCCTCCTGGTTCTACCAGCCATGGTAGATTTGGTCTGATGCTTGACCAATCCAAGCTGTTCACAAGTATGCTACATAAAAGACAAAGAACATGTTATTTGAATATATGAGATAATTTCATACCGTCACTATATTTTCAGACGTAAAAAGTCACTTTGGTACTGAGACTTAAAATAAAGAAGATAATATAAACTAGCAGCATACCTTGCTACATAAGTGCAATTCCCAATTAAAGCAAGGAGAAACATCAAAGGACTGACGCCCTACATATCATAAAAAAAATTTAAACTCTGCTCAGTGAACTAATTAACACTTCTTCATACAAGTGCGCTAATAAGGGGGATCTCGATATGGTGAAGTGAAGAGATGTCTCTTCCATACTCCTATCTCAAAGTTTTCACTTGCTAAATAATAAATAATAATAAGCACATAAAGAATAATAGCTTTAACGGTTGGAGTCCCTTACCTCAAAGTGACCCCTTTTCATCTGCAAAATTGATGAGAATTATTATAAGTCAATATATACCATTAGGAGCACAAGACAAATCAATCCAGCTCAAAGTGTAAAATATACTAGAAAAGGAAGCTTATGAGATGATTTTGAAATTTCCAAATATACCACGTACAAGTTCCCCTTGGATAATACCAAAAATAATTATTTATATTGTCCTTGTCTAATATATGCAGAGCATTCTGTTTTCTTTTAGTAGTTTGTATAGCATACTTTTCCAAGTCTTTCATAAAGCAGAATTTTATCAGAAAACTTTCAGACCTAAGATACTGGAAAATATAACTCACATTTAAACAAATTTGAGGAAGTCTTCCACCCATATATATAAAGGCCATTGCCCAACCTAGGTAAGTACCAATGACACTGCTTCCTGCCACACCATGTTCTGGCAACGGACTGCCACTAATCTGCAATTTCTGTAAGAATTAATGACAAAAAGGGCACGGATATTTCATTTTTTAACATATTGAAAATCAATGACTAAATTTTTGAAAATTAATGACCAAAATATAACCTAGCCATAATTGACTAATATGTCAACATTCACCTAGCCATCGCCTAAAAATATAACCCAATTGTTTCACATTAAGAATAATAAATTCACAAGGTACTAACTGGTTCAGCTGGCAAAGTCTCTTGCAAGGGCACAGGTATGTGGGATCAAATTCCATCTTCAAGAGGGAGGGGAAATTCCATAACCCATACAAATTGACCAAAACTTTTTTCGCAGCTAATCAGGTTATTCCTATTATTATAGGATACACTCTCTAAATTATAAACAGTCAAGTGGATATCCAAGCAGGAGTGATCTTTCTTCTACATGTGTAGCCATGTTGCGACTTGTATTACCTGAAAAAGCTTTCGTCCAACATAAATCACGAATTCTTTTCTTGGTTTTGAGACCATGGAACTAATTCTTCTATCTGGTGACTGAAGCAGATTCAAAGCACCAAGAAAAGTTAATGTTGACACCTGAACAAGACTAGATGTGATTAGATTTCAATGCTGGCACTGTCATTGACTCAGTTATAAATAAGTAATAAGACTAGTAGTAGAAAAGTCTACCAAACACAAAGTAGTCTTGATCTTTATATCTGGTGCAGATTTGGTGGTGACAGCTGAACCAAGCAAGGGGTCTTCTATAGAATCCAAAATATGAGAAGTAGGTGGCATTCTTTGGGCTAAGATGGATTCCGCTGTGGGAGTATGACTCTTTGATAGATATCTTGCTGACCTAATGAATTCAAAACAAAATGAGTTTACTAATAAGAACTTTTCAATGCTTTGAGAAACAAACCCAGTAGAACTTTTGTGAGCATAATTATGCTTACTCTGTTAAACTACCACATAAGAAATCAAACATACTCAGCAAGACCAGGAGAAGGAAGATAAATCTTAGTGAAATTTCACATTTGGATATAGTAAATTTTTCAAAAGGAAAGCTAACAAAAGTGTACGTGTTTGAGAGAACCAGACGAGTTAAATCAAAACAGTGAAGAGAGTTTGGAGCTCATTGTACTAAATCATGCGATGAAACCAGATATCCACAACACAATTTATCTGTGGAGTGATGCTACTTTCACAAATGTTTTTCACACAAATTCCTTGCAAGCACAAGTTTTTATAGATTTATTAATTCATTTCTTCACCTTTTTAATAGTTGCACAAGTTTCAATAATTACTTTTTCTTTAAACTAATAAGGTGTTGAGGAGCTTGTGTACAATAGTTTGTGGAAGTAGCATTACTCTTTTGATGTTGAGATCCTAACTGAAGGATATTGAACCACAGAATTGAGTAGGGTAGACACCCAAATCAAGTTTCCTAGTAAATCATTGTTTTTATTAACTATAGGTTATGCTTAAATTGTACTGTGCTATTTGAATCTTATCTCTTCATAACTGAAGGGTTATTGCCAGTTTCCAATAGAACAAGATTAACTTATCCTTACTTTGAATGCCTAAACAATTCACAGGCCACCTTAATTTCTGAATGGTCCTTTAAGTTTAAAGATATTTGCATTTTAAACTTGCAACTCTTTGATGAGATGAATCCAAGTTTTTTGATTATATACTTCCCTTGATAGAGGAAACCAGATATATTTTTTTGCACCAAAAACTCCAGGATATTCAGGTTGACAAAGAAGCTAGATCACAACAGGGCATTTTGAATAAATTTCAATGAGAAAAATTAATTACTGATAGTATAATTCTCTTCCAGTGGAGATTTTTTGAGTAAGCGCTGGAAGAGGAATTGGAGAACTCAAATCAGTGCCTTTATTGAAATCATCAAATCCATTACTCTGATCAGCATCATTGCCGTTTTCCATTCCACTCTTGCTTTGTCCAGCATTTGTTGGTGTCTCAACTAGCCCATGCTTGGAATGCTAGAGCACAAATGGAAATAATATATTAGGAAATTAGAGTGTAGTAAAAGCATCTCAACTTGGCTAGTGTTGCTTACAAACTTTTAGAAAATAATTTTAGTGCAGAAATAGTATATTGTGTATCTCTTTCTCTTCCACCTGATATGATCATATAGTCCCAAGAGATAAAGGAAAAATGCCTCCAAAACTGTATGCAATTAGATTGAATCATATTTTTAATCAGATGTTATTTTAATATAACATTAACTAGATAAAGATAAAAAGTCTTTTTATGTGCATTACATTAACTCTTTCTCTATGCAATTAGATTAAACCTTATTTTTAATAAAATATTGTTTTAATATAAAGTCTTTTTATGTGAATTACATGATATGGATTTGAAAACCTTTTAATCTGCAGAAAGCAAATAACTGCAAAGATACCTCAGTAAAAATTACTGTCACTTTAATCCTTCCACTTGGGGATAAGACCCATAGTCATATGATTATAATCTACCCACACAGTTGAGTTGGTGTGGATTATAAGAAAACCAAGAAGTTCCATAAATGACACGTCCATATAGTAAGAAAACAGACAGGAACTTTTATAGTGTATTACACTGTAAAATTAATCTCGATAGCTTGTTCCACATTCACTATTATGTTACTCTGAACCCACAGCCACATACACATTCTGCCTCTGTGCATTTGAGATCCAGTCTTAGACTCTGCCTCTGAGTTCAGCTTCCTTGCAGATTCTTTTATATTGAACTTGAGATTTCATTTTTATTCCAAATTAAATAGGAATCTGGAATATACGCTGTATACTGGAAACAGAATTTACCCGGAGTCTATGGTTAGGGAGTTAGTTCACCTCACATAGACTAACTTATATTACTCCTACCATTTACTGTCTACTTACATTCACTTTCCTCATGAAATATCAATCTCACAAGTTCCAGGAGGAGGGAGCTATAATGTTTCCAATCTTGAAATAGTGATGAGTAATGACCATCAAGAAACATATAAAGGTAAGCAAAAAATTTCACATGCAACATAAAGTATAGGAATTTGCACCTTGAGCTGTCTCTTGTATTTCAGTCGAGGATATATGTGTCCATAGTAAATGGCTTGTGAACAAAGTGCAACAGTTATAATGGTATACAGCTGCACATAAACACAGCAGGGAAAAGGTAACTTCAACTAGCGGAGGCCAGAAAAGTCAGACAAAAAGAATGATTTACTAGGAATCAGAACACCTCAGTCTTCAGCTAGAGTCCTTACCACTGCCGTATATAATTGAGTTGGAAGCTGCATAAAGAAGAAATAAAATCAACCACTTAGCATACCCTTATTGATTTAAGGATCACAAATTCTATATTTTCAAAATTATATATTGCAATATGGTAAACTACAAGTTCAACATAAATGTCAATAAGAAAATGGGTAAAAGAATGTTCATGATGCTCCCAACAAAAGCCATTTGAGAGAACAAAATGAAGATAGTTAGATAATGTTAAAGAATAATACTGTGTTAGTGTGTTATAAGTATTGGGCTGGGCTTGTACTACACCTGTACTAAACCTAATTTATTAGTATAAATACACACAGGGAGCCTAACTAAACAGTAAATATCAAGTTAGTGTATCCCATTATACAGAAACTCTTCTCTCCTATCTCTTTCTACAGTAATGAATATTATCTCCAAAAAAAAAGGAGACAAGTTCAATTGACATTGCAAATGAAGTATAAGTCAATTGATTTTCAAAATGATTAAAAACTAAAAGAATGCAAAGACCCAGAAGAATAATCTTAACCATGAATTGAGCATGAAACAAGGTTCCACTGCTAGGTAAATGATAATGCAATCTGTTTTATGAATTTGGTCATTCAAATTTTCTTTTTCAGGGGATTTGTTGCATAGCAAGATTGGAATAAGACAATTTGTCATGGTTCTTTGAGTCAATATGAGGCTAATGATTGAAAGGTTTTACATTAGAATCTTGAGTTTCAGAGTTACATGGGCATTCTCAGACATTTCTGCAGATTCTATGCAGCAACTCCTCATTCAAAGTATTTTTCTTTTATCTATTACAATTATATTGCTTAGAATATTTTCAGAATTTTGTAAGATTTTAAGAGGGTTGTCAAGGAGTTGCTAGAATTTTCATGGATTTTCAAGCAATTTCCTCATTTCAAAATCTTGGGTTAAGTGGATAACAGAAAAAGGCATCATCTAAGTAACCTTTTACTTAATTTCATTTTCTTTAATAGATACATTTTAGTAATAAAATATTTAGTGTTTCAAGTATGAATTTAGTTATTGGTCTAATGCACTATCCTACAGTTGCCTTTTTCCTTGGATTTTGTTCAACAGTATTGTGATGTGAATGTTATTAATAAGAGAAAGTAAGAGCAAATTCTACAGATTGCTGCTAAAAGACAGGCTACCTATAATCTTTAAGAGTTAAAACACAAGAGAAACACTCACAGTAGCAGGTTCCAGCAAGCATCCAAATATGTTGAATAGATCTCTGTAAAATAAAATAAATTGTATCAAAATATTGGACATGGATTGAGAATTTCATGCAGATATAATAAAATCAGAAAATATAGAGGCTGTGGAAAGAAGAAGACTCGAAAACATTAAACTCTGACATGGAATACAGATAAAACACTAATACAACAATCAACCCTTAGCCAACTAGGTCAGGTTGGCTACATGGATCAATCAACGCCATTGGGCTCTTTCAAAAACCAAATTTTCAATAAAATCATTTAGAGTAAGGTCTTTTTTAATGGTTTCTCCTAAAGTTTCCTTTGGTCTTCCTCTACCCCTTTAATTAGACTATCTTCCATTTGGTGTGCCTCTACTTGTCTTCTTCTTACATGACCAAACCACCTTAGGTGAGTTTTTGTCGTCTTCTCCTCAATAGGCGAGGTTCATTCATTCCTTATCTATTCTTTTCTTGTATTACAACTCATCCACCTCAACATTCTCATCTACACTTCCATAGATTTACCTGCAAGTGTTACAATATTTCAGGAGCCAAAATGAATTCTAGTCCCATTGAATAACTTCTGTACCCACACCCATCCAAGAAAATGTGAGAACCCTTGCCTATTTTGGCATACAGTGGATTAACGACTTAGCATTAGCACAATTGTATCGTAGACCCATGTCACAAACATTCAACAAAGTTACAAGGAAAATGAATCATCATATACCTCCTTTATACTTCATAGAGGAGAAAGTTCCCCTAATTTACAACAGCATGCTCTCAACTAACCTTCCTCCTTTGTACTTCTTAGAGGAGATAGTTCCCCTCGTCCCATATTCCTCAACCTAATTTTATGTTCAGTGAATTTAAAAGGTGGGCTAATTAGCTCAATGCCCAAATCACATTCATCAATGTTGTAAACTTGTAACAATATCTCAGGTCATATGGTCAACTCAAGGTTGAAAGGATTCCATTAAGCACCAACTACCAAGAGATGTTAGAGATTCAAATAGAACAACAGAACAGAAAGAAGATAAATAAGAATAATTATGGATTAATTAGTTTTGAATCATATGAGAACAATGTAACAGCCCTTAGAAGTCAAAAAAGGATTTTGATTTACCCGATCATCCATGTCATCAAGAAAGCGACAGAGAGACCCTCAGTAGATTTTTCCCTGTAGTTTGTCATTATTTGAGGTATCTCAGCAAAAACCCAAGAAAAGACACTGATTACACCTAATGTGAAAGAAGTTGTCTGTGTCACACTGCTCATAAGCTTTTTGGCCCATTGCAAGCAATACATATTGCTAAGAGAAAATGCGGTTGAGCTCGCAAAGACTCCCATTGCATCAAAGAATTGCTATCTACAATCCAGAAATTAATAAAGAGAAAAAAAAATCAGGGACAGGTCTGATCTCCTCAACAAGACACACATATGCACTACCAAATGATAAGAGATTCAGAACATGCATGGCACTGAAAAAGAAGGCAGAGGTATCAGTAAAATAGTATATCCCCATACCAATAACCGTAAAGAAGTAACATAATAAGAAAAGAATGTTAACATCTTTTTTTAATGGGCATGTTTTCCACTTTTTGGATTGCTTAGCTGTTGGCATATAGCTGATAAATCATAAACCAAAAGGGTAGTTACAGTTTGCAGCCAAAAGGGCTGAATCAAAAACTAAAAATTGAATCAGAATGCAACGATTCTGGGCCTTAAAACAAGAAACGTAGCAACAAGAGCACTCGTAACAACCGTCGTCGACAACATCAAATGCCATTTGAAACATTAAACAAAATCACTGTAAAAAAAAAAAGAAGCAAAAATCATTCAACTTTTGGTTCTGGAAAGAATCACAAGAGACGTGGAATCATCGTTCATGTAAAGAACCGCATAAAACCGAGGTTGTTAGCGAAACGCATGCAAAGGAAGATGAATACCAAGAAAGAAAAGGAGCAAACTTTGAAGCTGGGTTTGGCTGAAAGGTTGCGTTGCATGCAAGAGAGAGAGAGAGTTTGGGTTGTGGAAGGAGATTTCGGCGCAGAGAGTGAGAAAGAGTGTTTCACTTCTCTTACTACGTTGGTTGCCTCTCCAACTGCCAACTTCAAATGGAACCAATGCAAATGCAATCTCATGGAAACCTTCACTCCATGCTACTTGCTTTATATATTGAGTTTATTACTAGGGTTTTATGTTTATTTTTTAATTAATAGTTATTTTATTTTATTTTATTTTTGTAGATCACTTTAATAGATAATATATTTTAGTTATATATGCCATAAAAATAAAATAAAAAACTGGTTGAAGCTTTGCATTTCATATATATGTAGATTGGAGAAAATAAATCCTTAAATTATTGGAAGTAATCGTCTGATAGCATGTTTGATTAAATTTTTTTCAAACGGAAACGTAGTTTCATAAATTCTAAAAAAGGTTCGTAAGAAAGTTTTTTATTTTTTATTTTATTTTTTGCACAATGCCTATTTCCATTTTTTACTGTTGGACAATCTAAAATAAGCATGCCTAACTTTGACTCCATCCTTTTGGTCTAGCATGTCACTGATTCACTGCACCTGGATTGATAGTTAAATAGTAACATATTTTTGCTAACATTTATTATCAAAAATCTATTTTAATTCTACATAATTATTCTTAGAAACTACTATTAATATAGTTGTAATTAGGAAATTTTAAAATCATCCCATTTTATTAAACAATAAATACCTTTACAATTAAAATGATATCATAATTAATATTAAATAAAAAGATATTTTACCATGAATGCTTTTATATATTAGATAAGATTAAAAGAGACACTGTGCATGTAAAAATAATTAATTTTATTTCAATATATTATAATTAAATTTTAATTGTTTGAATTGACAATTTTACCTTTATTTATTTACTCATTCTACCTATTCTAATTAAAGATAATAAAGTAAAATCATTAACAAAATAAATTTTATTCATCTTTAAAGTGTTCAAATATAAAAATTGATTTATAAATTAATTCAAATATTATTTGTTGCAATAAGTTACAAACATGATAATTGAGTTCTAAATCAAAATAATTCAATGCAACTTAATTCAAATTAAATTAAATCAATATCATATTTTAATGATTCTAAACATAATAAAAAGAGTCAAACACATAATCCATAAATCAATTTTCATATTTGAACACTTTAAAGATGAATAAAATTTATTTTGTTAATGATATTGCTTTCCTACCTTTAATTAGAATAGGTAGAATGAATAAATAAATAAAGGCAAAACTGTCAATTCAAACAATTAAAATTTAATTATAATATAATGAAATAAAATTAATTATTTTTACATGCACAGTGTCTCTTTTAATCTTATCTAATATATAAAAGCATTCATGGTAAAATATCTTTTTATTTAATATTAATTATGATATCATTTTAATTGTAAAGGTATTTATTGTTAAATAAAATGGGAGGATTTTAAATTTTCCTAATTACAACTACATTAATAGAAGTTTCTAAGAATATAATTATGTAGAATTAAAATAGATTTTTGATAATAAATGTTAGCAAAAATATGTTACTATTTAACTACCAATCCAGGTGCAGTGAATCAGTGACATGCTAGACCTAAAGGGATAGAGTCAAACATGATAATTGAGTTCTAAATCAAAACAATTCAATTCAACTTAATTCAAATTAAATCAAATCAATGTCATATTTTAATGATTCTAAACATAATAAAAAGAGTCAAACACATAATGCATAATTGAATTATATATAGTTTTAAAAGATTTTAAATTGACAATAAATTAAAATTAAACTTATTTATTATTTTCAAGTTTATTTTTCCGATATGCCTTTTTCATACATTTATAGAAAAATGCAAGTATGTCATGTTCAATGAGAATTTTTAATTGCAACCCATAAATCTGAAGAACATATTTGAAGTTTCAAAAACATTTTTTTAAAATTTTTTGATGTCAGTTGCTCTAGCATGTCTCATGCAGGTGTGAATGATACTTTTAACCAATTTAAAATTAACTTCTGATACTAGATCAAAGCCGTCCAAATTTATTCATATTAGCTGATATTATGCAATTCTCTCTGTCTCTCTCTCTCTCTCTCTCTTTCTCTCTCTCTCATATTGATATGTCGTATTTTTCTATTAAGTTAATTTAGAATTTGATATAAAGAAAGAAAGAAAAAAGACAAAATAACCTCATGCATCGTAGGTGTACTCCGCTATTAGTTGATAACATCCAGAATATGCTTCGCTGCCATGATGATAAAAGTTATATTCTCTCTTCAATTCAATGTGCTCCACACATAGTACACATGGTTGAGGAAGAGTTCCACATGCTCATTGTGTCACTTTAGAGTCGTATTTAATTGAGTAATAATAAATATCCATACACTTTATTCATATATATTTTTGTAAGTCACTAAATTAAATGTCATTCTGAATCTTAGTATTATAAATTTTTTGAATAATCTAAATTAAATCCTTCAACTAATTACAGGTTTCTTTTCTTCTTTTTTTTTAAGTAATGCAATACCCGCGACTTCAATTACGGAGCTCCATTGATTTGATTGAATTGTCACTTGGCTATCCAGCTAGCGAAATTATAATCTTTTGTAAATTTATAATTGTGACACTGGAATTATTCTTTTTGTTTCCAATTTAATGATCTTTATGTTTAAAAAACCATACAAGTGATGTAAAGAATCTAATTGCATCCGTAAATTGAACCACTGATTTAGTCGATATTGCTATCATTTCGGTTATGTAGTGGTTTGCACTGATTTATTTTTTTAATTAGTTGTTATGAGAAACTAAGACCTAATCAACTGACTTTAGTATTTTCAAAATTAATTGAGACGTGCTACGTCAGTAGTCCTTTCACCTTGATATTGGTATGCTGGATGTAACTAAAAGAGTTCATCTCTATTTTTTGGTTCTTTAAAAATGCACCTAATCGTATTTGCTTTTCATTTATTGAAAACATTAAATTAATTATTTAATAATAACTAATGTCATTAATTTTATCTTTTTAAAAGCCAATTTAATATTATTATAAAAACTAATTTAATGACATAAATTGTTGTTAACAGACTAATTTGATTTATTTATGAATGAAGGATTAACGTGATGAAACATATATTTTTAAAGAACAAAAATGAACATTTACTCTAACTCAGATAATAAGATTGTGTTTTATTATCAAGAAAAACTAAAATAATATAAACAAAATGTAAAAGTAGAATAATGTTTTATCCTTTTACGTATTTATCTCATCTATATTATTTATTTATTTATTCATATTTGATCTTGCTTTTATATATGTTAACTAATGTAGTTAGTTAGTTAGAACTCTAGTTAAAACTCAGTTATTCAGTTAAGCTAATTATGGTAGTTAGTTACGATAGTTAGATGAAAGCTTGAATCAGCACTTGCCATCAGAATTCAATCTCTGAAGACGATCACAATTTTGCAATTGAAACCTAAAAGATCACCTGCACACAGATTCACAAAAAGAATGAAACTGATCAAGATTCAATTAAAGTGCAATTAAATTCGATCACACATCAAACAGATTCATAGAACAATGATCAACAACAAGATCAAAAAGAAAATCGAATCACAATTTTTCAAGAAACAAACAAGAACTGTGATCGATACTCAACAATTAAGGAAGAACAAATTGCAATTCTTCCAATAAAAGATTTCAAGAAACAAAGCAAGAACAGTGATCGAACTCAGCAATCACGATCAAAGAAAAAAAAAATAGCAATCAGAGACACGCAGCAGTAACAGAGTCCTTCAAGAAAGGAGCTCTGATACCATGTTAAATCTCAATGCTAGACACATGAATGCAGAGGAGAAAGAGAGAAAAGAGAGGCGAGGCTCAACCGAATCTGAGAGAAAATGAAATTCTCGTTACGCTGCGATGACATAATACAAGGTGACTTGTATACAAAAAAAAAAAAAAACTTTCCAAGCTTTCATCTAACTATCGTAACTAACTACCATAATTAGCTTAACTGAACAACTGAGTTTTAACTAGAGTTCTAACTAACTAACTACATTAGTTAACAATATAGGTGAAGCTAGGAAAATTGAGGGAAGGGGTTTAAGTGCCTTTGGTGATAAGGATTAAACTAGGGATGGGTAATCTTAACACCAATTACAATTTTTGTTTGTGTGCTAAAGTCCATATTTTAAATTTTCTCACCTTTGTAAAGTACGTAATAATGTTTAGCACTTTTTATTTTAAGTGATTATCACTATCAATTAAGGACATTTTATATATTGTAGAAAAATCATTCAAATCAAACTAATCAATTTTTTTATTTTGATAACCTATTGATTTGTTTTTAATTAAAGAACAAAACCAAATCAAATCTATACGAATTTGTTTACTTCAGTTGGGTCCAATCAATTTTTGATCAAACATTTTTTCGTAAAAGATTTTAGATCTAACTTTACTTTTTTCTTTCCATGTTAACAACAAATTAACCCAAAAATCTTAATAAAAATATCATTAAATAGTTATAACAACAAGTTGGCCAAATTTTTTTCATAAAAACAACAGCATATTAAAATCGTCGGTAGAATTAATTTTTGGCCAAACATTTTTTCTTAAAAAAATATTAGTTCTGGCTTCACTTTTTTCTTTCCATGATCAATTAACAACAAATTAGTCCAAAATCTCTTAATAAAAATATCATTAAATAGTTATAACCACAAGTTGGCCAAAAAAATTTCCCCACAAAAACAACAACATATAAAAATATTATATATATATATATATATATATGATTAAAACCTTATTTTGGTCCCTGACATTTTAATTTTTTCAATTTAGTCCCTGACAAATATAAACTCACTTCAATTTGGTTCCTCCATCTGTGTCTCTGTTATTTATAGAATGAAAATGATGATGTGTCACAATTAAAGATATGTGGCATCCTTATTTTGCCAACATGACATTGAGTTAGTAACTAATTGTATTATTTTACCAAAAAAATGGTGTCATTTCCATCCATGAAGAGCTAAATATCAATTAATAAAGTTATTTTTTGTGAAAGAATTCAGTCAACTACTAACTCAGTATCATACTGGCAAAATAAGGATGTCACATTACCTTTAACGGTGACACATCATCATTTTCATTCACTGAACAATAAATACACAGACGGAATGACCAAATTGAAGTGAATTTATAAATGTCAGGGACTAAATTAAAAAAATTAAAATGTCAATAATGAAATTGATAATTGAATCAAATGTGAAAGAAAAAAATAGAATTTTAGTCTATATATATATATATATATATATGGTTTAGTTTGAAACGATTTTGTAAATAAAAAGGGAAAATCGAACATATACGATTAGTTTATTTGGTTTTAGTTTCTTGATTCGATTTTTTTTATTTGATTCGGTTATGAATATCCTTATTATTATTATTGTGTTCTATATTGTATCTCCTATATGTTATTGTCACTCTTTTTAATCAATTTTCATGATTTTCTTAAATACAATTCATTTAATAGTACGTCCTTACTCCTAAACAGACTAGTTACTTCCAATTAACTCAATGGGTTGGTCTAGGGGTTAAAAAGGTGGGACTTCTACCTTGATGACTGAGATTTAAATCTTTAGCCAGTACCTAAAAAATTAAATAATCCTTTAAATGCACAAAGTCGGTGTGTGAGGTGCATTGAGTATGCCCATAAGATTGTCCAGAAAAAACTTAATTAATCTTGGTTAACACAAAAATTGACTTAAAAATAAGCTTACCGTAAAACAAAACTAATTATCTCCTATTATTCATTTCATCCTAAATTATTCTTGCTTATGTGATCTTTTTTTCCTATGAACAATTTGAAATTAATAAATAACAATAGAAAATCAAATTATGGGATAAAATATGTGGCTAAAATCCATTTTCCTTGTTCTTTAGATAGCTTTGAGGCTAAATTGAATTAGTACCTTCACATTATTTCTTCAAACATGATTATGTTTTAGTAATTGATCAATTCTATTGGTAATTAATAAAATTAAAATTACATAATTTTCCAGGAAATCATCCAAGGATCCAAATTGCTGCAATTTGTTAAAACTTTCAACTACATTTCAACCAATTGCTTCTCCAAACCGTTGACATACATCGATCACTAATTCATCCCAATTATCACTTCCTTTTGCCAACATATAACTATCAAACCATCCTTTAGCCCTACCTTTTACATTATGTGGACATAGTCTATATTTTCATTATGAGGTATGTGATAATGATTAAAGAATTTAGAGCACTTCTTGACCCAACTTTGTGGATTAACACCATCAAATACAGGGAAATCCATTGAGGGAGGTAAAGGATAGCAAGAATGACCTATGGAGGTTGAAGATTCATCTTCTCTTCCCTGTTGCATCCTTTCTAGGTTTTTCACACCTTGTAAAGGTTGCAACCTTTGTGGAACTTGCAAGATAGGAGGCAATTGGGACAAAATGGACCTTATTGGTGGTTCTTGGGTTCACATGGACAACCTTCCTAGTGCTTCCATCAAATCCCTAAATCTCTTTTCTTGTAATTGTTATGCTTCAATTCTTTTCTTTTCAGATTCCTCCATAAACTGCTTAAGCTTCGAATCTAGTTGCTTTACTTGTTCTTTAATGTTAGGTGTACGAGTGAGGATGAAGCCTCTGTTCTGCCTCCTGCCATGGATGACTTACTCCTTGTGTTGGCCAGAGTGTGTTGGTTTTATTACAGGATCAAAAAGCTTTGATATCAGTGTTTCAGTCAAGAAGAAAGAATGAAGACGATGAAGATAGAGAGATAAGAGAAGTATATATAGTGGATTTCTTTATTCATGTACATCTTAATCCAGTATTTATTTATTGAATTTTCTAGTATTTCAATTGTAACAGCTAACCATCATAACTGTCCTTGACGTTATAGCTCACAAATCTAACTATTTTTTTATTATTTCCTAACTAACTCCTAACAGACTTAAACTGCAACATAGACTATGAAGACAATCAATGATTGAGGTTCTCTAGGGAATAATACAATGACAATTATTGTTGGCATGTTGATAGGGTTATATATATATATGTATATATATCGACGTTATATATTTAATGAATAATCAGGTATTAAAAATAAAACTAATATCCAAATCAATGCAATTTTGTTAAGGTCAATTTGAATGACAAAATTTTAATTTTAATTTTTTCAGAATTGAAATTTATTAGGAATTTTAAATTTTATGTTTATGACAAATAAAGAATTGTTATACAAATTTGTAATTTCACATTGAATTTTATGATTTACAGAGATTGCCTTTTGCCACGATGGTTGGAGCACGATGATGACAATAGTGACCGGAGCATAGCACCGTCGACGATGGTTGCTAGGACACGCTTTTGAAGATGGTGGCAAAATATGAAATATTTTAAAAATTTTCTTTTTGATATTTTAAAAATTTTGGTGCTTGGACTTGTAATTTTTAGGGTCCAGACTAAGAATTAGAAGTGGTATAAACTAATTATTTTACAATTTCATAGAATTGGTACTTAAAATTGGAATTCTAAATTTATTATACAACCAGACAAGATAATTATAATATGAGAGAGGTTCAATTCTAATTTCAATGCTCAATTTTATCCACTAAATAGAGGCTAAAGGAATTTAGATCTTCATTAATCTAATGACCTAATAATTAACCCAATCTAGTAAAGATGAGAACTTCTTAAATAGACATTATTTATTATAGACACTCAATTCAACATTAAATATGTGTAACGAATTCCAAATAGCATGTTTGGATTGGAGTTTGAAATCTCTCAAATCATGGTTTGGGCAAAAACTTGTCTCTTGTTGCTTTTGCCCAAACCATAATTTTGAGGTTCCAAACTCTAATCTAAACATGCACTAAGTCTAATCTCATATACATTGGGAAACGATGAAAGGTTGGGGGCGATTGTGGGAGAGGGATGAAAGTGAAAATGGGAGAGCCACTCGTTGATCTCAAAGCATATGCCATGGCAATGGTTGTAAGTTGGGATTTGTGAAAGCTAGACATTCCGTTGGTGTGCCAGACCCAGATGATACATACCACAACTTGATCTCAACTTTAACGTCTCCTCAACTAAGAAGAATAAGAAAAAGAAAGGAGCAACGAAAACGAAACTCAAATGGGAAACAAGAAAACAAAAGCCACACGTAGAATAGAAACATATAGAGTGTGTTTGAAATGTTAAAAAATAAAAATTGATTTGATTTTAAAATATTTTTTATTTAAGTTGTATGTATTTAGAAATTTATTCAAATTTAGTTAGATTTGAGTGAATTTTAAATTTAATTATTTATACTGACTAACTTTCTGATTTTTTCTTATTAACTCAACAATATCAAATCAATTAATTTTTAAATTAAATCAAATCTATTTTTAATTGATTCCAAACACAATATTTTATTACTGGCCATTCCAAGATATGACTGTTTTCAATCATCAAGGTCTAAAATGCTTACTCATAGGGTGCCAAATTGCTATTTATGAGGGTTTTATATGCAATAGTGCAAAGTTTGCAAACCCAGAAAAGGAAAAAAAAATAATCGTATGCATTGCAAGTTTGCGGCTAATACCTATGGGACTCTGGTTGGAATAAGTTCTGTATACATTTCTGAAGAAATTTGTAGCATGTCGAGAGGTCGTTTATTGGCATTTAAAAATGAGTAGAGATGAAGAGCATATTCTACCACAGAAAAGAGAGAATAAAATTGAGTATAGATTCCTGTCTACTTATCAGTCTCAATATATTCTTCTGATTCCAAAACTTTCATGTTACCGTTTCAAGAAATTCTTATCTGCTTGGTTAATAATACTGCTTGTAGATATTGAACAATATGTAACGTTTACGAGAAAGGTCAATACTTGATCATGAAAGTTCCCTGTGCCTGGAGATATTATATATATAGAAGAAGCATTCTGGGTCTCCAGAACGGCATATAACATGTTTGGGTGGCGAAAAACCAGACTTCCTAATGCTTTGTCTGTAAGTGCCAGCTCTCTTTCTCAGTACAATATATAATACTAATTAACAAATGAGTTCACCTACTTGGTTTGGTTTCACCTTCAATTTGTTTCATGGCTGTAGATTGTGGAACTTCTGGTGCATATGGATTGCCAAGGGTGCGAAAAAAGAATTAGAAGGGCAATCTCCAAATTAGATGGCAAGAACACAACCATTCTCTACATTGCCCTCTCTTTATATATATATATATATATATATATATATATATATATATATATATATATATATTTCTTTTGTATGGAACACAGTCAATACACAATATGGGTGGCAAGACATTTGATCTAATTCCTTGCAACACAACAAGATATTTATTATAGTGAAACTACCAGACCTTCTAATCTTTCATTTCTTAATGTTTTACTTAATTTTCATTTTCATAAAAAAGTGATTAATGCATGCATGCCACCGTACCTTTATGTGGCACTGGCATTACAAGAGGATTAAAATGAAAGTAGTCAATAATTAATCATATGCTAAGTTCATGAGTTGTGAAAGCTTGCATGCAGGTGTTGATAGCTTGGAGATAGACATGGATAAGCAGAAGGTAACAGTCACTGGGTATGTGGACAAGAGGAAGGTATTAAGGATTGTAAGAAGAACAGGAAGAAAGGCTGAGTATTGGCCATTCCCTTATGACAGTGAATACTACCCCTATGCCTCCCAGTACTTGAATGAGTCTACCTATGCGTCTTCCTATAACTACTACAGGCATGGTTACAACGAGAGCGTTCATGGCTATTTTCCTGAACAGGCATACTCAACTGTCCAGGATGAAACAGTCTTTCTCTTTAGTGATGACAACGTTCATGCACCTTGCAGCATCATGTGATTAATTAATTTTGCCGGGATGCATCCTAGCCATAATTTATATTTGAAAGGTTCGTGCAGCAAAAGAATTTGTATTTGAATAATTATAAAATTCATAATAAGTATGAGGGTTGTTATGGTACTTTGGATGAATTCTCAATCATTTATTAACTGTTGTTTTTAAAATAAATATTTGAAAGTCTATTAAATATAAATAATAACTAACGAATGTTAGACAACTCACCCTAAGTATTGATACCTTAAAAAAAAATATGGAACCAGAGTAATCCCTAGTAAGTATAGCTCATTTTGAATTTATAAAGAAATAATAGAACCATGAGTTGTAGTTCAATTGACAAATTGAGTTTTATTTAGACGAACTTTATATGCAGTACAAGAGTTTAAATTTTATTGGAAGCATATTGTGGCCAAGGCAAGCCAATGCCCTAGCGGAGATTAGTATCACACCCTTTGAGTACTAGAACATATCGTGATCTTACAAAAAAAAAAAGATATCTACTATTATAACATTTAGACTAGTCATTTAAAAATAGTTTATACCATGAATATCATATCATATTACTATTGTTGTGATTTCATGGTATTTATATTTCTACACCTCTGAAAAATTTGAATCATCTTTTAATTTATTTTATATAAATAGGTTGCTTTCTGATACATTCATATCTATATTGCTAATTTACCTTATAATGCATTTTTTTTCATTTGTATTTCATTGTATTCAATAAATGAAAAATAAAAATGTAAAACGTTAAAAATAATTTAAGTATATATATAATACAGTCTAGATGAACGATAAAACTGTAAAAAATTACAATGTTGCTAGACTTTATTTTATCCAATTTATTATTATATTTAGCCTAAAGGGTTAGTCTAATCTAATTTAGCACAAAAGCTAAGAACAAAAAAATAAAATATATTATTGTATTTCACATTCTCATTTTCATCTAATCAGAGGAACAAAGTCTACTATATATATATATATATATATATGTGGATAGAGATCCACTTACATCAAGTGTATGTCTTAACACACTTACACTACTCAATAATTTTTTGTAAAATATGAATTTAAACAATCCATCTGTTGAATCATATGCTATTATCTTAATGATCATGCATACCAAATTTTAAATAAATCGAACATATATAGTTATATAATCTAATAGTAGAAAATTTATTTATATTTTAAAATCATATTATACGATAAAATAAAGTAATGAAAATATCAAATAATTTTTTAATTGTAAAATTTTTTATAAAGTTAATTTATCTTATGAGAAGTTTCAATTTAATAGTTAAATTTGTTAAATTTACACTTCAATACTACTAGTTAAGTCATAATATCATTCTTTTAAAATTTACATATATATGATAGCTCTGGATCAGACATCCAGAAGAAGCCAAATACCCAAGTGTCTTCATGGGAACCGAGAGAGAAACCTTCTCAAATAATTTTCCCTGAAGCAACGCCCAAACTATTTCGCGGGGAAGAAATTGAAAATACTTACCAAGTTAAGCCACGCTTGAAGAAGGTAGTTTCCTATAATGGACAGAATTCGTCTTTTCAAAGGCAGTACGAGGCACTGGAATTGATTCTTTTTATTTTTATAAAAAGTTGATGGGAGGAAAGCACTTCGAATAATCAGAGAATGGAAAGGAAAAGGAGAGTTAGAGAATAAGTGCTTGACATATATATAGTGAGAGAAAGAGAGTTTATACTGTCTACATATTGGGGAGACAAGTTGAAAGCACTGATTACTAAATAGCACTTAAAGCAATGTCTATATGATAGGGGATAAGATCTGATTATAAAGGAGTTGATAACCTCTTGTACTAAAGTATTTGATATAGACAGTTGTATAAACAGCCTTATTGTATAAATGCTGAAACGAATTTGGATATTAGGGAGAAAAGGATGAATTGATGAAATGCCTTTTTTTCTATATATTTAGAGAATGTACAGTAGGGTGGATATATAGAGCCTAAAATTCTACAGCTCACTAAAGATAAGATCAAATCTACCAGACAAAAATACCAAAATGACAAAATGCAAAATTGTACAAATTGTAACAGACTAATACAGCTCAGCAAATAATACAGCACAACATGTCTCTAGATCTTTCTGGAACATTGAATGGGTGCATCATAATTCTGATCATCTTGGGCCTGGGCCGTTGTTCTTTTGATATGGGCTGTTCCTTTGATAAATGCAATCATATAAAATATTTATTATCAGGTAAGAAACATTATAGTATAAAAAATACTTACTTGAACAAAAATATCTTTTTTATTTATAGAAAAAAAAAATGAAGTATTAATCACAATTGACGGTGGCAGCGGCGCGATAGTGATTATCGCAGCTATAGTAGTAGCAGCGGTAGCAATGACAATAAGGGTTGCAGTGGTGACGGTGGTAGTCAAATTTTATTAGATTAGGAAAGAGAAGGAAGTCATAAATTTGTCTTATCACGTGATTTATTATCATATCTTGTTACGTGGTGAGGAATTGGATACAATTATATGGTTGTAACAGGATAAAAATATTTGACTATCAAATGTATATGCCAAATACTTATTAAGACTTGATAGAATCCACTCAATGCCAACCACCCACTTGATTTCATCGAACGGTTCAATTAGTTTCTAGATTTCAAATAGGTCAGTTCATTTTGATCATCGGATATCCAATAAATATTTTGGCTTACTTATCTATTAAATTTATTATTGTAATTAGATGAATTTGATTAGATTTAGATATTGATGGACGGGAAATGATAGATGATCTACAAGTTGAAAATTGTAACTTGGTAAGTATGGGTAAGTTCCAAGATAACAATTTGTCCGAAATCTTGTATTATATCAACTTGCATTTAATCAAAATTATATGTATAAATAATTAAATTAGAGTTCACTTTCACCACTTAGTATAAGTGGTTAACACATAATAAAGTTAGCTAACTTAATTAATGAATGATTATAAGTTATTATAAAAATATTTTATTAACCGCCAATAAATTAAATCAGACTATTATTTTTATCAAATTAAACTAGGCTAATAATGGATTAGTTAAATTTAAATTTAGTTAATATACTAAATAGTATTGATACTGTGTTAGATTCCACCCTAAGCAACTCTTTGTAAACACACCACCATATACATTAATATATGATGAATTCTAACAAATGTTACTGCACATCTCAAAACAAAAAAAACATAGAAGAAAGAATTTGTTGCACTCCCCAGGAAACCATTCATGGCATATACTTATTCCAAGATTTTCACTCTTCCCTTGCTTGTTAGCAAAATCTCAGGCAGCTAGTTGGACATAGGGAACCTGAACCTACCAACCACAATTACGGGCAGTTTAATTACACTTTTACTGCTTTGGATGTCCTTATGAATAACATGTCCAACTGCGTTCACTCCTGCCTAGCACTGGATCTATTAAAGTAGCTATGGGCAATCCGAACTTTTTAGAATAACTAGTGAGCCTACTCCCACAATTTGGCGTTAAACCGTCTGAATATGTGAAGTGGCGATTGTTTCTTTTTTGGTTTGACTAGGTTTCTTATGATTGTTTTTCAATTGTAGGGTTACCTATTGAAGTTTGTATCATTGCAAGCCAACAATTTCATTGTTAATTTGTCATTGGCTCGTAGGTCAGTAAAGTGTTACTCCTATAACGGGTAGAAATACAATTTAAAGTAATCACTTATTTTAATCCTCCAAAAATATAAGTATTATTAATTTAATCCTCTAATAATTTTTAACATCAAATTAACCCCTCTAAATGACCAATTTAATATAAAATATACTATTCAAAAACCAATTAGATTTCAAAAATTAACTTTAAAATACTACTTTAATGTATTTATGATTAAATGACCTAACTGATAATATTTATATTTTTAAAATACCAAAATAAATATTTACTGTATAATCAATTGTGATTATGATAACTGTACAATCCTAGTAGGAAATATTCATTTAGAATCAGCTGCTATCAGAAGCAAGGCTTTCCTTCCAGTTTAAGATCCATGTAGAGAATTTCGAGTATTCCCTTCTTTCTCCACTTTTGCCATTTGAAGCATTTCACTACGTGTGGGAAAGTCATTCAAACACATACTTTTGAGGCAAGACATTATGACTGGGCAACAGTAACTTCAGTTCTAATCTTAAGTATCGCATTATGCTCAATCTACTATAAGAATCCCATAACTATGGTCCGAATTACAGCACATCATGCAAGAACGCAGCATATACTGCTAATCATCGACCTCAAAATACATAAAGATATCTGTTTGTGAAAGATATAGTAAAAGATAGTTACATTCCTGAGGGCTCAGCATACCATCCAAAACCACTCTACGACTCTATCCGCTCATTCCCATGATTGTATGAAAAATGATTTTATAAAGATTAGTCTCTGGTACTTTAGAAATAATCATGGTACTTCCATGCAAGTCCAAGCTCATTTCACAGTAGATAATCCTTCCAGAAAGGGGCAATAGCAGCATTGATGTTAAATACGATACTGAGTAATCTTCTCCACAATAATCCTTTTCTCTTTTGGAATATCAATTTTACATCCTATATAATGGAAACAGCCTAGAGAAGGAAAGAGGAAAAAAAAAGGGGGGGGGGGTGGATGGGAGCTATGGCGACTATTTTATTGCACTGCATACTTGCAAATATAGTACTTAAATTATCTATAACCAAATGGATAAATTAAAATGGCTAATGCTATGTAAGCTCAAGGAAAGTCTTTAAATTTACATAGGCCACAGGGAAGTGGTTAAAATATTTGATCAACCAGTGCTACCAGATAAATCGCCAGAAAATGCACTTCCATATGAAACTGATCCTGTTTGTGAAGTGCTACTGGCTCGAGCTTTCTGGTACTGTCGTATCCGGAAAGCATCTCGAGGAAGTGGTTGGCTTTGGACAGTTTTAGTATCATCATCCTCTTGCCCTAAACATTATAATAACAAATATCAAAAGGGAAATAAAATTTACTTTTGATGTCAAAGCATAAAGAAGAAAGCTAACAATACATGCATGCACATTTGATGACTAGCGTCAAATCTGACAGATGCAATTTGTAACTGCCATTATTGAGGTAAATCCATTTTCTGTTAGTACTTGTGTACTTGTGTGGAACTATGAACAGGGATAAACATCAGGCACAAAAGAAAATCTTAATAGTGCAAATATAAGCATATATTCATGTAGCCTTTGAGCAGGTCAATGGTACATTAATTTAGACAACTCCTATACCTACTAATTAATGACAATGACAATAAGTTGTAAACCTAGCAATTTAGCTTTAACTAAAATACCAGCTCAGCTTTGACAGAGAATCAGTAGTAAAAATAATACCTACTTACAAGTATTAAAAAGTGCTGCTTAAAATGAACACTGAAGATGCAAAAGCAACATAGTCATAACTCATAACTGAGTCATGACAGCTTTTGGACAAGAAGTTAAATATTTGACCATCCTAAAGCCTTTTGGATATATGCAGAAAATGCTCCATAACCCCATGGCTCAAATACACACAGAATTTACTCGGAGTAGAATTGAACACTCATAAATTAAAAAGAAAATAGAAGCATAAAGTATAGTCAAAATGGATGATGCACATACTGTCTAATTCTTTCCTTTTCCCATATTGTCTATTACTAGTAGGTTTCAAAGAGCCACTTGGAACAGGGTGAGACTTGCTTGAACCAGAAAGTTCGCTCATAGCAGGAGCAGGACCTGCTGGCAATTGTGTAGGAATCCCTGTTTTCCCACTTTGCAATTGTGTTGGAATCCCTGTTTTCCCACTTTGTCCTGTTAATAGATCACTCTGCAAACAAATTGATAGCACAATATCCACATTTGGTGTTGGGCCTGGAAATTTCAAAACACAATTTTCAATGGAGTTTAGATATAAATAATCAGCAAGGAACAGTATTAGTCCTGGTAACTCAGGAGAAATAGGTAAGTCATCTATAATTATTTCAAAAACCGTTCACTTTGCTTATAACATTCTGTTATCTGGAAATTTCAAAACACAATTTTCAATGGCGTTTAGATATAAATAATCAGCAAGGAACAGTATTAGTCCTGGTAACTCAGGAGAAATAGGTAAGTCATCTATAATTTTTTCAAAAACCGTTCACTTTGCTTATAACATTCTGTTATCCATCAAAACTATAATATATCACTTTCCTCGAAAAGCCACAAGTCTGCCAAACCCGGAGAATGTATAAAAGACTCATCCAAACTTATTCATCCAATAAAATCCTACATGTAAAATAATACTTAAGGCAACAAAAATTTGGTGGTCACTTGCAGTAGATAGCAGCACTAAGCATACATAAATTATGCCAACGAAAATTCCACAAATATCGTGCACTGTTCAAACTAGGCAATAACCATATCCTTAGAGAAGCAGACATTGAGGAAAAAGAAAAGGAAGAACTGAAGAAGGAAAGGAACAAAGGGGAAAAATGAAGAAAAAGGAGAATTAACATAAACTGCCTCATCGTAAGTGAATTAGTGAAACTCATTCCAGTTGGCATTTCAATAGTATGTTCACAGACTGCATATAAAATAGCAGAAAAAATATACTGTATAATGGATAAGAAATCATAGTTAATAGAAATTTCAAAAATTACCCTCAACTGCAGGTAGGTTTGCTAAAAATGCTACCAAAGCAGGTGGTGTAGCTTTCAGAATTTCATCGAATGCATTTGTTCCAGCACCTGCCACTGTGGCAATTGGATTAGATAAGGTCCCAGATGAAATAGAAACTCCAGGCGTAGTTGCGCGTGGGAAAATTAACAAGCTATCACTTTTCATATTGTTCAATGAGTAAAATGAAATAATCACATTACAAAAAAATTGAAATAATAACTTCTTCCCTAACCTTCCTATTCAAAACTAACCTTGTAATATTTTGACACCAAAAAGAATTCTCTTAATGCTTTTTTGTCATGCATTCTTTTTGTACTAAATACCAATAATTGCATACGCAACATAGACATAAATAATAAAATGCTAGGTGCTTGAAAATTAAGACTATCAGGTAATTCATGTCATACTTTGCTGCCAACTTGACTTTGTTCTCAACATAAAATTTCAAACCTTAGTGGATTATTTACAAATAGGATTTATTTAGAAGGGCAAGTCTATAATACCACTCTACTTCAAGTGATATTAATCCCACTTCTCAGATTATCCAACCATAATTAACATCAATTAACCATTATTTGATTCCATTTTAGCCACTACAAATTAACCACTTGTTATTTCAGCTAACCATTTATCATTTCAGTTAACTTAACCACTTGTCATCTATGTTAAACACTTGTCGTAAATGAATAATGCAAATCAAATAGGCCAAGTCTAAAACTGATATTCACTTAATCCAGAAATAACAGGGAATTTCTATCAGGGACTATATTTGACCTATAGCAAATTCATTTTATAGTTGCAGGTTAATTTTAAGATATAGATACCTGCAGTTGCAGTTCTCTTTTCAATTATGCAAATTTTCTACTTCGGAAACATACCTCAGACATATATGGCCTACTTCCAAATTAGTTCTTGCAAACAAGCTTAGCAAACTGGTGAGAAAAAAAATTACTGTGTCGCAATATATGGTGTTCTAAATTAAATCAATAATGGAGCACGGAGTAGGAGTAATATGGCATAGGCAAGGATTATTAGGATTATGCAATTATATCATATTTGTATATATCAGGAATTTATGATAATTGATAAGTTGGGAACTCCTAAGTATCTTAGTTGTTCAGTATTTTCTAATATATTATGATTTCATTTTAAAATCATATTACTTGGGTTTAAACTTAGGGCTTTCCATCCTAGTGGTTTTAGGACTAGTTAATTTGCTTACTTAAGATTTATTATGTACTTTGTCAGAGATATAAACCATCTTGGGCCTCAAACTAATAGTTTAAGCTTTTAGGACGATTGATTTGTTGAGATGGTATCAAAGCCTCTTTGATCACGAGCTTGATCATTGCCGCCTCTATTCTTCATAATTAAATTGAATTTCAGCTCAAGGTTGACTGGCCTGTGCTTTGTCCCCGCTTCAAGCTCAAAGGGTTTTCGCTTGAAGAGGCATGTTAAAGATATAAACCACTCTTGAGCCTACACCTAACAACTTAAGCTTTTAGGAAGATTGGTTCTTGACATTCTTTAATTCATCACTTTTGAAGAATCAATCATATTTGTCTCGAATGCCCTCTAATCTCCTTCTCTCCCCCGTGCTCTTCCCAGATTTCCCCTTTCCTCTCTGTTCTTTCCCTTTTTCTCTATTGTCACTGTTTTTCCCACATCAATATCTCTGAACTGGGATGCATATGAGATTCATTACTTTTTATTTATATTAGAAAAATAAGATCAATTTTCTAATTGTTTTTTACCTATATAATGAGGATATGTATCTCTCAAAGAAAATAAGGCCGTAAAGGAAATCCAAAAAAAGGATAGGTCCAAATTCCATAGCTTGAAAGATCATTCATCATTATTTATAGGATCTCCCCATCAGCTCCAAAAGCATAAGGAATTTAGGGTGTATGAACAATTTGTGACCAAGTTGACCAAGGGTGTTCTATTGGACAACTGCATCTACTAGAGATTTCACTTTTTCCCTAAAACTTTTATCACCCAAAACAAAGGAAGCCTCCAAGTGAAGAATTAAAAGAAAAGGTTCCCAAGGCATACATATCTGCTGCAGTAATCAGACAGAAGTTGTCATTTGTGACACACAATGAAAGTTTATCACCAAAAAGTATTCAAATTTCAAACAGCATGAGTTACATACCAGGATTATGCTTTGGATCATATATCACCATCTTTGAAGTATCAGGATAAACAACCTTTGCTGAAATGCTTGCCGTAGATGCCTTATCTGCACTAACATTGTAGCATCCACCCCATAATAAGAAATACTGAGAAACCAAGTGTTTGAATGAATATAATATCAGTACCTAAAAGGGTTGTTCCATTAGGCAGAGCAGACTTCTCCACTTTCCGATTGATATTTTTGGCAAGCCACTAAAGAAGTAGAAATGAACATTGAATTACTATATAGGACACAAATATATACAATGCAGAAATTCAGGAGAGACAAGCTAATTCTGGGCAATCTAAACATAGTCATTGCATGTAGGAACCTTTCAATAAATTATAGCTTGTCAAAATAGATTGCTTTACTCATAAAAAAGAGTAGTAAGAATTTTCATTACAACGGGTTTTGTAAAATCTGAGTCAGTTACTAAATAGTAAAGGGTTAGTAGTTCAACGATAACCAATATGATCATTTCAATTATTATATAGGGATATAGGGCCAACGGGGGTTGGTTCAGTTGGTAAGGATCAAAGCTTTGCTTCAATGGCCTAGGTATAGGTTCAATTCCCGGCTCCCGCTGCCAAAAGGGGCAGAAATAAGCTAGGTTAGGCTTTACCTTAAATATGCCTAGCCTATTTTGCAAATCCTTGGCCTTAGCCTAGCCCATTATTTATCATAGGCTTTTTCTTTTGGCCTAGCCTGGCCTTTTTGTGAAAATATAAAAGCCTGGCTTGGCCTAAAAACCTATTTAAAGGCCTGCATTGCATAAATGCCTTCAAATAAGTTAATAGGCTCAAACTTTATAAGTTTCAAACAAAGTAGTTAATGGAGGAACTTGGCACAGTGCGGCCACTCCCAAAAATGCTATAACAGCATAGCGGATCACAAAGCGGTCGCTATAGCGAAGAAAGCAAACAAGGAGGGATAGGAAGAAAAATAAGGGACTATCCAAAAGAAGTATGCAAGAGAGATAGAGTACAAACTTAAAACCTGAAAACAATAGACAAGTGGAACAAAGCAGCATAGACATATACTGAGTAATCACATAGAGATATAGAGTACATAGGACCACATAGACATTTAAATGTGTTGCTGCTGGTGACAAGAGAGAGAACAAAGAACCACACCTTGAGTTGCTGTCAACAGTGAGGCAAAAAACAGAGAGACAAAGAGCCACTCCAGGAGTTGCTACCACTGGTGAAGGAGAGAACAGAGAGCCTCGATTTGTTGTCAGTAATGTCATAAGGCTCTAGTCCAGTCTAAATGAGCCAATAGACAGGGTGGAAGGGAGTTTGGGGGCATTTTGGCTTTTGTTTTTTTAAAAATGAGAGAATAGCGGCCACTATGGCCGCTAATGGAGTTCACTATCCCCCGCTATTGCAGTGCACCAAGCCGCTACACTGAAGCGCTCCACTATGAGCATTCTGGAGAGGCCAAGCTCCACTTCGCTATGTCGCAATAGCGGTCGCTATTGACAACCTTGGTTTCAAATATACCTAGCCTTTAAAAAAATTATTATATTGTGTATAAAATAAATAAATTATATAATATATAACTAATAAATTATATAAGTATTTTAAATTTTTAATTATATATTATTACAATAAATAAATAGGCTGGTCTGTTATGTCAAATAGGTCTTTTGAAATGCCTAGGCCTTTTTAATAGCCTAAGTCTAGCTTGTATGATAAATAGGCTAGGCCAAAGTAGGCCGAAATTAAGCTAGACCATAGGCCCCTATTAGGTCGCCTAACCTATTTCCACCCCTAGTTGCCAGCAATTCTCCTTGGTAGGCAATTTGTAAGTACCACTATAAGCCCTCATTGAGGCTTGTGGCATGCCCTGGCCTTGGAATGGGATAGCCTCCCCTACCCCTAAACTTTTGCTTACCATATATATATATGGTCCATATAGTTTACACTCGCTTTTAATTTGGTCCTTACAATTTTTTTCGTTGGATATGAGTCCTTACACTTTCCTTCCGTTAGGAAGTTTGTCCCTGCCGTCATTTGGCTTTCAGACAAACGTTAGTTTTTGTCCTAGGTGTCAAACGAAATCCTATGTGGAGCTTATGTGGCTTGAGAAGGTGCTTAGTTGGAGTTATTTTTTCCACCTCACTTCATCACTTTTCCCTCCGAAAAAGAAAAAAACTCATTTATGGTCCATGTATCAAAGGATTGCTTTCAGTTTCAACCCCTTCATTTATTTATTGTTCAACCCCAAAAGCTCATAATGCTTTCTTCATCTTCTGTGTGTTAGCTGAGTTTCATCTGAGAAGTAAAATATTGCATTTGGGGTTCAATGGAGAAGGCGACCATGAGGTTCAGCCACATGAACAGCACACCCACTTTTCTGCCATCTCTCACGCACACTTCTTCCCTTCAATTTCAGCTGCTGACCTCCTCCTTCAACTTCCCAACCCATCACACTCAAGCAAACTTTCTTCCAATTTCCTGTCCCTCTCATTCTTATCCCTTGCACAGGCCATCCTCCACCAATTTCTTAATAGCCGATTCAGCTATTCCCAGTAAGCCTTCCATTTTCTAGTGTGTTTTTGTTTCCCTGTGGCTCAGCATTTTTTTTCTGTGAATTGTTGTGGTTTCTGAATTGAAATTTAATTTCTATTATTTGTTATTCACAAAATAGAAAACATTACGTGTGGCAGGTATCAGTTATCCTCTTATCTTTTGTTCTTGGACATTATTTCTGACTTGTAATTTATGGTTGCTATCCGATAAGCATGCCAGTTAATGTGCTTACTTTGTCAAGTTTATTTTTTCCTGCCCCTTTAGCTTCAGTGACTAAGGTTGCTGCGGCATATTCATCTCTTGCAGTGAAGCTGAAATCGATTTCCCTTGTTGAATCTGTATGCATAGATTGGGTTACTCTGGCAAGAATGAAAGAAATGGAAATAGTATAACTTCAGCAGCAAAATCCTTTTGAGAGAGTGATGAGAAGGGCTTCTGTGAGTAAAATAACAGATGAAACTCAATTCCACCAACTTTGGAAAAGATGAAGAAAGCACTCTGACCTTTTGGGGTTGAACAATGGAGTAGATGAAGGGTTGAAACTAAAAGCACTCCTCTGACACGTGGACCAAAATTGGGGTTTTTTCTTTGGAGGAAAAAGGGATGAAGTGAGGTGGAAAAAAATAACTCCATCTAAGCACCCTTCCATGCCACATAAGCTCCATATAAGATTCCGTTTGACTTCCTAATGGAAGGAAAGTGTAGGGACTCATATCCAAAGAAAAAAAAACTATAAGGACCAAATTAAAAACGAGTGTAAACTATAAGGACCTATCATTTATTTTAACCTACATATATGGGGGGTGATAACATCCTCCTACTTTTTTTGAAGGTGGAGGTTTGCAGACTCCACCTTTTTTTTTTGGACAAAAAACCTAATATTTTTTTATCATAAGCAACTTGAATTGAAGGATATTTTAGTAATATGATATTTAATATTATTAAAAAAAACCTACAAAATCAAATCAAAACTCTCTATCTATCTATATTGGAAACTGCCCTTGTTGCAGTTCTCGTAGTGAGAACCTCTTAAGCTGCCCAAGACGTACTTCAGGATCCTCTTCAGCAGGCACATCAAAGAAAAATTCTTGTGGCTTCCTCCGATGCCACCATGCAAATGCAATTGCAGGCGCAGCAAATAATACACAGCACCCGCATCCATTGCTTTGGATCAAAGAGTGCTGAGAAACATGGGCCAAATACTTCGTTTTAGCTGATTTGCACGGAAAACGTTGACTCTTTCTCTCTGTGCACTTCTCTTAGATATCGGCTGGTGTCCAGCCTTGTTGAAGAGGAACGAAAAAAATTGAAATAAAGGAGGGATGTTCAATTATGTATAACTTTCTTCAATCCCTCAGTTTTTCACTCTGTGATAGGACACCTGGTCCTAATTTAGTTGAGGAGCCCATAATAGAAGTCAACCCCAGGAGGCCCACTATTTGGAAAGTCTATACCTGTAAGAAGAGAGAGGGAATTGGAAGTTAGTTAGTGAGGTGGGGATTCAGTTATTTGGAAGGAAGGCTAGGTAGTGGAGGAGGCATTCATACTTATGGTGTGTTTTGTTTAGAGAGAGGAGAGAATATCTCTCTGGTAGGAGTCTCAGACTCTGGATCTGCCTTTTGTTTTGTAGAGCGTTGAGCTCTTTCGGGGTTAATAATACACACTCAGTTACTGCTCATTGAATTCCTTTGCTGTATTTCTGCTTAATTGATCTATAGGACCTATCACACTGCCAGAAAAATTTAATTGGGAATTTTCATTATCAAATGTAATTAACATTTTAAATTTGTAAAACAGTAAATTGAATTATGCCATGAACAAACTACTTCCTTCTGCCACAGTCAACAATGAAGCCTCCTTTCCTCCATTAATGGTGTTTTAGTTGTTGGAAAGAGAGAGTTAAATTGAGAGAGAGAAACCAGAGAGGAAGAGAGTAGATCACTCACAATTTTATTTTTTTTAACACAATTAAATATCACATTACTAAAATACCCTCAAATTACAATTGTTTTAAAAGAAAGAAACTAGGTTGTTTGTCCAAAAGAAAAAGGTGGAGTCTGCTAACCTCCACCTGCAAAAAAGGAAATAGGAGGATGTTAGCAGTCCCTATCTTATTATGAGAGGCGAGAGGAGCCAATCTTGACCATTTAATCTTACATGGATGGTCAAGATTAGAAGTTACTTAAAGGTCACACAACCACTTAAAAAAGTCACATGACTTGATGTTCTAATCTTAACCATACATGCATGATCCAATGGTCAAGAATTATTTCTCTCACTCTCACTCTCACAATAAACCACTCTTCTCACTGGATATGCCTCCTATATATATATATGGGATACTGTGAAAGGGAAAATAAGTAAATAGCTATGAATAGTTAGTTAGCTGGTACTACTATTAATAGCATTCCAAGTCAGTTGTGAGGTAGTCAAGTTGTTAAGTCTGCTTTAGCTAGGAGGCTTTGCTCTGCCTCAAACGAAAGCTACTCTAACATTTCTCAATAAAACATCACAGATTCCTCCTCCCCCTTTCTGTTGAATTTTCTCACATTTTCCCTCTCTTTCTCTCATTTTCTTGACTAAGCACTATCATTCAACCTTTTAACTGAAATTAAAGTAAATAGTTTTTATTTTAAATTAAAAAATATAATTTTATTAAGTTTACATGATTTCTAATATCTTTTAAAGTAATACTTTAAAAGTTTTGAGCTATTTACTTAATAATTTTCATTCATTTACTAACAAATTTTAAAACATATAATATGATTCTTAAAGGAAGAAAAATTTTAAAATATATCATTCTTAAAAACCATGAGTTATATTTTGATAGGAACATTGTTAATTGATAGGGAAAATGGAGGCTAGCTCCTTACAACAGAGAATGGATTCTCTGAAAATTAACAAAACAGAAACAGAAAAGTAAATGCAGATAGTGCAAGCTCTTTGAGAGGCTTGCTCTCTCCCTCCCAATTCCTACCCAATTCTTGCCTACCTCAACTCTCCCTTCTCTGTACATTCCCCCCTCTCACTCATCTCCCACTGCCACGTATGCATTCTGTTATGTTGCAGGTTATTAGCATGAATATTCCCCATCCTGCCCTCATTGCACCCATGAGCTGATCCACTACCTCCCTTTCTACCCTTCCTCACGTACACCTTAGTACAAGGCAGTCTATCATATTTACTGCCACACATAACAGTATAAGGCAAGTTGTCACAACAGCACTCTCCCTTTGGGAGCTAGGTTCAAGCCACAACAAATAAGGGGATGCTTTTCCAGGTTTATTCCTTAAACCAGGGCTGGATCAACCAGTTCCCTGTTAACCATTCAGTTTGCAAGAGATGTGACTGGTTTTGACATTGGGATTGGGGAGGACTAATCTGGTCTACAAGGCAGGCCGGTCCAGTCCAGCTTTCAGAACACTGACTACATTAGGATGGGCATGGGCTTCCAATCTGGTGGAAGAAGCATAAGATGAACACCCATCAGAAACTAGTATCTTACAAAGAATGGTCTCCTTCCATTCTATCAAACTCAAACTGATACACATTTTTAACACCAATATTCCAAATCATACTTGATCAGTGTACCCTATTGGATATTCCTAATTTAGTCACCTTTAAGGTTGATATAACTGCAATTAAACCAACCATTAGACAAACCTTCCTTATTCCCATTCAAACCAATGTTGTTATAATTGAACCGGATAGTGAACCGGCAACACTTTCAGTTCAAGTTCAACCGGTTCAACCATTTAAACTGACCGGTCGAACCAAATGACTTAATAAAAATAATTCACATGCAAATATAAAATATCAAAAAACATTTATAAAATATTGAGTTTTTTTAAAATAAAATTTAATGGTCGGTTCAACCAGATGAACCGAGGGGTTCAACCGGATTTTGACTAGTCTTGACTGGTCCAAAGTGGTCTAATCGTGAATTTGATTATGAGACTGAACCATAACCGTAAGTGGCCAATTCCCGGTTAGACCGATCGGACCGTTTTATCTGGTCTAGTTCTGACAACACTAATTCAAATGCTTTAGTCCAAAGTTTCTTTTCCTATATGTAAAAATCCATAACTATAAACTTCCTCCAGACCCTTCCCACTGATTAATAATTAAGGATATGTTTGGATAAAGGAGTTTGGAGGGGAACAGAGGGGAGGGGTAATTTTTCATTTTATGTAAACATTCCCTTTATTTGAGAATTTTTAAAATTGGAATAAAATGAGAGGTCACCATGTAACCTTCTAATTATCCTTTATTCATTTTTATAAACATTTTATAATTCTATCAATTTAAAAATGAAAAATTACCCCTCCCCTCCCTTCCCCTCCAAAGTCCTCCATCACAAACATACCCTAAAGAGGACTATTTCAGATAATACCAAGAAAGTTTGCCTTCTCTTTCACATGGGAGAAGTCATTTCAAATGTAAAATGAGTTTCACAGATGCTGAAGGAGATAAAGAGAAAGACTAAAGGGAAAAAGGCACAACAGGTGCCCAGCAATATGTTATTCATCTCTTAAAAAATATAAAAATGATCAGTACCTCTTGCCGAGCTAAATGATCAAGATCATTAGAGGAGCACGGCCACAGATCCATGAAACTGTACCGTGATACAACATTTTGCAAAGAACTCTCTAATGCTGCTGTTCCATCTTCACCTGCTCCAGAAAGTGCTTCTTTTCTTCTTTGCTCAACCTATATATATACAAGGATAAGAATACTAAGGCAAAATTTTCACAGACGGCCACAAAACCCTCACTAGAAGGGTAATAAAATAATGCAGATATGTTATATAAATAATAAAATTATCAAAGCAGGTCAGGCATTAACCTATGCTAATGCCATAAGCAACTACAGGATTGCACTATTAACTTACAATTTTTTAAAAAAAATTAACATATTATGACTGAGACATTTAATAACATTTTCTTGCCATCCCTCAAGATCTTGTTTCCAGATACTGTTGCAGAAAATTAAGTCTATCTTGTTTCCCAGGCTTTCTTCTTTGAAGTAGACACCTTTGTTATTCATAATTAAAATTACAAAAAAAGCATGATGACAGAATTTTTGTTAGTTCCAGTTTACAGAGCATTGACTAGGAAAAAAAAATAAAGAAATAAAGAAAAACAGTGAGTTTCAGTCTTTCAGATGATCTCCAGCCCTTTCCTAAAGCAGTCATAATGCAAACAGCACCTCTTATAGTGGGATGTTTGACCATCATCCTATTCCCATCAATGTCAACTAATCACTAATCTATGCAAAACAGACAGCATATTCTCCAAAAATTTATCTTATCCCAATATTTCCCCTCAAGGCTTTTCTTTCAAATGATTAGGTGTTACAGAAAAGTAAAAAATTTGATAAGCCTAACCGAGAGCATGACCCGAAGGAAACAACCAGAGATAGCAAGGTAAACTGCTGTATAGAAACAAAATTGAAGATACTACCTTCAACATGCTAGCAAGATCCCCATAAGTTTGCTCAAACTGGGTGAACTTTTTCCAAACCTACAGATGAGAGTATGTTACAACTAAATTGAATATTAGCAAACAACACCTATTAAACATGCTCCAACTGGATAACTACATAAATTACTAGTAAAAATAATACAGCACCAAACATACTGAATACTATGGGGAAACCATCATGCATTTCTAACTAAGAATGTAGTACAATATTCATTGGCTTGTCTTTTTAGCCTCTCTTTGGGTTTCAGCTCATGGGTTCCAAGGGAGGTTTGTTGTCCAACGTGCAAAGGGAATTTTTTGCTCTTTTGAACTGATGTTAGACTGTATACATTTTGCCTTAAAAATCCCATCATAAAATTCTATCTAAAAGTTGTAAACACCAAGCTCATCTCTTCAAGCAGCTCCAATTATATCAATGTAAAACAAAACAACCTTGAAGAAATTCATATAAAGGAAATATAACAAAAGCTTGATGTTAGAGAAACATCAATCAAAACTAAAATACATTTACATCCTACAATATAATGTGTTATTTGTTCCTCAAAACTCTACCAAAGGAATTGCTAAACAATGTAAGGGCCTCTTATCCATACATGCTAACACAAACTAAGAAAAGGGGGTTTACCACATGAAGTTTTAACTTTCAACTCCTTTGGCTGAACTTTGGAACTTTTTTGTCAGTTAGGAAAGGGACTTCTTTTGAAGGGTTTACAAGAAGGTGTTAATTCCTCTTTCAGGCTAATAAAAATTAAAACCCTCTTAAGTTGGTCAATTTAAAAAAGGTGTGAACTATGATATGAAATGGATAACAGTGAAATTATAAAATTCATTTATATTTATCACAGGCACACAGTGATATTCTGCATTAAAAATATTTGTTTTTAGGGGGATTTCTATTGAAATAAATAAATACTTACCTTTTAAGAAACATGGTAAATTTGAATCATACTAAAAATATTGTTATAATTGCCACTAAAATTTAATGATACAGAATTGCACTGGGAATTTTCAGCTATTAATAAACAAAAACACTTCAGAAGATGATTTTTCCATGAGGGATTAAATGGAGTGACGAACAGTTAGTAGCTTCAAACAATTATTTAAAGTAAGGGGCACAAACATGACTTGAGTATCTAGTGTATAAGAGGAATTTTTTTTTATTAAGTCCAAGCATATATTGGTATGCATGCACATACTTAGTTTAATATATTGTTAGTTAAAGAAAAAAAAATCTTGCATCATGCACCTGTTCACAAAATGGAACATAACCTTGATGTCGTTAACTAATTACTATTAAGGGACCGGGAATTTTTTCAGAGGAAGAACAAGGAAACAGGATGGGAGGCCTACCTCAACTGATTCCTCAGGTGGAAGTGCACTTAATGCCCTCTCAAATAAAGCTCGTATATTTTGGTCATCATTCAAACGTGTCAAGAAATCTGCATATCTGAAACATCATAAACATATTCTTAATAGTCAATCAATATTATTTTGGTAGGAAAAGAATTATTAAGAGAAAAGAGGAAAAGTACAACTAGGGAGAGGATAAGATATTCTCCAAAACAGAAAGTAAAAAAGAAAAAGCAGTATAAGATTAAAACACTAATACAGTTTTCTGAAGGACTGTGATGACATCATAAAGCACTAAGAGGCACAGAGATCTCAGTCTTTAATTTTTAGTAGATAAGGCAACCAATATTAGTGGATGTATGTCAGCAAGATCAATATAGCATAAACATCAAAATGCTTTCTTGCACGGCAAAATTACAAAAGGAGGTTATATGCAACAACCATCAGGTTATATTGCTCAAGGGAATCTAGCTTAGTATGTTGACTACGTCAATTTCTTTATGGTCCAAAGCAATCTCGACATGCCTGGTTTGGGAGATTCAATTTTGTTGTCAACAGTTTGGCATGACATGGTGTGAGGCTAACCACTCAGTCCTTTTCCGTCACTCTCAACCTAAACTCTACATCTATCTAGTAGTTTGTGTAGATGACATTGACATCACAGGCAATACCAAAATCTTAAGCAACATATGTCGCATCACTTTCAGACCAAAGATTTGGGCAAAAATACTTTTTGGGTATTGAGGTTGCTCAATCTAGGGAAGGTGTTGTCATCTCTCAGAGGAAGTATACCTTAGACATACTTGAGGAAACAAGCATGTTGGATAGTCAACATAGTGATACTCCAATGGATCCCAACCAAAGTAGTCAATGGCTGAACATTGCACGGAGCGGCCAACTCCAAAATTGCTATAGTAGAATAGCGGATCGCGGAACAACTGCTACAACGAAGATAGCGGATGCAATATAAAAATTTCATAAATTTGTAATACACACATAATTGATACTCAAAACTCGAAGTTCTCAAAATTTAAGACACATTCATCATTTATCTTACTTAAGTGAACGTAAAGCACCAAGTCTAATGAGCATAACCAAACAGAGGATGGAGAAGGAGGACCTGCATGCCAAACAAAGGCAAGAGGAGGAGGACCTGCGTTAAAAACAGAGGCTGGAGGAGGATGTGCGTGCGACACAGAGGAGCTAGCAAGCTGCCCGTGGCACAGAGGAGCACATAAGTTGTGTGCAATCTGTTTTGATGCGATGGGTCGTGGTGGGTCAGCGAGAAGCTGACTGATGGGTCGTGGACAGCAGCAAAATCCATGGTTTGTTGCGAAAGAGAAGCTGCAACTCTACAATTTGGTGCGATTCGTGTGAATAGTGGCCGATGCAAACCCTAAAACTGGTCTCAATGAATGACCAAAAAAATCCCTGAATCGGTGGACCTTGGTAAGTTTAAGTTAGGGTAAAATAGAGATTTTATCCAAGTAAGTTTAAGATTGGTCATTTTTGGGAAGCATTGCAGCCGCAAAGGCCACTATTGCTGGCCGCAGTCTCGGCGCTCCAGCCCGCGTAGCTAAAACACTCTGCCACATGGAGTTGGGAGCGGGGAAGCTCTGCCCTACTCCGCTCTGGTGCAATAACGGCCGCTTCAGCCCCTATTGTCAAGTTTGATCCCAACGTCAAACTTCTACCAGGTTAAGGGGAGCCTCTAGCAAATACTAGTAGATATCAATGGCTTGTTAGCAAACTTATTACCTTACAATAACTCAACCAAATAACATTTTTGTTGTAAGTGTGGTAAGCCACTTTCTGAACGCTCTATGCAATAGTCATTGGGATGTATGGGAACATGTTTTGAACGCATGCACAAAGAAAGAAGGGAGACCCAGATTATGGCTTTTTCTGTAACCTAAAAAGGATGAACTATTAAGTAGTTGAGGTGTGCATCAAGAGAGAAAAGTAGAACAAGAGTTATCGGAGTTAGGAGGAAGTAGAACTCACTCAAGAATGTAAACAGGCTCATGCATAAAGCGTTTTAGTCCTGCTTCAAAAACATTATGTGCCATCTGCATGGAAAAACCGATAAAGCAATCATATTTAATATAGTCATTAAGTGTTGAGTCATAGTTTATTTGCTAGGAGTTAAAAACTTCAAATATAGAATGCCAAGGATATCAATGATATTTTGTTAAATCCCAAGAAGAATAGAATAGGCAAGAAAGGCAATGTTTCCTTATTGTAAGATAATTACTTCATTATGAGACCTAGAGATAGGGAAAGACTACAGCAACATTTGTCAACAAGCCAACATCAATTGCATTAACAACAAACGGCTCTGGGTCATTCTAACTCATTTTCTACATAACTACAAACATACACACTCACGTACATGTAGATCAACATATTTAACCATGCAAAAAAAAAATGTACTTCCAGGTTTACATCCAGCAGATTAATTATTAGCAAGCACAAGATTTTGTAGAATATATAATCCCACTACCTGCACTAAATGCACAAAAAAAATGTCATTAAAAAAAAAAAAAGAGGAAATAGTCAGTGTAGGACCTTTAGATCCTTGTCAAGACAAAAGGCCATTGTTGCATAAGCAACATAAACATGATAAGTGCAATTTGGGGATTTGCGAGCATCGAGAAAGTACTTCCGAGCTGCTTCAACACCTTCAGTTCTTCTTAGAAAACGAATGAACTGCAGCATGAAACACAGATGTCACAACTTTTGGAAGGAAATATAGCATTAAAATGAACTGCACAAAAATCACTCATCATTCTCAATAAAGGAAAATATGAAAGATAAAACATATGGACAATTATAAACTTCTCGCAGAGAATTAGACCTAGAATTTAAACAAGCAAAACATTTAAATTTCCGATCATGCCATGCAGCTGTACTTTAAGACTTGTTCAATGATTTTCAAAACTTAATATTAGAAGACAATTGATGAACATATCCATATCCCAAGTATCCAATACCACTATTGAGCACTAAAAATATAAGCAAACTATTTCACATACTTGAATATGTGCAAGTGCTGTTGCACTGACACCATCTCCCAAAAGGTTTTCATATATTTTCCTTGCAGCCTGACATAAAACAAAAAAAGGGAATAGATAAAGTTAAAGATTAAAAAAACCAAGAACGACAAGATATGTTGAAGCATATGTCCAACCTGTCATACCTGAATTGCTCCACGAGATTCCTCCAGCTCTGCATAAGCATATCGTAGCATTTCCGAATCTGTTTGCAAATGAAATGTCAGAGAGAAGAGAGATAAAAGACAAAAGCAAGCAAGATAGAGTCAAGTAATAAGACATATTGATGCATAACTAATAGCTACACCACACTCTACCAAAGGGTAACAACCGAGATAAATTCTAGACCAGAGACCAAGCCAAGGTAATGCAAGAAAAAAAATTCACACTCAAGGAGATCTATCAGAAAAATAGGGCTCTGAATGTCATACCCACACTTTGTAACCATATAATTTCATACTTTCCAATGACATTTCTTTATCATATCCAGACCTTGGGTACGTGTATTGAAAAAAAAATCCCTTAGAAAAGAGTGCAGGTTACACTTGAAGTTGAGACTGATATTGAATGAATTTACTTGAGAGTAATGACTCTCAGCTGTTCCTTTTATATTGAATCATTTACAGACAGTATGATGAAAATACTAATGGGACTTCCATGGTAGGACACTTACAGATAGATATATTCTCTGCTTTAGACATGTTAGAGATAAGGTATTAGCTTTACAGATAGTCTAATACTTTACAGAGGATAAAGACTCTAGTCACTCAACACTCCCCCTCAAGCTGGTGCATATATGTCATAGGCATCAAGCTTGTCACATATATATTTTATCCTTGGACCTCGGAGTGATTTAGTGAGCATGTCTGCCAGCTGATTATTGGAGCTTACGAATGACGTCGTGATTTCTCCAGATATAATCTTATCGCGGATAAAGTGGCAATCGATCTCGATATGCTTGGTCCGCTCGTGAAAGACTGGATTGGAAGCAATGTGCAAGGCTGCCTGATTATCACATATAAGGCTCATGGACCCAATCGTGCAGAAGCTTAACTCAGAAAGAAGTTGCTTTAACCAAATGAGTTCGCATGTAGCAAGAGCCATAGCCCTATTGCAGCCGCACTTTCGATCTAGCTACAACACTTTGCTTCTTACTTTTCCACGAAATGAGGTTGCCTCCAATAAGAACACAATAACTGAAGTTGACCGTCTATCACTTGGGCAACCGGTAATCTGCATCTCGTGTAAGCAACAACGTTAGTGTGGTCTTTGTTCTGATAAATTAGCCCTCTCCCAGGAGAACTTTTAATGTATCTCAAGATCCGAACCACTGCATCCCAATGACTCTCACGAGGAGAATTGAGGAATTGACTCACAACACTGACAGCAAAGGATATGTCAGATCTGGTCATAGTGAAATAATTCAACTTTCCAACTAATGTGCGATATCTTCCTGGATCTGAGTAAGGCTCCCCCTCATCTGGCTTAAGCTTAACATTAGGATCCATAGGTGTGTCAATCATCTTACAATCTAGCATACCAGTTTCTTCCAATATATCAAGAGCATACTTCCTCTGAGATATAGCAACTCCTGAATTAGATTGAGCAACTTCAATTCCAAGAAAATACCGCAATCGTCCCAAGTCTTTGGTGTGAAATTGTTGAGATAGGTACTGCTTGAGACTTTTAATGCCTTCAAGATCATCCCCTGTAATAACAATGTCATCGACATATACAACAAGATAGATGTACTGACTAGAGGATGATGATTTATAAAAGACAGAGTGATCTGCTTCACTGCGAATCATGCCAAAGTGTTGGAGAGCTGTACTGAATCTACCAAACCATGCCCGAGGACTCTGCTTGAGACCATATAAGGCTTTGTGTAACATGCAAACAAGGCCATGAGACTCCCCCTGAGCAACAAAACCAGGTGGTTGCTCCATATAGACTTCCTCATATAAATCACCATGAAGAAAGGCATTTTTAATGTCTAACTGATGCAGGGGCCAGCAACGCGTGGCTGCCATGGCCAAAAAGAGACGAACAGAGGCCATTTTGGCAACAGGAGAAAAGGTATCACCATAATTGAGCCCAAAGATCTGAGTATAGCCTTTAGCTACTAAACGGGCTTTCAGGCGATCAATTTGACCATCCGGACCGATTTTGATAGTGAATACCCAACGACATCCAACTGTGGATTTCCCGAGAGGATGGGGAACAAGGGTCCATGTGTTATTGGATTCTAAGGCTGTCATTTCATTAATCATAGCCTGCCGCCATCCCGGATGGGATAATGCTTCCTGAACAGTTTTAGGGATAGAAACAGAGGAAACAGCAGAAACAAAAGCACAATAGGATGAAGATATACGGTGATAACTTAGGAAATTGTAGATGGGATAAGGGTTGCAAGTGGAACGTGTACCTTTTCAAAGGGCAATAGGTAAATCAGGAGAAGGCTCAGGTGGATCCGGAGCAGGTAGATCAACTGGAGCAGGGAATGAATCACCGGCCTGGTTGGGTACAACGTCCTTCAATGATGATGGACGAGGACGACGCTGGTAGGTAATGAGAGGTTGGGGAGAAGGAGGACGAGACACCGGTAGAGTAGGAGACTCAACAATACACGGTATAGACAAAGGAAGAGGTAGTACCTAAGAAATGGAGGCCGATGTTATGGAGGATGAGAAATAAAGGGTATCCTCAAAGAATGTAACATCAGTAGACGTGTAAAAGCGATGAGAAGCTGGAGAATAACATTTGTAGCCTTTTTGGACACGAGAGTAACCAAGGAAGATGCATTTGATAGCACGGGCAGACAACTTGTCAAGACCTGGATTGAGATCATGAACAAAACATGTAGAACCAAATACACGTGGGGGAAACAAGAAATGTGCTGGATCCTTTGGAAACAAGAGTGAATATGGTATTTTGTTATTCGTAATGTAGCGAAGGCATCCGATTTATTAAGAAACCAGCAGTAAGAACAGCATCACCCCAAAATTTTAAAGGTGCATTAGCATGTAACAGAAGGGTACGTGCAGTTTCAATAATATGACGGTGTTTTCTTTCAGCGATACCATTTTGTTGGGGTGTGTGTGGACAAGAAGATTGATGAATCATGCCATGAGAAGCCATAAACTGATTAAAGGATGCAGAAAAATATTCTTTGGCATTATCACGTCTTAAAATACGGATAGAATGGTCAAATTGGGTTTGAATCTCATGATAAAAGTGCTGAAAAATAGTTAATAGTTCTGAACGGTCTTTCATTAGAAAAATCCAAGTACATCTTGAAAAATCATCAATGAAAGTAACAAAATACCTATGCCCTAAGATAGAGCTGACTCGACTAGGACCCCATACGTCAGAATGGACAAGTTCAAAAAGGGTGAATGTCTGACGAGGACTTTTGCCTGGAAAGGAAGCTCGTACATGCTTGCCAAGCTGACATGACTCACATTGTAAAGACTGTAAGTTAGGCAGGATGAGGACCATTTTCCTCGATTTATTGAGACTCGGGATGACCAAGGCGATAATGAAGGAGATCCCGGAGAATCGATAGTGGTGCAAGCAACCGACGATGAAGGTTGGAAATAATAGAGGCCATGTGATTCGAGATCCTGTACAATCGTCGTCATCCGTACGGTCTTGGATGAAAAAGAGTTATTAGTAAAAGTGATGGAGCAATTATGGTTACGAGTAGTTGACTAACGAGACTAAGTTAAGCGAGCGGGCAACCAGGCATAAAAAGGACAGAATTTAAAGATAAGGATGGAAAAGGTGTGGCTTGACCAATGCCAGTGGCCTTTGACTTGGAGCCATCAGCAAGAGTGATATAATGTGATTTTTTAGGCTGTGTTATAGTGAAGAAAAGAGAAGGATTACCAGCTATATGGTCAGAAGCACCAGAATCCAAAAGCCAGGATCTAACAGGTAATGATTGTGACAGACAAACCGTAGAGTTACTAGTATGGGCGACTGTAGCTGAAGATTGACCTTGTTAGGCTATTTTGAGCTGAAAATACTCCTTAAATTCAGCATTGGATAAGACATTCTGATTATCAGCCTGCTTCTCTGAGGCCTGAGGTTGTAAGTATGTCACATGTGCTGTGTGTTGATCTCTTAGGGAATCCGATGAGAGAATAGCATTTGTCTTTAGTGTGACCCATGCGATTACAATAGGAGCAATGTGGGCGATTACCAGAAGCACGTCCTCCTCGGCCACCTCGTCCACGACCTCTGCCTCCACGGTTCGTGGTGTTTGAGAAAAAGGCAGATGATTCGAAACTGGAACTAGATCCAATCATAGTTTCCGAATGGGGAACCCGTAGGAGGCGATCCATAAGGTTTTCTACAGTAGGAACACTAGGATTTGTCAGGATTTGATTCCGGACAGATTCAAGGTCTTTGTGGAGACCATGAAGGACAAACACCATGCACATGTTATCCAGCTTGTTTTCCATATTATCACCAGTCAGGAGTAACTTGACCTCATCAATAGTAGATTGGGCTTTGGTCAAATACGTCGGGAGATCATTTTCTGTCATTTGAAGTGTTGCTAATTTGTGTACCACATCATACAAGCGCTGGATATCATTTGAATAAACACTGCGAGCTTTCTTCCAGATGTCGTAGCACGTTTTATAGGTTCGAAAATGAACCAACAACTTCAGATCAATAGATTGCCATAGAAGAGACACCAAGTCGGTAGTCCGCCTTCTTATTGATCTTGATCTGCTGCATTAATATCTGCAGCCTTTTTGGTCAAGTGATCAGCGAGTCCTTGTCCCAAGAACCAAATTTCCACAGCGGTTTGCCAGTCCATGTAATTCTTTCCGTTAAGCTTCTCGGAGGTTATAGTTGGACTCCCAGAGAAGACAAAGGAATGATGATTCTTGCTATGTGATAGGCCAGCAGAACTTGGATTGGATGTTGCAGCGGAGGATTCGAATGTGGAATCCATTGATGAGGGTTAATGTTTGGTGAATAAAATGCAGTGGAAAGTACTGCGTGAATAATGGTGACTCGGGTGACGGGTGACTTAAGGTGACTTGAATGGTGGCTGAAAAACAGAGGATAACATGAAAACAGAGAAATTGATTTTTGAACAGTGTTTTTTGAACAGAAGCGCTGGAATTGAGGTGACGGCGCGTGGGGCCCATGCGCGGTGACTGTTCACCACAGGTGACAGAGAAGACGCCGGCGAGATAGATGGGACCGGCGGTGAGATCACCGGAGACTGGGAAGACGGCGTGTGGCTTTCACTCGCGGACGAGTGCAGAAGCTTGTGACGGCGCGTGGAGGCGCGTGATGGACTGAACGGCAAACCGGTCGGCGGTGAGATGCTCTGCCTCGCGATCTCGAAATTTGTGACGAGTTTTGGGTCCGGTGGTCGAAAGATGGATGGTAGCTCTCTCCCTGGCGTTGACTATTTGATGCTAAATCAGGCCCACGGACTGCGAGCTCTGATACCAACTTGAAGTTGAGACTGATATTGAATGAATTTACTTGAGAGTAATGACTCTCAGCTATTCCTTTTATATTGAATCATTTACAGACAGTATGATGAAAATACTAATGGGACTTCCATGGTAGGACACTTACAGATAGATATATTCTCTGCTTTAGACATGTTAGAGATAAGGTATTAGCTTTACAGATAGTCTAATACTTTACAGAGGATAAAGACTCTAGTCACTCAACAGTTACAAACATACCAGAGTGTAACTCTATAAGAGGCAAGACTCAAGAAAATGTTGCAAATAGGAAGATATGAGGGCACTAACAACAATATTTGAAAATTCAGCAGAACTTATGAAGGAAAAGTACTACAAACCAGGAAGAGCCTTCAGAGACCTCTGAAATACTTTGATTGCAGCATCTATTGAACCACCTTTTGCATGCCATGTAGCATAGTCATACCATATATCAGGATAATGGTACATATACATCAGACACTGAATACCAATACAATGCAGTAAGATATTCCATACATAAAAGAACAAATAAACATAATCAAAGTAAAACACATGGTTAATAATGTTATTAATTCCACATCTGAATGAGGGAGAGAAATATTTTTCTTTAGATGAATAGACTACCCATCAATTCAATTCAATGAAAATGCTGCCTCTTGACATCATACTCCTCAATAGTTTTATTCACTAATATAGTACATCTAAAAAGTATGGCAAGCAATTGTAGTTTTCAAAAAACTAGGTTAAGATAAGGATTGTTGTCGAATTCAATTCAATTCAATTACAGTGACCATCCCAATTAGGAATCTTTATTAGGAAATGATCCTTGCGAATTTTCCTAAATGAAATTCGTTATGAAAATTTTCCATATAAGTTTGCAAGTTTCTCAGAGTCAACAGAAACATTATAGCAGTCCTGCTTGAGTAGGGAAAAAGGAGGGAAATGAGGTTTTGGCTGTCTTACTTAGGGAGATAAGCATTGCTAGCTTGAGGAATGGCAGACCGAACTTGTGTCCCTCGCCTTTGGTGGGGACTCAGGCAACTACTGAGCTAAAGCTCGAGTGGAAGCTTGGAACAACTTTTATGCCATTTCAAAGGTTTTGGAAGGACCAAACAGGGATGTGATGTCTGCAGTTATTTGGTGTCTATGGTTGGAGAGAAATGCCAAAAAATTTATGGGTAATTCTCAGCCAATGCATTTTCAATAGAAGAAAGTGACCTTTTTCACATTTGGGCTTTCTTATGGTGCTCAGATAATGGTCTGTTTAGAGGGATCTCTTCGACATGCATGAAAGAGATTTCCGAGCTTTGCTTAGTTGATTTATCTTTCCTTTCTAGTTTGGTTTTTGGGTGTTCCTACTTCTTTTACAAGTATTTTTTTCCTCAACTTATGTACTTCCCTATCTTCTCATCCTAATCAAATTTCTCATCAAAAAAATAATCTCAAAGGCCATCTTCACATAAAGGAAAGATGAGTGTCAAAATAAGGTTATCAATGAAATTACAAAAAGGCATTGATAAGAGAAATTGCAAGTCTATATGGAAGAGTGGCAAATCATATACATGTACAAGATACATGTTATGGAAAATTTGGTCTTGAATAATTTCCATTGAATCAATCAGGTAATTTATACAACAGTCCTAGTACTAACTTAGGAAACAGAATATCTCCCTAATTAGAGAATATCTCCCTAATTACAGAATACCTCCCTAATTACAGATCCTTATACAAAATATATTGTGGAATTCCTTAATCTATTTGCTGATTTTTAGGAATTAGATTATGCTGATCTCTAGGGATTAATTTTTTATGATTTAGGTTGATTAGTTTCCTAGAATAAAGGGATATGGTTATTATCTTTAACCAATTCCCATCTAGCTGTATTTCCTATTTTATCTCCTTGATTTGAGGAGTGTTTCTCTCAGTTTTTCCTCTATTTATTTGTATACACTTCAATAAGAAATAATGAGAAAAATATATTCTCAATTTTCACATATATACATTCCTAAAATAACATTCCTAAAAATTAGGACATAGATTCTCACACTCCCCCTTAAGCTGGTGAATAGGTGTTTGTCATTCCAAGCTTGGATACAATTCTCTCAAATGTGGAGCTGCTCAATCCTTTGGTGAGGATATCTGCAAGTTGTCCTTGTGTGGGCACATATGGAGTACATATCAAGCCACTGCCAAGCTTTTCCTTGATGAAATGTCTATCCACTTCGATGTGCTTAGTCTGATCAAGTTGAACTGGATTATGTGCAATGCCGATTGCTGATTTATTATCACAGTAGTGCCTCATAGGTTCTTCCCACTTAATCTTCAAATCTTCTAAAATGATTTTAAGCCAAAGTAATTCACACACGCCTTGCACCATAGCACGGAATTCTGCTTCGGCACTTGAACATGCCACTACACTCTGTTTTTTACTTTTCTATGTCACAAGGTTTCCTCCAAGGAAAATGCAATACCTGGTAGTTGATCTCCTGTCAACAATTGACCTGCGTAGTCAGCATCGGTGTATGCTTCAAGTGTCATATTCCCATTTCTTTTAAACAAAATTCCTCTTCCTGGAGTTCCCTTTAGATATTGCAGAATTCTATGAGCAGCCTGTAAATGAACCTCTCTTGGGCTGTGCATAAATTGACCAATTAAACTTACTCCATAGGCAATATCCGATCTGATGTGGGACAAGTAAATGAGTCTGCCCACCAAGCGTTGATACATCTCCTTATCTACAGTAACATCCTCTTCTGCATTCCCTAGTTTTAGGCTCGGGTACACAGGAGTACTCACAGGTTTACAAGCTGTTTTGCCTATTTCCTTGAGCAAATCAGTGATGTACTTCAGCTGGGATATGAAGATCCCTTTCCTGGAGTGTGCCACTTCAATCCCCAGAAAATATTTCAATTTTCCCAGGGTTTTAATCTCAAGCTCCTTGGCCAAGCAATGACTCAAAATCTGTTGTTCTTTCCTATCATCCCCGGTTAATATTATATCATCCACATCCACTAACGGCAATGTTACTCCCCTTGACGCAAAGTGTTTGATGAACAATGTACCCCTTGACTTTGTTTGTACCCCAAGGATGTCATAACTCTAGCAAACCTTCCAAACCAGGCCCTGGGTGATTGTTTCAGCCCGTACAAGGCCTTTTTTAACTTGCATATTGTGTTCACAGCCACATTCCTACCATATCCTGGAGGCATTTCCATATAAATTTCCTCCTCGAGTTCCTTATGCAAGAAAGCATTCTTCACATCTAATTGTTGTAATTCCCAACCGTGATTGGCAGCCAGGGATAATATTACCTGAATTGTATTCATTTTAGCAAACGGAGCAAAGGTCTCTAAATAATCAATCCCATAGGTTTGTGTGAACCCTTTGGCAACTAACCTCGCCTTTGATTGACCCACCATCCCTATATTTCACTGTATATACCCATTTGCATCCAACTGGTTTTTTTCCTGTTGGTAAAGTGACTAACTCCCAGGTTTTATTCTTCTCTAACGCCTCCATCTCTTAATTCATGGCTTGCTTCCATTTTTCATTGGACAGTGCCTCAGATAGTATAGTAGGTACAAAGGTAGTGTCTAGGTTTACAAGGAAAGTTTTGTGGGCTAGTGAGAAATTTTTAAAGGACAGATTTGAGAGGGGGTATAAAGGCTGCTTGGTACATTTTCTGGTTCCTTTTCTAATGGCAATTGGGAGGTCTAGGTCATTTTCAGCAATCTGGGTTTCGGTTTCATCCTGTAAAGCTGGAAAATCAAAAATTGTTACCTCATTTGAAGGAGTTAAGTTGGACTCTTGGACCTGTATAGATTCCAGAATGGCCTTTGACTTTCTTGTGCACACCAGACCTTTTCCAAATCTCAAATCAAGTTGAGTGGCCTCAATGAACTCGGGTTCAACTTCAAAAGGATGGTCAGGTTCAGTCTCAACAGAAAGGTTAGGAAGTGGAGGAAGATCGGGTAACGCAAGATGTATTTCCTTAGCTTCCCTAAGACTCTCCCCCTAAAGATAAGGTTAAGGAAAATAGGCTTCTTACTCATGGAAGGTTACATCCCGTGACACAAAGAACTTCTTTGATGGAGGGTGATAACATCTATATCCTTTCTGGGTGGAAGATTACCCAACAAAAACACATCTTAGGGCTCTAGGATCAAGTTTCCCCCTGTCTTGACTATGGATATGAATAAATGATACACACCCAAAGATTTGAGGTCTGAGATTGTTGGTAGTGGAAAGATTCGGGTAAAAGGAAGTAAGGATATCCATAGGGCTTTTAAATCCTAAGACTCTAGAGGGTAATCTATTGATAAGATGTGTTGTTGTAAGAACAGCTTCCCCCCATAAGGTTTTTGGAACATTTTTTTGATACAAGAATGCCCGAGTTTGGTTTAGAAGGTGCCCATTTTTCCTCTGCGCAATGTCATTCTGTTGTGGTGTTTTGACACAAGAAGACTCATGGATTATGCCCTCCTTTTGACAGAAAAGAGTAAGAACCTGATTAAAATAGTCCTTGGCATTGTCGGACCTAAGTCTTTTGGCATTGACACCAAACTAGGTTTTTACCATAGAGAAGAAATTTGGGAAAACAGTCCAATCGTCCTCCACAAATCCTTGTCCTGAAATACACAATGACTGCTGTGAAAAACCACATTACAGGATAAATCTTTTGTAAGTTTTTGTATAGAGACAAGATTAGTGGATAATTTTGGGATATGGAGCACATTTTTCAAGGTTATTGATGGGTTTATTCTAATATTACCTAGACCAGCTACAGTTACAAGAGTAGCATCAGCTGTGGCAATTTTCTTATTGCTGGGACAAGGTGTGTATGTGGAGAAATGGTTGGATAAGGGTGTCATGTGGTCAATGGCACCCAAATCCAGTATCCAAAACTTGATGGGAGGTGTTTCTAAGACATTTAATCCAAATGATAATGGGAGTTTTACCTGAATACGCCAAAGTACAAGTACCTGTTGGTTTTTCCAGGCTGGTAAGGAAAGCTCTCACCCTGTCTATCACTTCCTGGTTAAGACTGGTGGATTCGGGCTTGTACTCATTTTTTTCAATAACAGCAACGTGAGCATAGCCACTCTTCCGTGAAGATTACCTTTGTTGCCCCCATTCAAGAGTAGGAGGTTTTCCATGCAGTTTCCAGCACTTCTCCCGAGTGTGGTGTGCCTTGTTGCAATAGGTGCACCATAATCCATCCTTCTTCTTCTCTACACTTGCTGGCCCTCTTTGAATGTGTTCAGCCACCATGGTTGAACTCTCTATAGTTGGGGTATCCAACATTAGACTCCTTCTACTCTCCTCACTTCGTACCATAGCCACCACTTCATTGAGACATGGAATTTCTTGTCTCCCCAGAATTTGGATTCTAATCATATCAAACTCAGGATTTAGGCCAACGAGAAAGTCATAAACTCTGTCTTGCTCAATAAACTCCTTGAGAACTGCTGCATCAGCAGAACATTTTGTTTTGATCACTCTATAATGATCTAGTTCCATCCATAGAGACTTCAGTTGATTAGCATATTCAGTAACAGTTTTATTCTCTTGCTTTGCTACCACTGTTTTCACCTTTACATCATATACTTGAGCAGCATATTTGGTTTTGGAATAGGTTTGTTAAACTGCATCCCAAATCTCCTTGGCAGTGTTGAGGAACATGCAAGTGTCACTAATTTCTGGAATCATTGAATTCCATAGCCAGGCCATGAACATGGAGTCTTCTTCATCCCATTCTGCGAACTTAGGACTTTCCTTGTCAGGTCCAGTACCCGTGAGGTGGCTCAACTTCCCTTTTCCCTTCAGCATTGTGTGAACAAGTTGGGACCACTTAAGGTAATTCTTCCCACTCAGCCTATATGCAGAGTGGATACTCTGCAATCCTCCAGGATGTTGAGGTTGGGCATCCCCTGTTTCTTTTCCGGCATCCCCTATTTCCAGTATCTCCTCTTCCTTTAACATCTTAAAGGCACAATGAAAGTGAAAATAATGACAGTGGCACAATGAAGGTGCCCTGAACTGAAAAAGGTCCAAGAACAGCTTCAATGAAGGCAGCCAAGGGCAACCGCAATGAAGGCGGCTAGGGTTTTTTTCTTGCGGAAGTCAAATCTCCAAAACCAGAAGCTCTGATACCATATGAAAAATTTGGTCTTGAATAATTTCCATTAAATCAATCAGGTAATTTATACAATGGTCCTAGCACTAATTTAGGAAACAAAATATCTCCCTAATTACAGAATATCTCCCTAATTACAGATCCTTACAAAAATTATATACATTCCTAACAATTAGGACACAGATTCTCACACATGTAAACAAACCCCAAGCATCCATAACACAATCCAATAAATGCAGGAATAAGCATCAAAGGCAGAGGGTGAACGAAGCTTCTCCGTTGCCCACCCAGTCGCACACTGCTCTACACTCTGTTTGCACTTGCCCAACCAGTTCGCACTTGCCCACCCAGTTCGCACTTGCCCGCTCCTCTTTGTTGCTGGTCTCTGTTGCGCATACTGCTGTTACCCACCCTACCCCTCCTTGTGTTTTTGGTTTCCCTCTGTTTTTGGCCTTTATTTTGCACTTCTGATAAACTTATTGTTATTGGTGATTTTTAAAAAAAAATTCTAATTGACATTTAAAAAAAAAAATTCTAATTGACAATGACTAAGATGAATAATGAATGTGTCCTTGAGTTTGGTACTTTGAGTTTGAGTATCAATTATGTATGTATTACAAATTTATGAGTTTTTTACACTGTATCCGCTATCTTCGGTGTAGCATCCACTTCGCGACCCGCTATACCATAATAGCGTTTTTGGGGGTGGCCGCTATGCGCTACGTTCCGCCATTGACTACTTTGACACACACACACACAGATGAATCAAGCAAGAAATATCATATAAGAACAGAATTTTTTTCTCCACATTATAGAGAAACTGATACTATTAAGGGAAAAATAAAAAAGCAATAAAATATTTCCTAGTACCTGCTCATAAGTAAATATAACTCGTTTGTTGGATGAAGCAGTATCTATTCTCTGTGGATTTCCTCTGAAATGAAGAATGATTAAATTAAATAAAAGATATTAGCTAAACATCATCACATAAATCAATATAAGAGGCTATGCAGACATGAAGATCAGAGGCACTATATCCATCTAACAGCTATTTCAAAATAATAAGTTCTGTCATGGGCCAACTCTACCAAAAGCTTAAGTTGTTAGGTGAAGGATTAAAGGCTCAAGAATGGTTTTACATCTCTAACAAGTTCTATTTAGATTAAGAGCATAGAAATACTAAATACCATAATGTTAGAGATATAAAACTATTCTCGAAGCTCTATATAACAGCTTAAGCTTTTGGGAGAGTTGGTCATTGGCATGGTATCAAAGCCTTTATGACCAAGTGGTAAGAAGTTTGATCCTTGCCTCTACCATTCTTCATAATTAAGTTAAATTTCAGCACAAGGTAAAGTGGGCATGTGCATTGTTCCCGCTGCAAGCCCAAAGGGATCTTGCATGAGGGGGCGTGTTAGAGATATAAAAATCATGCATGGGTCTCTACCTAACAACTTAAGCTTTGGGGAGAGTGGGGTTTTGACACATAAAATTTCAGACAGTTGATTTTATATGCTCACAAAGATTTTTCTTTTAAAGTCTGGTTTTGAAAAGGGGTTGAAATATTAAATAGTGCTTTTGAGTTGGTGTTTTCCTTTTCTCAATTTTCTTTTTTACTCCTTAAAGTTGTAGTTGAAGGATATCTCATCCTCCCTTTTCCTTCTCTTTCCCCTCCAAATAATTTTTTCTTTTTGATCACCAAAAAAACAGCAGTTTATCTTGTGAGAGAATGAAGACATGGCCAGAGACAGTTTCAAGCATGCATTTGGTAATAAAGGTGTTTATGAAATACCTTTCCCAAGACCATTTAAAGAAAAAAGAATTTCAAGCTGAATTATGCATTACATTTAAAAACAGAAAAAGGCTCCCATAAAATTCATGAACATTTAAACTAATTTCACCCTAGATATAAAATATGGTCTTCACAAAAATTGACAACTTCTTCACATCACACGTTGCTCCTACATTCATATAGGTGTATGGGAGGACAAGCATGGGCATGCACACAAAAACCACAAACCATGCTGAATCATTTAGAAATGAAAATTTGATTGAAAGAAACAAAAATCCTTTTCTTAGATACTGATAGGGACTTAGGTAGTATGGGATGCCAAAAAGTCCCACATTGGGTAGTATGGGCTGCCTAGTGGTGTATTTAAGTTTCTTCCCCCTTAATAGCTAGCTTTTAAGGGAGGGTTCCCCAAGTTGCTTAGATGCTTATCAAATAAGTTATAGATAAATTCAAGACTTGCCTAAATTGCTTCATCAGTTAGATCAAATATAAAGCAGCACAGATCTATAGTAAAATTTATTAAAGAAAATGCATATATATATATATATATATATATTAGCAGAAACACAACCAGCAGCTTATATGGTTTATCCCTAAGGACCCGTATGGATGAGCTTATTTTCAGCATTTTTTGGCTTATCTACTTAGTAAGCACTTATGAAGCATTTTTTGTCCTGTTTGGATAAGCTTATTAAAACAGCTTTTGAAACTTATATAAGCTAATTTGGGCTTATTTTCATAAGTTAGAAATTGAAGCTTATAAAAATATGTCATTGCGAAAGCTAAAAACAGCTTATGCGGTAGCTTTTTTTTTAATAATTTTTTACTAAATTAACCTTCATGAATTGCCAAAATTCCATTCTTGCATAAGCTCTTCTCAAAGTGTTTATCCAAACACTATTCAGCTTATTTTAGACCACATTTATGACAGTAGAGCTTATTTAACAAGTTCTTCTCAAATAAGTACTTATTTAAATTGTTTATCCAAACGGGGCCTAAATGCGTCAATATTTAATCTTAAAAGTTAAACTTAAACTGCATACGATCGGGTCAGCTAAGCTTTTTAGACAAGGTTTCAGAGAAAAAAAGGTTTGGCTCTAGGTGGAGAAGTTGGATCTAAGGTTGTCTCTAGATTAGTTTTTTTTCAATGATTGTTAATGGTGAGCCTAAAGCTTGGTTTTCGTGGTCAGAGGGGTGTCAGGAAGGAGATTCGTTGTCTCATTTTCTGTTCACCTTGGTGGTTGATGTACTTAGTCGTTTAATTTCTAGAGCAGTTGCAAGTGGTATTATAAAAGGAGTGAAAGTGGGCTCGGAAGAGGTGATAGCCTCTTATTTGCAATTTGTTGATGACACCATCTTGTTCTTAGATGAGGACAAAGAGAGCTTTTTGAATGCCCTCTCCCTTTTTCAGATTTTTTAGGTTTCTTCTAGTTTGAAAATTAATTTGTCTAAAAGTGGGTTGGCTGATATTAATGTAGAATCTCAAACTCTCTCCTCCTTTGCTTCACTAGCAGGTTGTCAGATTTTGGGTTGGCCTATTGTTTACTTGGGGTTCCCCTTGGGTGGTAATCCTAGAGTTGTTTCTTTTTGGTGGGACCCTGTTGTTAAGAAGATTTCAAAGCGCCTTGATAATTGGAAAGGGGCTTATTTTTCTCTTGGAGGCCAGATCACTCTTATTCAGGCTTGTCTTTCTAGCATTCCTCTCTACTACTTATTTTGTTTCGCATCCCTGTTGGAGTTGCCAATACAATAGAAAAGATTATAAGGGATTTTCTATGGCATGGTGTTACGAATATGACACGTGGTCATCTGATGAGTTAGGAGGTGTGTTGTCATACCAAGAAGGAAAGGGTTTGGGTCTTGGTAATTTGGTGTCTATGAACATTGCTCTGGCGGATAAATGGCTATGGAGTTTTCCTTCGGAACCTCACTCCCTTTGACATCAGGTTATTCAAAGTATGTATCGCTTAGATCAAAATGGGTGGGATGCCAATGCAGCTATCCAAGCTTCTCATTTTAGTTCATGGAAATTTATCTATGGTTATGCTACCTTTAAGTCTTTGCTTTCCTTGAAGGTGGGAAATGGTTCTCATGTCAACTTTTGGGAGGACCACTGGGTAGGTGACTTCTCTTTCAGATATGTTTTACCACATCTTTTTCGTCTCTCTTCCTTACACAACTCTCCTATCCAAAAAATTTATAGTTTAAAATTCTATTTTTCATTAAATTTCCATTTTCTTCATAACTTAAATGATAGGGAATTTTCCTAATTGGAGTTTCTTTTGGGTCTCCTAGACTCTATTCATTTGCCTTTTACTCTAGATAAAAAGAAATTGGTCTTCTTTCTAATTCCTAACCTCACTCATTGGATAGAGCTTCTTTCTATCTTGATAAACATCTTTGGAAGTCCAAAGCTCCCCCTAAGGTCAAGTCTTTTATTCAGACTATGGTGCTTAATAAAATTAATACTAATGACATGTTACAGGTTCGTAGGCCAAACAAGGCTCTTTCCCCTGATATGTGTTATGTGTGGCGCAAACTCATAATCGGTCCATCATCTGTTCTTACATTGTTTTGCTGCAGTTTCTCTTTGGAATTATTTGTTTGGCCTTCTTTGTGAACGTTGGGTGTGCCCTAGGACCTTGGACCAATTTTTTATGATTAACTTTCATGGTTTTGGTAGGAGAAAAGAGACTAAATTTTTGTGGCAATGTACAAGCTCTGCTACACTTTGGTGTATATGGTTGAGTGTAATTCTCGTATCTTTAAGGAGGTTTCTTTGGCACAACAACTAATTTGGGATAAGATTACGCGTTTGGCTTCTATTTGGTGTAAAGCACATGGTTTTTTTAAGGGGATTTCCCTAATATATATGATGAGGGATTGGGTAGCTTTGCTCCATTGATGTTTTCTTCTTTCTTTGTTATTGTGTTTTGCTCTTATGTTAAGGAGGATTCCTTATCCTCCAAACTCGTAATTTTTTTGCTTCATCTTAATGAATTTCTTCTTTTATCAAAAAAAAGAAAAATGCTTAAAAGTTTATCTTAAGAAAAATGAAAAAGGGTTCATGCTTCTCACTTTTCGAAAGATAAAAGCCTCTTCCACGCCATCCACTGCATTTCTTCCTGTCAGAAGTAGTGAACAAATTACATCTTATCATGACAAGTAATGAAAGCATAATGCTTCATATTAATATGTGCTGTTATCTCTAAAGCAGACATGGAAAAATATAAAAGTGTTCTTTCCAATTTACATCAAATATATTTTTCCAGAGTCTGACAACCTAGTCATCTTAAGCAGCCTAATCAGCAACTTTTCAAGACTGAGAAGTAAATAAAGATCCAACTAAATATCAAAATTTACTCCATGCTTTACTTTCATACATAGCCATCTACTGCAGACAGGTCCATGAAATCAGTAACAGCAAGCAACGCAAGATAAAAAAGAACATCAAGTTGCAATTTGATCAGCATTTCACCAAGTAACAACGCCCCCTCTCCAATACTTTCATCACCATAATTACATTTTTCTAAAGATCCTTGATTGCATTTTTTAATGACAGAAATTATCCCGAAACAGTTATCACTGATAAGCAAAATTTGCAAAGAAACAGAACATTACCTTGTAGGATCCAGTTGGTGGTACAGCAAGCATATTCCAATCGATTTCATCAACATATTTCTTCCGCTCCCTGTAAACTGCCCTGGCACTATTATATTTTGGTTGATATTCAGATATCAGTCCTTTAGCCTGCAAAACACCTTATCATCAAATTGCATGCCTTTAGAATATTCTTATCTAATACCACAGAAGAACAACTACAGACTCATGAATACAAATTATCAGATTAAGCATGAATTCACGACCAATATATTACCAACTGACGACTAACGGAATTTTCAAAAATTTCATAATCCTTCCAAAGTTGTTCAATGTGATGGGTAGGAGTAATAATAGCCTTCTGATAGACTTTCCTAACAGCAGTCATCCGTTGTGATTCTTCTTGAGTATTTAGAGCCTGCAATTGAATTTGAAAAAAAAAAATGAAAAGTCATAAGAAATTATGTACCAAGGGTTGCACAAAACATGTAAGATTAACTAAACAAACCGGCAATGACTTCAGAAAGGATATGTACTCCATCCACACAGGGCCAGATGCTATGTCTGCTCCTGTTAGCAAATCATTGGAAATAAGTGTCAAATATATATATATATATATATAGTAAGGAAATAAAAAAAAGAAATAAAGTCATAGACCAGAAACATCTACTTCCCCTCCCTTTCCTCCTAATAAATTTCTGAATATTCTCAAACAATAATATCAATAACAAGGACATTAAATTTAAGTGAATTCTTGCAATACACATTATAGAAAAAAGTATGCTAGCAGCAGGCTCTGGAGACGTATAAACATGAGTGAAATCTAATTCAAATGCCCAAGCATTAATTTGGAGAAATAAAATTAATAACAATAAGTGTTGACTTGAACTAGTCTAAACAAAATTGAAAATTACTAGTGATTAAATCGACCAAATGATGCCTAAATTAATCAACCAACATATAAGGAGCCTACAATTCTTAAATATGTTTAGTAAAAATTATAAAATTATCCTAACCCAAAACATAATCAGCTTCTGTTATGTCTTCATGTTAAACATGCAAATTGACAAGAGACTATCTACGACTGGTAAAATTCAAAACTTATCCAATTCCCCAGTATCCCCCATCCCTGAATCTGACCAGTTTTAATTCAATCGATCTCTTTAAAATTGCTATTTTCTTTCACATTGAACTTCTCATTAAATAGGATTTCAAACAGACTCCCGCCTCAGTAGAAAGATAAAAGCACCAATGTCTCTTTCAATCCATTTAAAAACAACAGCAACCAAGCCTTACCCCACCAGGTGGGGTTGGCTACATGGATCAATCAATGCCATCAGGATCCACCAAAAATCAAATTATCAGTAAAACCATTTAGAGCAAGGTCTTTTTCAATGGTTTCCTCCTAATGTTTTCTTAGGTCTTCCTCTACCTCTTATAAATGGACTCTCTTCCATTTGATCCACTTTTCTCACTAAAACCTCCATTGCTCTTCTTCTCACTAGTGTCTCTATTGGTCTTCTTCTCACAGTACCAAACCACCTTATGCGAGTTTCCGTCATCTTCTCATTAATAGGTGCTACTCCAATCCATTGACAAACTAAAACAGAAAACAAACAGGACAAGGGGACACAACTTACCAACATAGTTGAGCATAAAATCAAAAGCTTTTCTCGTCTCTTCTTGACCCTCTAACCCCTTCTTATCATTGACCTTTCTAATGAAACGAATGTAACACCGCCTACAAAGCAAAGATAAGAAACAAGATGAAATTTAAAATTAAAAAACAACAACACTGTTTGCACATACCAAAGAGACACCTAATAAGCAGGTTATTTCATTTTTTCATCCATTTTCACAAGAAAAAAAGCAAATACAGATTCAAAATCAAAAGTAACAAAAGATAGAGAAGACAGGACAGAATATAAGATACAACAGAATTTTATATCAGGAAAAAAGAAAGAAACAACTAAAGTACAAAGAATTTCAGATTACCCGCCAATAATAACGACAATTTTCCAAGATTTTCTATGATTTAATTAATTCTGCCACTTACTGTCGGTAAATAATTTAATCCTTTAAAGAAGTTGCCCTTGCAAGGTCATAAATGGATAACGTTTGGGACAGGCCCCCTACCCCCACAACAAGTAAATTTACCAAAAGACGTAAAAGAAACATAAACCCATGTATCCTACAAGTAAGCATATCAATTAAACCTTAAAGATAATCAGCTGAAAATAAGTTCATTCCTCTAGGTCCGTCAGATTTTCAGCTACACAACAAGTTGTAGGCTAGTAGCCCATCCTGTTTCCATAAACCTCCCCATCCCTACCACCAGCCTTAATGAGGTCTAAAATTTGAGAATTCCTAACTGCAGTTGCCATGTTAAAACTATTAAGCCTCCTACTTGGTGACCAACCAACAGGAAAGTATACACTATTTCTTAGTAACATAGGCTTAAATTACACAGAAGAAATAGATAGTCCCATGCCCTACTACACATTATTGATTGAAGGAGCCAAAAGAATAACAGTTACTCATATATAATAAGACCATAACCTTCAATACGATATATCCAAAAGAGAGGGATACAATACAATATATTGACACAGATTACACCAGTAGTAATGATATGAAAGAAAGTTTAACACATTAACCATTGCCATCCATAACAAGATTAAACAAACAACATACCAGAGAGGAATCTGAAGACAATTCAACAAGCACCGACTAAAAATCTGTTTGGTAGCATCATCATTATTTACAGCCATATGTGCCTCCACATATTGCTTCCAATACTTAGCCTGGAGACAAGAGCAAATAAGCATCATCACCCATTGGTGGGCCCCTACATCAAAATCAGTCCTAGTCCTACCATAGTTCATAGAACACAACAAAAGCACTCAATAAGAACACACTCACAGATGTTGGAAACAATACTAGAAGCTGCTCATATATGGGTGTGGCCTCTGCAATGGGCAAATGCTAAATAATAGAGAAACAATATGACCCACATCAGAAAAAAAAAGTGTTAAGAGAAAGAATTGCAAAAAGGACAAAAAGAATTGAACTTGGGAACTGGGTTTCAAACCTGAGCCTCGTTTGCCAAAATTTCTGCGGTTTCAACGTTGTACTTGTCACCGCCAGAGGTTTTGTCCTGAAAAAAAAAAGGTCAAATTTTTATTGTGAACATAAACACGCGAACACGAACAACAACGTTGGCAGCAACACATACATAACCGAGTGAAGAGAAAGGGTGAGTGAGTTACCATGTTTGATGTTAGAAGACGCCACTCACAGTTACGTGTTCATATATATATATAGCACAATTTGAATTGAAAGAGCACAGCTAAGCTAAAACCACTCTTGTTTTATTCAAGAAGCAGGGGAAGAAGTAGCAAGATGAAAAGAAGGATTGAAGGGGCGAAAGAAAGATCGATGGGGATATTCACAAGACAAAGAAGGTTTCAATGGATTTTGATTTCTTACAATACAATCCCACACGCTCCTTTTCCGTTTTTCGCACTTAATAATATATGATTGAAATATTGAATTGAATGATTAGCTCTTTGTATTATATTTTACTTTTTATTTGCCTTGAGATTTTCCTGTATTTAAGAATGTATATATATGTTAAGTATTTTATTTTTATATTCGATATCTGCTCTTTTTGATTAAAAGTGATTTATTTTTAATAATATGTAGTTATTATTATTTTGGATGTACTAAATTTAAGAATTGTTATTTTTTTAATAAAAACTGTTAGGAATAAATAAAAAAATTGTTGAAAATTAATTTTGTATTTTGATGTGTCATTTATTTGGAAAATTATAATAATTATAAGAATTGTTTCTTATAAAATAAATTTTTACAGTAGCTTTGTTTTGTTACGATATCAGAACGAAAATTTAAACTTATGCTCCAATCCTAGTGACTTATTATTATGATGTAGCTAGTTCTTTAAGGAGTCTTCTTAATTGAACTACTACTTAAATGATTTTTAATATGTATGACCATGTTGCCTAAAATTTTTAAGTTATATTTTTTATTTACCAGTGAGACAAAAAGGCATTTCCTTAAAATCTTTGGGAGATTTAGGGTGCTTTGGTTTATTTTTTGTTTTCACTTTCAAATATATTTTTATTATAATTAAAAAAATATCACATTCTTTCATTATATTTCCTATTTTTAAATTTTTTAAAAGAAATAGTGAAAACAACATTTTATTATTTTCACTATTTTTTTCATAAAATTTTAAAAACAGAAAATAAAATTAAAACAATGTGACATTTTTATAATTATAATAAAAGAAAATGAAAACAAAAACAAAAAAAAAAAACCAAAAGCTTTGAAGAATACAGCATGCCTCCAAAATTAACTTATTTTTAATAATTTTGTTATAAAAAAAGTCCTTTTGTTTTTTATTTAAACAAATTTAGAAGTCTTTATATTCTTAAAAATACTTATCAAATATTATATTCAAATGTAAAATAATTTCTTTTAAAAAAAATTACTAAAAAATGAACTATAAAAAAGTCATCTTTCTTATAAGCTTATCCAAGCATGCCTCAATCTCATTAGATGATTATGAGGGGGAACGCTCGAGTGTTCCATAACAAATCCCTTACCCTTTGTTTGGTATGAGAGAAATGGAGAAGAAAGAATTAAAGAAGAGAAAAATAGAAGAGAAATTGAGAAATTTTTTTGTTTGGTTAGAAGAGAAATAGAGAAGAAAGAAAAAAAAATGGTGGGTCCCACACCTTTTTCATTTCTCTCATAAAGTGAGAAGAAATAGAGAAGAAATGGGTAGATATGAAAATTTGACTAATATATCCTTCTTTTTGTTATTTTATAAATAAATAAATAGGGGCAAATATGTATTTACAACAAAATTTAATTTTCTTTCTCTCCTATTTCTCTCCTAATTCTCTTAATCCAAACAACTTAAATGTCATGACCCGATCTTAAACCATGACCGGCGCACAGGCTAAGTCAACTCAACATTTGCTTAGCCTGGCAAGCCTAACTAAGAATGCTGAAAACTGCTTTAAAACTTAGAAAAAGGTTACCGAAAAAAAATCGGTAGAGTTTCCCCTAAAAACTGAACTAACCAAAATTTTAAACTCAACCTGAAAAAGAGCAAACTCTCAGAATTTCAACAAGCATGATTCTTTCTCATGCACCTTCTATACATATACATATATACAACTCAAAAGAATTTACAATACTATTCCCTATAGCTGCAAAATACTGGAGTCAAAATACAACACTGATCACCAACAATAATAGAGATATACCAAAAGACTATAAGCTTGGGGAACAGCAAATCCTTAGGAACATTTACTCATTTGTCTGCGAATCGAATTAGAAAAGAATGAAATGGAGTGAGTCACACAGACTGAAGGAATAATAAACTAAGTGAGCGGAAGGGAAACAAATAATAAGCCGAATATTTAAAAACTTTCTAATCATTAATAATGCAATCCATATGGGTACCACTTGAAAGAAGCCTATAATACAAGTTGGGGAGTTAACTCTACCCAACATATCAATTCTCATGCTCATCTTAGGCGAGGGCCATGCCTCACAGAGCACAAATCTTGTGGCTAAGGTCCACTCACCCTACAACCACGTAAAGGGCTAAGGGTTCTCTCACCCAATAGCCAAATCAAACAAGCGGCTGCCTTGCCAGATCTGTCTATATCTCTGTATATACTATGTGCACATAGGCCGTTATATCTCTTCGCTAACGGCAAACGGTGTTCTAACACGTAACCCATAATGGATATTGAAAATATAAAAAAATACAAAATCTGAAATCATTTCTAAATATCCAACTAAACTTTCACTTTAATAATTATAAATCACAACTCAAATAGCTCATAAAATCAATAAAACTATGGCTCAAATATAACTTCCATAACATTTAATATTTCCAAACACAATGTGGAAATAAATATAATTTAATCATCCCTTATAATAAAACTTCATTTGAATAAATTTAAATATTTCTAGAAGGTTTCTTTCCCCAAATAAAATTATAAAACTGCCACTAAATAAATTATCCACTCACAGAAATGAAGAACTAGTCTCAACTATCTCCAACAGCTCCTGTGGAAGCAAGTGGAGTAGTATCCTGTGAATCTGCTCACAAATAAAAATACTTTAATAAATCTAAATAACCCTTTTTCCTAATATAACTTAAGCAGAGGCTCTAAGATTTCTAAATTCTTTCAAGAAACATGAAATTTCTACACCAATCTAACTCTAAAGTTTCCAACCACCCCTTAGAAATTATCATTTCCACAAAAAAGAGCTACCCACTAAATTTTAGAATTCTCATGGCTAAAAGATACCAAAAAATAAAATCCAAAGGATTAAGAACTCACCTCAAACTCTAAAATCAAGTAGGTGCTAACAGATTTAATGATCTAGAGCTCTCTCTCTCTATCTTTCTCTTTCTCTGTCTCTCTCTATCTCTCTCTCGCTATCTCTCTTTCTCTTTCTCTTTCTCTCTCTCTCTCTCTCGGCCGTTCTCCCTCTCTCTCTCTTTCTTTCTCTTTCTCTTTCTCTCTCTCGGCCGTTCTCCCTCTCTCTCTCTCTTTCTCTCTCTTTCTCTTTCTCTCTCTCGCTTCTCACTCTCGCAACACAGAAGAGGAAATTTCTCTCGCTTCTCTCTCTCTCTCTCTCTTGCTTCCTCTTCTGTTCATCACCGCCATTTAACAATCAAATTCTCTTTTCTTTTCTTTTTTTTTTAACTTAAATGGGAAATTACCAGATTACCCTTAAAAACAAATTTTATCCCTTTCATATCCTCTCATCTATTTCTCTACCGTTACATTAAAAATCTACTCATTTTCTACTCTATTTCTCTTCTCTCTATTTCTTTCTACTCTATTTCTTTCCACTCTATTTCTCTCATAATCCAAACAAAGCAAGTTTGACAAATGTCAATGTTAGATCTAACAATTGAAGGTAACATGTTACTGATATATGTAAACCAAGAGTTTCAAACTCTCAATCCCTAACTCAAGTTAGCTACGAGAGATAGTTAAATATAGCAACCTAATCATATAACCTTCAAACAACATTGTTGTTATATGAGTAATGCAACTCATACAATCTTCCCTAACAAATTATGCACAGAATACTAATATGACTGCATCAAAGTTCAAGTTATCCCTCTTAAACGTTTTCGTCAAACTTAAATGCAGCCATACCATATCCCAATATCAATTGTTGCAGCCACATTAACAATTTATACACAATTGTGAACCAAAAAAAAAAGAATCGTAGCATTACCATTTTCATGTTAGCCACGCCTTAAATCACTATCAATTTTAGCAGGCTTCTTAAGCAGTCTAATCAGAAGATGGCGAATATAATGCACTTAGAAGCTTTAATACTAAAATGAGTTCCCGTATCACAGCTGTTCCGTTGTTCTAATTTCTATTTATGAAGTAGAGATGGAACAAGCTTTCAGACAATGGAATATATAAGTAGGACTGTGATCTATTTACATGAATTTGCATTCTGTTGTTTTTGTTTACAGCTATAAGTATCGGCCTTACATTGATCACGTACTTACCTTGTAAATTGCATAGCAATCACAATAGTGGAGGAGGGAGAGAACAGTAAATAAAAAAATATACAGGAGACAACAAAATGAACAGCCAGAAGAACAATCGCACTTCTCAGTAATCTCTTGCAACCAACACCCCCATAAAAGAAAGCTTCCATAATTCATTATTTATTAAACGTGACGAAGCTTTCAGGTGGCAAGCGAAATGAGAACAGACAAACTCAATCAAGGACGTTCCTTCATGTTATCTTCTCTATATGATTTGGCTTTCTCAATGGAATTCATGGCTTCTTCAAAAGATTTCTGAGTGCAAAATAAAATGTATATAAGTACAAAGGAAGAATTCAGTATTGCTGCACAAAAAGTTACCATGGGAAGCTTAAAAAACTATCATACAAAAATTTACAAGAATCAATTACTAAATACTTGTTTTATACACGTAAGCAAAATTGTCAATATGGTAACTGAAAAAAATTACTAAAAAATAATACAGTCTTTTGCTGCCATCAATGACAAGAAATGTATGTCATATATTTTAAGTTTTCTCTGTCCTATCTTTTCAATTAAATAACAGTGACATACTACAGTATGTTATTTAGATAAATTAGGGCATAAATCCAAGATTCATGTACAGTTACATATGAAACTTAACATCATGTTTGTATTTAAAATTCACATCACTGAGAACAAAAAACAGCCCATCCTTATGGACCTATTTACGTGTTGAAGGATTATAATATCAAACTTCATAATTAAGCAGGATAGGAACATGAAACAAAGGCAACAATTAAGCCGTGTTGTGGTACATTAGAATTAGAAGATTAAGAAGAAAAGCAGCACGAAAAGAGAAAATTAAAAGCTTACCCCAGAATTTTGCATCTTCCATATGGCTTCTCTGCTTGTATCAATGACAATTATCCCACCTAATATAGCTCTGCATGAAAATCTTCCGTCAGTTTATCAGCAAGATATTTTTAAACTAAATGCAGCTGATAGCTATTCATAGATACTGATTAATGACAACAAAAGAGGGAGAGACAGAAGCAAATTCTATAGTGCGTTTATATGACAATGCGAGCAGGGCTGTTAGTTAGCAACAAGACACAAAACAAAATACCAGAGCGTATATTCACAGCCTAAACTGTTAGCATGAAAATGAACTTTAAACCATAATACATTTTCTACTATTTGAGTAGGATACTTTTATAGATATATCTGCATGTCAGGAAATACTTTCAACAATCAAATTCTAAATGCCTAAACAGAATTAAAAAGGGATCATAAAACTAGACCAGTTAACTTGTGTATCAAGATTAAAGAAAAAAAGCTATACCTAATTACCTAACCATTTGGATCAATAATTATATGATAATGGAAAGTACAACCCGCTAAATTACAACATCCCCATCTTGAACACACAACAAAGGAAGTACAAGTCTAAAAATAACACTAATAGTTAGCATTCAGAATTGAAGCAAAAATTTAAAACACGTGTAAAATAAGCGAGAGTGATAGAGAAATATTGTTTTTCTTCCCCAATATATTAACTTAGTATTATAAAGGATTAGATATGTTTATAACAAAAGGCAACAAGCTGAATGGGATAGACCAGGAAGCAATTACTATATACTACAGGTGTAAATAAATCAGAATTGTAATAAACAAAGAAATCTAGCCAGATCAAAGGATTCAGATTCAGAGCTGTCATCAGTGTACTACTGGTCAATTCAGCCAATAACCACCTTCAAATCAAAATATCACAAAATATATATATAACGTCTATGCCTTTAAGAAGCTACTATAATCTATTTAAGTCAATTAAATTTCAGTTTAACTAAGAAGCCCAATTTCTTTTGAATATTAGAACCACATTTTCATGCATCCAGCAGATCTTCCAAGGTGCTTAAAACAATTAACTTTAGTGTGAGTTATTTACATAACCTGAATTGAAATAGTGAGAAAAACAACCAAAATTACTTTTGAATAAATTAAAAAAAAAGTCTCCAAGAGAGAAAATTCAACTACAATAACAACCACAAACCATAACAACAGCAAGCAATTATGAATGCATAAAGAAAAGAAAGTGATTTACGCTGCGAAACCAAGATTGAGAAGAGAAGATCGCGTTGTCAAAAACCGAAGAGCAATCCCAAACTTGGACGCGATGCCAACACTAAACCCAGACCCAGATTTATACCTAGCTTCGTAACTGCTCCCATTCCTACCATATCCATAACTATTATACTGAGAATAATAATAATTGTTGTTGGTGTTGTTGGTGTTGTTGTTGCCACGACCGGCGGCGCCGGATCGCCGCCGCATATTGTAGTCGGCGCGCTTCCGATCATCCATGAGCACCTCGTAGGCCTCGGAGACGTGCTTGAATCTGAGAGTGGCATTGTCCCTGACAACCTTGGAAGACTGCGAATGCTTGTCTGGGTGGAACTGAAACGCCAATTTCTTGAATGCTGCCTTGATTTCTTCCTTGGTTGCGGTTCTGTGCAGACCTAGAACCTTGTAATGATCCATTTATTTATTCCTTTTTTTTATTATTCTTGGATATTTTCTCGCCTGGATTTTCTCGGGAAAGTGGGAAGTGGCGGAGAGGGAGAAAATCGAAACGGAAAAAATTGTGTCTGTCTTTCGGGTTCTGCGAGTCGGAAGAGGAAGTTATTCATGGCGCGCAGCGTGGCGGTGTTGTGGCCGCTTCTTTGCCTCGCAATTTCACGCTATTGCGTGCGTCAGAGTTTGATTAATTCTTAGAAATTGTATTTATGATTTTTTTTATCAAGTTAGAAATTGTATTTATGATTTGATTCATGATGAGATAAAACTCGATTGGAAAATAACTTAATATATGAATTGAATTTTAAATGTGATATAACTCTTTTAAAAAATATTAAAATAGGTTAAAATATAATTAATGCCTTTAATTATGAGTTAAGTTTAAAAAAATTCATGTATTTTCAAATTCACTAACGTAACTCTTTAAACTAATAAAATAGTGTATCATAATTATTATGTTAATCTTTTATTTAAATCATTCACGAAAAATTAGTCACGTGATTGCACATGTTAATCTTTTTACTAATCTCATATTAAATCATTAATATTTATCTATTAAATTATATCTAGACCTCTTTTCATGAACACTTATTAATCTCACATCACCATTTAAGATTTTCAAAAATCGTTTAACAGTTGTATGAGGTTAATAAGTGCCTAAAAAAAGAAGCTTAGAGATAATTTGATAAATAAATATTAATGATTTAAGGTTAGATTAGTAAAAAATTAACACATGACTACTTTTTTATCAATGATTTAAATAAAAAGTTAGCAAAAAAGTTATTATACACGATTTTGTTAACTTAGGGAGTCGTGTTGGTGAGTTTAAAAGCACAAGAGTATTTTCTAAATTTAACACATAGTTAGAAAGGGTTCTTTATATTTTAGTCTTTAAAATACAATGAAAATTTAATTATAATTTTACTTTTGAAAATAGGATGGCAATAATACACTTATATTACTCAATAACTTTTTATAAAATGTGAATTTAATTAATCTAACTATTGAATCATATATATTGTATTAATGAATCACATATTTTAAATTTAAGATAAATTGAACATTCATATGTATCTTATATAATAATAGATGTTTTACTTATATTTTAAAATTATATTATACCTTTAATTAAAGTAGTGCGAGTATCAAATAATTTTAAAATTATAACAAATTTTAAAATCCAATAAATTTTTAAAAAAAATTCTTAAATTAAATTATTAAATTTAAAGTTAAATCATAATGAGTTCAAACTTAAATAATACAATTACAATATTTAAATTAAATAAAAAATATGAAAAAGACCAAAATATTATTAACTAGTATTTGTGCCCGTGCGCTGCACGACAATTAAATTGTTAACAAAAACAAATGATATCTATTGATTCATATAAGATGAGAAAGAAAAAGAAAAAAACTACATGCTGAATATATCTATTATAACCCCATATAATATAACAATGAAATATATTTAAGAACAACAGCAGTAATAGAAATAATGTCGTAGATAATAGAACCTGTATATGCATATAGCTGATGAGAATTTAAGCAACTTTTCGAAGGAGTTTATTACATAAATACCTGAAAAGTAGCAGTAGCATAATCATACGAAAGTTAATGATTAAATCTGACAATATATCTATAAATTTCAACTGAAAGGAAAAAGGAAAAAATAATTAATTCAAATCAATACCCAAATTTTTTGAAATACTTCTTTATAGACAACATTTTTTGTGATTCTGGATGGTTTTCCATTTTCATCATATATGAGAATCTTCAATCCTTCCCTACTTTTAACTCTTGAAACAGCAACATATAATTGGCCATGTGTAAACACAGGCTTTGGAAGGAATATTCCAACATGAGAAAGAGATTGGCCTTGACTTTTATTTATAGTCATCGCAAAGCAAAGAGTCACTGAAAATTGTCTTCTTTGAAATTTGAAAGGCAATCCTGAATCTGAAGGGATTAAATTCATCCGAGGAATATAAATTTTATCTCCATATTCCTCCCTATAACCACGATTGCACCAATAACATTATTTCCCAACTCATTAACTATTAATCTGGTCCCATTACACAGTCCACCGGCTTGATCAATATTCCTAAGAAGCATGATTGGAACTCCTTTCTTAAATTTCAACTTATGATTTGGAATTCCTGAACATTTTATATCATTCAAAAATTCTGTAGTAAACCATTCAGATTGACTATCACCATCTTCATCAGCTATGCAAGTAGAATCAGAGCTTAAATACTCCACCTCATCTCCTGGAAGTAAAGATAAAATGAATTCATTAACTTTTTCCACTTCTTCAAGTGTAGGAGCTAGAATTGCCCTTTCTTCAAAGTATTTGAAACTTTTCAAGTTCTCTAATAACCTTGGATATGCAAATCCAACAATATTGGAAAGCGGGTCAGTTGAATCCAAAATTAGAAGATCAGTTGGAATCTCAATATCAGATTCCCCATAATCATCAGAACCCAAGTCACCATCTCCAAGCTTTATGATCCAATTGGCAAATTCCCTTATTTCATCAGTTTCATTGTTAGATGAACCTAAGAGAAGCCTCATATTTTTTGTAAGTCTTAGAACCTTGCAAAATGACCAAAGTTTAGAGGAATTGATAGTAGCCATGACGATATCTTGTCTGCTAGCTCTTGGAATAACAGGTAATATTTGTCTAAAGTCACCACCTAATACAACCACTTTACCTCCAAAGGGTTTATCTTGATTATTGGGATTTTTCAATCTCATAACATCTCTCAATGTACGATCCAATGCTTCAAAGCAATATTTGTTAAGCATTGGTGCTTCATCCCATATGATTAAACTGGTCAATCTTAGAAGTTCAGCTTTTAAAGATCCTTGTTTGATATTGCATGTTGATTGTTCATTTATAGCCAGAGGAATTGAAAATCTAGAATGCGCCGTTCTTCCTCCTGGAAGAAGCAATGATGCTATTCCACTGGATGCTACATTAAGAACTATTTTTCCTTTGGATCTAAGACCAGAAGATAATGTAGACCAAATGAAAGTTTTTCCAGTACCTCCATAGCCATAGACGAAGAAGAAACCTGACTTTTCATTCATTACAGAATCCATTATCTCATCATAAATGGCTCGTTGTTCAGCAGTCATAGATTCTAGAAATCAAATATTTTTTGCTTCTAACTCAGTTTTGTTGTAACAAATCTCATCTACAACAAATCTATTTTCAAATTGACTAATACTGCAGTTGATTGGATAAGGCATTGAATCAAATTCTTTGAGGGATCTTCCATTTGAATGAAGCAACTTCTCAATCTCAATCAAACAAAGATTTTTCAATTCTGTGTCACCAATTATTAATTCTGCATACAAAAGTTAAACGATACAGTAAATATAACTCAATATAATAATTACATATTTTTACTGGATAATAAATTTTAAATATAGTATATACTGTTAGAAATAACAATTGACGTATAAATGAGCTATAGAAAATTACCAAGAGACTTTAGCAATTGCCTTCGTCCATATTGAATACCATCTAATAACTGAAACCATGTCTATTCCCAAACAAATTCAGGTTTACTCATAGAGTTTGATGTTAACAAAGTCACAAAAAGTTTCCTTAACTGAGGACTTGTAGCCAACTCTGATGCTTCCTTGACGCCATCAATAAATTCCTTATCATCTGAAAGCAAACCCATTGCATAAGATGCTTCACGAAAACTTTTATAAGTAACTCCATTTACAATTTTAATGCCATCATAGCTGCAACATCCATGTTGGACAGTCAATAACATCCTCATGTAGTATAGCTCTCCAGACCCTAGTGGAACAAAGTGTAACCTGCCAATTGAATATCCTTGCTTTCGAGGCAACCATTTTAGTGAAAGCTTGTTTTATACAAACTTATTAGGAAACTCTGCATAAGTAAGACAATTGCCATCTGGAAATTCTTTATTTGCATCCATCCAAGCAAGGAACATTGTGTTTTTATCTTTATTTTTTTCAACAACATCATCAATTCTTTCATAATCCCGAAAGACAATGCTTTGATGGTTTGGAAGATGGAAAGTTAACCTTTGAACTGGAGGCCATCTATGATGGATATCAAAACTAAAAGTTCTCCATACAGCCTCACATGGAGACAGATATCTGCAGTCATAATACTGCTTAATTTCATCAACTACTTCATTTTTTTCGGCATCTTGTGATTGATGAGAAAGTGCAATTGTGACCCTATCAGGACCTTTGTTGACATACTTGAACAAATACTTGATCGAATTTGATTTATTACAGAATTCGACATTTACATGTGCTTGGTACCTCATTAACAACACAGGATTGTAAGGGACAACATATCTATTATCCAATTCGACACCTTTCTTCGAAGTAGAAATTCCAGAATCCCTTCTCCTATAAACTGGATAACCATCCTCATCAATAGTAGTTGAACTTGAAAAAGGTTTTGGGAAGAATTTTGTGCAACAACCATCTTTCATGCAAGGTGATTTACTATTGGCGGTGCCACATGGGCCATGCATCATAAATCCAGAAACAGCTGTAAACAATCGTGGATATTTGTTCTTGTCAGGTAACTCAGCAGATATAATTCTGTCAATGTGCTCTGTTGTTGACAATTTATAATCCGAATGTAACCACAATAATATATGAGCATGAGGTAGTCCTCTTTTTTGGAATTCAATAGTGTACATTCCTGGTTTTATGAACATAAAATCCCATTAATAATATCGTAGCTTAAAAAAAAGTCATAAAAAAATGTTCAGTTCAATAGATATATAATGTTTAAATATAGATAGAAACTGAAAATAAAATAAACAAACTACCTGCTTGTACTTCACCGAAGATATCTCCCTTTTTAAGGTCAGCCATTAATTGCTGAAGTTTAATCTTGAAAACTCTTGACACAATGTCAGGTCTATCACTTGCTGTTAATCCTCTCAATGTAACAAAACATTTTATCTCATACCATTGGGAGTTGCATGTCACAGTCACAAATAAATCTGGATAGCCATGCTTTCTACAAATAGCCATTGCATCTTGACAGTTATTAAACATGTACCTCATTCCCCCGGTAAAGGAGGATGGAAGAATTATACGCATACCAGCTGAAGATGGATCTGTTTCACCCCGATTTACAGCTTCTTCCAATCCATTTAGCACATCAGATCTTATAGTATCTTGATTATGCCTTATGAATGACAATCTTTGAGACTCTATCATGCTGTAGGAATCTACTAAGAACTGCTGAAATAATCTTCTTGAATTGACAATATTTCCAAATTCACAATCTCTTTCTTAAATCCTGAAAGCAATAAACTCTCTTAAAGAAACCCTTATTCTCTTTCTGTTGACTGTTGATGATTGAGTCTGTCGAATGGGAATATTTTCTTAATAACCATCTTCACCATATGGAAAAAGTAGAGGATATTGTAAAGGAATAAAGGCAGTATGGGTTTCATGAATCCTATTCAATTGACCTGATTGTTTTTCAACTATAATGTCTCTACCTATATCTGAACTTTCAAAGTCTCCTACAATTAATGCTGCAACTTCATCTGAAGTAGGTAGATTGTACATTCTTGCATCTTTATATCTATTCCTAAGCAACCTCAATCTTACATTAGAAACTCTGTCATGACATAGACAATCCCTGACTTTTCTAAATGATTAAGCTAAAACATTGTGTTGGTCTATCATTTTCCTTAGATCTTCAATCAGGGTTGGATCATATTGATTATCATGATGGTTATAACTGTGACACAAAAAAAATGACAAACATAAGTAAAAAATTGATTTCAAATACAATTTATGAATTGTTATTCAAGACTAAATGATAATAAATGTAACAAATGATCATACCTCATTGCAGTGATTCTGTTGGAGACTTCATTATGAGTATCATATATATAAAGCTGAGCAAACTTAGAAGATTCTCCTTCAGTGGGTATTAGAGATCCAATCCTATGATAGTTTTGACCTCTAAGTATGAATTGGGGTGGAGAAGTTCCATCATTTAAGGTATTTTCAACTTTTCCACCAATTGAAGTAAAAGAAAACATACTGTTGTAAGCCCTTATTGAATCAACAAAATGAGAACTTCTAATATCAGCATTATTCATCAAGTTCCGTAATAACAGTGGAGGTCTTTGAAGGAATGGAAGATGTACCTTTCCTTTCATACAACAAATAGAAAAATCAGGATTTGAAGAATTTTTGGATTTTTCTGACATTTCCTCATACCACATTACTGATCTACAATTTGAACAACTTAAGACTGGGTCTCCAAAGTCCAAGGGTTCTATCATAAAAACATGAAAATAGAAATGTTCATAAGTTAAATTGCTAAACGTATAAAGAAGAGCTAATATAAATTACCAATACTAAAATTTACCTTCTGCTTCTCCACTTTGATAAATGAAATTATAATTTTGCATATCACTTGGATGAACTATACAACATTCACTTAATAAATCATGAGTTGCTCCTTCTTCATTTCTAATACCAACTGACACATATCAAGATCAATGACTTGGAATTCTTGATTAAAATTATCAGCCTTGAAGGTAACAGATTTGACAATGGAATTGTCTTGAATAATGTGTTTCCCGGACTGAAATTTATTACTCAGATTGACTACTTCAGAGTTAGGAGTTGGAGAAACTGATGAAGATTCAAACACTGACATCAATAGAAAAATAATTGTATGATAAGATTTTATGTTTTTAATTAAAACAAAGATTTATAATTGATAAAATAATTTATTTAAAATAAATTACCCTTTAAGCTTTTGTTATGAATTTTAGGAGTTGATGACCCTTCTAAACATCGCTTCAGACTACAGACATTACGAATAGTCTTTGAAGAAGTAAAGGACAATGTTGAATCAGGAGAAAAATCTATATAATAGAAGCAAAAAAGTAAAATGGATAAGAATGTTATTGAATCTGATATGAATAAAGAAATGATAGAATAAACAACAACTTACTATTAGAGATATTCAAAAGAGGAATTGGCCCTGTTAATCTGTCTGAACATATATAGCACAATTAACGTAATTTAATCAATCATGAAGACATGCATTGGAATTATTTATATGAAATAACTGGTATTCAAAATTGCATTTTCCGAAAATCAGTAAAAAAAATTTATTGTACTATTATATTTGAAAAAATAACTACAATGAAATATTTATATTGTTAACTAACCTGTTGTGCCTGTGAAGGAAGAGTATCGACCTTGTAAGTGACTGACAACTTTGGGTTCTCCCACATCAGCAATGGGTTTTGTGCTACATATTAATGGATTATTTTCCTTCTCACTTTCAAGTAACTGGGAAGCTGGAAAAATGAATCAAAAGAAATAAGAACCATTTAAGAATTTATTGATTTCATTGAAAATTCTAGTTTCAATATTAAGAATTCAAATATCACAGTATTACCTGACGATTGTGTTTGCCTTGAGCATTTCTTCTTATTCATTATGTTTCTTCTATTCAATCTGCATTCTTTCTTTGTGGACTACTCCATTTCTCACATAAGCTTCAAATGTTTCATTCTAAGCAAATAGGAGAAATTGAAAAGATTCAATCCGAGTAAAGACAGTGACTGTTGGAATTCCAATGTAAGAAAATTTAGGAAAAAGACAAATGAATATTAAAAGACAAAATAACTAATCAATTAAAGAAACCATTTATGATTGTTTCTCGGGAACAAACAAAATGAATACTATTAGGCAATCTATATAATTGAGGATTGAAGTTTTAAATAAGTATATTATTCTAACCATATTGACTATATAGAAATTTATATAATGAGATAATAAAGATGTCATGGAATGGAATTGTCTGATAAGCTTCAATTAATAGTTATATTATTAACCAAAGTCAGATATGAACTATAAATTTGAATTAATAATTAGCCTGATGGGTAAATATATTATAATTGTGGACCTTTGAATGAAATTGTTACATCTATAAAAGATATTATATAGATTATAATTAAAATAATTGAATCTTGAGTTCATTTTTTATGATTTGATAATGGATATATGATTATAAATTAACTATTAACTTATTCTTTGTCATGTAGGATAATATCGATATCTAAATAATAATATAGAATATAAAAAGAAGAACTTATGTACCTATTGAATATTAAAGATTCAAACTTCATAATTGCCACATTGAATTGAAGGACTAAAAAATCCAAAACATAATTTATTAAGTCAAAAGTTGATCACATTTTACAGAAGTTTCATCACTTTCGGATGATAGTTACATTTAAAACTTTTTCCTTTTCATCAGCAATATGAAAGACACATTTGTCTCCAGCTTTCAGTTTCTTGACCTTACAAAATGACTTCCATCCACTTCCCAATTTCACCTCTGTCTTTCTTCTCTTGATTGAAATATATTTGCAAGGGAAATCCACTCCATCAGAGTCTCGCAAAATCCAATCTCCACTCATTGGTGGCATGTGTTTATCAGCAAACATAGCAGGAATATTCTGCAAAGCGAAATATAATAACCAAACGCCAACAATTAATATATAGAGCACTGTGACAAAAGATAAAATAATAGAGAAAACAATCATTAAAAGATTTCACTTACTAACTGACTTGCAGTGGCTTTATATTTAGTTAAAATCGTACTAAAGCAATCAGAGGCATCATCAGATTTTGTTTGAGCTAGAGGAGAATCTGACATATTACTATCAATATCTAAGGATAATTCTTGTTTGATAGTAGCTTTCTTTAATCGATTTCATTAAGATCTGAATCATCTATTGTCATTGAGAAAAAGGAATCACCAAGATACTTCAAATCCAACCAATATAAGTGACCTAATCCATAGAATGAAATTAAATTAGTGAACCCATCAGTTAAAAAACCCCTGGTAGCAGTTTTAGCAAATCTAAGTTTGAAGGTATTTCCAATTGGATCTTGTAGGTAAACATAACGACCCAACTCTTGTCCAAATTGTTTGATAAAAATAGAAGATAATTCTCCATATTCCTGATTCAAATAACAACCAAAAAACACATCAAAATGTGATTCTTAATAAGTACAATTCAGTTAACCATCTGTTATGAAAAATATATAACTTTACCTTGTTAGACTCCACCTTAACAGATAATATACAATTGCACTTGGTTACAGAAAGTTTTGAAGAAGAAGCCATAATGTTACAAATAAACAATCATGTATAACAATCATTATACTTATTGAGATACAAAATCATAACCAATCTAATTCAATGAAACTATGATTAGCAAATACAAAAACAAAATATTTATAATTATTCAGAAATTAATGGAATTATATAAAGATAAAATAATTGATCTGTCACAAATGACTGACTCAGACAATCAATAGTACCATAGTTCAATGAAAGAATAGCAATTCAATGGTCCATTGCTTTCAATAAACGATGGTTTATAATTCTATAAAACAAAATCAATTGAGTATAAATCAAACCCCAGACTAAATGACAGAATTTACCCCATACAAAATAACTACAATGTTATTGGATTGGAAGAAGGAAACATTACATGGATTTTGAGCTCTGGTCCAACTGGGATGAAGATGAATACTCAGAGAGTAAATTGGGGGAAACGTAAAACCCTCAAGTTATCGCAAACAATCTAAACGTCAAATTGAAATATATAACAGGAACATAATAAAAAACCTGGAAAAAATATTTTGAATTTAACATGGTGGGATGTGGTGTTTCGCAGATAACGAAGAGTTGTGATTCTTCTTTCAATTAATTGTCGGCGTGATGGTTCAGAAACCAAGTGTGCGGTTTCTTCTTCAAGACTAATTGGAAAAGAACACTTTCAAAGAATATGATGAAACGTTCATAGTCCAAGTAAATTAAAATTAATAAATATATTTAATTACAATCAATTTACACACAGTGGGAAATTAGTTTTAAATTCAATACTCTAAATTATTTGATATATAATTTAAATTTAAATTTAAATGTAAAAATTATTATTACTTTTAATGATATTAGAAATTATGTATTTCAATTGTTATTTTATATAATAGATACTAAAAATAATTAATATCAAATTAATTTAAAATTGCAATAATGATGTATATATATAAAATTAAATGAAATTTAATATTCGTAGTTATTCCAAAACTATTCGATAGATTATTTTGAAAGAAAACGGGTTAATAGGTTTATACATTAAACATTTAATTTGTATTATAATTGAATAAGGTGATTCACGTACATAACATCATGAAATTAATTAAACACAAAATTATACTATGTTTCATTAGACTTTCGATTGCTATATTGTTGTTGATTATAAGAATTAATTTTAACTTCGATATTATATTACTTGATAAACAGTATTTAAATTAAATAATAATTGTAACTTGAAATAAACTTAGAATTTTCATTTTTCAATTTTAACTAATAATTGCTAAAAATAAATTAAAATGAATCTAAATTAAATTTGCAATAATTTATGTATTTATATCAAATAAAATGAAATTAAATATTTGCATTTACTTCAAATTATTCGATAAATAAATTATATAATTAACCTAGATGTATTTTTTTTTGTCATTCTATAATTAGGAATGAACTACCATTGTTGATTTTGCGAGGGATGACAATCTTGTTTCCTTGATTCCACCTGATGATGGTTTTATTGCAAAGGTATTTTCAACAATAATTTATCATATCTTTTGATAAATAAATTTGAATGAATATGGGTAAGTAGGTTAATTAATTTAAATATTTAAATTTTATAACTTCATTTATAATATGATTCACATACTTAGATATTAGTAATTCAGATGCCTATATTTTGTTGATTATATGCATTACTAAGAACCAAAATTATACATCATCTGGACATATAAATAAAACCATAATTAAAACAAACGTTAATCGTAGATTCAACTACATAAGATGGTTCAATGGCATAACCACAATTGTCTTTGCAAATTCAAACATTAATTAAAAGATACACCATAAAATTCCAACATTCCAAAAAAGAAAATGTAAGGAAGACATTAAACATCTATGCGAGAGTCAATCCTTCTCTAGCTTTATAGACTTTAGCTTGTTTGATGACAAATCACCAGGAGACACCACTAATCCATCATCTGAAGCTCTCTTTGCTGGAGTCACATTGCATTCCAATTCTATGTTAGCATCATTTTCAGAAAACTCAAAAATCAAATCCTGCCAATTTAATGTTTGAATGACAATAGTTAAATATAAAATTTAATAAAAATCAAAAGACATGATAAATTATTGTTGAAAATACCTTTGCAATATGACTATCGTCATGTGGAATTATGGAAACATGATTATCATCACTCGCATAAGCAACAATAGTATTAATATCCTAATTATAGAATGAAAACAAAAAAAAATATAAGAATAAAAATAATAATAGTTAATTTGAAATGAATACTGAAAATGACAGAGGAGATTACATCTATTGGAGTAGCAGTATCTCTAAATTTTTGAATCAGAGATGAATCATTAGACATTCTCTTCACACGAAATGAAGGTTCAAATTGAGAAAAAGAGGTCGACTTAAACTCAACTTTGAAAAGGAAGGTTTTCTCAACCCATTCTTCAATTTCCTTAGGTGTACTCAATATATCCCCATTCTTATAAAAAAAAATATGCATCAAAAAATATCAATTTAAAAACAGGAATTAGACAATATAATAGAAAAACAGACGTTACAATTTAAACTAATAAAAAAAAACTACCAAAATCTTTAAATAACCTTCTAAATATGTTCTATCATATCAGTACATGACTTATTTGGCAAAATAGAAGCATCACGATCAAAAATCACAAATGTAGCACTATCAATTTCATCAATGGCTCGCACTTTAATCTGATACCTAATGATCAATTGAATGTTAAAAAAATATTTATGAGTTATGGACAAAAATAAAAAAAATTAAAAGACAAACTAATACTAATAAAAAATCTCAAGCACCTTGGGATAACATTCAAAACATGGCTATAGCAACTGTCACAATAATACATGCCAAAATCCGGATACACAGCTTTGTTACACTTGCAAGCCGTATACCACCAGTCATCACCCCTTACAATGTGCTTCACAGTGGCCAATCCAATGCAGACGTTGTCCTAAGATATTCATTGTCAAAAAAGAATGTCATAATAAAAAGTTTAAGAAAACTATTTAATGATGAATGAAACTACATTCAAACTTCAAAGTTGAAATCCTTTCCTTCTTTATAATCTTTGAGCTGTTCGATTGACTTCCTAGATGTAAACCGCAAAAAATCATCCTCAATTGAGTAATTTGAGTGATCTATAAGCTGACTGAGACCTTGAGAACCTACTTCAGAAGTTTCTAGATACCTAAATAATAACCCAAAGATAACATCAATAACTAATTCAACAAATAACATTCTAATAAGATACACAAAAAGCGAAGTACAAACTTCTTCCTGAAGTCAGCAACCTCCTGCACGTCTGAATTGAATAATACTCTAGTTGCATACATCACATTTTGCAATACAGTTTTTCCTAAAAATATAATTGAACATTTCAAATAGATTTTTAGATATAACAAATTCTCTTAACCAAATCAAAACAAAGATAAATAGGTTACATGGTCATACCTTTAAAAGTCTTAACCTTCGCAAACTGCACTATGATAATGGCATTTATATTATCACCCGAAGCAAGGAATGAATTCAACTCATTGACATAATTATCAAATAAAGCACATTCAATCTTAATCCTATAACAATTCAAAAAGTAAATAATTTCAAAGATGAAGACAAATGATAGATTCATATATATTCAAATTCAAATATTCAAATGAAATGCAATACCCTTCCATATCAAGCTCTAAAACATTCATTTTGGTCTTCTTTCCATCCTTTTCATACTCTTTTTTAGTCCCAACACCAGTTAACTTACCAATGACATCTAAATGAAACATAACAATCATTAAATGAAAGAATAATAACTCAACAGAATAAATCTTAAACAAAACAGAACATTGAAAAAGTTACCTACTAAATGAGGAACATCTGAGTCTTTTTCCAATATTTCCTCAAATGGTGTGAAAGAGAACCCATATAACGGCATATTAGAATTAGTTAACGGTTTCACAGAAGTCCGAAGTTGAAAGTTGAGTTGATAGTCATGCTTGGTAGTACGAAAAAGACCATTATTTACTCCAACTCCGAAATAAGTCATGGCGTAAACATTACCTTCTACTAACAATGGATTGAACTTATAAACCAACGTTTTCCTTACTGAAGCATGTATTTTTCCTCCCTATGGACAATTTATGAATAAATTAAATGAACAAATAAAAACATATTGACTTTGAACATTGATTGGAAAAAACTCACAGATTCATCAATTAAGACCATTTCCAACGAATTAGGGATTTTTGGGTTGTTGAAGGACGGCAAGCTCCATAGCCGAACAATTCAGACTTTCAGCCTCCATGATTCCTTCTCAGAATTGATTTTGATGATGGAATTGTAACCGGAAGACATTTAATAAGTGAGATCAATGACAACACAAACGAATAATAAAATGAAGAAACAAAGAACATAGAATACTGAAAACGCAATTTGCAAAACCATGGTTGATACTTATTTATAGGAAACGAATGCAACATCAATTAAAAGGGGGATATAGGGTTTGTAAACCTGGAAACTTCTGCGACACACTCAGACATAGAGAAGTATAAAATCATGGTCTTGAGGCATTGAAATTGAAAATCACATTAAATAGCCACTTAAGAACCCAATAGCATGACTCCGGAAGAAGGAAGGTCATGGGCGAAAAGCAAAAAAATTTCAGACCTAGCCATCAATATGGAAGAAGATTGAAATTTGAAGTCTCAAGAAATTTCTTCTCAGTAGCAGAAGAAGCTACGTGACAAAAGAATGGAATCTATTCATTATAATGACAGCTGGGAGCCATTTGATTTTTTTTCAATTTATTAAAGAAATAGATATTTATTATAAAATAATAGATTAAAAAAATTGAAAAAGTTTCTATTTTAAGTAAAAATTTAGTTTTGGAGGAAAAAAAATTGCTCTGAAGATGACACTTCGCAATAGGTTTCCTTGAATCAACCACTGCTTTGTATAATGTATAGATATTTATGATATATAATACACATAATAAGAGATATATATGCAATCTACTCGGAGTGGAGATCCCGCAGGGCGGGGGTATGATTCACGTCCCAGTCCTCAAATCACCTGCGGGGATTGTCTCCCGACTCTGTCCCCACGAAAAAAAATTTCCCGCTCGCATGGTCCTGAATGGGACAGTCCCCGCGACAATCCCACACACAAGTAGAAATTGACATCCTACCACTAAGTGACTTATTCAACCAACCTTCTAACTGAATGAGTTGACTAAGCTTCTATCACTATATGTGATAAAATAATATTATAAAATATAATTCATGCAAGCTTTATCAATGTAAGTGTCATGTATAAAACCAAGTTTTTTACTCTAAATCGTTTAACCTCTTACGTATATGTCAATCATAAATATATTTTTTCTTATGTATTTAATTTATTTTCAATTTACATGTCAAACTCCTTATTAAGGACTCTCAAAATTATGATTAGAAATTATATTTCATAGGTTTTAATTATAATTATGAATAATAAATTTTAATTTTAATTATTCTTGATTTAATTTTATTTAATTTTTTACAATAGTGTACTACTTTCTCAATTAAATAGCTATGAAAGTAAATATAAAATTTGTAGCTCCTTCATTTTTGTAAGAGTTTGAAATTGATCAATCAGGACATTACTCTAATACTCTTTTTTTTTTTCTAAGGTACCAATACTCAATATGAGTTGTTAAGCATTTATTAGCTATTGTTTATATTTAATAGACTTTCAAATATTTATTGTAAAATCATTAGTTAATAAATAATTAACAATTCACCCTAAATATCATACCCATCACAGTACCATAGCAATTCCCAATCAACTATTAGTGTAAAGTTTTTTACACTTCTATCTAATGATTTGTTAGCATATCATTAAAAGAGTTAGACTTCATAAGTAGTTATTGTGATAGTCAAACTCTTTTAATTATTTGTCAATATTTGATTGGATGACAATATAAAGTTTCTTATTATTGACAGTAGATCAAAATTAAATCTTTTTTACAAATATAGGCATGTTAATCAAATATTTATTATCTGATGACTATAGCTTTCTGAATTTCAATTTTTTTAATGGTTCATTTCTTTTAATTTGCTCTTAAATTTTTTATTAAATGAAATTATATGCCTTCTAAAATTTTGATTATTAATATTTGAAATGTTAATCATACTAACATATTTTTGTTGATTTGTTCTTTTATGAAATGACTTTTCATGGTACTGACTTAACAAAAGAATCAAAAGTTACATTCTGTTCTTTTGGAATCTAATATAGCATTTGGAGAGTTTTTTTTACTTTTAGAAAAAATTGTGATTGTGTTAGCTGTGTTAAAACTATCTAGATGTCTTAATTTTAATATATTTATATAGATGATAAGTAAAATTAAATAAATTTACTATGCGATAATTCAATTTTATATATACTTTGAACCAATTTATCATAATCATTTAACGTCTAATTTAACAAATTATACATCACACAAGTAATAAAATTAGTGTAATTATAATTTTACTTCTGAAAATAATTGATTATATCAGCTAGTTTGCTAAAATTTGGAACACTGATCATTATTCTTGAAGGTGCTCCCATTTTGAATATAAAACTCACATAAAGGAAGAGAAAGGGTATAAACAAGTAATTTCAACTAGCATCATAAGGAGGTGGTTGATAAGTTGAACAAGTAATGAAAAGTATCAACTATATGTGATAAAATACTCGATAAAGTTTTGTGTATAGATTGTCTTAGACAACTCTACTCTTTTATACGAACTTAGCACTAGCTATGTAAAAGTTTGACGAAAAAGACAAAAATGTACAACATAGGCAGTATAACAAGAGTGCAACTACCTAAAATTAAATGTCACTTTCACCAAGAAGGCAAGAACAGAGGAGTTTAGAGAAGGTAAAATGTTACTTTTCAGTCTGATTCTTGCAGTTACACATTTGATTAATTGTTGAAATAATGACCACCATCTACTAGACATGTACATGTTTCTAGCAGTTACATATTGATTAATTGTAAGTGGCTTATGTTGAAATAATGACCACCATCTAATGGACAAATATACAATGGTATGTGTATTCATACTAATTTAGCAAGCAGTTCTGAAATCTTAACGATCAGTCCCCCTTGTAAGGTACAGTAATCCCTCGGTTACACACAACCTATACAACAAACACAGCAGCAACATTCCGTACAGAGGTAACTTTGCGGTATCACATATCAATATAATGGTTTCTATTTTGCTTCCTCCTTGCCTTCATCAAGGTTCAAATTGTCTTGAATTTGTTCTTTGTGCTCATTTTGCTGAGTGCTTTGTTCTGGAACAAGCTGACCAACCTTTGGGTACTTTTCTATGAATTTATACTCCCAATCGTCTAAAATTGTAAGCTCTGACTCGCCCAAACCTTCAAGGTTCCCATTAATATCTTCATGTTTAAAAGACAGGAGAGCAAGGGCTCTGCTACATTCCTTTCCGGCAAACATTGCATACGGTCCACTGGGACCATAAAAATTCCTGCATACATGGTCAAGCAAAGTCTGATGCTTGTTGGGGTAAAAAGTAGCAGGTCATAATATAACTAGGAAGCATTTCAGATATGACTAACCAAGAGCATTACAAACTACTGACTCTATGAGTATGCTAGACAAGAGTGAAAATAGAAGGAATGAAGGGGTCAGGGGCTGGATGGAAAATTAATAACTCCTACCAAGCACACCCTAAATATAGAATTTGGATCTTCTAAAGTGAGGGGTGCATTTTACAAGATAAAGTGCGGAATGATAATTGTTGATGAGCAAATCGATGGTTTAGAATTTTGTAAAATATAAACACCTCGATAACAAATTATGCATGTGTGAGAATCCCTCTTTTGATTTGCTCATCAACGATATTATTTCACACTTTATTCTCTAAAGTACACCCTTCACTTTAGAGAATCCAAATCCCTAAATATATATGTAGGCTTCAAGAGGTGAAATGCATCACAAGAAGTAAAGATCTCTTTACTAATGAATCAAACGATAAAATTTGGCACAAATGGAGTGAATTCAACTCAAAAATCTAAAGGCACGCCCAAAGGTGCTTCCTGATACGAATGTTCAAAAAACCACACCTTAAACGCGTTAAGGGGAGGGAGTCTAACGCCAAATAAACCCACATCAGAATCTCATAGTTTCAATGTGAGACTCAATTCTTATACATTGCCGTTGTATCTTTTAACATTAACACTTCCATTAAGAAATCATCCACAAAAAATATTAAAAACGAATCAAATTTTAAAAAATGCAAAAGTGCATGACAGAAAAAAAAAAAGTGAAAAATGAATGCGATAAACACGTCATTGCTATGCCAAACTCTGAGTTTGTTTGAATAATCATTTTATTCTCTATTTTTTCTTGCCTTCAATTCAATGTTTAGCAATGACCAAACCCTTACCTTAAGTCCTAAATCCCCTTAGCCATAAAAAAATAAATAAATAAAATAAAGCAAAATTGTGAAACCTGGCGGTGGAGACGTCATAGATCTGGCCTTTAATTGCCATCAAGAGTGGTTTATGAGGGTCGGAGCCATTATAGGGTCGCAATTCCTGCTCAGTGATTTCCCCCAACTGAACCGGTTCGGGTGCGGGGGGTTTGGGCTCGTCGAATCCGTGATTGGTTCGAGCCGTAACGATGGGGGGCTTGTTGTAATCTTCGGGGGACACAAACATGCCGCTAACCATTCTGTAAACGATGACCATCATGGCCATGATGGTGAAGAATGCCATCGGCGATAGCCCTGTGTACCACGTTATTTCATCCATTACGCTCGAGTATACACCCATCTCTGAAGTCTGAACCTTCACCGGCGTTCCGTTTCTATCTCAACAATGGTTAATTAATGGTCTGAGGAGACTAGAGAAGCAGATAAGTGACCAAGGAAGAGTAGGTGAAGGTCACCGTGTCATACCTACTCAGCTTACCTACCAACCTAGTTTTTTTTTTTTAAGAATATTAGTTGAATTTAATTTTGATTCAGGATAAATTTATATTTTTTTGAATTATTATCTAATTATGTTTTCTTGTATAAAGCAAGGTATCCTTTAACTTAAACAGCAAAAGACTAATCTCATAGGATATAGTCAATTGTGTGAAGTAGGAATTCCTTTTAACTGCATTTTTTATACACATTATTCCAATTATCAAATCCAGAACAAGATGTTTAAAATGACCAAACTCCTTCTACTTAGACCAATACAAGTTGATATTATTTAATGATGTTTTAACACATTATTAAAGTGTTATATTTTCTAAATAATTATTATGATAATCAAACTCTTTTAATAATTTAATAAAAATATATGATTAGATAATAATGTAAAAAAATTTACACCGTCAATGAATCAAAATTAAAGTCATATAATTTTTAAGAGCTTTAAAGCAAATTTAATGGAATTATAATGCACTGCAAGAGTGATTTAATTACGGAAATGATGGGAGACTTTCTTAATTATAATGGTAATTAATAGAGTGAATTTTTTTTTATAAATTTAACTTTTAATACAATTTTTTTTAATTTTTATTACTCATTTCATTATTTAAAGTGTAAATGACTAAACTCATAAATGATCATTTAAAATTTAAAGGAAAGGAAGTGTTCTATTTCAGGTTTTTTTATATAAATATACCTAAAAAAAATTATATACCATTTTACCATATTTTTAAAATTATGTATCAAAATACTCCTTTTTTTTTGTATGTTGAGAAGTCAGTTTGGCTCAAACCGACTTCTCAACGTTAAAATTTAATTTTTTTTAACCCTGTTGATTCTCAAGAAGGTTTAAATTAAAAAAAAAAAAAGCATGTTGGGAAGTCAGTTCATTACAAGAAATTGCTCGATTAGTGACTACCAAATCGATCACAAAATTAAGCAAAATCGGTCAGAAATTTGAGTTCTGACCGATTTTGCGACCGATTTCAGTCGGTTGTGATTTTGCTGGTTGGAAATTTTTTCCAACCGATTACGATCGGTCAGTAATGTTTTGTGAAGAATTTTGTGACCGATAAATCCTTAGACAATCGGTCACAAAAAGGTCCACAATTTGGTTGTTTTCTCAAAATTTGTGACCAATTTTAGCAGTTGGATTACCGGTTAGAAAATTTGTGACCGATTTTCGGTCATAAATGCATATCAATTTGGATGTTTTTGTCAGTAGTTTGTGACTGATTTGAGCGGTCAGAAAATCCATAAAAAAGCTTGTGACTGATTTTCGGTCATAAAGTTTATTTATTTTGTTGAAGTTTGTGACCGATTTTAGTGGTCAGAATATCAATCAGAAAAATTTGTAATCGATTTTTCATCAAAGCTGAAATTTAACTGGGTATTATAAAAATAATCAGTCACTAAATCGGTCACAAAATAACCAATTTATGAGTAGATAATTTTTAAATAATAAATTACCAAACCTGTTAGTTTCAAACATATTATAAACTTGACATTCAATCAAAATAGATATTAATCTCATATGAAGACATGCAATATTTCATAAAGTTGAAATTATTTTACAAATCTAAATATCATGATTATCTAATAGATATTCCTTCGTTATGGCGCCAATAGTTGTGACTGATTCTGTGACCGATTGTATATCGATCACAAATATTTTCCTTTTATATTTTTTTTCTCATTTCAGTCACAAAATCAGTCACAGATTGTGACAGATATTAACGGTCACAAATCAAACAATTTCTTGTAGTGGTTTAAGCCAAACTGACTTCCCAACATGAAAAAAAAGAGTATTTTGATATATAATTTTAGAAGTGTGGTAAAATGATAAATAACTTTTTTTTAAGTATATTGATATAAAAAAGCCTCCATTCCAAATTAAAGGGAATGAAAATTTAGGAGTTTAATTGGTAAGGAATAATTTAGGTTTCCTTCCTTAATCATTTCACTATATTATTTAAAAGACTCTCGAATAATGAGTTAAGTTCTTTTTACCACCTACTTTTTTAGTAACTACTATACTCAATTCATCTAAACATAACCTTAGGATGAGTGGATGTTCTACCAGTTCTAAGGTCAAGACAAACCATCAATTTTGTAATTATCATAAGTTAAAGATTAATCATGTGAGTCAACACCCGTTGGAACCTAATTAGTTCTTACTTCATGAATCAATAGTTTTCTAAATTAAACATAAAGTTAACTTGCAATTGTAGTATCTAAGAAAATATATATGAAACAAATTTAAATAATTTAAAGATTAAATTATATAATTATTATTATTTTGATATTATGAGATTAATCTCCTTCGAGTACTACTACATCCAACTCTTGTTGATAATAACTTAATTAATTTTAATTAAATATAACTACGAGTGTGATTCATTTTTAGAACTAATATACTTTAATTAACTATAGCTTTAGTTAGATGGATATTTAACATCTGTTCAAATTGCAAGGTTTTATTTTTACAAAAAATAATCTTCATTATTAATTATTATAAAAATTAATTTTATAAATTTATAATATTTGAAAGTGGACATCAATATTAGAAATTACATTTCTCTATTGATATAAATACTTACTTAAATAGTCTGAATAAAATTCATATTTAATCCCTCAATGATATATTCATTGTTAATTTAATTTTTTATGTATTGATTTTATCAGTTTAATCTCTCAAAATATTTATATTTTAGTCCTTTCATTCATTTTCACTCTAACATCTTTAATACAAGCAATGTCAATATTTGAATGTAGGTCATGATATTTGAATATTTAAAATTTACATTTAAATATTCAAATATCATTCTTTAATATTTGAGTATTATGATGCAATGTCAACATCTTCATTACAAATCAGCATTTTTTAGTAACATTGTTAGAGTAAAATTAATGAATGGACTAAATTATTAGAGATTTGAAGTTGTATGAATTAAACTGATAAAATTAATTTTTATTGGATTAAATTGATAATGAATGTATCTTTTTTTTATAAAATCATGAGGTATCATTATAGTCTTTAGGTACATAATTAATCCTCGCCCAAACATCAACTTAATCCATTTCATAATGTACTTTTGAACCCCTACATTGCAGGTAAGGACAAATCTAGAAAATAAATATTGTGGGGCAAAAAAAAACATTAAATAAATAATAAATTAAAATTAATTATACACACCATTAATTTTATTTTTCTCAATAAAATACATAAGTTCTAATAAAATCTAAAATTATTTATTTACTTTCAAGCATACTAAGTAGCTTATCTTTTATTTTTGTAATTAAATTGCTTTATTTTATTATTTTATTCACATATTCTAAAATTTATATATAAAAGCTTTAAAATTTTATGGCAATTAATACTTAATCAATGCTCGCTAAGGTTTTGAGATCAAAACTTTGATAAAATTATGTGAAATAATATTTCTTTTGTTATTGACTGCATACCTTATAACAAAATGAATTTTGCATATCTTAGATATGCATGAAGTTGAACTAGGTTTATTCAACTTGAATAAACCAAATTTGGGTCAATACTTATTTGTACATTTCAAACTCTAAATTTATATACATCACAAAATTGAAATGATATGGTAGTATTTTTCAAAAAATGAATGGTCAATTATAACCCATAATTTTGGTTTTGTTAAATAAAAATGAGCTTAAAGGGCCAATTTGAATTAGGATTTAAAAATGCATATATATAGTTAGAATTTTAGAATCTATGGGTTACAAACTTATTTATGAAATAATATTAGATATACAATTATTTATGTTTCCAAGTGACTTTAATAACTCAAGAATAGGGTGTATTGAGTTTTAAAGGCTTTCACAAAATTTTTTCTTAAAAGTTTCAATGGTGTTAATTATATTGAATCAATATTCTTAAAGGAAATACGGACTAATGTAAATAACAACACAGTACAAGTTTAATCTTAGAATTTTTTTTATCAAGATTGGAAACACCAAGTATATCAAGATATAAATGTAAAACTTGAATAATAAAATGTTCGGGAAAAAAGAGTGCAAACAAAATTTATACTAGTTCAATCACTTTGTGTGATCTACATCCAATCCTTAAGATCGTCCACTTGAAAATTTCACTATACTTCAAGTTTTTAACTTTAGTGTTTGAGAAACCCTTACAAAAGTATGACACTCTTTTCTAGTTTTGAATTTTCTACCATCTTTATGTAAAAGTCTCACTCAATATAATAAGAGACACCTACACTTGATTTTCACAAGAAAATAAGTTGTTTGAAGTGTTTGATACTCTTAAAAGATAAGATATACAATTTGAAGAATAATTGGTAAAGAGTTAATAACACTTAAAGTTCAAGACCAGAGTTTGTAAGATTAAAAGAGGTTAAATGCTCTCAATAAATGATTGTAGAGGTATAGTTGTGTTGCATTAACTCTCCAAGTGTTAGGATAAGTTCCCCAAAGCATAATAGAGCCGTTAGTGGTGGTTGGAGTGCATTAACGATAAAAACTAATCATTATTTTTGACATTCACGCAAGAAATATCCAAAAATTTAAACTTAGTATTATGATATCCTGTTTTTTGGGCTTGAATAAGAATATGATATCCTAATTAATATTTTATCTTGTATCCTGATATTTGAAAAATACAACTATTTTAAAACAAAATATCTTGATACCAAAATGGTGTATCAGGATATTTGAATTAACCTTTGGCCATTGTAAGGAGATATCTGAATACTACAAAGGTGTACCTAGATGTTGGAAATACAATAAGATATCTGAATATCATAAAGGTGTATCCGAATATTTCAGTGTGAGTTTGCTCTTTTGAGTCTAATATCTTGATACTAGAAGCTTGTATTTGATTACAAAGCTTTTAAAGCCAAATTTTGAATTTCGAATGGTTGGTATTTAGATACAAACCTTGTATATGGATTTAAGGCTCTAAAATTCTAATTTTAGCTTTGCAAGCTTTCATATCCGAAGCCTAATTATATTCCAAACAAATTAATATAATAAGAAGTGCTTTTCTACCAAATTTCCACCAACACTAAGGTTTTCAAAAATAATTTTCTTAAGCTATAAGATAGTTGAAAAAGTTATTCAAGAGCTTAAGTAATAATTAACTTTTTACCCTTATAAAGAACCTAAGTAAATAGAAAATCTTCAAGAAAACTTTGACTCATTCTTCAGGTAAATCACTTCATATTATCATTAAAATCCTTTAAGCATAATGAGTTTACACTTCATACAAATAAAAAATTACACTTCTTTATGCATAGTTAAACTAACCTCTAAATTTATATAAGGTTATAAGGTCACATCATTATTTTTTTTTATTAAATTCATATGCAATCCAACTGCTATACACACACAATTTGAACAAAGGAAGCAAATTGAAAAAAAAAGGATAATACAATTTTTCTCTTTTTGACATAATAAACGTACATGATATATCAATTATTTGTTAGAATAAAATAAATATATATATGAATTATACCATTATTCATAACATTTGTCAAATTATATCCCATTCATTTTTATATTAAAATGTCAACTTGATTTTGTAAATAATAAATTACAAGATTAAGCTTAAAAACTTTTGTTGTAATATATAACTTACTAATAAATAATAATAATAATTTTTTCTTGTTAAGATACTTAATGATGTTAAGTCAATAATTAGTCAAAGCTTAAAAAATGGGAGAGTGTAATTTATGTCCAAATTTTAAGTTTGTTGTTATTTTGACAAACCTTAAAATAGTAATATAACTTACTCTATATTAATTCTCATTTCTTTATTTTTACGGTGGAACGATCTGCAAATTTACTTGCCTTTTTGACAGATATGAACATATGATTATTTCTCTATAATTGTCATGCATCCCTTTTGCTCCATATTTGCTGATTCATGCTGTGCAATATACAAGATATTGGTTTTTTTTATTAAGTTTGTATGTAATTACAACATGTTATAAAAACTTTGGAATGAAAGAGTTTTTCGATTAATAGCTCGTTTATATCAGATTTTTATTGACATCAACGCTTTATTGGACGTCGTTTTATGAGTGTTCGAATGAAATGAATAAAAACTTCTCTTCTCTTAATACTCGTTGGCGTTGAGAACAATTTAAGACAATCAAACGTTAAATAGAAATAAGATTTTTTTTGACAAGAGAAATAAGATAAAGTATATGAAATACAAGTTTAACAAAAATATAAGTTAAAAATGTTTTGAAAGTGAAAATTAAATTTTTTGCACCATACCACAAATTGCTTAATTTAAGTATTTTGAATTTGACTTACAATGGAGACCACATTATGTCAATCAACCAAAGAAATCTTGAATTTTACACTACAAAAACAACAAAATGAAAACAAAAAAACATTAAAATTTCATAACAGAGGTATCATTTCAAAAAATAATAATAATAGAAAAATAACTATTTAGAATATCCTTTGAAAATATTTCTAATTTGACATTATAAATTTACTAAATTTGATTAATTAAATTAATCAATTATCTATTAATAAAAATAATGTCTTTATTAATATCGTAGCAATTGCTGGTTCAAATTAATCAATGATTTTTTCGGCTCAAAACTCACTTTCTCTATGTGGACTCATGTTTTGTTACTTTTAATTTTTATTTTAGTTTTTTTTAATTGTAAATGGGTCACGTGTGATTCATTCTATATCATGCACCATTTACGATAATTTCTTTCTATTAAATGCCTTTCTCTCTACAATAAAAAAAGAAGGAAGAAATACCTTTTTATTTTTTTTGAAATGTAGGAAGAAACACCTTTTTACATGTTTAGTATTTCTTTTCTTTTTATAGGCCTACATTATTCATTCCCTCTTATTATAGAAATGTTGAGAGAGAAAAGAAATTAAATTCTCACTTTATTTACTTTATCAACTTAACCCATTTTATTAGATGAAGTGTAATTCATTCTTCTCCATTAGATGATACTAAATAAGGTGAGGAGTAACTCTTCCGTTTCTTTATTTTTTATTGTATTCTATTATTTTCTTTTCCCTCCATGATACCAAACAAAACTTAGTGTTGGTCTTGACATTGTTGGCAATTTTTTTTTTATTCTTTTTGTTTGTCTCTCTCCAAATAAATAATTATTTCAACATCTTACATGTTAATTAAAAATGAATTTAATTTTGATTTACTGTCAATTTTGATGGAGACCAAGGAAGCTCAAGTAGAAGCCCAACGGGCCCAATGCTAAAAGTTACACTACGAGGACTTAGAGGTCCAATGACAATGTCAAAGGCTAAGAAGGATTTGACTAAAGAAGCCAACAAATTTCTCACTCAAGCTCATTCTAGAAAAAGAGACACTCAAGATGGTCCAAATGAACCAAGTTGACGAAGTGCCTAATACGCATTTGAACCTTTTAATTATTTTAGTTTTAGTTCTTATTTTCTTTTTGGGATTTTTTATAATATGGGTGGGCTTAACTAAGTGTATAGCATAGCTAAGGATAAATGCTGTCTCCTAATTGGGCCTGGGCCACATTTGCGTTAAGATGAGGGTTAAAAATGTGCTAGCTTGTTGCATCCTTTTAGCTAGATCTAGCCGCACACTTAAATGCCTATAAATAAGTTTGTATTTGCTGCATTTAGCACTTTGGAATTTCAGAATATAATTACACTCATTTGTGAGTTTTTGAGAGCTTAGTTCTCTTGGGATTTTTAGGTGGGCCATCTCGGTTCTTATCAAAAGTTTCCTTAACTTTGTGGTGAATCTTCGCTTGACTTATCACTCTCTAAGAGTGTAACGTCTTCTTCTTACCATCATTTGTCTTTTTCCATCTTTTTTCATTTTTACTGTTCACACAGCACTGTTCACGATACTGCACTGTCCATGTGCTATTGTTCAAGCATACTATTCATCCTTTATTTTATTTCTTTAAATAAATAAAATTTAAAAAAATTTTACACTGTTATTTAATTATGTATTAATAAAATATTAAATAATATATTAATACATCATTAAATAATAATATAATTTTTTTATACTAAGAATAAATTATATCTAAACTCATTGAAAAAATCATATACCTAAATATGCTTGTGAAAGCAGTATTTAAATGTATGTTGTTTCAACTATTGATCCAAGACTCACATGTATGAACATTTGAGATTGTGCTATTATCATATTCAATAAAAAATACATAAAAAATATAGAAATTTCCCGTGAAATTCGCGGGATGATATACTAGTATACACTATACTACTAAACTTAAAGCATTATTATTTACTCTTTTGATTAATCATTTTTTTATGGTGAAAAAAATATAAAAAATTGTTTATTAATTATACCAACATCAGAAATATGTATATTAAACCCTTGTTCTTTTAAAAAAATTAATAATAATAATAATAATATCCGAAGAAAAAAAGAGAGAAGAAGCTAGTGTTTTAATTTGAATTTATGCATTATTTGAATTAAAAAAAAAGAAAAAAAAAGAAAAATATATGAGAAAGAAAAAATGAGAAAAAAAAACTTATTGAGCTCCAATTTTTTGCCCCCAGAACCAGAGGAAAAACTCACCCAACATATAAATATCTTGGAAAATTATAAAAAATTAAGGGCACAATTATAATCTTATAATATGAGAATTTCTTTTCTCTAATTTTTCCCACACAAACACAATTATAATAAAAAAGATAATAAATGTTTATTTTAATCTATTAGAGATATAATTATCATTATTAATTAATTTTTTTAATAATAAATAAGTTAAAATAATTTTTTAATGTCAATTTTTGAGATTAAATTAATTATTTAATAATATAATTTACATTAAATTAATTCTTTAAAAAAATTAATTTAATGTTAAAAATTATTAAAAAATAAACTAAAGTAACTTGTATCGATTAAAATATCCCCTAAAAGAATATTTTCTTCTTTTATTTTCTTTCTTTATCATTTTCTCTCCATAAAAAAAAAAACAAAATAGCAGAGAACATATTCTTTGTTATTTTCTCTCTTCTTCTTATTCTCTCTTTTCCCTTTCCTCGAAGTGATGGTGTCAAGCACCGGCAAGAGATAGACGAGGAGGACAAACGACGAGAGAAGCTCGAGCCTCTCACCTTGTAAGTCTTGTTCTGGATCTAACCCTTCGTCACTTTCATGCCTCGCTGCGCTTTCAATCTCTTGGCACTTATGGTTCCCAACCAAACCCAAACCATTTCCTTTTCGGAATTTGGAATTTGGGCATTCTTAGTGTTTCTCTTCTTCGAAACCAATTTTTTTTTCTTCACTGCACACACTCTGCTCGGCCGCTCATGGGAGTGTATATGTCGTTGTTGTTTGTATGAACTATGAAAGTGAACAATTCCAAAAAACATCTGCTAGAGCAACGGCTGAGACCCCAAACGAGTTGTTGGTTGTATAAATGAATTTTTGAAATCATATTAGGTTGATGATAAAATGAATACTCTTGAGTCTGAGGTTTACACTGGTTTCTATTTTCTAGTTAGTCAGTGTTATCTATGATGCATTCGCATAACAAGTGATATTGTGTGGTCTTCTAATTCTAAATACAATAAGAAAAGGAGATGGCATTTTTATCATTTGCAAGTCACTTGTACGAAATCACTAATTGGAAATTGATCCTTACTGTCTCCTTTATTGATATAATCCGCAGTCCTTGGATAGATTTATATGTTGTAATTCTATTGAAGAGAGAGGGTGAATTGATCTGCAAGTGAAATCGCATGGGTTTGGTTGATGCAGCTGATATCTCTTTCGGATTTTGTGCTTCTGTCTTTCTGAGGAAAGCCCTTGCACAATAAAAGGTATAAGGATTAAGGAAGAATCATGGTGAGGTTTCCTTATGGGTTTTTTTGGTGTAGGTGTTTCTTCAGTTGCAATAGCATTGTTTTGGTTTTCTTTGCTTGTAGTATGTATAGAAATCAGTTAGGGAGCTCGTGTAACATGTCATAAGCCTATGACATTGATTGCTGCAAACAAAAGGGTTCTTGATTGGCAGGGGTTGCCCTAGGTGTAGGAGGTGGATCTCAGGTTGACTTTCAATGTACACATGCTATGTGATTGTGAAATCTTGGTTTCGAGTTCCAAGGAGAGTTTGACAAGGTGATACTTTATTACATTTTTTATTTAGTTTAGTTGTGGATGTGCATTGTTGGATGATTTGTAGGGTAGTTGATAGGGCTTTATTAAGGGTCTGAGGAGTATGGTTGGAGGAGGTTGTGGATCTTACTTGCAGTTTGTTGATGACATAATCTTATTTTTGGAGGAGGATCATGTTAACTTTGTAAAAACTTGATATTTTTTACAGTTTGATAATTAATTTGATGAATGGTGGCTTGGATAATAATATTAATCTGAAAACTCACATTCTTTCCCCTCTAGCAACTTTGGTTGGTTTCCAAATTTTGTAGCGGTCCCTTACATATTTTGGAGTTCCTGTAAGGGGTAATCTTTGAGCAGTTTCCTTTTGGGATCTTGTGGTCCAAATGACTTTGAAGCTCTTGGATAATTGGAATGGTGCCTTTTATATGGGAGATTGATGTATTTTTTTGATAAAAAAAGAATTTCATTGAGATGAAGAGAAGAAAATACAAAAAGATTAGAGGATAAGGAATCCTCTATGACAAAAAGCAAGACACTAGACAGAAGAGAACAAAGAAAACATAAAAAAAGCAAAGCCGCCCAATCTCTAGTCATATATGTTAAGGAAGTCCCCTTAAAAAGATTGTGCGCTTTACACCAAATAGAGGTCAAACGCTAAATCTTATCCCAAATCAAATGATGAGCCAAAGAGACCTCCTGAAAAATATGGGAGTTAGCTCCAACCAAATGCACCAAAGTGTAGCAAAGATTGTAGATTTGCCATAGACATTTAGCCTCTTTGCTTCTGCCGAAACCATAAAAGCGAATCGCTAGAAATTAGTCCAAGGACCTAGGGCACCCCCAACATTCTCCAAAAAGGTTGAACAAAGAATTCCAAAGAGAACCAGCCACAGTACAATGTAAAAGCAGGTGAGGAGCTGATTTTGAGCAGGCACCACACATAACACACATATCAGGGGAAAGTGTTTTATGCGGCCTACGAACCTGCAACATGTCATTAGTGTTAATTCTATTAAGTACCGCAGTCCAGATAAAAGACTTGACTTTTGAGGGAGCTTTGGGTTTCCAAAGAGGTTTATCAAGAGGGAATATGACTCTATTCAAAGAACGAGTTAGGAATTGGAAGAAAGATTTGCAAGAGAATGCCCCAGAGGGCTCAAGAGACCAACTCCTAGTATTTGGGTTAGAAGACAAATGAATAGAGGTCAAGATACCCAAGGGAGACTCCAATTCAGAAAATTCCCTATCATTTAAGTTACGAAAAAAGTGAAAATTCCAATAAAAGCCAGAATCTTGAGCACTATAGAAATTGTGGATAGGAGAGTCATGTAAAGACGAAACACAAAAAAGACGTGGGAAAGCATATCTAAAAGAGGAATCTTCTACCCAATGGTCCTCCCAAAAGTTGACAAGAAATCCATTACCCACCTTGAGAGAAAGTGAAGACTTAAAGGTCGCATAACCATGGGAGATAAATTTCCAAGGGCTAGAATGAGAAGCTTCGATAACTGTGTTGGCATCCCACCCATTGTGATTTTGGCCATACTTACTCTGGATAATTTGATGCCAAAGGGAATGAGGTTCCAAAGGAAAGTGCCATAGCCATTTACTTGCCAGAGCAATGTTCTTATACGCTAAATTACCAAGACCCAAACCCCTTTCATTCTTTGGACGACAACACACCTCCCAACTCACCAGGTGATCACGTCTCGTATCTGTAGCGCCTGACTAAAGAAAATCCCTCATAATCTTTTCTAAAGTGTTGGCCGCTTCCATAGGGATACAGAACAAAGATAAAAAGTAAAGAGGGATGCTGGAGAGACAAGCCTGAATAAGGGTAATCGGCCACCAAGAGAGAAATAAGCCCCTTTCCAATTGTCTAATCGCTTAGAGATCTTCTTAACAACTGTATCCCAAAAAGAAACAGATCTGGGATTACCACCCAAGGGGTCCCCCAAGTAAACAAGTGGCCACTCTAAAATCTGACAACCTACCAGTGATGCAAAAAGAAGGGAGGGTTTGAGGATCTACATTAATAACAACCAAACCACTTTTGGACAAGTTAATTTTCAAACTAGAAGAACTCTCAAAAGCTGGAAAAGAGAGAGTGCATTCACCAAACTATCACTGTCTTCATCTAAGAACAAGATAGTGTCGTCAGCAAATTGCAAATGAGAGACTGCAGCCTCCTCCGCACCCACTTGAACTCCTTTGATCAACTCGTTGGAAACTGCTCTAGAGATTAAACGCATTAGTACATCTACCACCAAAGTGAAAAGAAAGGGAGATAAAAGATTTCCTTGCTGCACTCCCCTTTGGCCACGAAACCAAGCTTTAGGCTCACCATTAATAATCACAGAAAAAGTACTAGTTGAAAGACTACTTGAGATCCAACTTCTCCACCTAGAACCAAACCCCTTTTACTACAAAACCTTATCCAAGAATTCCTAACTAACCCGATCATAAGCTTTCTCAAAATCCAATTTGAAAACTAGACTGTGTCTTTTCCTTTTCCTCACATCATCAACCACTTTATTCGCCACCAAGGCAGCATCCAAAATTTGTCTTCCTGCAACAAAGGTGCTCTGACTTTCAGAAATAGTATCCCCCAACACCTCATTCAGGCAAAAGGAGAGAACCTTTGTGATGATTTTATACAGACTAGTGACAAGACTGATGGGTCTATAATCTTTAACTCTAACATATCTATCTTTCTTAGGAACCAAAGAGATAAAAGTAGAATTAACCATGTTCAGGTGTGCTTGTCTAGAATCCCTCTTTATTATCTCGCTTTTTTCTGGATTCTTTTTGGGGTTGCTTAGAGGCTAGACTCCAAAGGAGATTACGAGGGATTTTCTATGGTTTGAAGCAGGGCAGAAGAAAAGAAACCATCTGCTTGGTAGGGAAATCTGTTTTAGAACCAAGAAGGAGAAGACTTTGGGCCTTGGCAATTTGGTGTTGAAAGACATTGCTTTTGCCGGTCAATGTTTATTGGGTTATTCTTTAGAGACAACTTCCCTCTGCGGTATGCCACCAGGTTATTAAGAGTTAGTATGGTTTACATCAGAATCGGTGAAATGCCAACCAAACGATCATGGCAACTCACTCGAGTCCTTGGCAAAACAGCTTTCAGGGATCTTTCTCTCTTATGCTGTTGGCTTCTCTTAAGGAAGGCAATAGTTCTCATACTAGTTTTGGTGACGATCATTGGGTAGGGAATATTTCTTTTCCCGTGGCATTTATTGGCACTTTTGTAATTTTCATTACATCATTTCCACCTCCAAGATTTTTACAATATTTATCATCCCAATGTCCCTTGGAAATTCCATTTGTTTGGGAATATCAATGTTAAAGAAACTTCTGAATTCTGAGTATGTGGATAGTGCAATTGTATGACATTTATGACCATGATCGTCATTGCGACAATGCTGAGATGTATTTTAATTGCATCTTTTTCTTTCCATAATATTGGACGTTGTTATTCACCTGCTAAAATAGTTGTCTGATGTTGAGGAGACAAATAGGAAGCTGAATCAAAAGACTAGTTTTAGAGGATAGTGCCTATTTGTTTTTATATGATAAGTTAGGTTGGAAAGTTTAAAGGGGAATGAATATGGAAGGGATAGTGCCTATTTGTTCTTTTGGCTTCTGGGGATGTCTCTGTTTCTACATGTTTTTTCTCATGGATGATGTTAGATGCATCCCTTTTCACCTTTGCCCCTTAAACTTTATCAGTGCCTTTTGCTCTAAACAGATTTGATCCGTAGCTTTCTTTTCAATAAAAAAAAGAGAAAGAGAGAGACGCATTTGGGGGGGGGGGAGATAGAGAGAAGGCCTGGTGCTTTGACATTTCTAATTGCATCTTTTATTCCAAAAAATAGATTCCAATGGCAATATAAGTGATTCTCAGTTTTTTTTTCTTCCTATTACTTGGTCTTTTGGCATTGATGTTGTCTACCTTTCACTTTGTTGGAAATGATTGTTGTGCGGAAGCACCCAAACAAGTAAGACAATGAAGATATAGACCCTTGGAAATAATCAAAGATAAACAAGAAAACAAATAAACACTCACAAGACAAAGATTTATGTGGTTCGACAAAGCCTACATCCACGGGTGGGGGAATGGAACTCTCAAACAAAACAATAGCTCTCACTCTCTCTATATTGCAAAAACTTGCTTGCCATATTCTCTAAATCTCACCACACCAACTAATGAAGGAAATCATTCCTCTATTTATAGAAAGAATATCCTAGTGTGAAAGCTCTCCTTTGATTTGTCAACAAAGGAGGCTTCACCAACCATTTTCACGAACCTTGGAATGGTCAACAATGGAGGCTACCAACCATGGAATGGTCAACAATGGTGGCTCCAAACAATGGAAATTTCTCATCAACTCTAACAATGATATCAACAGTTAATGTAGCATTGGAAAAAATAGGAGTTAATGTAGCTGTTGGAAATGATATTAGCAGTTAATGTAGCTTTGGAAATAAAAGGATCTTAGGAAATAGTTTATTTATAGCTTAATTACTAATTATTGTTCTTGTAAATATAAGATGTAATCATTCTTTTATGTATTTAAATACTAGATTGCTGAGTGCCAAAACACTTAAGAAGCAATTCTCAAAACACCTCTCCCGAGTCTATTTTCAAGTCACTTCATATCAGTTGGTGTGATGATGTCATTCTGTACTCTGTTTAATTTGTTATTGTTGTCATTGAATAAATGCATGATGCTGTACATCACACACTAGTGGAAGCTCCACGACCTTCACTAGGATCCTCAAATTAGTACTTTTATCTTTCTTCTAGTTCAAAAACAGTTGGACGCTTGTTCTTGTATTATATAAGGCGGCATTAGTATGTACAACTGTCCATTAGTTGTCAATTAGTATCATGTAATTATTGTAATTAGGGAAATTAGGATCCTTGTAATTATTACTTTATGTCTATATATTCAGATGTCCGTTGTGTATTGATACACACGGTTTCAGCATTCTTTCTCTCTTTCTCTCTCTCTCTCAACATGGTATCAGAGCCTATCCCAGATCCGTTGGGCCACCCGTAGATGTTTAGTCCTGCAAATTTCACGCTCCAGATGTTCAATCCTGAGCGTGAGAGGGGTGTGTTGAGAGTTCCACATTGGATATTGATATGGCCTGAATAGTGGTTATAAGTGGGGGGCAACCCTCATTCTATGAGCTAGCTTTTGGGGTTGAGTTAGGCCCAAACCCAAATTTTAAGATGCCCTTCTACTTTGGAGCAGTTTTAAGGCTTCTGTAAAAGCAAGGGGGCTAAAATATTTTGATAGTGTGCAGTTTATGCATTTGGTTGGAGCAGGGTGGAATGCTCACATCTTTAAGGTTGTCTTTTTGCACCTCAACATGCTATGAGATAGGATTGTTTTTATGGTCTCTTTGGTGTTCTTTTAATGACTGTTTTAAGGGAGTTGCCATTTCGGATATGCATAAGGCATTGCTGAATTCTTGAATTTTTCATGTTCTTTGATGTAGTTTGCTTTTTCTGTGGTAGAGGATATATTATCCTCCTTATAACTGTTCTCCATCCTTTTTACTAATAAATTTCCTTATGTATCAAAACTCCTTATTAAATGGATGGATAAAATATTAGATGATTGGATTTTCTTCATGATGAATTTACATGATTTTGATTATGCATTTTTATTTCAATCTATGCATCAAACCCCTTATTTAATTTAATTGATATGCTTTTCCTGTGAATTGTAGGAAAATCTACAGGATATATGAAACCTGGTAAAAAGCAGTATGGGCAACGACATATTTGATGGACAGATATTAGCAGAGAAGTTGTTGAAACTGAACAATTCGCAACAAAGCATTGAATGTATCCAGCATTGATCCCTCTTGGATTTTGGTTTTTTTAAATGACAATTTTCCTTTTGGTTATTTCTGCATTATCAAGCTGCCAGTACTTATATTATGGTTCATTACACTGTATTCAGTTACAGCAACACTGCACTGTGATTTAGAAAAATAGATCTAAAGAAATGCGACCTATATCTTCATTCTGTAATTTCTATTTCCTTGATTTTGTGCATGGGCTGCCATCACACCTATTTAGCAACTTTTGATTTCTTAATAAAAAAGTTAGATGCTATACGTGTATGTTTTTTAGACAATGAATATACAGTTTCTATGCCACTTCAGTATCTAATATATGTATTATCTCTTACTTTGCTATGGAATTAATATGTCAAAAATGCCTATGATCCCTCGTATTTGCTTGATGATAATGGTATTAACTTGAGAAATTTTATTAAACTGGTCTTTAGGGTCTTAAACCTTTTCTCTCTCTTAGTCTTGTTCCTGTTTAAAATGTAAGAGGTATTGTTGCATCCAATATTATGCAATTGTGTAAGCATCCGTGTAGAAATAGTAGCTTGCTAGTGTACTAAAAATGTACTCCTGTACTACATTGTACTATACCTTATGCTTTAATATAAATAGCACTAGTTGTGTACAGTGACATTCACTTGCACATATTCACCTAACCAGGTTCTCTCTCTATGATCTTTCTCTCTTATTACGTGGTATGAGTAGCTGGGAGGGAGAAACCCTAATTTTTCCTTCCTTTCCTGCTGTGTCTCTTCTTCCAGTGCCTGTTTGGCTGTGTCCTTTCTCTTCCAGCGGCCCTGGTCAATGTGTTTGGCTGTGCTCCACTCCGGCCCACACATCCAAAGTCCCTTTTTCCTCTTACCAACCCCTCCGCGGTCTTTGCCGGCCTTTGATCAGCCTCCTGGTGGTAGCCTATTGTTGACTGATAGCCCACACGCAACCCTCTGTTCCTGCATTGATGCTGTTTCCCAGCATGTGAGGGCACAACCGCTTGTTCCGGCTGATAACTGATTCTTTACGAGCCATGGCTGCCTTCGCTGTTCCGGTCAAGCTCACTCCTTTGTGCCTCGGTTCCACCTCTCAAAGGGGCTGATTTGGCCATCTGTCCACTGCGATTTTGCCTTATTTGGATCTAATTGTCTCTGTTTGGCTTCATTTGACTTAGTTTGGCTTGGATTGGCTTTGTATGGCCTTGTTCCTATGTGGATTGTTGTGTTCTTGGATCTGTTTGGTAATGTTTGGCCCTTTTCCAATGTGTGATTCTGTGTTCTTGCTTCTGTTTGCCAGCATCTAGACCTCCATTCAATCCGATCACCATGATGACTCCTGTGGCTTCTTCCTCTAGTGGCAAAGCTATTATTTTCTCACCTGTGATCTCTAGCTCTCCTGTTATCTCTATTGAGAAATTCTCTGGCTCCAACTACTTATCTTGGGCTGCCGAGATTCAGCTGTGGTTCAAAGGACAAGGGTATTCCATGTATCTCACCACAAAGCTCTCTGATGTCCCTCTATTGATCAGGCTACATGTCAGAAAATTAATGCTCTGCTATGTAGTCTCTTGTGACAACCATGAACTGTAAGCTGTTTCCAATCTGTTGCCTGTATCTGACTTGCTACGGTTTGTGGGAGAAAGCTATGAAGCATCAAAAGGAAACTAACAAAAGATCATTTGTGCTTAATAGCTGTTCAATTCCTTTGCAAATCCATATAAGAATCCCCCCTTCTCTCTTAAAGAGACAATGACAAGTTACCTATAGAGAAGCCAAAACAACCTGTTTAAAAAACTTGTTTTAGATGTATGATGGAACCCTTCTTTACCAGATAGACAATGACAAGATACCCATAGAGAAGCCAAAACAACCTGTTTAAAAAACTTGTTTTAGATGTATGATGGAACCCTTCTTTACCAGATAGACAATGACAAGATACCCATAGAGAAGCCAAAACAACCTGTTTAAAAGCTTGTTTGAGATGTATGATGGAATTCTTTACCAGATTTATCATTATGAAGATTGCATGTTGTAGTGTTAGCAAATGGTAATAGACATTTTGCCCAATTTTCCCCATTAGCTGAATAATTTTCAAGAAGTAATATTGTTTTAGATATTGATGTGATTTAGTTTTGTCGATCTTATTTTTTTCACGTGATTCCCCCTCCCTTTTTGCTTTATTAATGTGATTGGTGTATTGCAATATGTATTTCTTAAACATCCAATCAGCATTATCCCGTTGGTGTATTTCTCACCGGAAGAGAGCAAAAGAAATAGTTGAAGCATGGGATAAATTGTTCAGCTCTTCCCAGAAAGAGCAGTGCGTCTCTTTTCTATACTTGGCTAATGACATCTTGCAAAATAGTAGGCGAAAGGGCAGTGAGTTCGTTAATGAATTCTGGAAAGTTCTTCCAGCAGCTCTTAGGCGTGTTTATGAAAGTGATGAACATGGAAAGAAAGCAGTAACCAGACTTGTAAGTCCTATTCTCACTTGTTATATGTTCTGTCAATCAATTGTATTACAACGCGCAGTATAGTAAATGTGTTCATACTATGCTTATATTGTAATGCTATAGATTTGTGGGTGCCTGGCTTGAGTGATTTTTTGTTGTCTTCTTTTCTTTTTTTGGTATTTCCCCTTTTTTTAAAATATGGGCATTGAACTGAACTGTTATGGATGAAAGAATGATGAATTTCCAGATTAAAGGGCCTACTTCTCAATATTGTGCTGTATTTTTTTCTAGATTTTTTATGAGTTTGTTAATGGTGTAGATTATTGGTGCATCATATATTAAGCAGAACTCTTGTTCTTCTAGATGTGGGAATCTTCCAGGAAAATTTTTCATTTACATTGTCCTAAATATGGCCATTGTTATTTTTTTAAATTTCAATTTTTCACATACAAGGAGAGAAACACTGACATGAATGTGTCATGAGTCACCCCTTAGTTTGTGTGGAGGTGGGCTTTTATTACAATTCACTATCTAATTCTATGAACTTAACGCATGTAATCCCATGTTATCAATACTTTCAAACTCTTTGCTCTATCCCTTGCTTATGTGATTTGGTAATCAGGGTACTCAATCCACCCTCTTGACAAAGACTCACCTGAAACTGTGCTTAATTCCATGTAAAGATCCACACACACAAGAAGTATGAAACAAAAAATTGAACAGGATCCTGTGTCCATATCTATGTCACTTGTGGTATTAGTTTTCTTATCTGCTTTTTTTGTCCTGGCTTGCAAAATATGGAAGTCTGCCATATGGGCATGGCTCTGAGCTGTCAATGGTCTTTACCATTAATTATATTCCCATATCAAAGGGGAGAATGCCCAGAATATCCAGTAAATTCGCCTTAGTCTCAATTTGAAGAACCAAGATGGGAAGATAGCTGCCAATTCAAAGAAAGGAAGTGGGGATGTCATTTCAACTAGTAGGATGGGACTCGAATGAGAACATGAGAGTAAATTGTGATAGTTAAAAACATGTTTTTACTTGATTGTGAAATAATCAAATGAAACATAAGAAGAGAGGTTGAATTGTGTTTCTTAACCTTTTTGGAAAACTTTTCTTAAAAATAGTTCTCAGAACTAAAGTTAGCAAGTTCGTAAGAAAGTTTGGGCGAATGGAAATACTTTAAGCAGTCTGTTGGACGCAAAAAAGTTTTTTAAAAAACTTTTGACGCAAGCTGAAGACTGTACAAAAATAAAACATGTTGTTAAGAATAACAATGACAATCCCAAACGTTAGTAAAAATAAAGTAACGCAAGGAAAGGGGAGAGAAGCTCACACCAGATGTTTATACTGGTTCACTCTCACAACCCGTGGGCTACGTCCAGTCCCTTCTACTTGAAGGAATTTCACTAATCTTCTCAAAGATTACAAGTATTCTTTACACCGCCTCTTCAGGCTTACAACCAAATATTCTAAACCTCTTCAGGTTTTAACAACAAGTATTCTTTTCTACACAAGCCTCTTCAGGCTTTTCACAGAGTAATAAAAGGATAATGTTTAAAAATACTTAAGATTTACTCATGATATGTGAGGATAAACAATAAGCTCGTGAAAAGAAACTCTTTACAAGTAAGAAAGTATTGGCAAAGCTCAGAGTAAATCTTTTCACTTCGTATGTTGTTCTATTTATCTTGATCCTTTGAAGACTTTGAGTATATATAGACTTGTGAGCTTGTACTTTGTCTTAAAAAACTCTTTCGTCCAACGGTAATATTTATTACCGTTCTGAGTTCTATTAAATGCTCAATGCTGATAATGTGTTGATCTTCTTCTAAAAAGTGAACTTGGTTATCAACAATTATTGAAAATGTTGATATTTTTGTACTGACTCTTCTGAGCAATCATAGAGTTCCTATTTGCTGATCCTTGTAATTGTGAGGTGTATCAACTCCAACGTACAAAGTTGATTTCGAATATCGTGTACTTGTTAGAGATCTTGTCAGCAATTAATGCAGTTTGTCTTGCATGTATTTGAATTGCTTTGGATGAACACACTTGAGTGAAGGAACAACATAGACAATATATTGGACGATCTAATAAAATAAAGTAAAACAGTACGAATCAAGTTGGACGCATGCAGTAAAACATTAAATTTGTCTTTAACAAAACTTGTCTTAGTCCAGAAGTGTTTATAATCGATTTATACAAGAGATTCAACTTGGACTTTCATTTTCTTTAGAACAAAATAATATAAGTTCATTTAAAACTTATTTGTTTATTCTAATTTAATATTATTGTTATTTTCAAAATTTTGAGGGGTTCGATTTCTTGAACAATTTTAGTTTCAATATTAAATACTTGATTTTGTCTTTGGTTCCAACAATGTCCCCTTTTTTTATGATGACAAACAATATTAAATTTGATTGAACAAAATCTTTTATTAGTTCGGAAAAAAATAAGCTGCCCCTAAGAACATGCTATATACAAGTTTTACGAAGTATGTTGGACACGTGACTTAGGAACAAATTTTAACAGTTTGTTCAAAAAGATAGCTTTTACTAGTTAATGGACGCTTTGTTAACAACATATTCAAGCATAAAATTAAGTCCATAACGTATCAGAGCAATAAAATTGAATAAATGAGAGTAATATTTTGAAGTCCAAAGTGATATAAACAATATTAGAACAAAAATTTTATCTCAGCAATATAAGTATCAGAGAAAAACTTTATAAATATTATCAGTATCAGAGCAAAATGATTTATATAATTAAACAGAGTAACAGAGTAATTTGCTGTTAGTTGAATCTGGACATATTTTAATACTCCCCCTCAAGCTGGATCATAAATGTTCAACATTCCCAGCTTGTCAATTAGGAAGTCAAACTGTTGACTTTGAAGACTCTTGGTGAGTATGTCTTCCACTTGTTGTTTGGTAGGAATAAAAGGGATACACAATATTCCTTCATCTAGTTTCTCCTTGATAAAATGACTAGAAAGAAAAGAACTTACTTGAAAGAAAAGAACTTGAAAGGATAAAATTTCTAATCTTATTCTTTAGAGGGTGATTACAACACATATTTATACAATTAGAAAGGGAAACATAATCATAGCTAAAACTAATTACAGCTAATAATTACAACCTACACTAATGATTACAATTAATACTAATTATTACAGTCAACACATTTATAACTCAACACAACACCTTTACAGCTGTAAATACCTTTGCAGCTGTTATTACAGTTGTAATCACAACATATTACAGCTGTAATCACAACACTCCCCCTCAAGCTGGTGAATGGATATCTATCATTTCCAGCTTGCAAATAAGATCTTGAAACTGCTCTGTGGGAAGTCCCTTGGTGAACATATCTGCCAATTGAAGTCCTGAAGGGATGTATGCTGTGGCTATGAGACCACTATCCAATTTTTCCTTAATGAAATGTCGGTCTATCTCTATATGCTTTGTCCTATCATGTTGAACTGGGTTGTGTGCAATGCTAATGGCGGACTTATTATCACAAAATAATCTCATAGGAGCTTTATACTTTATTCTGAGGTCGTCAAGTATGATCTTTATCCATAACAACTCACAAACCCCTTGTGCCATATCTCTAAATTCTGCCTCTGCACTTGATCTTGCAACTACATTTTGCTTTTTACTCCTCCATGTCACCAAATTTCCACCCAAAAACATGCAATATCCTGTGGTGGACCTCCTGTCAACTGTTGAACCCGCATAGTCAGCGTCTGTATATACTTCCACAGATAAATTTCCTTCCTTTTTGAATAGTATTCCTCTTCCTGGATTGGCCTTCAAATACTGAATAATTCTATTCACCGTCCATAGGTGTCTCTCCCGTGGATCATGCATAAACTGACTAACCACACTGATTGCATATGCTATATCTGGCCTGGTGTGGGATAGATAAATGAGTTTTCCCACAAGTCTCTGATACTGACCCTTCTCCACCTTTGGGCTCTCCTCCTCACACCCAATCCTGTGATTTTGTTCTATGGGTGCTCCAGTGGTCTTACAACCCAACTTACCAATTTCTTTAAGAAGATCAAGGACATATTTCCTTTGAGAAATAAAGATACTTTGCTTAGAGTAGGCAACTTCTATCCCAAGGAAGTACTTCAACTTCCCGAGGTCCTTCATCTCAAATTGAGCTGCTAATCTCTTTCTTAAAGTCTGTTTTTCAATCTCATCATCACTTGCAATGATCATATCATCTACATAGACCAAAAGTAGTGTGAGTTTTCCGTCCTGAGAATGTTTGATAAAGAGAGTATGGTCACCTTGGCTTTGCTTATACCCTAAGGATACCATAGCTTGAGTGAACCTTCTAAACTAAGCACGGGGAGACTGCTTGAGACCATACAATGCCTTCTTTAATTTGTAAACCGTATCCCCTCCATTAGTGGAGTTATATCCAGGTGGGATCTCTATATATATTTTCTCCTCCAAATTTCCATGCAAGAAGGCATTTTTAACATCGCATTGGTGCATCTCCCAACCAAAGTGTGCTGCCAAGGAAAGGATGATCCTTACCGTCTTCATTTTTGCCACTGGAGCAAATGTCTCCTCATAATCAATCCTATAGGTTTGGGTGTATTCCTTTTGCAACTAGTCTTGTCTTATATTGATCCAATGTACCATCAGACCGATATTTCACTATGTATATCCACCTGTAACCTACTGCATTCTTGTTCTTTGGTCTCTCAATAATTTTCCAAGTTTCATTTCTTTCCAAAGCATTCATTTCTTCATTCATGTCTTGAACCCAGTTCTTATCCTTTAAAGCTTCTTGCACTGATGTAGGAATTTTGATAGAAGCAATAGCTGAAATAAAGCTCTGGTGCTGCACAGAAAGGTGTTTAGTAGACACAAATTGGGATATGGGATACTTGGCACAAGATCATTTTTCTTTTCTCAAGGCAATGGGTAAGTCATCCATGTTAGGTTCACAAGAATTATTTAAGGAGCTTTCAAAATTATGAGTACTTACCTCCAAATCAGGCGATTGAAGTTGCTGTTGGACCAAGTCGGGTTTTTGTCTTCGCTGGTATTTAGGGTCCTTGTCCAGTGTAGCACCATCCTTAGTAGGTGTGGTGGAGGAAGGAGTCAAGGGAAAAGATGACAACTCAAGAGACTCAGCTGACTCAGCTTCTAGACAACTCTCCCCCTGAAGCTGAGGACTAGGGTAAAAGGATTCTGTTTCATGAAATGTGACACCCATAGAGACATAGACACGACGACTTTCAGGATGATAACATTTGTACCCCTTTTTGTCTGGAGCATAACCTATGAAGACACATTTGATAGCCCGAGGATCTAATTTTCCTTGATGAGGACTATGAACATGGACAAAGGCAGAACATCCAAAGATTCGACTCTTGAGACTTGTCATAATGGGAATGGAAGGAAAGAAAGTAGTCATGAACTGTGTAGGGCTAGTGCCATCCAGGACACGAGAGGATAACCTATTTATCAAGTAGGTGGCAGTTAAGACAGCATCCCCCCAATAAGACTTAGGAACAGACATCTGAAAGAGTAAAGCCCTAGCAACTTCAAGGAGATGACGGTTTTTTCTTTCTGCAACTCCATTTTGTTGAGGGCTGTCAACACAAGTTAACTCATGGACAACACCATTATCTTTGAGAAAGTTGGAAAGATTTTGATTCACATACTCCTTCCCATTATCAGAACGCAATTTTTTAATTTGACTTCCAAATTGTGTTTGAACCATCCGGTAAAAATTTACAAACAACTGACAAACCTCAGACTTATCTTTCATAAGAAATACCCATGTAACGCGAGTGCAATCATCAATAAAGGAAACAAACCACTTTGCACCAGAAATATTACAAATAGATGTAAGTCCCTACACGTCTGAATGAACAAGATCAAAAGGTTTAGTACTTCTATTATTACTAGGGAGAAAAGTTGCATGCTGGTGTTTGGCAAATTGACAGACATCACAATGAAAGGACTCAACTGACACTTTTGTAAACAAGTGAGGAAACAAAGACCGAAGCACACCAAAAGGAGGATGACCAAGACGCCTATGCTGAAGCTAGATTTCGGAAGTTGCAGACTCTGAACTTGTCTGATGACGGGAAGTGAAAGCCTTTTGTTTGGTACTACCCTTATTTCCATGTTGTAGATAGTATAACCCGTCCTGTTCCTTAGCAACTCCAATCGTCCTCCCTATGGCAAGATCCTGAAGAACACAATGAGAATGGAAAAATGTTACTATACATTTCAAATCTTGGATGAGTTTGTGAATAGACACAAGATTATTGGAGAGTTTGGGAACATGAAGCACATTTTTTAAGTGAAGAGAAGGTTGGAGTTGAACTTTACCACATCCGGTAACAGGGGTATGGGATCCATTAGCTACAGTGATGTGATGTTGATCAGGTAAAGTGGTGTAAGATGAAAAATAAGAGGGATGAGGTGTGATATGATCAGTAGCACCAGAGTCAATAATCCAGATATCTTCAGCACTAGAAGTATTAAAGATTAAGAAGCTAGAACTCTTACCAGTCATGGTTAAAGAACAATTGCTAGAGGGCTTACTAAAAGAATCCATAAGATCTCGCAGACGTTCCAGCTCTACTTTGCTGAGTGCTGGGACTTCCTTTTCAGTTTGCAGTATAGGTGGGTCTTCACCTACAATCTCAGAATCAGATGTTGTTTGATTAGCACGCCCTTGGGGAATACCCTTGAATCCTCCAATGTGCCCAAGGACTCTCTCTTTTCTATGGAGTTTAAAATATGTGTCCTTAGTGTAGCCTGACCTCTTACAATACGTGCACCAACGAACTTCTTGATTAGACTTTGTAGGAGGCTTCCAAGAAGAGGAAAATTCTTTTTCGGGACCCTTTTCAGAAGCCAAGGTTGAACCATTAATGGGTTTATCTTCTAGCATTACTGCTCTGCGACTTTCTTCACTACGAACAGTGTGAAATACCTCTGAGAGAGAAGAGAGTTTCTCTTTGCCTAAAATCTGAACCAGTATGGGGTCGAATTCAGAGTTCAGGCCCGAGAGGAACTTAAAGATCCTTGTTCTCTCAATAAACTCTGTGAGTGTGGTATTGTCCTCGTTACACTTCATTTTCAAACTCTGATACTGGTCTAACTCGATCCACAAACCATTCAAGGTTCCATAATAGTCAGTTACTGAAAGAGTTCCCTGCTTAGTACTAAATATGTTATTTTCTAACTCATAACAAGCAGAGATGTCTTTCGTCATGGAATAAGTTTGTTGCAAACTTTCCCAAATCTCCCAAGCAGTAGAGAAGAACATGCAATTCCGGCTAATTTCTGGAGTCATCGAATGCCATAACCACGTCATAATGAGAGAATCTTCATCATCCCAAATCTCATATTGTGGCTCAGTCTTGGTAGGGCCTTTCCCCTCGATATGATTTAATTTCTTGCGTCCCTTCAAAGTTGTGCGAATAAGCTGTGCCCATTGAAGGTAGTTACGTCCATCAAGACGGTATGACCCTTGCAATATATGTAGGTCATTAGGACCCAATGATTGAACCGTGGAGGAGGCAGTCACGGATTTCTCTTCAGACATTGTAATAAACACAGCAGTAGTGCTGGCAAAATGGATATGAGCAACGTAGGGCTTTCAAACAGTGAAAAAAAAATCCGGCAATGCCTGCTACAGTACCTTGTGTCTGCTACAGTGTGCGCGGAGGACAGTGGCTAAACAAAGGTGAGGTAATGACGTTTGGGCACAATGAAGGTGCCAAGGCAGCAATGAAGGCTGACTAAGATAGCTGCAATAAAGGCCGCTAAGGATTTGATGTCGAAGCAGAGCCCCCTTGGATCGGGAGCTTTGATACCAACTAGAAAGAAAAGAACTTACTTGAAAGAAAAGAACTTGAAAGGATGAAATTTATAATCTTATTCTTTAGAGGGTGATTACAACCCATATTTATACAATTAGAAAGGGAAACATAATCATAGCTAAAACTAATTACACCCTAATAACTACAACCTACACTAATGATTACAATTAATACTAATTATTACAGTCAACACATTTATAACTTAACACAACACCTTTACAGCTGTAAATACCTTTGCAGCTGTTATTACAGCTGTAATCACAACATATTACAGCTGTATTCACAACAAAATGTCAATCAATCTCGACATGTTTTGTCCTCTCATGTTGTACAGGATTATCTGAGATGCTAATTGCTGCCTTGCTGTCTGAGTACAGTTTCATGGGTTGCTTCTATCCAATATTTAATTCATTTAGAAGTCGCTTTATCCACAGGAGTTCACATATTCCTTGTGCAATAGCTCTGAATTCAGCTTCAGCACTACTTCTAGCTACCACATTCTGTTTTTTGCTTCTCCAAGCCACCAAATTTCCTCCTACAAAGGTGCGGTCGCCAGATGTCAACCTTCTATCATCTATGCTTCCAGCCCAATCGGCATCAGTAAAAGCTTCAACATCTAAATTTTATTATTTGAAATACTGAGTTTTCTAAGTTAAGGAACTATCGTATTTAAGGCACTCTTGTGCAATAGCATTTTCCACTTGCTAGACAAAACTTGCTCTCGAGTTTTGTAGTTATACTTCCTTTGCCTTTGGAAACAAAGGTGATATTGAAGATATCCTGTCCTTCATTAATCTATTAAATTTCATCATCAGTCATTAAACTAATTGTGAAGAAAATTTGATTTGCTATTATTATTCTTTTGAAATTTGACATACATATTTTTTAAATGAAAATAAAATTTATAAGAGGACAAGATATCCCAAAAAATGAGAACTAAAAACAGAATACAGAATGGCTAGCAATAAGAATTACAAGTTGTCTTTTTTATTTTTGGTAAAAGAAAAAGAAATACAAGAAATCAATTGGAATTCAAAAACTCCGTCTAAGGACAAATCTTTTGTTTGGATAATGGTAATTAATAGGATTAGTACTAATGACACGTTGCAGTTTTGCTAGGTTTAGTTCAGAAACAGCTGCTCATATTTTTGCATTGTTTGGCAGCTACTTTCCTATGGAATGATCTGTTTGGAGTTTTTCTTGAGTACTTGGTGTTCCCTTCCAATTTTGAACAGTTTCTTATGATATGTGTCTAAGGTTTCAGCAAGAATAACAGGGCTAAAACTTTGTGGCAGTCTGTGATGTTCTCTGGTGTATCTTGTTGGTGTGGAATGCCCGTATTTTTAAGGGCATCTCTTTGCCTTTACGTCAGTTATGGGATAGGGTTGTGTTTATGGCCTCTATGGTGTTACGTGCATGTTTTTTCTTTTGAGGACTATCCCTGTCTGATATGCAGTGAGACTGGAATGCTTTGTTACATTATTGAGCCTTTTTGGCTCACTGTTTTAAGGGCAAGGATACATGCTTACAAATGCATGTGTTCCAGTCCAATCAATGCACCAAAGAATGTTACCATCTCTATTTGAACCAATGTATTCAAAAACTCCTAAAAAATTACACACTCATGACTTACATAAGGACAAGGTTTTATTCCCTTACCCCTGTTTCCCTTTAATTCATTCAGCTGGCTAATCTCTGAAGCTCTTTCTTGACCTTTTTTTTCTCCTGCTGCAAGTTTTTGGATACATTTCTGTCACAGCATATTTACTTGAAAATTAACCGGCTTCAATCCCATTGAATGAAGAAAAAATTGCTTGTCTCAATTACCACTTGTATTGCTTAACTGCTCAATGTATTTGACTTATTCCCGTGATTTTTCTCGTTTTAATTAAAAGATGTCAGGGTCAACATTGGTGGTATGAATGGATATCCGATTTTTTTAGGTGAGCATTATAACAAGACCCACTGAGTGGGAAAAGGCTTTTGTTGTTGTTGTAGTTGTATTATAACAAGAAGCACCCACCACCCAGGAGGCTAATCCTCTCTTGGCTAGTATCCACGAGACCTAAACTGAAATCCTCATGATCCCTATGTCTATGCTGTTGAAATAGCTCCCTTTTCATCATCCTCATTCCTGAGTGTCCCCATGGTTATGTTCTGCTGTTCAGATTCAGCCTGTAATAACTAATAAGTGTAGAAGCAAGTTTGAAAATAGAACCAACATCGTGGTCATGCATAATAATCTTATGACTTCAATACCAGAAAAAGAATTTTCTTGTTAGTCATGTCAGGGTCTGAATCATTTTTGTCAACATTGTCATTATTGTTGTTTGGTTGCATTCTCTCCAGCCTATTTAAGTGTTAGAAATATCCTAGAAACCTCTACAGCTACAGAAAAGGCTCCATTGCAAGGTTCTTTCATGTTTTCTGATGTCTCAATTGCAATGGGAGACAATGGCAGAGCATCTATCTCATTCTGTGTAGGGTTCTGATCCTTACCTCCATCTGCTAGGGCATTATATCTTTGTCCTTTTCTTTGCCAACAAACATCACTATGGTTGACATGCCTTTGGCATATCATTTGTTATTATGATTATGGCTTGACCAAAACGAGTGTTTGTGGATTTCGGTTACTTCTAGCTTTATATTTGTGTGTGTGTGTGTGTATTCTTACTTTGAATAAGTGCAATTTGACTGCATTGCATGTCATCTTTATAGTTTATATGTGTTAGTAGACCCCAAATTAAAAAGGTGTATATCAGAAATAATAAGAGCGGAACAGAGAATTTAAAGTCTGTTAATAGTTGACTTAGTCAAAATAGAAGAGGGAAGTATAAATAGAAATGGAAACCAGAATAGGAGGCAATCGTTTTGTTTTTAGAAAGGAGAGAAGTGGAGAGAAACAGGGCCTCTCGAAAGCCCTGTGGGGTATCTTGTGAGAGTTTCTATAATTCTTTGTATGTGATATACCCGTCTATTCTGATCATTCCAATATCAGGATAGAGAGGAAGAATAAAGACACTTGAATTGTTCATCTTCTTGATATTCTCTGGTCCAGTTCTATTAATATGGTCCTGCCAGAGAAAAATGATGCATTAGAGAATCCATTTTTATCAGCCATATATCTTTCCTTTCTGCTCTATGAGCTTTTTTATTTTATTTTATATAATTGTTCCTAATTTTTTTTTTCATAACTTGATCATTTCATTGGATTTTTTTTTGGGTTGGGATGGTCATGGCGATCTTCTGTTGGCATGTTTAGGTTGACATATGGGAGGAGAGGAAGGTTTTTGGTTCGCGAGGTCAGGGTCTTAAGGATGAAATGATGGGTAAGAATCCCCTTCCATCCTCTACAAGCAATGGAAAGAGTTCAAATTCTATCAAGATAGTGAAGAGGGATGCCCACTCAGTGAGATTAGTAAGCAAGTTGCTGATCACTGTCTGATCTTTGATTTGTTGCCTATTAGGTTTTGTTTTGATATATGTCTGATCTTGAGGTGTGTCATTTGTTGGTCATCTTCATTGCAGAAACTGGCTGTTGGGTGTTTGCCAGAAAAAATACTAACAGCATTGCATTCTGTTCTTGATGAACATCTTAATGAGGAAGCTTCCTTAAACAAGTGTAATGCTGCTCTACGTCATGTGAGTAAACTTGTAGAAGATGTTGAAAATACATTGGCTCAAGGTAAGAGGACTGCAAGTGGGACTTGATGTTTTCTGCCTGCTACACACTCTAGGATGAAGCAATAAATGCCGAACATTATGTGAAAAAGATGGAAAATATTTAATTTTGTTAGCATAAATTATTTGGTGAAGTACCTTTTTTGTTTTTTTTAAGTGTAACTTCTATAGGGCCATTTGTTGATGGTCTTAGTTAATCAGAGGGATGGCTATCATAACTGAAACACTAATTTGAAATATAAAAATATTAGGCTATGGTAATAAACTTAGAAATGTTAGGTCATGCTTGGTGGTGACCATTTAGAAGTGAGATTAATAAAGTGTAAAGGGAATGGATGTAACAAAACAGGAATTAAAGGTCCTACAGTTTTCCCAATGGTTGTTGGTAGCAAAGGTGGAAAGGTGGGAAGAATGTTACGAGATTTTCCCTTTGATAAGTTTGATTGGTTATGGTGACACTGACAACAAAGAAATAGTATACTTTCTAATTACCATCCTACCTTGTATGAGATTTTCTTAAGGAAAAAAATATAAGGTTGTCAGTATTGCATTTTCATTCCTTTTCCTATCTACAACCTCCACGAATGAGTTGTGGTAACATTTAAAGCTGCATGGTCACAGGCCCAAAACCAACCCAAAGCTTTATGCACTATCTAATCTTATTACCAGTTGTTGTTGGATATTGTGTGGATGACACAGTTGTGTGAGTTGCATATCAGCTGGTTATGAAACACAAAAGTCTCCCTTTAATGTAGAGTCTCTCCCCTTTTATCAGCCTGACTTTATGAGTCGGGGTTTGTCCAACTCTAGTGTGGATGAACCACTCTTTCCAACTTGACGAGATTGATGCAGAAGTGAGTCCCATATCAACTGGGTGTGAGACATAGAACTCCCTTTAAA